>JACTAT010000014.1:9249-1209249 GCA_014526335.1 Chrysaora quinquecirrha
CTTTCCTTTACTGACGATTGTCTGACGAACACTTTGTCCTGGTGCAAGATCAATATCTTTAGCAACTTCATTTTCTGTCCGACTAATGGTAATTGGCTCCGAAGCATCATTTCTGAAATTTGCTACAATGTATTTTGGCTGATCAGTGGCAACTGCCTGTTTTATTGATTTATCTTTCGAAGGCGTGAATTCAACTTTCTCATTGCCATTCAGCAGTATTTCAGACTTGGATTGTTTGCCTTTAGCTGTGAATGAAATTGGTTGACCGGCATTCCTTCCTTTGCTGACGATTGTCTGACGGACACTTTGTCCTGGTGCAAGATCAATTTCTTTAGCAACTTCATCCTCTGTCCAACTGATCGTAATTGGCTCTGAAGCATCATTTCTGAAATTTGCTACAATGTATTTTGGCTGATCAGTGGCAACTGCCTGTTTTATTGATTTGTCTTTCGAAGGCGTGAATTCAACTTTCTCATTGCCATTCAGCAGTATTTCAGACTTGGATTGTTTGCCTTGAGCTGTGAATGAAATTGGTTGACCGGCATTCCTTCCTTTGCTGACGATTGTCTGACGGACACTTTGTCCTGGTGCAAGATCAATCTCTTTAGCAACTTCATCCTCTGTCCAACTGATCGCAATTGGCTCTGAAGCATCATTTTTGAAATTAGCTACGAAATAATTTGGTGCATCGGTTGCGACAGCCTGTTTGATTGATTTGTCTCTTGAAGGCGTGAATTCAACTTTCTCATTGCCATTCAGCAGTATTTCAGACTTGGATTGTTTACCCCTAGCTGTGAATGAAATTGGTTGACCGGCATTCTTTCCTTTGCTGACGATTGTCTGACGAACAATTTGTCCTGGTGCAAGATCAATCTCTTTAGCAACTTCATCCTCTGTCCAGCTGATCGTTATTGGCTCTGAAGCATCATTTTTGAAATTAGCTACGACATAATTTGGTGCATCGGTTGCGACAGCCTGTTTGATTGATTTGTCTCTTGAAGGCGTGAATTCAACTTTCTCATTGCCATTCAGCAGTATTGCAGACTTGGATTCTTTGCCTTTAGCTGTGAATGAAATTGGTTGACCGGCATTCTTTCCTTTGCTGACGATTGTCTGGCGAACACTTTCTCCTGGTGCAAGTTCAATTTCTTTAGCAACTTCATCCTCTGTCCAACTGATCGTAATTGGCTCTGAAGCATCATTTCTGAAATTTGCTACAATGTATTTTGGCTGATCAGTGGCAACTGCCTGTTTTATTGATTTGTCTCTCGATGGTGTGAATTCAACTTTCTCAATGCCATTTAGCAAGATGAGAGACTTGGATTCTTTGCCTTTAGCTGTGAATGAAATTGGTTGACCGGCATTCTTTCCTTTGCTGACGATTGTCTGACGAAGACTTTGTCCTGGTGCAAGATCAACTTCTTTAGCAACTTCATTTTCTGTCCAACTAATAGTTACAGTTTCAGATGCATCATTTTTGAAATTAGCTACGACATAATTTGGTGCATCGGTTGCGACAGCCTGTTTTATTGATTTGTCTCTCGAAGGCGTGAATTCAACTTTCTCATTGCCATTCAGCAGTATTTCAGACTTGGATTGTTTGCCTTTAGCTGTGAATGAAATTGGTTGACCGGCATTCTTTCCTTTGCTGACGATTGTCTGGCGAACACTTTCTCCTGGTGCAAGTTCAATTTCTTTAGCAACTTCATCCTCTGTCCAACTGATCGTAATTGGCTCCGAAGCATCATTTCTGAAATTTGCTACAATGTATTTTGGCTGATCAGTGGCAACTGCCTGTTTTATTGATTTGTCTTTCGAAGGCGTGAATTCAACTTTCTCATTGCCATTCAGCAGTATTTCAGACTTGGATTGTTTGCCTTTAGCTGTGAATGAAATTGGTTGACCGGCATTCTTTCCTTTGCTGACGATTGTCTGACGGACACTTTGTCCTGGTGCAAGATCAATCTCTTTAGCAACTTCATCCTCTGTCCAACTGATCGTAATTGGCTCTGAAGCATCATTTCTGAAATTTGCTACAATGTATTTTGGCTGATCAGTGGCAACTGCCTGTTCTATTGATTTGTCTTTCGAAGGCGTGAATTCAACTTTCTCATTGCCATTCAGCAGTATTGCAGACTTGGATTCTTTGCCTTTAGCTGTGAATGAAATTGGTTGACCGACATTCTTTCTTTTGCTGACGATTGTCTGACGGACACTTTGTCCTGCTGCAAGATCAATCTCTTTAGCAACTTCATCCTCTGTCCAACTGATCGTAATAGGCTCTGAAGCATCATTTCTGAAATTTGCTACAATGTATTTTGGCTGATCAGTGGCAACTGCCTGTTTTATTGATTTGTCTTTCGAAGGCGTGAATTCAACTTTCTCGTTGCCATTCAACAATATTTGAGACTGAGATTGTTTGCCTTTAGCTGTGAATGAAATTGGTTGACCGGCATTCTTTCCTTTGCTGACGACTGTCTGACGAACACTTTGTCCTGGTGCAAGGTCTATTTCTTTAGCAACTTCATTTTCTGTCCAACTAATGGTAATTGGCTCTGAAGCATCATTTCTGAAATTTGCTACAATGTAATTTGGCTGATCAGTTGCAACTGCCTGTTTTATTGATTTGTCTTTCGAAGGCGTGAATTCAACTTTCTCATTGCCATTCAGCAGTATTTCAGACTTGGATTGTTTGCCTTTAGCTGTGAATGAAATTGGTTGACCGGCATTCCTTCCTTTGCTGACGATTGTCTGACGGACACTTTGTCCTGGTGCAAGATCAATCTCTTTAGCAACTTCATCCTCTGTCCAACTGATCGTAATTGGCTCTGAAGCATCATTTCTGAAATTTGCTACAATGTATTTTGGCTGATCAGTGGCAACTGCCTGTTTTATTGATTTGTCTTTCGAAGGCGTGAATTCAACTTTCTCATTGCCATTCAGCAGTATTGCAGACTTGGATTCTTTGCCTTTAGCTGTGAATGAAATTGGTTGACCGACATTCTTTCCTTTGCTGACGATTGTCTGACGAACACTTTGTCCTGGTGCAAGGTCAATCTCTTTAGCAACTTCATCCTCTGTCCAGCTGATCGTTATTGGCTCTGAAGCATCATTTTTGAAATTAGCTACGACATAATTTGGTGCATCGGTTGCGACAGCCTGTTTGATTGATTTGTCTCTTGAAGGCGTGAATTCAACTTTCTCATTGCCATTCAGCAGTATTGCAGACTTGGATTCTTTGCCTTTAGCTGCGAATGAAATTGGTTGACCGGCATTCTTTCCTTTGCTGACGATTGTCTGGCGAACACTTTCTCCTGGTGCAAGTTCAATTTCTTTAGGAACTTCAGTTTCTGTCCAACTAATGGTAATTGGCTCTGAAGCATCATTTCTGAAATTTGCTACAATGTATTTTGGCTGATCAGTGGCAACTGCCTGTTTTATTGATTTGTCTTTCGAAGGCGTGAATTCAACTTTCTCGTTGCCATTCAACAATATTGGAGACTGAGATTGTTTGCCTTTAGCTGTGAATAAAATTGGTTTGTCAGCATTCTTTCCTTTGCTGACGATTGTCTGACGAACACTTTGTCCTGGTGCAAGATCAATTTCTTTAGCAACTTCATTCTCTGTCCAACTGATCGTAATTGGCTCCGAAGCATCATTTCTGAAATTTGCTACAATGTAATTTGGCTGATCAGTGGCAACTGCCTGTTTTATTGATTTGTCTTTCGAAGGCGTGAATTCAACTTTCTCGTTGCCATTCAACAATATTGGAGACTGAGATTGTTTGCCTTTAGCTGTGAATAAAATTGGTTTGTCAGCATTCTTTCCTTTGCTGACGATTGTCTGACGAACACTTTGTCCTGGTGCAAGATCAATTTCTTTAGCAACTTCATTCTCTGTCCAACTGATCGTAATTGGCTCCGAAGCATCATTTCTGAAATTTGCTACAATGTAATTTGGCTGATCAGTGGCAACTGCCTGTTTTATTGATTTGTCTTTCGAAGGCGTGAATTCAACTTTCTCGTTGCCATTCAGCAATATTGGAGACTTAGATTGTTTACCTCTAGCTGTGAATGAAATTGGTTGACCGGCATTCTTTCCTTTGCTGACGATTGTCTGACGAACACTTTGTCCTGGTGCAAGATCAATTTCTTTACCAACTTCATTCTCTGTCCAACTGATCGTAATTGGCTCCGAAGCATCATTTCTGAAATTTGCTACAATGTAATTTGGCTGATCAGTGGCAACTGCCTGTTTTATTGATTTGTCTTTCGAAGGCGTGAATTCAACTTTCTCATTGCCATTCAGCAAAATTGGAGACTTAGATTGTTTACCTCTAGCTATGAATGAAATTGGTTGACCGGCATTCTTTCCTTTGCTGACGATTGTCTGACGAACAATTTGTCCTGGTGCAAGATCAATTTCTTTACCAACTTCATTCTCTGTCCAACTGATCGTAATTGGCTCCGAAGCATCATTTCTGAAATTTGCTACAATGTAATTTGGCTGATCAGTGGCAACTGCCTGTTTTATTGATTTGTCTTTTGAAGGCGTGAATTCAACTTTCTCATTGCCATTCAGCAGTATTGCAGACTTGGATTCTTTGCCTTTAGCTGTGAATGAAATTGGTTGACCGGCATTCTTTCCTTTGCTGACGATTGTCTGACGAACACTTTGTCCTGGTGCAAGATCAATTTCTTTAGCAACTTCATTTTCTGTCCAACTAATGGTTACAGTTTCAGATGCATCATTTTTGAAATTAGCTACGACATAATTTGATGCATCGGTTGCGACAGCCTGTTTGATTGATATGTCTCTTGAAGGCGTGAATGCAACTTTCTCATTGCCATTCAGCAATATTGGAGACTTAGATTGTTTACCCCTAGCTGTGAATGAAATTGATTGGTCAATATTCTTTCCTTTACTGACGATTGTCTGACGAACACTTTGTCCTGGTGCAAGATCAATTTCTTTAGCGACTTCATTTTCTGTCCAACTAATGGTAATTGTCTCTGAAGCATCATTTCTGAAATTTGCTACAATGTATTTTGGCTGATCAGTGGCAACTGCCAGTTTTATTGATTTGTCTTTCGAAGGCGTGAATTCAACTTTCTCATTGCCATTCAGCAGTATTGCAGACTTGGATTCTTTGCCTTTAGCTGTGAATGAAATTGGTTGACCGACATTCTTTCCTTTGCTGACGATTGTCTGACGAACACTTTGTCCTGGTGCAAGGTCAATCTCTTTAGCAACTTCATCCTCTGTCCAGCTGATCGTTATTGGCTCTGAAGCATCATTTTTGAAATTAGCTACGACATAATTTGGTGCATCGGTTGCGACAGCCTGTTTGATTGATTTGTCTCTTGAAGGCGTGAATTCAACTTTCTCATTGCCATTCAGCAGTATTGCAGACTTGGATTCTTTGCCTTTAGCTGCGAATGAAATTGGTTGACCGGCATTCTTTCCTTTGCTGACGATTGTCTGGCGAACACTTTCTCCTGGTGCAAGTTCAATTTCTTTAGGAACTTCAGTTTCTGTCCAACTAATGGTAATTGGCTCTGAAGCATCATTTCTGAAATTTGCTACAATGTATTTTGGCTGATCAGTGGCAACTGCCTGTTTTATTGATTTGTCTTTCGAAGGCGTGAATTCAACTTTCTCGTTGCCATTCAACAATATTGGAGACTGAGATTGTTTGCCTTTAGCTGTGAATAAAATTGGTTTGTCAGCATTCTTTCCTTTGCTGACGATTGTCTGACGAACACTTTGTCCTGGTGCAAGATCAATTTCTTTAGCAACTTCATTCTCTGTCCAACTGATCGTAATTGGCTCCGAAGCATCATTTCTGAAATTTGCTACAATGTAATTTGGCTGATCAGTGGCAACTGCCTGTTTTATTGATTTGTCTTTCGAAGGCGTGAATTCAACTTTCTCGTTGCCATTCAACAATATTGGAGACTGAGATTGTTTGCCTTTAGCTGTGAATAAAATTGGTTTGTCAGCATTCTTTCCTTTGCTGACGATTGTCTGACGAACACTTTGTCCTGGTGCAAGATCAATTTCTTTAGCAACTTCATTTTCTGTCCAACTAATGGTTACAGTTTCAGATGCATCATTTTTGAAATTAGCTACGACATAATTTGATGCATCGGTTGCGACAGCCTGTTTGATTGATATGTCTCTTGAAGGCGTGAATGCAACTTTCTCATTGCCATTCAGCAATATTGGAGACTTAGATTGTTTACCCCTAGCTGTGAATGAAATTGATTGGTCAATATTCTTTCCTTTACTGACGATTGTCTGACGAACACTTTGTCCTGGTGCAAGATCAATTTCTTTAGCGACTTCATTTTCTGTCCAACTAATGGTAATTGTCTCTGAAGCATCATTTCTGAAATTTGCTACAATGTATTTTGGCTGATCAGTGGCAACTGCCAGTTTTATTGATTTGTCTTTCGAAGGCGTGAATTCAACTTTCTCATTGCCATTCAGCAGTATTTCAGACTTGGATTCTTTGCCTTTAGCTGTGAATGAAATTGGTTGACCGACATTCTTTCCTTTGCTGACGATTGTCTGACGAACACTTTGTCCTGGTGCAAGATCAATCTCTTTAGCAACTTCATCCTCTGTCCAACTGATCGTAATTGGCTCTGAAGCATCATTTCTGAAATTTGCTACAATGTATTTTGGCTGATCAGTGGCAACTGCCTGTTTTATTGATTTGTCTTTCGAAGGCGTGAATTCAACTTTCTCATTGCCATTCAGCAGTATTGCAGACTTGGATTCTTTGCCTTTAGCTGTGAATGAAATTGGTTGACCGACATTCTTTCCTTTGCTGACGATTGTCTGACGAACACTTTGTCCTGGTGCAAGGTCAATCTCTTTAGCAACTTCATCCTCTGTCCAGCTGATCGTTATTGGCTCTGAAGCATCATTTTTGAAATTAGCTACGACATAATTTGGTGCATCGGTTGCGACAGCCTGTTTGATTGATTTGTCTCTTGAAGGCGTGAATTCAACTTTCTCATTGCCATTCAGCAGTATTGCAGACTTGGATTCTTTGCCTTTAGCTGCGAATGAAATTGGTTGACCGGCATTCTTTCCTTTGCTGACGATTGTCTGGCGAACACTTTCTCCTGGTGCAAGTTCAATTTCTTTAGGAACTTCAGTTTCTGTCCAACTAATGGTAATTGGCTCTGAAGCATCATTTCTGAAATTTGCTACAATGTATTTTGGCTGATCAGTGGCAACTGCCTGTTTTATTGATTTGTCTTTCGAAGGCGTGAATTCAACTTTCTCGTTGCCATTCAACAATATTGGAGACTGAGATTGTTTGCCTTTAGCTGTGAATAAAATTGGTTTGTCAGCATTCTTTCCTTTGCTGACGATTGTCTGACGAACACTTTGTCCTGGTGCAAGATCAATTTCTTTAGCAACTTCATTCTCTGTCCAACTGATCGTAATTGGCTCCGAAGCATCATTTCTGAAATTTGCTACAATGTAATTTGGCTGATCAGTGGCAACTGCCTGTTTTATTGATTTGTCTTTCGAAGGCGTGAATTCAACTTTCTCGTTGCCATTCAACAATATTGGAGACTGAGATTGTTTGCCTTTAGCTGTGAATAAAATTGGTTTGTCAGCATTCTTTCCTTTGCTGACGATTGTCTGACGAACACTTTGTCCTGGTGCAAGATCAATTTCTTTAGCAACTTCATTCTCTGTCCAACTGATCGTAATTGGCTCCGAAGCATCATTTCTGAAATTTGCTACAATGTAATTTGGCTGATCAGTGGCAACTGCCTGTTTTATTGATTTGTCTTTCGAAGGCGTGAATTCAACTTTCTCGTTGCCATTCAGCAATATTGGAGACTTAGATTGTTTACCTCTAGCTGTGAATGAAATTGGTTGACCGGCATTCTTTCCTTTGCTGACGATTGTCTGACGAACACTTTGTCCTGGTGCAAGATCAATTTCTTTACCAACTTCATTCTCTGTCCAACTGATCGTAATTGGCTCCGAAGCATCATTTCTGAAATTTGCTACAATGTAATTTGGCTGATCAGTGGCAACTGCCTGTTTTATTGATTTGTCTTTCGAAGGCGTGAATTCAACTTTCTCATTGCCATTCAGCAAAATTGGAGACTTAGATTGTTTACCTCTAGCTATGAATGAAATTGGTTGACCGGCATTCTTTCCTTTGCTGACGATTGTCTGACGAACAATTTGTCCTGGTGCAAGATCAATTTCTTTACCAACTTCATTCTCTGTCCAACTGATCGTAATTGGCTCCGAAGCATCATTTCTGAAATTTGCTACAATGTAATTTGGCTGATCAGTGGCAACTGCCTGTTTTATTGATTTGTCTTTTGAAGGCGTGAATTCAACTTTCTCATTGCCATTCAGCAGTATTGCAGACTTGGATTCTTTGCCTTTAGCTGTGAATGAAATTGGTTGACCGGCATTCTTTCCTTTGCTGACGATTGTCTGACGAACACTTTGTCCTGGTGCAAGATCAATTTCTTTAGCAACTTCATTTTCTGTCCAACTAATGGTTACAGTTTCAGATGCATCATTTTTGAAATTAGCTACGACATAATTTGATGCATCGGTTGCGACAGCCTGTTTGATTGATATGTCTCTTGAAGGCGTGAATGCAACTTTCTCATTGCCATTCAGCAATATTGGAGACTTAGATTGTTTACCCCTAGCTGTGAATGAAATTGATTGGTCAATATTCTTTCCTTTACTGACGATTGTCTGACGAACACTTTGTCCTGGTGCAAGATCAATTTCTTTAGCGACTTCATTTTCTGTCCAACTAATGGTAATTGTCTCTGAAGCATCATTTCTGAAATTTGCTACAATGTATTTTGGCTGATCAGTGGCAACTGCCAGTTTTATTGATTTGTCTTTCGAAGGCGTGAATTCAACTTTCTCATTGCCATTCAGCAGTATTTCAGACTTGGATTCTTTGCCTTTAGCTGTGAATGAAATTGGTTGACCGACATTCTTTCCTTTGCTGACGACTGTCTGACGAACACTTTGTCCTGGTGCAAGGTCAATCTCTTTAGCAACTTCATCCTCTGTCCAGCTGATCGTTATTGGCTCTGAAGCATCATTTCTGAAATTCGCTACAATGTAATTTGGTAGATCAGTAGCAACTGCCACTTTTACCGATTTATCCGTTGATGGTATGATCTCAACTTTCTGGTCTCCATTCAAAAGCACAGGAGAATTAGTTTTCTTGTTCTTAGCTGAGAATGAGATAGGTTTCGATGCATCTTTGCCACGAGTAACAATAGTCTTCTGTATACTTTGTCCCTGTTCAATATCAAGTGTCTTTTCAACTCCATTTTCAAGCCAAGACACAACAATTGGTCCTGATGCTAAATTCTTAATTTGAGCAACAATGTATTTCTCATCTTTGCTTGTAGCTCCTGATTTGACACCTTCCTCAAAGTTTGGATCACCAAGGGCAGCTATTGGCTGCACTATCTTTTCCAACGAAGGAGTAAGCTCTATGTTGTCTGCACCATTCAGTTTTACTGGAGCATTAGTATTCCTGTTCTTAGCTGAGAATAAGATAGGTTTCGATGCATCTTTGCCACGAGTAACAATAGTCTTCTGTATACTTTGTCCCTGTTCAACATCAAGTGTCTTTGCAACTCCATTTTCAAGCCAAGACACAACAATTGGTCCCGATGCCATATTATAAATTTTTGTAACAATGTATTTCTCATCTTTGCTTGTAGCTCCTGATTTGACACCTTCCTCAAAGTTTGGATCATCAAGGGCAACTATTGGCTGCACTTTCTTTTCTAACGAAGGTGTAAGCTCTATGTTGTCTGCACCATTCAGTTTTATTGGAGCATTAGTATTCTTGTTCTTAGCTGAGAATAAGATAGGCTTGGATGCATCTTCCCCACGAGTAACAATAGTCTTCTTAACACTTTGTCGTTTGCCAACATCAACCGTCTTTTCCTCGCCATTCTCAAGCCAAGAAACAACAATAGGCCCAGATGCTAGGTTTGTTATATCAACAATTAGTGACCGTTGCTGTGTTTCTACAACTAAAATGTTTGTAGTTCTTTTCAAGGTTGGATTCAAATTGTTCGTTTCTTTATTGTTCAGTTTTACTTTATCTTTTCCTCCAAGTATACGTGAAGTGAATGAAGTTGCCTGTGCACCTTGCTCTCCAGGAAAGGTTATCAAATGTTCTCTTGACGATAATTTCGGAACAGCAATAGATTTCTCAAGCTCGCCTTCTTTCCACATAACCTCTATA
Organism: Chrysaora quinquecirrha; assembly: GCA_014526335.1. Taxonomy (NCBI): domain Eukaryota; kingdom Metazoa; phylum Cnidaria; class Scyphozoa; order Semaeostomeae; family Pelagiidae; genus Chrysaora; species Chrysaora quinquecirrha. Next base: position 19,535 of record JACTAT010000014.1, read on the forward strand.
TCATCATCTCGATTGTTAATAATCTTCAAATCGATGAACGAGTCAGCAGGTTTTGATTCGGCAACTAGTATCGTCTTCTCCTTTGTTACTGTTGGTGATATTTCAAACTCTTTTCGACCATTTAACGTTAGTGGTTCATCAGTAGCTTCTTTGCGTGCAGTGAATTGAACTGGGCTTAGAGCACCTGATTTTGATCTGTCATTCCTGATGTTATTTGAGCTGGTTGATTTCGGTTCAACTCTTTCTGAAAATTTCTCTCCATGTTGTTGCCATTCAACAATGATAGGCTCTTCAAGGTCGTTAACAACATCAAACTGAAGATATGCGTATGGTGTATCTGGTTCTGAAATAAAATAGACATCAAAATCAAATCGGATTTACGATTGCTTATCAAGACAATTAACAATACCATTGAAGCAATTCCGGCAAAGCAGAGGAAAAATGTTTTCCAGGAATACTGAGACAGAGGCAGTCCTAGTTCTGCTGCTGGTGTGATACCCCAACGAAAGCTACTGTCATGAATGTAATTTTTACTTTATGCACGTAATAGCAGTGGTATATTCCTTGATGAAATAACGAAATTTACATGTACAAGTGTACAGACAAATTGGCTTTCCCTTCGCTATCTTGACTCTTCAAAATAAATGAGAGCCCAGCAAGCTTATTCTGGATTAGGTACGCAAAGTCCATATTTAAGTATCATAACCTAATATCTAACGTTGATACCTTATTAGCCATGCGCCAGTATTGGTAAGAAACCCTAAATTGTTCTTTCAAACCTTCTTAAGTGTCAATAACCACATACTTAAAGTACCACAAAACATGCAAAATATATAAGTAATATGTATTGTACTGAAGAACGATAAACATTGTCGAAACACAAACTGAAATGGAAGGAGAGCCTTACGCAGTATGACATAAAAAGTTACACGAAGATTTTATGAAGTTCTTTAGCTCAGTGGAATCGTCGTTGGCCTTCTGATCATGAAGTCCAGGCTCTGGAAATTGAATCCAGGTTCTATTGTAGTAAGCCACAATAAAAAATAGGAGCGTCACTTACCTAAAACAACTTTTTCGACTGTTCTTGCTTTCCTTGGGATAATCATCAGACTCTCTCTATCCCTCAGTTTAACTGGGTTCCCTGTTTGTTTATCCGTTGCTGAGAACGTCACTGGATCTGGATAGAAATTCTTCGTGAATTTTATATCGACATTTTCTGTGCTGTTCTTAGCTACTTCACGTTGCATAGATACATCATCTTCTTTCCATTTCAAAATCACATCATTGCTACGCTTGTTTTTTATATTCAAAGCAACGAAGTAGTCGGCTTCTGGCCCATATTCTAAAAAAATAAAATGGATAATTTTTACGCTATTGCTTGAAACACATTAAATTCACATTGAAACGCAATATTCTTTTCCAATACTATGCAGGCTGGTAGGAATGATTACTGTGTCCAGCAGCAGAAACGTCGACAAAATTGATACACCTGATTATATGGACGAAAACATTCAGCTGTCCAGGCTGTTTTGCATTTATATTGAAAATTTTTATCTTACCCAGGTTAGATTTGGCTAGCTGAGAGCAGGATCTCACTACACTAGGATCTACCAGGTCCCGTGAAAATGCGAGGCCTTTCCGTGCCAGTTGGAGATCGGAACCAAGCGGATTCGTAAAGGGGTCTCAAGCCTTGGCTAAATTAGAAGACACGTTGCCTCTCAATGTCTCTCAGTTTAGCCACCTCGGAAATTTTGTAGCGTGCGACAAAATTTGTAGCGAGAGACAAGCAAATGTTTCTGGGAGACAACAGAAACACTTCTTGTCTCCTCCGCTAGGAGGACATGTTGATCACTGTCACTCGCATGTTGAGCTGGGAGACACGCCGAATTCAAGGTCGCGCGCGACATGTCTCCTTGTTTAGCCACATATTTAGACATAATGAAGAGCACAAAGCCGATCAATAGAGAACAAAAGTGAGATAGCTTACGTATAGGAGCAGCTCCAAACTCTGGTTTCGGCAAGGCAGCTGGGGACTGGAAATCATCTATGAAGAAAAACGTTAATAATGTTACTTAAACATATGTAGAATCAATATTCATAGGCTACAGGGCTGCAAGTAAAATGAAAGTTAAATAGAAAAGAAAAACTACTATTAAAGAAGATGAGAGGTTCACCAACTGATGTCATAATCAGCAAAGTAAAAGACACATTCTATGATTCAGAAGATAGAGTTGCTATTGAACTTTGTGTTGTTTTAGGAAAATAAAGAGAGTAGCCTGGGAAGGCTATGATTAAGCTTGAACCATCAAGACTGTAAAGAGAAGTTATTGCTTTCCTTTGTTACTGATAAACGGTTCACAGAGCAAATGAAATCTAGAGTTAAGATCTTAGTATGGGTATCTAAGTAAACTTGAGAAGGGAAGCAAGTAGGCCAGGCATGCTGGTGGAGATTTTCGTATAGAGAAAATTAGTCATTTTTGCCTTGCAATTCATAATATTTTGCGACTCTTCCAATGATATTTCCTTGGACCCACGCGGAAATTTCTTCGCATCTTGGTTAGCCAGCATGCCCTGAATGTGTCTACTTTTATATAGAAGATCAAAATCTTACCTTGCTCACAGTTGAAGTTGAAATTATCAAAGAAATCTTCTTTCAGAAGTTCGTTGAAGTATTTGATCATATAAACACTTTCTTTATTCCCTGTTATCGTTTCTAATTCTTTACGATTCGCAGATGGACCAATTCCAATTGCTTTTATGTATACTCCACTTTTCTTTAGTGGCATTGACACAATTCTTGGCTCAATGTAATTGTATCTCCTGGTTTGTTTACCATCAGTTACCAAGAACAAAACCTTGGGAACACCATCTCTTGCACCATAACTGCTTGTCAATAGTTTATCATATGCAGTTTTTAAACCTTTGTCGATTCTTGTAATTGAACATTCGTGCTTCAGTTTATCTACGCCGGATTTGAAATCAGAAGCACTGTAATAATCACTTAGTTTGATGGGCACAGATGATGTCTGGCTGAACAAAACAACTCCAACATGCACGCCATCTCTTGATATGTTGTTCGCTGCTGCTACTTTTGAAACGAATTGTTTTTGTAATTTGTATTGCTTTGGAAGAATGCTACCAGATGCATCCAATACAAATGCAATGTCAACCTTCAAACTGCAAAGTTCTAAAAAGAGATAGTGTGTAAAAAGCTTTGAAATAACGAAGTCACTATGGCAAAAAATGAAAAAAGAACAGAATTTGAACGTCAGAATAAAGATTTTGAACAACCCAGATAGTTCTTATCTTTACTTATTGCACCTGCATCAACAACTTGTTCAACGTTTGGATCATCATGTCTATTTGAGAAACCAAATTTTTGGTCATCGGTAATATACTGTCTTGAGATTCACATCTAGTCCTTTGAGTCTTTCAGGTAGTTTACTCGAATTTTCCTAGTTACTCTAACGACTGCGACAGAATAAGGTCACCAGAATTCTTCCATGAGAAGAAATTTCAAAAGATCATATTTTACAATGGTTACAGAAAACAGAAAATAGAGCTAGTTAATTGTGTACTAATTATAAATTAAAGAGGAGTTGAGCTGTTGCAGTACGAAAAGCAACAAAATGAAGCTTGAATAGCAATCCTTAGCACATTTATAAATACTATTCAAGAGGTTCTTTAGGAGCAAATTGCATACGTTTTTAAATTTCTTTCCAAAACTTTATACAACTTGTTTGAAATTCAATTGCATAGCATAGCTATAAGGCCGAGATTTGATAAGCACAGATAAAGATATATGACAGAATAAGATCGAAAATATAAAAAGAAGCCTTTTTTAATTGAGATACATGTCTGCAATTCGGCTTTTGCTTGAATCAATAAATTGAAATGATTGCTAACTGTGTTTCATAGTCTTTCAGACCATTTCTATTCTATCATAAAGACACAGCAAGCTGGGTAGAACAGTGCCATGTGTTAAATAGCATATTTGCTAACCCTTACGTTAAAGAAACATGGAGACAGAAATTTAAAAGAAAAGATGAATATGTACGGTACTTACTATCTTTGACAACCACACGAACGGTTTTACTACCAGTTTCTCCAGCATCTGGATCAACTTCAAAGCTGAGCAAGCCATTTAGCTGAACTGGTCGCTTTGATTTGGTATTGAAGCCACTCAGTACGAATGTATTCGATTCATGTACTGGCAAAGTGTACTTTTTCACACCTTGGAAAGGCACAAGGATTTTTGAACCAGTACCGCCAACGGAGTTACGAACAGTGACATCAGCAGAGGCTTTGTTAATAATCTCAAACGTGATAAAATCAGGAGAAGCTACAACAGTTCTTTCTATTTTCGTTGGCGTTGGGGTCAACTGCACACTCTCAGAATTATTCAATTTTACTGGCTTTCTGTTATCTTCTGTGTAAGCAACAAATTGTATGGGCACATCTTTAAGTGAACTGTTGACCACTATGTCTCTTTTGGCAACAGAATTTGGCGATACACGAAGGCTATTAGGGACATCCTGCTCTTCCCATGATATCACAATCGGATCACTGCGTTTGTTTACGGCTTTCAGTGAAATGAAATAATTAGGTTCCTTGTTATCATTGCTATCAGTCCCACCATCACCACTATCTTTCACGTTTGGATCATCTGAGGCGACAATTGGTTGCACTTTCACTTTCTTTTGCGGCGCAGGAGTTAGCACTACTGTAACTCCACCATTTAGTTTTACTGGAGCATTAGTATTCTTGTTTTTAGCTGAGAATGATATAGGTTTCGATGCATCTTTGCCATGAGTAACAATAGTCTTCTTAACACTTTGTCCTTTGTCAACATCAACCGTCTTTTCCTCACCATTTTCAAGCCAAGAAACAGCAATAGGCCCAGATGCCAAGTTTGTTATATCAACAACGAGTGACCGTGGCTGTGCTTCTGCAACTAAAGTGTTAGTAGTTCTTTCCAAAGTTGGATTCAAACTGTTCGTTTCTTTATTGTTCAGTTTTACTTTATCTCTTCCTCCAAGTATACGTGAAGTGAATGAAGTTGCCTGCGCACCTTGCTGCCCAGGAAAGGTTATCAAATGTTCTCTTGATGATAATTTCGGAACAGCAATAGATTTCTCAAGCTCTCCTTCTTTCCATAGAACTTCTATATCATCATCTCGATTGTTAATAATCTTCAAATCGATGAACAAGTCAGGAAGTTTCGATTTGGCAACTATTATCTTCTTCTCCTTTGTTACTGTTGGTGATATTTCAAACTCCTTTCGACCATTTAACGTTACTGGTTCATCAGTAGCTTCTTTGCGTGCAGTGAATTGAACTGGGCTTAGAGCACCTGATTTTGATCGGTCAATTCTGATGTCTTTTGAGCTGGTTGATTTTGGCTCCACTCTTTCGGAAAATTTCTCACCATTTTGTTGCCATTCAATAATGATAGGCTCCTCCAGGTCGTTAACAACATCAAACTGAAGATATGCGTATGGTGTATCTGGTTCTGAAATAAAATTGACATCAAAATCAAATCAGATTTACGATTGCTTATCAAGACAATTAACAATACCATTGAAGCAATTCCGGCAAAGCAGAGGAAAAATGTTTTCCAGGAATACTGAGACAGAGGCAGTCCTAGTTCTGCTGCTGGTGTGATACCCCAACGAAAGCTACTGTCATGAATGTAATTTTTACTTTATGCACGTAATAGCAGTGGTATATTCCTTGATGAAATAACGAAATTTACATGTACAAGTGTACAGACAAATTGGCTTTCCCTTCGCTATCTTGACTCTTCAAAATAAATGAGAGCCCAGCAAGCTTATTCTGGATTAGGTACGCAAAGTCCATATTTAAGTATCATAACCTAATATCTAACGTTGATACCTTATTAGCCATGCGCCAGTATTGGTAAGAAACCCTAAATTGTTCTTTCAAACCTTCTTAAGTGTCAATAACCACATACTTAAAGTACCACAAAACATGCAAAATATATAAGTAATATGTATTGTACTGAAGAACGATAAACATTGTCGAAACACAAACTGAAATGGAAGGAGAGCCTTACGCAGTATGACATAAAAAGTTACACGAAGATTTTATGAAGTTCTTTAGCTCAGTGGAATCGTCGTTGGCCTTCTGATCATGAAGTCCAGGCTCTGGAAATTGAATCCAGGTTCTATTGTAGTAAGCCACAATAAAAAATAGGAGCGTCACTTACCTAAAACAACTTTTTCGACTGTTCTTGCTTTCCTTGGGATAATCATCAGACTCTCTCTATCCCTCAGTTTAACTGGGTTCCCTGTTTGTTTATCCGTTGCTGAGAACGTCACTGGATCTGGATAGAAATTCTTCGTGAATTTTATATCGACATTTTCTGTGCTGTTCTTAGCTACTTCACGTTGCATAGATACATCATCTTTCCATTTCAAAATCACATCATTGCTACGCTTGTTTTTTATATTTAAAGCAACGAAGTAGTCGGCTTCTGGCCCATATTCTAAAAAAATAAAATGGATAATTTTTACGCTATTGCTTGAAACACATTAAATTCACATTGAAACGCAATATTCTTTTCCAATACTATGCAGGCTGGTAGGAATGATTACTGTGTCCAGCAGCAGAAACGTCGGACGAAAACATTCAGCTGTCCAGGCTGTTTTGCATTTACATTGAAAATTTTATCTTACCCAGGTTAGATTTGGCTAGCTGAGAGCAGGATCTCACTACACTAGGATCTACCAGGTCCCGTGAAAACGCGAGGCCTTTCCGTGCCAGTTGGAGATCGGAACCAAGCGGATTCGTAAAGGGGTCTCAAGCCTTGGCTAAATTAGAAGACACGTTGCCTCTCAATGTCTCTCAGTTTAGCCACCTCGAAAATTTTGTAGCGTGCGACAAAATTTGTAGCGAGAGACAAGCAAATGTTTCTAGAAGACAACAGAAACACTTCTTGTCTCCTCGGCTAGGTGGACATGTTGCTCACTGTCATTCGAATGTTGAGCCACCCTGGGAGACACGTCGAATACAAGGTCGCGCGCGACACGTCTTCTTGTTTAGCCACATATTAAGACATAATGAAGAGCACAAAGCAGATCAATAGAGAACAATAAAGGGATAGCTTACGAATAGGAGCAGCTCCAAACTCTGGTTTAGGCAAGGCAGCTGGGGACTGGAAATCATCTATAAAGAAAAACATTAATAATGTTATTTAAACATATGTAGAATCAATATTCATTGGCTACAAGGCTGCAAGTATAATGAAAGTTAAATAGAATTGGAATGCTACTGAAGAGGATGATGTTTATCTCTGTTCGTGAATATATTGATCATAGAAAGAGGTTGACCAACTGATTTTGTAATCAGCACAGTCAAAGAATCATTCTATGATCCAGAAGATAGAGTTGCTATTGAGCTTCGTGTTGTTTTAGGAAAACAAAGAGAGTAGTCTGGGAAGGCTGTGATTACACTTGAACCACCAAGATTGCAAAGAAAAGTTATAGCTTTTCATTGTTATTGATAAGCGGATTACAACACAAGTGAACTCTAGAGTTAAGGTCTTAGTACGGATATCTAAGTAAACTTGAGAAGGGAAGCAAGTAGGTCAGGCATACTGGTGGAGATTTTCGTATAGGGAAAATTAGTTATTTTTGCTTTGCAACTCGTAATATTTTGCGACTCTTCCAATGATATTTCCTTGGACCCACGTGGAAATTTCTTCGCATCTTAGTTAGCCAGCATACCCTGAATGGGTCTACTTTTACATAGAAGATCAAAATCATACCTTGCTCACAGTTGAAGTTGAAATTATCAAAGAAATCTTCTTTCAAGAGTTTGTTGAAGTATTTGATCATATAAACACTTTCTTTATTCCCGGTTATCGTTTCCAATTCTTTACGATCGGCAGATGGACCAATTCCAATTGCTTTTATATACACTCCACTTTTCTTCAGTGGCATGGATACAATTCTTGGCTCGATGTAATTGTACCTCCTTGTTTGTTTACCATCAGTTACCAAGAATAAAACCTTAGGAACACCATCTCTTGCACCATAACTGCTTGTCAATAGTTTATCATATGCAGTTTTCAAACCTTTATCGATTCTTGTAATTGAACATTCATGTTTCAGTTTATCTACGCCGGATTTGAAATCAGAAGCACTGTAATAATCACTTAGTTTGATGGGAACAGATGATGTCTGGCTGAACAAAACAACTCCAACATGCACGCCATCTCTTGATATGTTATTCGCTGCTGCTACTTTTGAAACGAATTGTTTTTGTAATTTGTATTGCTTTGGAAGAATGCTACCAGATGCATCCAATACAAATGCAATGTCAACCTTCAAACTGCAGAGCTCTAAAAAGAGTAAGTGTATAAAAAACTTTCAAATAACAAAATCACTATGGCAAAAAGGGGTGAAGAACAGAATTTCAACGTAAAAATAAAGATCTTTTAGCAACTCAGATTGCTTGGTAGCTGCAAAGGGATCATGTCTATTTGAGAAACCAAATTTTTGGTCATCGGTAATATACTGTCTTGATATTCATATCTAGTCCTTTGAGTCTTTCAGGTAGTTTACTTGAATTTTCCTAGTTACTCAAACGACTGGACAGACTAAGGTCACCAGACTTCTTCCATGAGAAGAAATTTCAAAAACTTCATATTTTTGCAGTGGTTACAGAAAACAGAAAACAGAAAGTAAATCTATATCATTTATAAATTAAAGAGGAGTTTGAACTGTTGCAGTACGAAAAGCAACAAAATGAAGCTTGAATAGCAATCCTAAGCACATTTATAAATACCATTCAAGAGGTTCTTTAGGAGCAAGTTGAATGCACTTTTAAATTTCTTTCCAAAACATTATGCGACTGGTGTGCAATTCAATTGCAGAGCATAGACGCTGTTTGACTTTATACGGTTAGATAGCTATAAGGCCGAGACATGATACGCACAGACAAAGATATATGACAGAATAAGACCAAAAATACCAGAAGAAGCCTTTTTTTAAGTGAGATACATGTCTGTTATTCGGCTTTTGTTTGAATCAATAAATTGAAATGATTGCTAACTGTGTTATATGGTCTTTCAGACCATTTCTTTTCTTTCATAAAGACACAGAAAGCTTGTAGAACAGTGCCATGTGTTAAATAGAATATTTGCTAACCCTTACGTTAAGGAAACATGCGGACAGAAATTTAAAAGAAAAGATGAATATGTACGGTACTTACTATCTTTGACAACCACACGAACAGTTTTACTTCCAGTTTCTCCAGCATCTGGGTCAACTTCAAAACTGAGCAAGCCATTTAGCTGAACTGGTCGCTTTGATTTGGTATTGAAGCCACTCAGTACGAAAGTATTCGATCCATGCACTGGCATAGTGTATTTTTTTACACCTTGGAAAGGCACAAGGATTTTTGAACCAGTACCGCCAACTGTGCTACGAACAGTGACATCAGCAGAGGCTTTGTTAATAATCTCAAACGTGATAATATCAGGAGAAGCAACTACAGCTCTTTCTATTTTCGTTGGCGTGGGTGTCAACTGCACACTCTCAGAATTATTCAATTTGACTGGCTTTCTGTTATCTTCTGTGTAAGCAACAAATTGTATTGGCACATCTTTAACTGAACTGTTGACCATTATATCCCTTTTAGCTTCAGAGTTTGGTGATACACGAAGGCTATTTGGGACATCCTGTTCTTCCCATGATATTACAATCGGATCACTGCGTTTGTTTACAGCTTTCAGTGAAATGAAATAATTTGGCTCGTTGTTGTCTTCGCTATCAGTCCCACCATCACCACTATCATTCACGTTAGGATCATCTGAGGCGACAATTGGTTGCACTTTCACTTTCTTTTGCGACGAAGGAGTTAGCACTACTGTTTCTCCACCATTAAGCTTTACTGGAGCATTAGTATTCTTGTTCTTAGCTGAGAATGATATGGGTTTTGATGCATCTTTGCCACGAGTAACAATAGTTTTCCTGATGCTCTGCCCTTTGTCGATATCAAGTGTCTTTTCAATACCGTTTTCAAGCCAAGAAACAAGGATAGGCCCAGATGCTAGATTATCAAAATCAGCCTCAATAGTATAGTTCTTATCTTTACTTATTGCACCTGCGTCAACAACTTGTTCAAAGTTTGGATCATCAAGAGCAACTATTGGCTGCACTTTCTTTTCTAACGAAGGAGTAAGCTGTATGTTGTCTGCACCATTTAGTTTTACTGGAGCATTAGTATTCTTGTTCTTAGCTGAAAATGATATAGGCTTTGATGCATCTTTCCCACGAGTAACAATAGTCTTCTTAACACTTTGTCCTTTGCCAACATCAACCGTCTTTTCCTCACCGTTGTCAAGCCATGAAACAGCAATAGGCCCAGATGCCAAGTTTGTTATATCAACAATGAGTGACCGTGGCTGTGCTTCTGCAACTAAAGTGTAAGTAGTTCTTTCCAAAGTGGGATTCAAACTGTTCGTTTCTTTATTGTTCAGCTTTACTTTTTCTGATCCTCCAAGTACACGTGAAGTGAATGAAGTTGCCTGTGCACCTTGCTGTCCAGGAAAGATTATCAAATGTTCTCTTGACGATAATTTTGGAACAGCAATAGATTTATCAAGCTCGCCTTCTTTCCATAGAACTTCTATATCATCATCTCGATTGTTAATAATCTTCAAATCGATGAACGAGTCTGGAAGTTTTGATTTGGCAACTAGTATCTTCTTCTCCTTTGTTACTGTTGGTGACATTTCAAACTCTTTTTGACCATTTAACGTTACTGGTTCATCAGTAGCTACTTTGCGTGCAGTGAATTGAACTGGGCTTAGAGCACCTGATTTTGATCTATCAATTCTGATGTCTTTTGAGCTGGTGGATTTCGGTTCAACTCTTTCGGAAAATTTCTCACCATTTTGTTGCCATTCAACAATGATAGGCTCCTCCAGGTCGTTAACAACATCAAACTGAAGATTTGCATATGGTGTATCAGGCTCTGAAATAGAAGACACATCAAATTTTCATCTGCTTGATTTTTTATATCGATGTAACTGAATTTATCATTGAACAATTGACGAAAAAGACAGGAAGGTAATTTTCTGAAAGAGGGACTAGCACTGGGGGCTCAGATTTTCTTGAAATCTGAATTTAGAGGTAGAGTCCGTGAAATAATCAAGATCTCATTACTTGATGGTTTCACACAGGTGGAATGACAGTGGCTAAAAACCCACAAAATTTTCGTTGTGAGTCCTTCAAGCAAACCACTGTCACGCCGAGACCACATACTCTCCCGCTTCTCCTGCATATTGACAACTTTCGATACAAAGTCGGCAAGTTTCAATAAACCCCAAACTTTATCAAAAACACGAAAAATATAAGAACACAACAAACCTAAAACAACTTTTTCGACTGTTCTTGCTTTCCTTGGAATAACCATCAGACTATCTCTGTCTCTCATTTTAATCGTTTTTCCAGTCTGCTGATCTGTTGCTGAAAACGTCACTGGATCAGGGTAGAAATTCTTCGTGAATTTTATATCGACATTTTCTGTGCTGTTCTTAGCTACTTCACGTTGCATAGATAAATCATCTTCTTTCCATTTCAAGATCACATTATTGTTACGCTTGTTTTTTATATTCAAAGCAACAAAGTAGTCGGCTTCTGGTCCATACTCTAGAAGATATAAAGGAATTTTTTTTACTTCTTTTAGCTGGGAATGCAAGATACACCTTGTAGAATACTCATTCAACGGGATAAACACGTTGAAAAAAATCCCTGCAACCTTCCGGGTCTGGTTCTCTTCAATACAAAACATTAAAGACTGAACTAACTATTATTTACATGGCAAAGAATTCAGATGTGCACGATAATCGGCAATTTTTGCCTGTAAACCTTGTGCTTAACTTCAATTTCCGCTCATTTCAATCCATTTCTAAATCTGAAGTTTCATACGACATTGTCAGCTGAAAAAAGGTTGCAGTGACACCGTTCACCATGAGTAATCTTTCTTTAGCGATATTGATATATTGCACCGGTAAAACTAAAGTTTATTAGCAAATCACTTGAATAGCTGTTCAAAGACTGATATCAACTGCCCCTGAAGTGCTGTTCGTAGAACAACTATGTTCAGTGGAACCTGGTAATAACGGGCAACTGTAGGACCAATGCTATTGTCCTTTGTATAGAAGTGTCCGCTGTATGGAGGTTCCCTTTTAGAAACAAATTTTTTTGGGACGAAAATATTTGCCCGTTGTTTCGAGGTTTCCGTTGTACATTGATAATGAAATGATGCATCAAAGTGAAATACCACTATAGTTGATAGTAAGATATATCAAAGCTTCGTAAAGAGGACACTAAACATTAACTGGGGGTAGAGAATAAATCCGATCATTTCAGAACAATATCAAAATAACTTACGTATAGGAGAAGCAGCAAACTCTGGTTCTGGCAAGGCAGCTGGAGACTTGAAATCCTCTACGAAGAAAATCGAAAAACGTTATCAAAATATTTGTAGATAAAAAATCTGAAGCCAAAGAGTTCACAATGAAAGGTTCAGAATGGGAGGATGCTGTTCATTTCTGTAATACTGTTCGTGATACAAGTTATGAAATAGCATTTGAAAAAGCGTATATATAGCAATATTGTGCAAGCAGCACAGTCAAATACAGTTTAACATCCATGTTTCAAGGGCTTATCAAGCAAATTCTGTTCAGTTTTAAGACTAAGAAGCAAGAGGAAAGAAAAGAAAAGTCTAGAAAGAAAAGGAAAGAAAAGGAATAAAAAAGGAAAGGAAAGGAAAGAAAAGGAAAAAAAGGAAAGGAAAGTCTCACACACAACAACAATAGTAAGACTGAAATGAGGAGATTAAAGAAGAACTTATGAGCAGACGTCTTCCTTTGTGTGACTTCGTAAATTTTATAAATCAAATTATATCCAAAATAATATTATCAAAAACAAGAAACCTACCCTGCTCACAGTTGAAGTTGAAATTATCAAAGAATTCATCTTTCAAAAGTTCATTGAAGTATTTGATCATATAAACACTTTCTTTATTCCCTGTTATCGTCTCTAATTCTTTACGATCCGCAGAAGGTCCGATTCCAATAGCTTTTATGTACACTCCACTTTTCTTTAATGGCATGGATACAATTCTTGGCTCGATGTAATTGTACCTCCTTGTTTGTTTACCATCAGTTACCAAGAATAAAACCTTTGGAACACCATCTCGTGAACCATAACTGCTTGTCAATAGTTTATCATATGCAGTTTTCAAACCTTTATCGATTCTTGTAATTGAACATTCGTGTTTCAGTTTATCTACGCCGGATTTGAAATCAGAAGCACTGTAATAATCACTTAGTTTGATGGGCACAGATGATGTCTGGCTGAACAAAACAACTCCAACATGCACGCCATCTCTTGATATATTATTCGCTGCTGCTACTTTTGAGACGAATTGTTTTTGTAATTTGTATTGCTTTGGCAGAATGCTTCCAGATGCATCCAATACAAACGCAATGTCAACCTTCAAACTGCAGAGCTCTACGAAAGAAAATATGTAACGAATTATCATCACAGGAAGTCAAGGAAAATATGAACCAATACATATTGATAAGATGACTCGTTTAACAACGTGGATTCTTAACATTTTCTCATCGACTTCTCAAGCGGAACGTTCTGATAGTGTTTATCAGCTGTAAGCTGGCATCTCTTCAAGCATGTTCAAAAGCTTCTTAGCAATATGTCTTACAACTCCATGTCTTACAATAGGAGGTATTACCAGGCAATGCCTGCGTAAAGTAACGAGTGTTTTAACCATTACAGTAGAAAGAAACAAAATAAGGAATATCAGTACAATTCTGAGCGATGCACACCAGACCAGAATAACAACTGACATGAGCCAAACATTCGCTCTCCTATTAAATTGCGTTGCAAGACTTCTCAAGTTAGCAGCTGCGTAGTGTTAAACAAGTTCCCAAAGCTTGCAACTGGTTCGTAATACACAAAGACGCAGTCAATCTACCAATCGCTACCTGAAATCGCGTTGTTTGTTGACAGTCGCAAGTCAGACTCTGTCAAAAATGATGCTAAGAATTTTTTTTACTAATACAGAAACGGACTCCACAGCCTTCTATTTGATAAACTGCTGAAGCATTAGCAAGAAATATAAAAGCCCAGGACTGCAAGTTTGCGGCTCATATTTAAAGAGAATGCACAGACAGAAGGAATAAGCTCATAGTGGATACTTACTATCTTTGACAACAACACGAATGATCTTGCTGCCAGTTTCTCCCACAATTTGATCCAATTCAAAATTGAGCAAGCCATTTAACTGAACTGGTCGTTTTGTTTTAGTATTGAAACCATTCAGAACCAAAGATTTCTTTCCATCAACAGGTACAACTGACCTTACTGTACCTTTGAAAGGCACAAGGATCCTTGACTTTGTATCGCCTGCAGTTGCTCTTACAGAGATATCGGCTGAGGCTTTGTTGATGATCTCTAGCGTTATCGTGTCAGGCGAAGCAACCACAGTTTGTTCTGCTTTAGTAGGCGTTGGAGTCAGCTGAACACTCTCAGAATTATTCAATTTCACTGGCTTTCTGTTGTCTTCTGTGTAAGCAACAAATTGTATTGGCACATCTTTGACTGAACTGTTGACCATTATATCCCTTTTAGCTTCAGAGTTTGGTGATACACGAAGGCTATTTGGGACATCCTGTTCTTCCCACGATATCACAATCGGATAACTGCGTTTGTTTACGGCTTTCAGTGAAATGAAATAATTTGGCTCGTTGTTGTCTTCGCTATCAGTCCCACCATCACCACTATCTTTCACGTTAGGATCATCTGAGGCGACAATTGGTTGCACTTTCACTTTCTTTTGCGACGAAGGAGTTAGCACTACTGTTTCTCCACCATTAAGCTTTACTGGAGCATTAGTATTCTTGTTCTTAGCTGAGAATGATATGGGTTTTGATGCATCTCTGCCACGAGTAACAATAGTTTTCCTGATGCTCTGCCCTTTGTCGATATCAAGTGTCTTTTCAATACCGTTTTCAAGCCAAGAAACAAGGATAGGCCCAGATGCTAGATTATCAAAATCAGCCTCAATAGTATAGTTCTTATCTTTACTTATTGCACCTGCATCAACAACTTGTTCAAAGTTTGGATCATCAAGAGCAACTATTGGCTGCACTTTCTTTTCTAACGAAGGAGTAAGCTGTATGTTGTCTGCACCATTCAGTTTTACTGGAGCATTAGTATTCTTGCTTTTAGCTGAAAATGATATAGGCTTTGATGCATCTTTCCCACGAGTAACAATAATCTTCTTAACACTTTGTCCTTTGTCAACATCAACCGTCTTTTCTTCTCCTTTCTCAAGCCAAGAAACAGCAATAGGCCCAGATGCTAAGTTTGTTATATCAACAATGAGTGACTGTGGCTGTGCTTCTGCAACTAAAATGTTTGTAGTTCTTTTCAAGGTTGGATTCAAACTGTTCGATTCTTTATTGTTCAGTTTTACTTTATCTTTTCCTCCAAGTATACGTGAAGTGAATGAAGTTGCCTGTGCACCTTGCTGTCCAGGAAAGGTTATCAAATGTTCTCTTGATGATAATTTTGGAACAGCAATAGATTTCTCAAGCTCACCTTCTTTCCACAAAACTTCTATATCGCCATCTCGATTGTTAATAATCTTCAAATCGATGAACGAGTCTGGAAGTTTCGATTTGGCAACAAGTATCTTCTTCTCCTTTGTTACTGTTGGTGACATTTCAAACTCTTTTTGACCATTTAACGTTACTGGTTCATCAGTAGCTACTTTGCGTGCAGTGAATTGAACTGGGCTTAGAGCACCTGATTTTGATCTATCAATTCTGATGTCTTTTGAGCTGGTGGATTTCGGTTCAACTCTTTCCGAAAATTTCTCTCCATTTTGTTGCCATTCAACAATGATAGGCTCCTCCAGGTCGTTAACAACATCAAACTGAAGATTTGCATATGGTGTATCAGGCTCTGAAATAGAAGACACATCAAATTTTCATCTGCTTGAATTTTTATATCGATGTAACTGAATTTATCATTGAACAATTGACGAAAAAGACAGGAAGGTAATTTTCTGAAAGAGGGACTAGCACTGGGGGCTCAGATTTTCTTGAAATCTCAATTTAGAGGTAGAGTCCGTGAAATAATCAAGATCTCATTACTTGATGGTTTTACACAGGTGGAATGACAGTGGCTAAAAACCCACAAAATTTTCGTTGTGAGTCCTTCAAGCAAACCACTGTCACGCCGAGACCACATACTGTCACGCCGAGACCACATACTCTCCCGCTTCTCCTGCATATTGACAACTTTCGATACAAAGTCGGCAAGTTTCAATAAACCCCAAACTTTATCAAAAACACGAAAAATATAAGAACACAACAAACCTAAAACAACTTTTTCGACTGTTCTTGCTTTCCTTGGAATAACCATCAGACTATCTCTGTCTCTCATTTTAATCGTTTTTCCAGTCTGCTTATCTGTGGCTGAAAACGTCACTGGATCAGGGTAGAAATTCTTCGTGAATTTTATATCGACATTTTCTGTGCTGTTCTTAGCTACTTCACGTTGCATAGATACATCATCTTCTTTCCATTTCAAGATCACATCATTGCTACGCTTGTTTTTTATATTCAAAGCAACAAAGTAGTCGGCTTCTGGTCCATACTCTAGAAGATATAAAGGAATTTTTTTTACTTCTTTTAGCTGGGAATGCAAGATACACCTTGTAGAATACTCATTCAACGGGATAAACACGTTGAAAAAAATCCCTGCAACCTTCCGGGTCTGGTTCTCTTCAATACAAAACATTAAAGACTGAACTAACTATTATTTACATGGCAAAGAATTCAGATGTGTACGATAATCGGCAATTTTTGCCTGTAAACCTTGTGCTTAACTTCAATTTCCGCTCATTTCAATCCATTTCTAAATCTGAAGTTTCATACGACATTGTCAGCTGAAAAAAGGTTGCAGTGACACCGTTCACCATGAGTAATCTTTCTTTAGCGATATTGATATATTGCACCGGTAAAACTAAAGTTTATTAGCAAATCACTTGAATAGCTGTTCAAAGACTGATATCAACTGCCCCTGAAGTGCTGTTCGTAGAACAACTATGTGCAGTGGAACCTGGTAATAACGGGCAACTGTAGGACCAATGCTATTGTCCTTTGTAGAGAAGTGTCCGCTGTATGGAGGTTCCCTTTTAGAAACAAATTTTTTTGGGACGAAAATATTTGCCCGTTGTTTCGAGGTTTCCGTTGTACATTGATAATGAAATGATGCATCAAAGTGAAATACCACTATAGCTGATAATAAGATATATCAAAGCTTCGTAAAGAGGACACTAAACATTAACTGGGGGTAGAGAATAAATCCGATCATTTCAGAACAATATCAAAATAACTTACGTATAGGAGAAGCAGCAAACTCTGGTTCTGGCAAGGCAGCTGGAGACTTGAAATCCTCTACGAAGAAAATCGAAAAACGTTATCAAAATATTTGTAGATAAAAAATCTGAAGCCAAAGAGTTCACAATGAAAGGTTCAGAATGGGAGGATGCTGTTCATTTCTGTAATACTGTTCGTGATACAAGTTACGAAATAGCATTTGAAAAAGCGTATATAAAGCAATATTGTGCAAGCAGCACAGTCAAATACAGTTTAACATCCATGTTTCAAGGGCTTATCAAGAAAATTCTGTTCAGTTTTAAGACTAAGAAGCAAGAGGAAAGAAAAGAAAAGTCTAGAAAGAAAAGGAAAGAAAAGGAATAAAAAAGGAAAGGAAAGGAAAGAAAAGGAAAAAAAGGAAAGGAAAGTCTCACACACAACAACAATAGTAAGACTGCAATGAGGAGATAAAAGAAGAACTTATGAGCAGACGTCTTCCTTTGTGTGACTTCGTAAATTTTATAAATCAAATTATATCCAAAATAATATTATCAAAAACAAGAAACCTACCCTGCTCACAGTTGAAGTTGAAATTATCAAAGAATTCATCTTTCAAAAGTTCATTGAAGTATTTGATCATATAAACACTTTCTTTATTCCCTGTTATCGTCTCTAATTCTTTACGATCCGCAGAAGGTCCGATTCCAATAGCTTTTATGTACACTCCACTTTTCTTTAATGGCATGGATACAATTCTTGGCTCGATGTAATTGTACCTCCTTGTTTGTTTACCATCAGTTACCAAGAATAAAACCTTTGGAACACCATCTCGTGAACCATAACTGCTTGTCAATAGTTTATCATATGCAGTTTTCAAACCTTTATCGATTCTTGTAATTGAACATTCGTGTTTCAGTTTATCTACGCCGGATTTGAAATCAGAAGCACTGTAATAATCACTTAGTTTGATGGGCACAGATGATGTCTGGCTGAACAAAACAACTCCAACATGCACGCCATCTCTTAATATATTATTCGCTGCTGCTACTTTTGAGACGAATTGTTTTTGTAATTTGTATTGCTTTGGAAGAATGCTACCAGATGCATCCAATACAAACGCAATGTCAACCTTCAAACTGCAGAGCTCTACGAAAGAAAATATGAAACGAATTATCATCTCAGGAAGTCAAGGAACTTATGAACAAATACATGTTCATAAGATAACTCGTTTTACAACGTGGATTCTTAATATTTTCTCATCGACTTCACAAGGGGAACGTTCTGATAGTGTTTATCAGCTGAAAGCTGGCATCTCTTCAAGCATGTTCAAAAGCTTCTTAGCAATATGTCTTACAACTCCATGTCTTACAATAGGAGGTATTACCAGGCAATGCCTGCGTAAAGTAACGAGTGTTTTAACCATTACAGTAGAAAGAAACAAAATAAGGAATATCAGTACAATTCTGAGCGATGCACATCAGACCAGAATAACAACTGACATGAGCCAAATATTCGCTCTCCTATTAAATTGCGTTGCAAGACTTCTCAAGTTAGCAGCTGCGTAGTGTTAAACAAGTTCCCAAAGCTTGCAACTGGTTCGTAATACACAAAGAAGCAGTCAATCTACCAATCGCTACCTGAAATCGCGTTGTTTGTTGACAGTCGCAAGTCATACTCTGTCAAAAATGATGCTAAGAATTTTTTTTACTAATACAGAAACGGACTCCACAGCCTTCTATTTGATAAACTGCTGAAGCATTAGCAAGAAATATAAAAGCCCAGAACTGCAAGTTTGCGGCTCATATTTAAAGAGAATGCACAGACAGAAGGAATAAGCTCATAGTGGATACTTACTATCTTTGACAACAACACGAATGATCTTGCTGTCAGTTTCTCCCACAATTTGATCCAATTCAAAATTGAGCAAGCCATTTAACTGAACTGGTCGTTTTGTTTTAGTATTGAAACCATTAAGAACCAAAGAGTTCTTTCCATCAACAGGTACAACTGACCTTACTGTACCTTTGAAAGGCACAAGGATCCTTGACATTGTATCGCCAGCAGTTGCTCTTACAGAGATATCGGCTGAGGCTTTGTTGATGATCTCTAGCGTTATCGTGTCAGGCGAAGCAACCACAGTTTGTTCTAATTTAGTAGGCGTTGAAGTCAGCTGCACACTATCAGAATTATTTAACTTTACCGGCTTACTGTCATTTTCTTTGTATGCGACAAATTGTATTGGTACATTCTTAACGGAACTGTCTACTACTATATCTGATTTTGCTTCAGAGTTTGGTGGGACAGATAGGCTTTTCGGGACACTCTGCTCTTCCCAAGAAACAACAATCGGCTCACTGCGCTCATTCACTGCTTTCAATGAGATGAAGTACTGTTTCTCTGGAGATTTTGCCACTAGTGTGAGTGACTCATCCTTAGAAGACTTTGGCTCTAATGCAACTATGTCTTTTCCATCTAGCTTTACTGCTTTATTTGTTTCTTTCAAAACTGCACTGAATTGAATTGGTTTAATTGCATTTGGTCCACTGAGTATAATTTCCTCTTTACCAGTTGTTCCTTGCTTTACTTCCGCTGATTTATCCTGTCCATTTTCATTCCATTTCACAACAATATCACCAGCAGCTTCATTCTTAAATTCAACATCCAAGAAATAGTTCTTCGTTGCAACTGCCTGTTGCACTCTCTTTGATGACAATGGAGTTAAAGTAACACTGTCCTCACCATTTAACTTAACTTTCTCACCTGTTCCTTTCATAACTGCAGCAAACTGAACTGGTTGATTTGCATTAGGTCCCTTGACTGCGATTCCTTGTCTGACAGTTGCTCCTTGTTTTACTTCCAATGATTTAGCTTGCCCATTTTCATTCCAGTTCACAACAATGTCACCAGCAGCTTCATTCTTAAATTCAACATCCAAGAAATAGTTCTTCGTTGCAACTGCCTGTTGCACTCTCTTTGTTGACAATGGAGTGAAAGTAACACTGTCCTCGCCATTTAACTGAACTTTCTCATCTGTTCCCTTCAGCACTGCAGCAAACTGAATTGGTTGATTTGCATTTGGTCCCTTGACTGCGATTTCTTGCCTGACAGTTACTCCTTGCTTAACTTCCAGTGATTTAGCTTGTCCATTTTCATTCCAGTTTACAACAATGTCACCAGCAGCTTCATTCTTAAATTCAACACCTAAAAAATAGTTCTTCGTTGCAACTGCCTGTTGTACTTTCTTCTTTGACGATGGAGTGAAAGTAACACTGTCCTCGCCATTTAACTTCACTTTCTCATCTGTTCCTTTCATTACTGCAGTAAACTGAATTGGTTTATTTGCGTTTGGTCCACCGAGCACAATATCCTTTTTAATAAGTGTTCCTTGCTTTACTTCTAACGATTTGTCCTGTCCATTTTCATTCCATTTCACAACAATGTCACCAGCAGCTTCATTCTTAAATTCAACATCCAAGAAATAGTTCTTCGTTGCAACTGCCTGTTGCACTTTCTTCGTTGACAGTGGGGTGAAACTAACGCTTTCCTGTCCATTTAGCTGCACTTTCTCATCTGTTCCTTTCATACCTGCACTGAACTGAATTGGTTGATTTGCATTTGGTCCCTTGACCGCGACTTCTTGTCTGACAGTTGCTCCTTGCTTTATTTCCAATGATTTATCCTGTCCATTTTCATTCCATTTCACAACAATGTCACCAGCAGCTTCATTCTTAAATTCAACATCCAAGAAATAGTTCTTCGTTGCAACTGCCTGTTGCACTCTCTTTGATGACAATGGAGTTAAAGTAACACTGTCCTCACCATTTAACTTAACTTTCTCACCTGTTCCTTTCATAACTGCAGCAAACTGAACTGGTTGATTTGCATTAGGTCCCTTGACTGCGATTTCTTGCCTGACAGTTACTCCTTGCTTAACTTCCAGTGATTTAGCTTGTCCATTTTCATTCCAGTTTACAACAATGTCACCAGCAGCTTCATTCTTAAATTCAACACCTAAGAAATAGTTCTTCGTTGCAACTGCCTGTTGTACTTTCTTCTTTGACGATGGAGTGAAAGTAACACTGTCCTCGCCATTTAACTTCACTTTCTCATCTGTTCCTTTCATTACTGCAGTAAACTGAATTGGTTTATTTGCGTTTGGTCCACCGAGCACAATATCCTTTTTAATAAGTGTTCCTTGCTTTACTTCTAACGATTTGTCCTGTCCATTTTCATTCCATTTCACAACAATGTCACCAGCAGCTTCATTCTTAAATTCAACATCCAAGAAATAGTTCTTCGTTGCAACTGCCTGTTGCACTTTCTTCGTTGACAGTGGGGTGAAACTAACGCTTTCCTGTCCATTTAGCTGCACTTTCTCATCTGTTCCTTTCATACCTGCACTGAACTGAATTGGTTGATTTGCATTTGGTCCCTTGACTGCGATTCCTTGTCTGACAGTTGCTCCTTGTTTTACTTCCAATGATTTAGCTTGCCCATTTTCATTCCAGTTCACAACAATGTCACCAGCAGCTTCATTCTTAAATTCAACATCCAAGAAATAGTTCTTCGTTGCAACTGCCTGTTGCACTTTCTTCGTTGACAGTGGCGTGAAACTAACACTTTCCTTTCCATTTAGCTGCACTTTCTCATCTGTTCCTTTCATAACTGCACTGAACTGAATTGGTTGATTTGCATTTGGTCCCTTGACTACGATTTCTTGCCTGACAGTTACTCCTTGCTTAACTTCCAATGATTTAGCTTGTCCATTTTCATTCCAGTTTACAACAATGTCACCAGCAGCTTCATTCTTAAATTCAACATCTAAGAAATAGTTCTTCGTTGCAACTGCCTGTTGCACTTTCTTTGTTGACAATGGAGTGAAAGTAACACTGTCCCCGCCATTTAACTGCACTTTCTCATCCGTTCCTTTCATAACTGCACTGAACTGAATTGGTTGATTTGCATTTGGCCCACTGAGGACGATTTCTTCTTTACTAGTCGATCCTTGCTTTACTTCCAATGATTTATCTTGTCCATTTTCATTCCATTTCACAACAATATCACCAGCAGCTTCATTCTTAAATTCAACACCTAAGAAATAGTTCTTCGTTGCAACTGCCTGTTGCACTTTCTTTGTTGACAATGGAGTGAAAGTAACACTGTCCCCGCCATTTAACTGCACTTTCTCATCCGTTCCTTTCATAACTGCACTGAACTGAATTGGTTGATTTGCATTTGGTCCACCGAGCACAATATCTTTTTTAATAGTTGTTCCTTGCTTTACTTCCAATGATTTATCCTGTCCATTTTCGTTCCAGTTTGCAACAATGTCACCAGCAGCTTCATTCCTGAATTCAACATCCAAGAAATAGTTCTTCGTTGCAACTGCCTGTTGCACTTTCTTCGTTGACAGTGGCGTGAAACTAACACTTTCCTTTCCATTTAGCTGCACTTTCTCATCTGTTCCTTTCATAACTGCACTGAACTGAATTGGTTGATTTGCATTTGGTCCCTTGACTACGATTTCTTGTCTGACAGTTGCTTCTTGCTTTACTTCTAACGATTTATCTTGTCCATTTTCATTCCATTTCACAACAATATCACCAGCAGCTTCATTCTTAAATTCAACATCTAAGAAATAGTTCTTCGTTGCAACTGCCTGTTGCACTTTCTTTGTTGACAATGGAGTGAAAGTAACACTGTCCCCGCCATTTAACTGCACTTTCTCATCCGTTCCTTTCATAACTGCACTGAACTGAATTGGTTGATTTGCATTTGGCCCACTGAGGACGATTTCTTCTTTACTAGTCGATCCTTGCTTTACTTCCAATGATTTATCTTGTCCATTTTCATTCCATTTCACAACAATATCACCAGCAGCTTCATTCTTAAATTCAACACCTAAGAAATAGTTCTTCGTTGCAACTGCCTGTTGCACTTTCTTTGTTGACAATGGAGTGAAAGTAACACTGTCCCCGCCATTTAACTGCACTTTCTCATCCGTTCCTTTCATAACTGCACTGAACTGAATTGGTTGATTTGCATTTGGTCCACCGAGCACAATATCTTTTTTAATAGTTGTTCCTTGCTTTACTTCCAATGATTTATCCTGTCCATTTTCGTTCCAGTTCACAACAATGTCACCAGCAGCTTCATTCTTAAATTCAACATCCAAGAAATAGTTCTTCGTTGCAACTGCCTGTTGCACTTTCTTCGTTGACAGTGGCGTGAAACTAACACTTTCCTTTCCATTTAGCTGCACTTTCTCATCTGTTCCCTTCAATATTGCACTGAACTGTATCGGTGCTTCGGCGTTAGGTCCTTCCAATACAATACTCTCTTTGGCTGCTGACCCTTTTTCGATTTCTATCGACTTTGCTTCTTCGTTTTGGTTCCAGAAAACAACAATATCACCTGCGACATCGTTTTTAATTTCAACGTCCAAGAAATACTGTTTAGTTGCAACAACTTCTCTGCTTTCTTTAACAGGACCTGGAGTGAACGCAACACTATCCTCGCCATTAAGCTGGACTGGTACATTAGTGCTTTTAGTCAAGCCATTAAATTTTATTGCCTTATTAGCATCAACACCGGTCGTGACAACCTCGACCTTTTTGGTGGATCCTTGTTTTATCTCAACTGAATCTCTTCCAGTTTTAGAGTCATAATTCACAATAATATCTTCACCAGCGTTATTGAAAATATAAACATCGAGTAAGTATTCTTTAGTAGCAACAGCGTTGGTTTGTTTCCTTGATGTTGTTGGAGTGACTTGAATAGCATCTTGACCATTAAGCTTCACTGGTGAATTTGTTTCTTTAGTTACTGCAGTATACGTTAAAGGTTTGTTAGCTGTTGGACCAGAGGGTATACTGTATAAGGACCTTTTGGATCCTTTTGGAACCTGAGCAGATGTTTCAATACCGTTCCCCCTCCCCGAGACAATAATATCCTCTGCAGCTTTGTTTTCCACGTTGAGGTCCACATAATAATTCTTGTCAGCGATGATTCTTCTTTTAGTTGTTGATTGACTGGCCCTCAGATTAACACTTCTTCCTCCATTAAGCATCACAGGTTCTTTAGAGTCTTTTAAGTACCCCTTTAGCTCTACATAAGGTGCTTTAAGCCGGTCTTTAAAGACAATTTCTTGTGACTTTGCCGCTTCAAAAGCAACCTCAGTACTAGCATCAGAGCCATCTTGTTTCCAGGCAACAACTATAGCCCCAGTAGCCTCGTTTACTATATCCAAGTTGACGTAGAAATCCTTAACTGCTTTTCTTGCAACCAATAAATATCCCCGCTTCGAAGTACTCGGAGTAAATTGTGCCTCCAGCCTTCCATTCAGATTGACAGGCAGTTTCTTAGCAGCTGTAACCGCCGTGAAATCGATGGGACTTATTCCTTTAGAGCGATCAAAAACGAGTTCTTTATCTACTCTAGAGTTTCCTTCAACGCTTGAAAATTGCCGCTCTCCTTCTTGTTGCCAAATCAGCGTGATGTTTTCATTTAGTTTGTTGTCAACTACAAAGTTGATGAATGCTTTTGCAACTTCAGGCTCTGTAAAATAACGGATAATAAATGTTAATGTAATTGTGAAATTCATGTATGTATGTACATAAGATCAATAGACTAGCATTAACATAACTTCCGCAAAATTGAAAGTAAATCCATCGAATGAAAATAAAGCGAATATGCTCCAAAATTTTCCAGGAAGCTTAATAGTATATTCCTTGCAACATCTGGCTACTAGTATTAAGAAAGCTTTAGATTGCTACATTCTATAATCAATAATATCATGTGCTATTGTTGATTATTTTCACCCATCTACGATCCGTTACTAGAAAATCAGCGAAATTTTTCAGCTCAGAAAACAATAAAACGCGGCAGAGCAAAACTTTGAATCATCTACGAAGCCAACGGGGGTATCTTGACCTATTTTCGTACGGGGACGTGGTAATTTGTACAAAAAAATTGTACCAATTAACTCCACGACTTGTTTGGACATTTGGGGTCATATTCCGCAAAATAGATGAAACTTGAATCACAATTTGAGAAACTATGTAAAAAAATTCTTTAATCTCACGAAGTTTGTCTGAAAGGCACTCTTGATCCCATCATCCCACAAAATGTCTGAAATGGGTTTCAGTAATTCCATGTGTTTGAGCTGATAAAAAATTGCCGAATTTCTTAAAGAGTACCTCCCAAAATTTACGTTCGTACGTACTCGACCTACTCTTAATAGCTACTACAGCATACCAAGATGCCCCCTCTCCCGAGGAAAAGCCTGAAACATCAACAGTGAAGGACATATGGTTGTCGAGGGACTGGATTATCATTCTAGGTAGACCGTTGTCTTCCATTGAAGGGGTGTAAGCATTAGTTCGACAAATATTCTTTGTATTATGGAATCTTTATTAAGCCAAGACAACATAACAAGATTACTTATAGTTCAGGAAAAGGACTGCTGGAGTTTTTTATATTCCGTTTCTTATGATAAAATTAGTTTGAGTACAAGTGAATTTTAATGGACCAATGAACTGGTCAAATATGCCAGGAGGAATTCCTATGTATGGACAACCGCAACCACCTTTGTGGCCGTCTCGGTGGCCGTATCCTTCTTTGCAACCAAACCAAACACCTTTCGGTTTCCCCGGTTTCCCTTATCAGTATTTCAAACCTTTTAACTTTTAAATCGAAACTAAATCGTATGCTAAATCCATCTTTTAAACACCCACCATTAGCATTCTTAGAATAACGAAATTTGTTTCTCACTTTCCAATTTTCCCTTTTACTCGCTGTCTAATTATGAAGTTAATGTTTTGTTTAGTTCAAATAAATCCAAGCTGAATGATCTAATAGATAATCACGATTTAAAAAAGTACCTAAATCAAATAGAAGATAAAACAGAAGATAAATACTACACCATTGATTCAGTAAACGAAATAAGAAAAATAAAAAACCACTCTTTTTCGGTATTTCACTTAAATATTCGCAGTCTGAATAAGCATTCAACCGAGCTTATTAGCCTCCTTAGTTCGCTACATGTAGATTTTGACTGCATCTGTTTAACTGAAGTGAATAATACTAACTTAAAGTCATATAGTTCCCTGTTGCCAGGTTATATATTTCACTCAATTGCCCCTGAACATGGTAATGTTGGAGGGGTAGGTATTTTCATTAAAGAGGAAATAAAAGTTGATAAACTAGATAAACTTCAGTTTAAATGTGTCGACCCTTGTGAATCCTTATGGATACAATTAAGATTAAATAACAAAGAAATCATCCTTGGTGTTATATATAGACATCCAAATGGAAATTTAACAGACTTTAATGCCAAACTTGAGGAAACTATTAGTACGATTCAAACTATAAAACACGACAAATGTATAATAGTCGGCGACCTGAACATTGATCTTTTGAAATATAACCAACCAGGAAAGATCAAAACTAAAGATTATCTAGACCTTTTGCTGACACATGGTTTCTTGCCCTGCACAGTCCTCCCATCGAGAATTACCGACCATAGTGCGACTTTGATAGATCATATTTTCATAAAAGAAAGAATACCAACCGAAGAGAAAATCTCAGGTAATATCTTTACTGATATATCGGATCACTTCGCTAACTTTCTTTTAATTGATGATTTAATTTTCAGCAAAAGAACGCAGAAAAGAATAAAAACTCGAATTTATGGTACAAAAAATAAGGAAAAATTTCTCGATTATCTCAAAAATGCAGATTGGAATCTTGTTTTTAGAGAAAATGAAGCAAACAAGTGCACGGAATCTTTCGGTTACATTGTTAAAAGGGCATACGAGAAAGCATTTCCTTATAAAACTCTATCTCAGAAAAGATTAAAAGACAAACCATGGGTAACATCTTCGTTAAAAAAATGTATTCTCACAAAAAATAAGCTTTTTGATAAATTTATGAAAATTAGAAGCAACGAAAACAAAGAAAAATATTCTTCGTACCGAAACATACTTATATCCTGTCTTCGATCTTCTAAAACGACCTACTTTAAGGAACTTTTTGACAAAAATTCCACAAGAATAACGAAAATGTGGTCTGTCCTGGGAAGTTTCCTAAATCCCAAGAAACACAAAAGGGACAACGCTATCAAAACGCTTGAATATGATGGCAAAGTTTTCAACAATGATAAAGATATAGCAAATGCTATGAACGCACACTTTTGTAATGTGGGACAAAATGTTGCAAATAAAATCACTCCACCGAATGTTGACTTTTCTCGGTACCTTTCAAACCCGGTTCAAAATTCATTCTACCTTAATCTGGTAGAAGAAAGTGAAGTATTAAAGGAAATACAAAACCTTAATGTAAAGAAATCACCAGGAAACGATGATATTAGACCGGCCATGATTAAACATGCTTGTCCTTACTTGATTAAGCCTCTTACACATGTGATTAACACGTCCTTTTCATCTGGAATAATGCCTGAAATCTGGAAAATCGCTAAAGTTATTCCAATTTTCAAAACTGGGGCAAGAAATGTTGCGGATAATTATAGACCCATTTCTTTACTGTCCTGTTTCGAGAAATTGCTAGAAAGATTATTAGCGAGACGTATAACTACTTTTCTTAAAAAGTATGACATCCTGTATAATCTACAGTTTGGTTTCCGCGAAGGTCACTCGACTACACAAAGTCTTTTAGAACTTCTTGAAGAACTTTACTTAAATCTAGACAAGGGCAATGTATGTATTGGAATCTTCCTTGACTTAACTAAGGCCTTTGATACGATAGATCACAATATTCTTCTTCATAAACTCAAATATTATGGTTTTAGAGGCAAAATTTATGAATGGTTCTCTAGCTACCTTAAAAATAGAAAACAGTTTACATTCACAAATGGAGAAAATTCGACCCTTGGTGAAATAACCAAAGGTGTACCTCAAGGGTCCGTCCTCGGGCCAATACTTTTTACAATTTATGTCAACGATATGCCAAACTGTACGAAACTTATTCCAAGACTCTTCGCTGACGATACCAATGTTTTTAATTTCGGAAATGATATCCTCAACTGATCCATGAAACTAATTTAGAATTAAGTAAACTAGACAAATGGATGAGGGCAAACATGCTTAAAGTAAATACTTCAAAAACCCATTATTGTTTTTTCCATCCTTCGTCAAATAAAAGTACAAAGGAAGCGTACTTAGTAAAAATGGGAGACATTTTAAACCCGTCTGATGATATTAAATATCTTGGAGTTAAACTAGATGCACAACTGTCTTGGGTAAAACACATTGATAAGATTAAAAATGAACTAATAAAATATACGTCTATGTTCTCTAAACTCCGGCATTATATACCCAAGACTTGCCTAACAGCTCTGTATGATGCACTTGTTTTATCAAAGATAGCCTATGCATTCGAAGCTTATGGCTGCGCTGTGACAAAACATCTCAGAGAACTTCAAGTCTTGCAAAACAGGATTCTTCGGATCCTAAGGTTTAAAGATCATAGATATTCGACTAATACAATCCATAAAGAAACTAATTTTCTTAAACTCAATGACTTATATGAACTTAAAATTCTAAAATTTATGCAGCGTGTTCATCACAATAAGGAAAACCTTCCTACAGTTTTTCAGAATTACTTTTTAACGAACGAAGTTTCGTACGAATATGAAACTCGACAACGTAAACATTACCAAATCCATAAAGCGAATAGAAAATGGGGTGATCTCATGATTAGAAATAAAGGTGCTCGTCTTTGGAATACTTTGCCTACTTCACTTAAAGGTGTACAAAATCCAAAAACCTTCTCCACTAAGTTAAAAGAACTGATACTTAATAAATATTAATAAGACTTTGTTTATTATTTAATTGCTATATAAAAAATTTAACTTAAATTAGCTGTTAGATCCTTGATTACTCTTCTATCATATGTATTTCTATGTTGTGCGTTGTTTTACAACACCATTGTCCGATCCTGCTTGGTAAAAAAGAAAAAAAAAACAAAAAAAAAAGAAAAACAAAACAAAAACAAAAAATTTTTATATGAAATTTACAATTGAGCTGATTTGTCTAAATTTGTAACTCTTATGTGTTTTCCTTAATTGCTTTGTAACTGATTTGTATGAAAGTTGTAATTGACTATTGTAGCTTAAATAAATTGATGCTGATGTTACTTTTAAACTTTAATTTAGCGGCCCAAGCTTAGATAAGCTCTGCTTCTCTTGGGTCGCGTAGAATACAAGTATTTTTATACTTAAATTTTCTTTTGTAAACTTGTATTTTACAAATAAATTTGAATTGAATTGAATTGAATTGAGAGATGCAGCATAATCCAGATTAATATGGTTAGCGCTAACTCACCAATTACAATGCCTTCAACGATTTTTGTTGTTCTTGGAATAACAAGAAGTTGATCTCTGTCTCTGAGTTGAATGCGTTTTCCAGCTTCTGAATCATAAGCTGTGAATACCAACGGTCGTGGATAAGTTGCACTTTGTAACTCCAATTCAAATGTGTATTTCGATTTTGGCAATACGACAAACTCCTTCTGTACACTTCCTTGCTTGTATTTGAAAGTGATGTTATGATCGTCGTTATTTGTGATGTCCAAAGCAACAAAGTAATCAACCAGTTCGACTGTAAAAAGACAAGATTTTAGACATCTTTAAATATTTTAGACTTAATAGTAATTAGAATGGCATGAGATGCTTTATGACTGTTGAATTTCACCCAATACTGCAATTTATGAATAATGCATGTTTCAAATATTATATACTTTAAAGTACACTGTGTAGTTTTAGAATATATATCTTGCAATTTAGCTACTCTTTTATCTATATATATTATATGTATAGCTATATCCTTTGTTGTGTATGGTATACATTGTATATTGACGATCTCATATGATATATTGGATATAACTTTACAATATGGTTTAACGAAGTTAGGAGAGAAATATTACGGGGCTTCAAAGCTGGCCTGCAAATGCAAACGACAAAACATACAATACTATTACTGTTTAATGTTTATTGTACACTGCATGTTGCAAATTGTGTAATATATATAATAAAGTGAATATTTTATATTCCATATTGTATATATAAAAGTGAAAGCCGAATTTTGCATGTGGAACATTGCATACTCCTTCTTTCATAGTATTGCGTTGAAGGCATGTGATATTACAATAATGCGCATTGTATATTATAATATGTATATGTGTGTTTTATAAAGCAAATTGTTTTAAAGTTTTATATTCCGACTTGTATCCCTGATAGCTCCTTGTCATTCCTGACAAAGAAAGGAACAAGGCATATCTATATGTTCTGAACAATATTTCAATATTTCCGAAGATTCTATATCCAGAAGAGTGTCTGTTTGCAATAACAATGCCCAATATGCAATTACGACTTACACTGCCATACATTCAATATACAATGTATAATAGTCAATATATAGTAAATAATAAGGTGTATTAGTATCTGATGTAGTTATCAGATAATAGAACCGGGTAAACATATTAGCAAAATAATGTTATTAGAACAGTATTCATCTACAGTTTTAGACTCTTAATTTATCTACAGAATTACGCATTTAACAATCTATGCTGCTGTCATACTGCGGGAAAATATGTATTTTGACTAAAAATATATCATTATTGTTTATGACTGCACTGTTTATATGTAAAGATTTTATTTATGTTTCGGTATCGTCCGTCTTTACCGTGTTATGTATTCCTTCCTTGATTTAATCAAGTGCTGATTTCGTAGAAGATTTATAGTAGTATTATTATTCATGGCAAAGGAATAACAACGGCAAGGCAAGGCAATACAATTACGTCCTATCTTTAAGAAATCAATCGATAAGTAACTCAGTTCTTGAATTAACGTAAGAACAATACCAGAACAATAGTGTATTTAGGGAAAACGATAGGCTGGGATTAGGGCAGTGGGTCTCTTAAAGGTGGGACGATGCTAAAGTTATCTTTTATTCTTAGTCTCGGTTATATTTTTGGAGTACCATGTTATCAAGGAGCGTTAAAACCCAAACAACAGAGTTATGATTAAGAAGGCTGACCAGTCATGCTTACAGATTAGTGACTAAGATTTTCAAAACCAAGAAGAGAAGGGCGGTACTTCTGGCTGTACGTGATACTAAAGTTAACAAGAGGTTAACTGTTCAAAAAGTGAATCTGACAATTTAATCTCAAGTCAAATTTCATACAATTATATGGAAGAAAGTGTGAAAAACAACTCTAATTTGAGATGTGAAGGTCCCTTTCCAAAGCCTGCCCTGAAACCTCTTATTTCTTAAAACAGCCAATGACTGTAAGACGCGTGCGTCGTGCATAATACTACAATCGGGAAAATTGTTGTGGCTGTGAAGTAATAAGAGTAAATACGTTATGAATGCGTAAGCTGAATCACTATTATTGAGAGCTAGAACCATCGTTCAAAACAAGGTATGATAGGAAAGGTGTTATGAAGGTGTGGTGCTAATGTGCTCATGCTGGATGAGCAGTCATAGGGCGAGATACACCATTTGTTAGCCAGTTATCGCAAATAGTATTTGAAAGCAGTCGAAATCAGAGTCGTTGTTGGCTCCGGTCATGGAGCAGTCCGGTCATGGAGCAGTCCGGTCATGGAGCAGACAAGGTGCTACTTGCATGGATTCGTCATTTATTAGTTAGGCCTAGACTTATTACTTGAATCGTGGTTTTCGCTCCTGAGACCGATCTGATAGATAGGTCGCTCAAATCAACTTTGAGCATTAGGGCATTCAATTCAGTCTTATCACATAATTAGTTATTGTTGTTGCTAAAGGTTGCTGTTGCTGTTTGAGAAGATCATCCAGTGGACTTCCATAATGAGTCTTAGTAAGGCCTTTGCAGCTACTTGTGTATAAACTTCAAATAATGGTTTTGATAAAGCATAAAACTGACAACAAAGTTTCTCTTCTCATAAGTCTTCGTTCCTGACTTTAAAGAGTTTCATATAACCAGAACAATTATTCAGTATCGGTATTAAGATATGCTTTAGCATTTTATCATACCTGAAGCCATACATCAAAGATATATTCAGAATGTACTAAGAGCTTACACTTCAAAGAAATGAAGAGACGTACCGTTTGTTGAAGGTGTTGTTTGGACATCTGGTATCGCTGGAGTAGCCGTCGGCGAGTACGTGATATTTTGCAACTTGTCTGCAAATGAAATACGTTACGTTAATGTAACAATGTTAAGGCCTGGCTAAACTAGGAGACATGTCGCGCGCGATATTGATGTCCCGTCGGTGTCTCCCAGTTTAGTCACCTCGGAAACTTTGTAGCGCGCGACAAAATTTGTAGCAAGAGACACGTAAATGTTTCTGGGAGACATGCCTTGTCTCCGCGACATACAAATGACTCGATGGACATGTTGCTCGCTTGTCACTCACATGTTTAGACACCCTGGGAGACACGTCGAATACAGTGTCGCGCGCTAAGTCTCCTAGTTTAGCCATAGCTTTATGCAACATACTGCAACTGTCTGCGACAACTAAAAATTCGGCGGTTTTCATCTGGATTAAGTAAACAGTGATGGTCTGCGACATACGTGATCTGCGTTGCAACCGTCGCTGACCAAAAAGTTAGTCTTGGAATAAGATTGTTAAGACGTGTTAAATCAAGTTGATCCTACCTGGATGACAAGCGTAGTCAAATTTCTCTAGAAATTCTACATCGAGTAATTGTTTGAAATTTCGAACAATAAAAACTCTGTTTTTATTTCCCGTGATTTGTTCAAGCTCTTCTCTGTCTACTTGAGATCCTATACCAATTGCAAAAATCTTTATGCCAATATCACGCAAAGGTAGAACAGCCACTGTAGGTTCAATGAAGTCTCCAGATCGGGTCTGTTTACCATCCGTTAGGAGGAAAAGTATTCTTGGTACGTTGTATCTGAAATTAATGTTTATAGTTATAATAAGTAAGTATACAAAAGTCAATACCGTAAATCCTCGAATAAGCCCCCGGGGCATATTTGTAGAAATGATTTTTACAGTGGGGGCTTGTTCGAGGGGAGGGATTATTTTAAAATTCAATGGTTCCATTGTGTTATCGAAAGAATAGCAGAGAGAAAATTCTTTACTCTTTTCTAAAAGTCAGCTGCTTGTTAACAGCCAATTAATCCTACGAATAATTCCCAATGGGGGCTTATTCGAGGGGAGGGCTTATTTGCAAGAATGAATTCTTAGATGGGGGCTTATTCGAGGGGAAGGCTTACTCGAGGGTGGGGGCTTAATCGAGGATTTAAGGTAAAGAGAGCGTTTGTAGTATAATAAGTAAGTATACAACAAGGCAATATAACTTTTATTATTGCCTTGGAAAGGTAAATTCATTTTGTCGAAAACTAGTCTTTACATAACTCCCCAAACCATAGTTAAGCAGATAGATTTGTCTTCCTTGTGCAGAAACATTCCAATTGGATGTATTACGTCGTGATTGTCTAGGCAAATGTTTTACCGTTTGGCCACGTCTCAAAAAACTGCTCGCTAAACATCCTTCATGCGTGTTAAGCAAAAAATGTTTTTAAGCTCTTCAAAAACATAACGAAGCATATTTTGCTCATTTGTTCTTGTCAAGCAGTGTTTTGTTACGTAGGCAAACGCTATATCGTTGCTTGATAAGCAAATTTCAAACGCTAGACAGACATATTCAAACAGTTTTTGATCGTTTAGCTTAGCCTTAGCTATACTACTTCTTGACTTATTACGCTACATCCTATTTTTCCTACAAGAGCATCTAATCACAATAGAATATGGCCCATCTTGACTCAGCAGCCCTTCTATCGAATAAGGTCTCTTTGCTTCTCTCAATAGTATAAAAATAACCGCTTGAAAGTGAATGTTCAGAATGCAGTTTATTAGGCACCATTGCAATTCACAATCATAAGGAGCATAACGAGGCCTAACGCACATATTGCAAATGCAACCTTACACAGTAATGCAGCCTTGCCTCACGACTTGTTAAGTTTCATCCAACTCTTCGAAAACAACTGCAACAGTGGTCTAATGATAAATAAACAATGAAGAAATCAGTACTCCTACCTTGAACCATAGCCCTTGGTAAACAGCTCATCATAGGCAGTTTTGAGACCTCTATCAATACGCGTGATTGAATACTCATGACGAAGGCGCTGTACACCTTCCTTGAACTCATCAATATTATAGTACTCATTAAACTTAATAGCAGTTGAAGATGTCTGACTGAACAAGACGACACCGGCATGAGCTCCTTCTTTTGACAGGTAGTTGCTCTCCATAACTTTCTTGATAAAGTCCTTCTGCAGTTGATAGTTCTTTGCATTGATGCTTCCAGATGCATCGACAACGAAGGCTATATCGATCGGGTGGATGCATGCTTCTACGAAAAAAAAGGAAATCAAATCAAATTGGGTAACAGCTTTGCGCTCTTACATTAGATTCACTAGAAAAATGAAATGAGCTGATGAGGATGAAATCAAGCAATAATTAATAATCTAGAATTTGCACGAAATTCAACAACTTTCAAGCTCTTCTTATTTCGAAGTGAGTTTCTACATAGGTTGGAACATGTGAATGAAAGTGTTTTAAACCTGATCCCCAATAGGTGAAATTCTTCGCGGAAGAGAAAAATTTCATCGCTACAATATGCAAAGGACGGCATTTTCTGCTCATCTGTTCTTCGAAGTGAACGACGGAAAATAGAAATGACTTCTACTTTTCGTCGCAAAATAGCTTTGAGCGACTAATTTCGCCTACTGAAGAGTCGGCTTTAGTCTCACTCGGATTCGCGTACCAAGGGTTTGTCAATAGTCTCTTGGGGGAATTTTCAACCAACCCATCCTTCAAACCGTCAGAGTAGCTAGAGTAGCTAGTTGTTTCGAATACTCCAAATACTTCATTGACTAAGCTGCCTTAGATTTAACCTGGTTAATCAAAAATATGTATGTATGTATGTATGTATGTACAGGAAAGACTTTTCCAAGCCTTCAGTGATGAAAAGGCCCGGTTGTCAGTTGCTTGAGAAAGTGAAAGAATGGTTCAATTTAATGAAGGTGAAGATGAAATGGTGTATTTAGCGCCAGTCGCTAGAATCTCAGTAGTAGGTTAACTAATCAAGACCTCGACCCTGGCTGTAATGCTACCGTGGCTGGGCTTGAACCCTGACCACATTGAGCATCCTACCACGACGCCACAATATCTTAAGCCAGTTCGCCAATAAAAGAACGAAGAAGTCTTCAGTGGAGCTTTTGTCAAACTAGTGTTTAGACAGAAATATTTCTCAGTAGCTAGCGTAGGAATCTAAATAGCACGGTCAGAATGAATTAATTTTCATCCAAAAATGGTCATAAACACTAGCGTCGATCTAGTGTTAGTAGAATTCCAGAATTTCAATTCTTAAGCAGTGGTTAAACGTTCAAAGATCGTTATTCTCAACAATGTTTAAGCACAGTTATTTGCTAAACACAAAAAGCCACACCGTAATATTTGCCACACCGTAGTTATTTGCCACACCGTAACACTGTCATTCAACAAACTCCCATGTCAATGCACAGTTACAAATAACAAACACAACCCAAACATTATCATCGTCAGTAAAAAAGTAAGACTTCGGAATGTACAACTCTGTCCACTGGTAGCT
This sequence comes from Chrysaora quinquecirrha, assembly GCA_014526335.1. Taxonomy (NCBI): domain Eukaryota; kingdom Metazoa; phylum Cnidaria; class Scyphozoa; order Semaeostomeae; family Pelagiidae; genus Chrysaora; species Chrysaora quinquecirrha. Next base: position 55,619 of record JACTAT010000014.1, read on the forward strand.
CAATTCCGGTTCCAGTAAGAGTAAGCGTCTGTTTATATACCTAAAGTTCGAAATTTATCCTGGTCGCACCAATCTCTTGCTTTATTCTAATAATTGCTGATGGTGCAAAACACAAAAAGGTTGTATAGCTGATAGACTGCATATAACAACAACCGGAAAGGCACATCAGTGGTGGAAATTTACCATTCCTACTGGTTGTGCCAAGAGATCTAAATTGCCGAAAAATCCCTCACCAATATGTAGTGCTGTGCCATTTTCAAAGGAAAACGCGCTGAAAACAGGTGGGCTGGAGCCCCTCAGACCCCCCATGATTTCCGCCTCTATGACAAATCACAATAGAGGTTTTGTGTAACTATCTAGAATGGTTCTTTGGATTTTCTCTCGAAAAAAAGACCATTATTTTTTTATGCTGAAGGGGAAACAAAAGACTTGATTTCCCCAGAATTCAAATACAATACACTGCACAATCTACACTGTACATTACATAGGCCTATCATCTAAAGATACACATAAAAACAATTACTGTATTAGGGAAACGGTGACCCTGCTCATCGTATTCATTTCATACCGGCAAAGTGTAAACGGAGAGGACTCCAAATTCCCCATCCGACATGAAATAGTGCCGTATTTATTTCGTTCCGGCATAGTCCAAACGGGGCTTGATCTCAAATAGAAGCGCATATGCGTCATGATTACGGAATAAAATACACAAATGATGTTTTCTTTACTTTAAGAACTTAATATTTGTTAATCGTATTGTAAGAACGTAAGAATTGCAACTGTGAATCAATGGTTGGGAGGAACGCCCGAGGAAAGGCGCTTTCTTTGGTGTTTGGGTGTGTTATTATGGATATTTTACCAAGCTTAAAGATTTTTATTATAAAGGAAACGGCCTAATCTATGTTACACGTTAGATTGTTCCTTGGAATGAATCATTTGTTAAGCCATTAAACTTACACTGTATATATTCGCTGTTAGTCTTTTCTGTTGAGTTAATGAATTAACTCAGCCTTCTAAGGGAAGGAATATTTGGGAAATTGTGGTTCAACCACTAACTGTTTTGAAGGTAAAAGAGATTCTTATATAGGTAAAGCCAGGGGGGGCGTTCTTCCATAGTAAAGGTACCCGGGGATGTACCGCGCTTGAGGGTATATTTTTCGGCCTTTACTCTAGCCAAAGGTATACTTTTTACAATTTTGTTCTAGCCAAGGGCACCAAATTTAGTGATACCGATCTAGGGAATTGTCATGCTTTCAGTTTTTGTAGCCTTGGAAAGTACAAAATTTCATCCTACCCATTTCAAAAGGAACGAGTAAAAGAAACAAGTCAACCATTGAAATTTCCGACTTAGGGCCAACAAATAGGAGCGTATTAGTCTAGCTGAGGGTATCATTCTTATATCAATTCGTCTAGCCAAGGGTACCATTTTCTCGCAAAAGTTAGTCTAGCCAACGGTACTATTAATAATATGCTGGTGGCACACCCCTAAACAAAATTAAGCCAAGAATCCCCCTTGGGTAAAACACGGACAGAGACCCAGGAATCTCCATTTACGGACACTTCTGCTGAACGTACACCTCCAAACAACGCTCAGATACCACTAGAGAGGCCACTCTAAGGGCAAAGTGTATTTTGATACAGGGGACGTGCTATCCATTTTCATGATTTTGTTTTTCGAAGTTCGAATTTAAGTTTCAGAAGCGAAGCTGATTACAGTATCGGTATTTTGGTATACGGCACGAAAATTAATATTAACGGTACCGGTAGTACTGTTTGGACTGGACAGAATCTGAATCATCAATCCAATATAACCAGGATGGCAAGGATGTCCTTATCAGGATTATACAATTAGATTGAGGACGTGCAATATCTGTTCACAACGCATAAAGAACAATTGCATCTGTAAAAGATATGGGAATGATATTTATCCAAAGTCAATGCCAAGACAAAGTTTGCCTGTTCGGTCTTAGAGCTCATATCCGAACGTCATTACATTTTTTAATAAGCAACTGGTCAATAAGCAACTAGGGCTGAGATTATGTTAAAATTTTTGGTGATATAGCTTTCTTTATACTGTACATCCTTGCAAACTTGTCAATTGTATTGAAAGTCGAGAAAAGAGCTAAAATAAGGGTTTTTAGGGCGTACCAGTCATTCTGCGAAGGCTGAAAGTGTACATCAAAGTCGGCTGTATCTCATTGAGAATCTCGTACAATACAATTTCACTAGAAATGCTATTTTTTCATGGAAATCCTTTTGAAATCCCTTCGCTTTAGCGGAAACTTCGTGTGCACTTTTTCGTATTCGTACCTATACACCTTCTGGAAAACACTTCTCAATAATAACCAGTCGATAGATGCTTACGGAAAATCGGAGTGAAACGAAACGTTACACCTACAGTTATTTTTAATGGTCAAATGTCTTGTGGATTTTGTTTTATATCGGTATAAAATCCAAACCACAAAGATAAAGATTGAGGGTGCTAAATTGAAATCCGGGGTTGAAAATAGCTGAGAAGAATTTGAAAGGAAACTTCTCGAAAAAGGTTATATCTGTGAATGATTAGAAGAATCTGTCTTGGCTTCATATTGTTTCTTAAACAAAACGTTTATGCTGTTTTGTCTGGGGATGTTTAAAAGTTGTTCCATAGAATACGTATAGGATGTGAAGGCGAAGAGTAACTTGGCACCAACACTCTTGCACCACAATGCACGTAAACCTCCAATGAACTTAAAACCAAAAACCAAATAGATTAAGTTACTAATCTTGCAGCATGAGTTCTAGACTGAAATTTGAGTCCTTTTTAGAAATTCATCTCTTGTTGTGGCATTGCAAGCCGAAATACCAGAAATCGAATTAAGGTTCAAGCAAGCAGCAAGACCCCTAATGCAAAAACAACCAATGTTTGCTAGTGTTTTTGGGACTCGTAAAATATGCTGAATTGTCACAAAAAATGGTTGGCCCTCAGGAACAAGAACGTAAGAACATCATGCTAATGTAGGCAAAAACATACTTAAGAAGCAAACCAAATGTGAGCATTGACAATTCTTTATTGAGATCTCCATGTGGACTTTTAGTATTAATTTTTAGTATACGTCTAGGCAAATCTAAATCATCTACGTTCGGTGCATTAAATATTCAAACTCTAACGAAAAACATTGATCCAAAAAATATGACAGACATAGATCAAAGTTTTTGGTTTCTCTTTTTTTGCATCCGCTCTTTTGTATTCTTATATTCGTTCGTTTATTCATCTACCTAAATATTCAGTCAGGATGGCATTGAAAGAAAATCAAGAGACTTTGTCTCTTTCTGATAATCAACTTGAATCTATCAAACAAACAGTTTTACAGAGTGTTTTAGAAGTTTTACCAACAATTATCAACGCAATAACTCCAAAGATAATAGAATCCGCTGAAAAGATCATACTGGAAAAAATAGAAGAAACCTTGCCATCAGCTTCTGGATTTACTAACCATGCATTGAATACTATAAAAGAAGAAGCCCGTTTTTTCGAAAACAGCAATAAAGATAAGCTCAATTCTAGTCTAAAGCATCGAAGTGACATGTTTTGGAAATTAACCCGCGCAAATAAGTTCGTTGAATTATACACTGGCTGTCTTAACGAGGAAACGCCATTTATTCCGAGGAAATTTCGTGAGCAGAAGTCTTCAGATCTTTCGAAAGCTGAAAATTCAGTATACCGTAAGTTGGAAATTGAAAAAATGAAATCTGAGATCGAAGTTCTAAACATCAGGGCTGAAGAACAAGAAGAAAATGTCAAAAAATTAGATGCTGAAATTTATAATCTTTTTGAATTAAGCATTGACAACAATGAAGTAGTTCAAGAATTAAAACAAACCTGGCTCAAGAAAACAAATGATGAAGAAAAGGTTATCATTGATAAATGGCAAAAGAGAATTAAAGAGAATCAGGACATGTTTGAAAAAGAGAAGTCTGGTAACCAAATTCAACCCCCTCGTGTCTCTAACACCGATGCACATAATTTTAACAACAAACAAAGCAACAACGACAAAAGAATCAACAATTACAACCGAAATCAAAACAACAGCAACAACAACAACAATAGGAATGAAACACGCAACCCAGCACAAAGCCAAACGCCAGCCAGCCAACAACGTTTTACCTCTACACGTCCAAGAAATCCAACGTCGCCTTTTCGTTCAAGTTTTGCCAATCCCAATCATCAATCTCAACATCCAAAAAACTACAATCGCCATCAACTTCCTCAACCACCACGCCTGTATCCTCTAAGCTCATCAACCTATCCTCCTTCTCCCTGGCTAAGCAACACATTTCCTTACTAACTAAAGGACCAAAGTTCACACCAGTTACTCAAAGCCCAAGAAATAATTTCAAAAGTGATATAAAAGATTTTACAAGGAAAATAAAGATAAGAGAAGTTTTCTGGGATAAAGACGATAACGACGAATCAATTAAAAGAAATAAATCAAACAGACAAATTTACACTCAAAACCAAGAATTAAATAATATATGCAATTTGATTGAATTACTAGAGCCGAATAAATTAAACACTTGTGACAATCTAACATCGGATGAACGAAATGCCCTTACAGAACTTTCCACGAATCAAGACATTGTGATTAAAAAAGCAGATAAAAGTGGTAATTTTGTTATTATGAACAAATCATATTATCGTGATACTTTAGTCTTAGATGGGCATCTAAAAACAGATACATATGAAAAAGTACAACAAAATGAAGATAAAAAAGTAATGAATAGTTTGAAAAAACTTGTACAAAACAACGAATCATCGCTAACGACAAAAGAATGTGATTTCATTACTAACTTCGAGTGGAAATCTAGTAACTTTTATGTCTTACCTAAAATACATAAGTCAAAGGAATTACTGGATTTCATGGCAGCTTCTAATAATGATTATGTTGAAATGTCACCCCCAGAAGATTTAAAAGGGAGACCAATTATTGCTGGTCCAGTATCACCAACACAGAGACTAAGTGAATTTTTAGACACTATTTTAAAACCAATTGTATCTGATCTGAAAACATATATCAAAGATGATTGGCATTTTCTTCAAAAGTTACCGAAACATTTCGATACGCCCTCTGGTCTATATTCCTATGATGTTACTAGCTTGTATACTAGTATACCACACCAACTTGGACTCGAAGCAATTGAATTCTGGATAGACAAAAGACAAGACCTAATACTCGATCGTTTTTCAAAAACCTTCATTTTAGAATCTGTTAAATTTATTCTGGAAAATAATAATTTCATGTTTGACGAAATACTGTACAAACAAGTAAAAGGGACTGCAATGGGAACAAAATTTGCACCATCTTATGCATGCTTGACCGTTGGATTTTTAGAAGAAACAAAGTTATTCCCTAAAATTCTACCAAAATATTTTCCTTTAGACATTTGTAAATATATAGAGTCAAACTATTTTCGTTATATGGACGATGGCTTTATTGCCTTGCCAAAAGAAATCAATCCGGAGAGTTTCCGACACGCCCTAAATGAGTTAAATCCTTCGATACAATTTACAATGGAAAGAAGTAAAAAGACCACAGATGATTCTGAATCAATAAACTTCTTGGACATCAAGATTATTCTTCATAATGAAAAACAAATCAGCACTGACATTTATTATAAACCAACAAACCCTCATAAATATTTGGATTTCAAGAGCGCCCACCCATCACATGTTAAGAACACTATCCCTTATAATCTGGCTAAAAGAATCGTCGTTTTTGTTTCTGATGATAATCTAGTTGAACAACGTTTAGATGAACTTAAAAATTGGCTTATTGATTGCAACTACCCTATAAACCTAATAAAGCAAGCATTCCATCGTGCGAAACTGCAAGGACCAGCCCCAGAGAAAAAACAACTTGATGTCATTCCTTTAATTACTACGTATAACCCACAATTACAGTTTTCTCAGATCAGCAAAATTATCACAACAATTCTAAAAAATATTAAAGATCAAGATACAAAAAGAAAATTTGCCAACTCAAAACCAATTCTGTCTTTCAAACAGCCACCCAACATAACATCCATATTAACAAAAGCAAGATTCGTCTCAAACCCAACAGCAAATGAAACTCCAACCCCTGGTATTGTTCTCTGTAATCGCAAAAGATGCAAACTTTGTTTATTATATCTACAACCTGAAAACTTTTTTGAAACTTCAAATGGAACATAATCTCGTATACTATATTCGTACGGCGTGTAAAATGAGAGTATATCTACGTTTGATGAGATAAATCCTTTTGGTTATTTACCCTGACTATTTGCTCATCCAAACAACTGTTATACTTAAACTTTATTTTGTAAGGTCGTTTTATTTGTTTAAGAATCAAAGACAAGAGACTCTTAATTTCTAAGGAGAATTTTCCCACAGCACTGAAGAACTTCAGTAACATACTGTAATGTTATTCCAAGTTATTTACAAATAAAACATTGTACACCATTATGCTTATGATTATGAATAATAATTGAATTTTAAAAATACTGAGGATTATCCAACGTACCTTCTTTATTTTCTACGAGGTCATGGGCGTCATCTCCGTTTACTTCAAGCAGTAAAAACGCCAGTATGAAAACGGCAAAATAGCTCAAACCCATAGTGATCGATCAATTCTGCCAATGTTTCAAGTTCATTTGTCCATATGTGTGATAAATCCTAAGAAAAAGACACTCGCTTTCCCTCACTGCTGTAACTTAAACGTGCGACTCTAACTGTTCTGTGTTATGTTATTCACTGGCTGTGAGCTTTGTGAGAAAATTTCATCTGCTTTTTGTTTGGAAGTCTCTTTTATGTCACGTTTCCTTCCTTTTGCCTTGGGGTTTCGCCTGACTAAGCACTTGCCTCTCACATACAAGGACTCAACTTCTGGGGAATACACGTTTAATCTCTTCCTGCACTCGATCAAAACACTCAGTTCACAGTTTGAATAACAGATCAGAGTAAAACTGACAAACACTAGCCGAAAACCTTCCCAGTTTATATAAAACCAAGTTAGGTGTTAGTAAATATTGACACTTGCAGTCACGCAGTGAAGCACTTATTGCTGCCAGGGCCAGCCAATAGATTGCATAACAAATAACAAACAACTTCAGTCAGAAGAAATCGCGATAAAGAATATGCAATATCCAATGGTAAACTTTTATTCCTTTGTTGGATTGTTCCGATTTGTAGTACCAATCACAAAACGAATGCGTTACAAAGATGCGTTCAGCAACACCCAAATACCATGGCAGAGAAGAATGCCTCAACGTTCTGAAGACTCTTAATCGAGAAATCGAGTCTACACAAAAAGCGACTTCAAACTATCTGTAGTGGTATTGATAAACTCCCTGAGTATCCATTTTCAGAGAATAAAGGCTAATGCTAATGTAATAAAACACATTAATGATTCGATAAAGGGAGGACTTAACCTGCACATGCCTGCACGAATAGAAAGCTTCTCTTATAATAACTTTGAGCCCAAGCAATAACCACTCACTGTTCCTAAGCTTTTAAAAATCATCATTTTATATCGAATTACACGATTTTATCAGGAACGTTGCATTCTTTTTTTTTAATAAGAATATTGTTTATAAGAATACTCAGGCTCAGAATCATCCAATTTTTAAGAATACTGTAAGAATATTGCTCAGCCTCAGCTCCCATATTTGTGTCTCATTTTTCAGCAGATGCCTGTTTTTCAATGTTAGAAGTCTTAGAACGAAACTTCATAATTGTTAATAACATTCTTATTGATATAATAGTTTAATTTTTCTTTCGCTCGACCATTTCCTCGTAATGACTTTTCTTTTGATGTTCCCCTGAAACCATATCAGGTTTGAAAAAATAAGAATACTGTACTTACTCAGGCTCAAAAGGAACATTTCTTAAGAATATTGAGACTGGAATAGTATTCTTATAAAAAGAAAGAATGTATCAACTCTATTTGGAAAGAGCGCTAAACTGGGTAAAAGACCCTTTTGAATTAAAAAACAGATAAAAAGAAAATAAACTTAACTCAAACGATTGCATAATACCATGCCACCAGTGAGTCATAATCTTTTTGACATTCTTAATTCCTTCTGCATCAAATGACATGCCAAGCAACGGACAGGCATTGCAGATAGGGCGCTGGAAGAATTACACAATCGTAATTTCTGTAAACAAAACTCAACAGGAGCAGGACACCATTGTATATGGCGATTTAGGCCCCATTTAGGCCTTTAGACTCTACATGTCTTGAGTTACTACAGTGATTCAAGCTGGTGCAAGATGTAATTCATGCTTTTATTTATAGGAGCCTTAAGGCATTCGTATATAAAAATACGTATTGAAGTCAAATGCTTGATTCATGAGATTAACATATCTTGCCCAGACAAACCTGAGAAGGGGCGATGAGAAAAGATTCCACAGCGAAACTGTGAAAAAATACGAAACTTCATGTAACAAGAAAATGTGAAACTTCATATAACAAGAAAAGCAAGAAAATATGAAACTTCATGTAACAAGTGACTAGTGACTTAAAAATGAGGTCAACAAAGGGTCAACAAAAGGTCAATGAGGGCAAATGAAACTTTTTGGACTGTGACCTTCCTGCCATGGCGGAGGTTTTTTAGTTTAATGAGTCTCAATTTTGTGTTTTCTTGGTCACTCAATGAATCTATGTTTTCCCTCTCCCCCTCCTTTTCACTTCATTTTCCCAAGGAGATTCTCGCACCCAGGGTAAAAAAATGCTTTCCTCCAAGGGTATATGTGGCTAAAATTCTATAAGAGCACAAGAGTCAAGTGTCACTACGTAGTGCAATATAACTGCACTCTCCCCCAGAATATTCCAACAAAAGAACACCAGAAACTACAGCCAAAATCATGCAATTTAACCTCACTTGTATATTTCACACCAGAGATGGACATGGGTGTTGCCTTGGGAACACGGCCCCCACTCAGCACCTGTGCACCCACTCTGGACCGCTGGCTTCACCCCTAGTCGACAGAGATTCCGGTCCTCTGTATCGCTAGGCCACCGCCATGCACACAACATGCACTCCCAGATTTGGCATTACCTGTCCAAACTGGGCGCTTTTCCCAGGACAGGTCTTGCCCAACCACAATCCTGCTTCCTTGCTTCTTGTCACTACACACTTCCAAAGCCAACACGAAGTATTGAATTAGTGTATGTAAAAGTAGAATGGCTAAGTATTGTTCTTTCATATTTCATTTGCTGCTATTGACTGCTTCAAAAAAAACAGCTGTGTTATTTGTGATGTCCTCTGTCTCAGGGGAAAAGGGGAGCAGATTAACACTCAACTTAGCTGCGTTTCATCCCTTTACTCAAATGTGTATTGCGTAAAACCATGCCACTAGCGAGAGTCTTTTTGACATGCTTGATTCCAACAGCATCAAATGGCATGCCAAGCAACTCAAAGGCAGATTACTGTATGCATTACTTACAGTAGTATTTCAAAATTATTTATCGAACAAAATGTTCTCAGTGTACTAGAGTAATTGAGGTTTTAGAGTGATTTTGTGATCATTTTTGCGTAACATTTTGATTTTCGAGTTATTTTTGCAGAGAATAATAGAATATTCGCACGCGTAATAGAAACGCGTTGCGCAGTACTCTTGGTGTGGTTAAAGTGAGGAAAAATTCAGGTTAAAAATAGTCGTTCGTAAGATAGTTATTTGACATCAGTTGTGAATTTTGCCTTCTAGCACCACAGTAGAAGAAGGAATTTATACATCCACAAAAAATTGAATATTCCGTAGAGCAAGAAAGTTATTTTTTTCACATCCACGAATCAAAAAATAACGCATGCGCGAAAAAGTTTTCCCACAATTGCCTGAATTACTTGCAGAAATTCTGTCAATATAAGAAGATGGTTTAACATAGTTGATTCAGTGTGTGAGTCGGAAGCTGGCGGGATATCCAAGCGTTAGCACATGGTCTGGGGGCCGGATAGTCCCTCCCCCTTGGCTGGCCGAAGATTCACGGGAGAATAGCGATTTCCTGTAACGGGAACCACCGTAAGATGCTGCGCGTCAGCCACATTGTCTCGGCATTGTGGATGCAAGTGGGGAGCATTCATGGGGAGCAATGTTTTTGCTCAAATTACAGTAGTTATTCGATTATCCGGGACATGAGATTCTCAAAATGTGTGCGGATAATCAAAAATTCCAGATAATCGAAAATTCATAATCACAGCAACAACCAGATACAAACTATCATGAGTACCTTTATAAGATTATTTTTCAAAGAAAAAATTTTCCGCATACTATAATATTTGTGGTTTTACAGTAATTTTGTGATCATTTCTGCGTGATATTTTGATCTTCAAGTGGTTTTTGCAAAGAAAAATAGAATATTCGCTGAATTGTGCTTTCGTAGTAGAAAATTTTTGACGGACCGGATAATCGCATTCGGGATAAACGAGGGGTCGGATAATTGAATAAGTACTATACATCAAAAAGGGCCTACCTTCTGGGATGTTGGAGTTTTTTATTGGTTTAAATGTATCTACATTTGTTTTTACTAGATCACTCAAGTTACCCTTACTAGTTTGGACAGGGTGCCGGTGTACGAGATTTCAATGGAGAGGTGTACCCTTCATTTGTTTAGGGAAAGGAGAGGCAATATAGACACTAACATAGGTATGAAGATGTAGATATAGGTCTATTTCCCCGAAGATTTATCTACCGTTTATGCACATAGGACACATCTATGACAGCCAAAATGTAATGTATGAGGGATTCCTTAAAACTGCCAGTGCCCCGTGCCAGGTCTAAAACGGGCCTAAAAAAACCATTCTACTGCATTGCGAGACGACAAATCTGAAACCATTATCCTAGGAATGACACGATTGTAAAATGAAACGACAGTCGTATACAACAGGAGTACAATATTTTTCATTCCTGGGCATGTAGAGAAATGGCGTGAAAAGAACTCGACAACAAGTTCTTAGTCAAGTGCCCTTAAGGCCCTTAAGACTTGTGACGTCCTTTGAGGCATACACGCGTTTTTTTATAAGGAACCACTTTATAAGGAACCTACATGTAGAAGGCCCGAAAATTTAAAGAACTTAAACTACTAGAGAGAAGAAAACTAAAGAACTTTTTATTGTTGAATATTTTTATCACTGCAAACAATCAAGAATTACAAAGCCGGTTCCTTTCATTTGCAGTGGAAAATCACAAAAATTGTACGTTAGGCACGTATCAAATGTTTCTTTGAGTAGTCTCGAACTTTGCTTACATCCAAGTGTCTCTGTATAGTAGTCATGAAACTGAATGTTCAGTTTAAATCAAGGAACAATTAAGGAACTTTTGGAACTACAATCGTCTCAAAAGAGGTCCAAAATAAGGAACTTTAAGAACTAGGCCTTGAGCTAGGTTCTTTATAAAGAAAAGCGTGTATTGGATTGCGATTTTGCTCCAGTTTCAAGGTGGAAATCTAAGAAGCTGTCTGTTATCCCGCATATTAGAGCTCTCGAAAAATGAACAGATGCAATACCCTGGAATCTGTAAAAAAACAATTTTAAAGGACGTTTCTAACTTAACTTCTACGTTAACCACTTCTAACTTAATGAAGGAAAAACCTACAAAACTGGCCCCTGTGCTCGATAATGCTTTGCACAACAAGTTAATTGAGATGTTGTTCAGCTCGTCCGCTTTCTTCAGGCTCTTCTCAGTTTCTGTATACAATGAGAGAGCTTCTAATCCCTGTCGAAAATATGAAAGAATGAGCAGACAAAAATGCTGCTACGAGTATGACGAACTGATGTTACAGTAGCTCTATCAGATGCCTGAAAATGCTATAACGTCAAGAAACTTTCAAATTACCTTGTGGTTTCATTAAATTATTTACTATTGATTAAATTAGGCATTATATTTCGTAAAAAGAAGAGGAGCTACTGAGCAGCCCATTATTTGATATAATCATGTTTTTAAATAGTTATTATTATATTTTACTGTTAATTGTGGTCGTATTGATGATCATGAATTTTTTTATTGGAGCAGGTGCTTAATGGAAGTACCTGTAAACGTTTCCAGAGATTTGTAGGTCCTTGTTTATTAAACGAGACACAAGGAGACAAACCAATCAATGCTCAATTCACATATAGACACAATACATGTTTTGTATGCCTATACATGATTTCGGTTACAAACTAACCAACCAACCAAACCAACCGATCAACTAACTAGCTTACTAACTAACTAACTAACTAACTAACTAACTAACTAACCAACCAACCAACCAACTAACTAACCAACTAACTAACCAACCACTAACTAACCAACCAACCAACCAACAACCAACCAACCAACCAACCAACAACAACCAACCAACTAACCAACCAACCAACCAACCAACCAACTAACCAACCAACCAACAACCAACTAACTAACTAACTTTTAACTAACTAACTAACTAACTAACCAACCAACCAACTAACTAACTAACCAAATAACTAACTAACCAAAACTTAACTAACAACTAACCAACTAACCAACCAACCAACTAACTAACTAACTAACTAACTAACTAACTAACTAACTAACTAACTAACTAACTAACTAACTAACTAACTAACTAACTAACTAACTAACTAACTAACTAAGTAACTAACTAATTACAAACTAACTAACTAACTTACTAACAAACTAACTAGCTTACTAGGCAACCACAAAATCAACCAATTAAATAACTAAGTGACTAACTTATGAACTAACTAACCAACTTATTACAAACAAGCTAATTAAAGAATATTTTTAGTTTAGTTTCCTTTTGCATAAACGTACAGAAACAATGCGATGCGACCATCGTGAAAAACGTGCAGTCTGGACTTAACGCAGGTCTCCAGGGTCAGCAGGTCTCCAGTCTTCAGGTGTTCAGGCCTTTTGTCACTTGACACAGCCTCGTTATGAAGACATGATGTAAACAATAAATACAGCAGGAAATAATCTCGGCTGGAAAGTGATAGCTTCGATGTCGAAAAGAAGGTCGCCAGGTCGAGAAAAGCAGCCTAAAAAGCCTCAATTTTTGGGCCATTGGCCTGGTTTAGACATTGATCTTCAGGTTTGAGATGGAAAGGAATAGATTCGAACGTCAAGATTCGATCACAGGGTTTGAGGCTTACGCAGAAGAGCCTTTACACGAGTATGTAAAATGCGTCGTAATTGGTGACACTGCAGTTGGGAAGACACGACTAATTTGTTCACATGTTTATCGATACGATGGAATGCCTTTAGAGTATATAAACAAGAGGCCTCATCTGCCTACTGTATTTGCTATTGATCAGTACATGTCAGAGCCGATCGTTCGTGAAAGAGCAAAATATATCATTGATGGTGTTCATGTTTGTTTGCGTATTTGGGATACTTTTGGAGACCATGGAAAAAATAGAAAGTTTGCCTATCAACAAGCCCACGTTGTGGTGTTATGTTACTCGATTGGAATGCCTGGCTCTCTGCGTAATGTAAATGCTAAATGGTTCTCAGAAATCCGTAAATATTGTCCAAGGACACCCGTGATTTTAGTGGGAACGCAATTAGACCGACGTTACACTGATCCAAATTTATTTAGAACTGCACCAGGACATGCAAGATTACGTTCATATTTGGCTGGAGACCACAAGGGAGCATTCTCAAACGAAGTTGTATTGGTTCCCCCAGAGGTTGGAAGACAAACGGCACGTGAAATCAGTGCACTGAACTACTATGAAACAAGCATTATTACAAAACATGGAGTAGATGACGTGTTTGAGAATGCAATCAGAGCAGCTCTGACTGCAAGACGCAAATCCAGACCTCTACTATGCTCTCATCTGAAGAGGGTTGAGAAACCTAAACCTCAAAATCCTTATCTCCCCCCAAAAATCAAAGCCCCTTCTGCACATGTGCCACCCTCGGAATATGCGGCTGAGCATGCATCCCTTTGTGGCAATAACCAGTATGCTGATATACTCTTCATGGTCGAAGGAGAGGCAGTCTATGCTCATATTGTCATTCTGATTGCTTCTTGTCCAGTATTTTCTTCCCTACTTCTTGATCCTGCTCTCCTTTCAAGCCTCTATCATTCAAACAATGAACTGCTTCAAAGTCTTACTACTAATGCAAGTCACCTTGCCTGTCAGGATGGCTTTGTCAATGGCACATTGTGCCTGCTTCCTAGGGGATTTGCTGCAATTGACACAGTCTGTGATCAGTCTTTAGGTTGTTGCAAGATTGTTGTTAAGGTAACTGGTGTAACCAGCAGCTTCTTTAAAGTTCTTATAGAGTTTCTTTACACTGGAGCCATAAAATGTCTAGAAAATCCTATGGAGATAATGGCAATGGCAACATTCTTGCAAGTCACCTCATTGTCTGAATATATCAGGAACTTACAGAGTGATTCAGAGTACAAAAATATGGATCTTGGTCAGCATATGAGGATAAACTTTGTGGCTGATGTGTACAGACGATTCTACAACAAAGCACTTTATTCAGATGTAGTATTCCTTGTTGAAAATACAAAAGTTCCTGCTCACAAGGCACTTCTTATTCCGCACTGTCAAATGATGGCTGGGATGTTCAGAAATGGAAATTTCAGAGAAAGTGGCACAGAAAATGTAAGTTTTAGTAAGACTTAGAGAGAGAAAATTTATGTTTTTGTTCAGATTTTTGTTTCTACTCAAGGTTCAAAGCAAATGTGTCTGCATTGTATGTCACACATGTGCACCATGTTTTTTGTTCATTATCTTGACATTTGGCCACAGGATACAGTAATCCCACCACAGTAGCCCACATGATTTGAAGCATAGACTGTTAGTGAGTGGATGCACTGGTGTTAATTCAGGTAGGTCTGAAGCAGGGGCAGTTGGGGAAGCCAAAGTTGTTGTTACAGCAACTTACTAAGATTGAAAATAATGCCTCCGGGCCATAGCTGCTTGATCTACATATCACAATAGCATTTTGCATGATCGCTTTAATTGGAAAGCATACCAATGTTTATAAATTGTATCTGTGTTGAAAATATATTTTCAACCATGCCAATGTTTATCAGATATAACTTCAGTTAGATGCTGAAGAATCAGAGTTTTGTTGGCAGATGATTTGGATTAATTTTTTATCATTTCATTTGAATGACTTCCTTAGGACAAGTAGAGAAATCTGTTTTGGCCACATGCTTATCAGTTGTAGATTAACCAAAACATGAGATTTGTTCAATGTGTGCTTTTCTTCTTTTGACAATATCAGGAGATTTGAACCTGTTTATTTGATGGGCATGTTCTTGTGTATAAAATATTCATGCCTTTTTAGGTGGGATATTTTAAAGATTAGATGTTTTTATTTAATGTTCCCATGAATCTTTGATTTAAGTTTTTATTGTCAGCTGAAATGAACTTATTTGAATACTATAGACTCTTTTACAGCCAATCAATTATAGGTCTACTTGCTGGCAGGTGGGACTCATTTTTATTATAGCCATGTTTTTGAAATTAAGAGATAGACTACCTGTTGGGAAGCATGTGGACTGGATCATGCTCGTGGATCTAGTCAATGGACTCAGAATTTGAAGTATTTCAATCACTATTCCCTATTGCCCAGATCATGAATGATGTAAAGCTTCAGAAAGCTTCAGATTTTTTCCTCATTCTAAAGTTATCTAAACAAGTGGGAAACGCAATTTTAAGAGTTTAGTGCAAGCTCGCTTGATTAGTATAGCAAACCTTACTCAAAACTACAGTAAGGGATCAGAATTCGCTCGAGCTAGTGAAGGTTCATTATTAGTAAGAAATGAATAAAACGATAATCCAGTTGTTAAGCGGAGTAAAGTCGCAAAACATTAGGGCTTTTCTAGCAAACGGATATTCCGTCATACTTGGAACGAAGACTATAGGTCTTTCTGAGGCAAAGATGTGATAGTTTCCGTACAATCTTTCCGTTAGTCCTGGGTGTGGAAAGTTCCTGTCCTGGAGGCGTTATGGGTGGAAACGGCCAAAGGATTAGTATTGTAGCCTTTCGACTTATGGTTAAACGTTCAGCTATTTATAGGCTGAACTAAATTCAGCGCTATCGACAGCACGTTTTGGTTGGATCAAGAGTGGGTTTAGCCCGTTTAACCGTCTAATTCTGATATAGAGTTACTAATACAGTGGAACTACAGCTACCAAAGAATAGATATTTTATATTTTATTACAAACGAACTCATTCTATTCCTACATGTTACCCTGCATGTTACTGTCCAGAGAACAGTTCACCTCTGTATAGAGAAAAGGCGAAGTTTGCATTTTTCTCTTTGCATTTAGATGATAAGACGACTAGGCACCTTCCGACAAATTACATCTTTCTGGTAAAAGAGCTTGCACTCTATAAGAGGGATCTACCATGAGATCTGCTTACACCAGAAAGCTGAACAAATTAAGGTTAATCTCTGTATAAAGTGAGGGAATCCTGCAGCTTATATGATAAGTCACCACATAAAAGCATTTTAAGCTTGCTCCCAGACATTTGTTACGTAACTGTTGTTAGGATACAGTGAATGATATATAGCTTATAATGAATTAGTCTTTGATAAAAGATACGCTAGATTTTTATGAAAACGTCATATTAATATTATTATTGTTCAGGCATCTTGGCCGAGATGGCCCTTTACCATATACTGTAATTATGTAGCTCAAACTATAAGAAATTGGAAATGGAAATACAGAAGGAAAGTGTTCCACAGCTCCACAACTCTACCTTAGGTCCTCATTAAATTGCTAGAGCATTGCTATAGCTATAATCTCAGATATTACGCAGGAGCGCCCGATCCGAATCGCCAAAAAGCACTTTTCCTCACTGCATTGCAACGGGAATGGCTTGTTATAGCTGTAGGTCCCGATTTTGTTCAACAAAGAACGTGAACGTATTTGTTTACTGCGTGAAACAAAACTCTACTCTTTACACGCATTTTTTTTATAAGGAAGTTCGGCTCAGGGTCAGTACTGAAAATTCCTTTACTGATGGTGAAAATTGAGTACTCAATATTCTTTAGCAATTCCTTAACTTCTTACTTTGTGATTCTTAAAGACAACCAATGGTCAAGAAAATATAGGTCATAAAGGTTTCAGAAGACGAGTAGAAATGAATACTGATTGAAAACCATTGGCGATAAGTATTGCTTGCTCTGTTAATTCAAAACTTCATTTTTTTAATCGAAATGCTAAGTTAAAGAAAAAGTCAGATTCCTTAGTAGTCTCCGGTCCAGCACTAGAAATTCCTTAAGTTTTTGCCAGCCCGAGTACAACCTTCCTTATAAAGCACTTCCTTATAAACAAAAATGCGTGTATCTGTCATTAGCGTATTTTGGTCTTTGGCACTTCTGTTCAGAATACCTTGTGTCTTTCGCTCGGATAACCTTAATAATCTCTGTGATTTTTGCCCTTGGACTCATGTAGAAATACTCCTGCAGCCTTTAATTTGCACCCTCCAGCAGTTCAAAAGATTCAAAGAAACGTTTCTGTTGCGCACAACTAGAACTCTGCAATTAGCCCTTTGTTTGTAATACATAGGCACCGGTCAACAATAAAATGTATTCTCGCAATCACCCAAACAACCTAAGAAAAAGCCTATATATACAGAATAAGATACAGGGCAAAAATGCAAATATTATTTCCTCTAAGTAAAGAAAGCGAAAGAACTTTAAAAAATACCGCTTCGGCGCGGTAGAATGCCGAGCGGTATTATTTGGATCCCCTCTTTACCCTAGGAACAATGTGTTTCTCGCTCCCTTTTGAGGCAGAACTGTTGCCACCGCGGTTAATGTCTGTGCAGTAGCTACCTGTGGCAGTACAGTGGAGGGTGTGCAGTACAGTGGAGGGATATCATCAGTACATTGGAAGATTTTCCGTACTGCCTGTACTGTGCTGTTGATATTCCCCGAACTGAATATCCTCTACCGTACTACACATCCTCGACTGTACTTCACAGACATTACCCGGGGTGGTTTCAGATGGCTTTAAGTCATATTACCAAACAAAGCTGTATATAGCAAACATAGGAAACAAACGTATGGCATCGCACAACACAGAATACCAGTGCCATACTAATACCCTCTACAGCTACCGTACAACATAAAGACATTAATGTGTATTTTGCGTTTTCTAGCCATAGTACGCTATAATAGCAAAATCCCATAGGTATAGCTGAACATTTCCTATTGCTTTTCAGGTCAACTTCAGTGATACTAGTCTGGAGAGCTTTCTTGGAGTGTTGGAGTACATTTACACTGGAAACTGTTCAGTCGTTCATATGGGAGATCCAATTGGCATTTTGAAGCTTGCAAACTTTTTATGTTTGCCCAGACTTGTTGCAATATGCGAACAGTATATTATAAAAGAAACAGAAGCTTCGTTAGAGTATAGTCCGGATGCAGTTATGGAAAATATCTTTGGTATGTTGATATAATGGCTGCTTTGAAGTAATATCAGTATGACACATAGGCCTTATAGAGAAGTACATCCTCAATTATCCGGACTTTAAGTAAAGCCTAGTTTCAATTACCGAATCTGCGGTACACTGCCGACTACAAGCCAGCTTCACATGTATATGTATGGCACCTGAGAATATAAGCTGGGTCGTTGTCGGCAGCCTGACGGCAGTTTCGGTTACATGGAAAGCCGGCTTCAATGAAGATTAGGATGGTTCGAATACCTATTTGTCACAGCTTAATGTAGATGGAAATTTCGAAGGACGGACAAGGCATAAAGATGGCATTTGACCGTCAAATCAATTGGTGCATTGAGTTGTTTTTGTTTTTTTTTTTACAAGTCTGTGAAAAAGGCCTATAGTGTTGCAAAAAAATGCGCCAAAATTTTACCTTTTCATCCCTTCTTATAACGCAAAATAAAAATGAGACTTATTTTCAATTAAATGAAAGAAAAAGAAGAGTTCAGAGCTGAGTTTTTTGCAAGTTGGTATGGGAGTTTACTAATTAAGGGTTAGAATCTAGTAAAATAAATGATATTTGTTTTTCCCAATCGGCTCACAAACACACTCGGAAAATGCTTCGAAACGACCCATTTCTGATACACTCTTTTTTTTATAAGAAACTAAGATTTTTGGTCAGTACTCAAAGTTTCTTAGTTTTGGGACAAATTTGGTACTGACAGTTTCTTAGCAGTTTCTTAGAATCAAAATTTTTAAGTGCCAAAACGGGCAATTGACACTTAAATTCTACGAATAGAAGAAGCAATACAATTCACATTTACATCAGCTGTTTTTTCTGTCAAAATAGACACTTATGGTGCAACAGAAGTTTGTTTTCTCGATGCTTTATTTCTAATTCTAAAGATTCTTGAGACCTGCGAGCTTCTTACCATTTTTGGTCGAGTACTGAAAGTTTCTTAACCAATATTGATCTCAGTACTGAGTTTCTTATAGATGGGTTTCTTATAAAAAAATGAGTGTAATGGAGGATGTAAGTACTGCAGAACCAAGTTAATCCTGATCATATGGCTTTCTGTTGGGCAGCATAAGATGTTTTTGCGGTATTTCTCTGAAATGTTTCCGATAAATCTTGCTGTTAAAGTGCACTGCTTCAGTTATTTGACTGTTTCTCTGTATTTGTATTGCCGTTGTCTCTGTCATTTTCCCTGTTAAAGTGCACGGAAGCCTCAATTGTTTGTTATTCGGTTTTCTTATCAGCCTGTTCTTATCCCAAAAACAGTTATTGAACGAAACAAATTTTCGTCCTTGTTACATAACTGTTATTAATGCACGCCTTCATGCTCGTTACAACCCTCAATGAATTAACTGTCTTAGCATGTTAGCAACCACAACGCCACGGTGGTTATTATGCAAACGAAACAGATGTTGCAATGAATGGCTGTCAAACCTCTACACTCGCTGCCACATTAACACTGGTTAAACATAGAAACAATTCTCTCTAGACTTATTACATGAGCCCAAGTTATCGCTCATGAAACCGAGACTAGCACCAAACTATGAGCACTCAAACTGTAGTTGTAGCGGGCTGTGGGGGTAGTGGAGCGGAAACTAACGACTCAGGTAATGAGTCTAACTTATCTCTCCTTGCAGGAATGCTTCAATTTCAGCTCCTTTGTGATATTGAACTCCTGTCCTTCAAAGTTGAAAACCCACGATTGTTACCAAACAAAACGACGCTAACTCTTTACTCAACAAGAAGAAACAGCAGGTTTTTCAGGCCAGAAAATAGGTGCCTTCTGATTCCCCCTTTCCAGAGTCTAGGACAAACCTAATACACAGCCCTAGGGGGGCCTTTTGTGGACGGGTGCTTAATCGGGGAAATGTGGTATTTATGGCATATTTGTTTCCAAAGTATCTTTGTGTTGAATATATGAGAATTTATGTTGTTTATATTGTATATATTTTGTATGTATCGTATATGTTAGAATTCGGTCGGTTAATGTGCATGTTATTTTGAACAGGAATGCTGCATGAATCGCAATTGCATAATGCATCAAAGCTGACAGCATGGTGCTTGTACTTCATGACGACCAACTATAATGAGTTATGTGACAAGGCTGCAAAAGATCTGAAGCAACTGAACCAAGCCACTCAGAAATACCTGGAAGAACATCGCTGGCCTCCTGTGTGGTATCTGAAGGAACAGGACGTTTACCTGAGAGCAACTAAAGAGTTGGAAATCGAGAAGGAAAAGAAAGAAAAATCGCGCAGAAAGAGGAAATGTAAGTCTTGTTTCTAGAGAAGTGATTAGAGAAGTGATGCAAAGACTTATTTTTTGAAAGATCTTAATGCATTTTATACCTAATCTTGCATTCATCATACCATCATATATTTTTAGTCGCTTAGACAAAGTATGTTAAGCTTCGGTATTAAGTTGTTAGTGTTAATAGCGTTGCTGAAGTAAAAGGGTATCGCTAAATTGATATACAGGCAGTTGATATTGGTTATAGCATCATACATTTTGCAGTTGCTTAGTTGAAGTATGCTTATGTCATACAGCTTGCATTCATCATATTATCATACATGGTATTGTTTTGGATTAAGGCCCTTTGCACACTAATAGGCAGGGAATTCTATGTGAAAACTAAATTTCAACCTAACCTCAAATTTTATTGCTGAAATATACCAAATCGACCCTGGAGATTTCAAATCAAAGATGGGACACTTTTGATTTTGACCGGAAGTACGCTAATTTGATGACGTCATAAAGTGCACAATTTTCGCTTTAAATCTGTGTTTACTTGCCTCAATTGCGTTTGATATGAATAATATATGCATTTTCAGACTCAGCAGACAAGGTGCTATCGATTCATGTATATTTTGTTTATTTTCATCAACATCTCTATTTTTAGATATGACGTCATCGACATTGAAAATCACCAAAATTGTATTTTTTCTTATCATTAAGGTACTAGCATGTCTATCATCGCATGAAAACTCCTTTTTAGAGGCAGAAACATCTCTTATGGGTCATCTTAGAGTGTCCGTGTAGTTCAACGGCCTATCAGTTCACCATTTCTTCTACCTTTGCTTTTCTTTACGACACAAGGACCGTCCTTGAACCAATTCTGTATAGGACAAGTTTGAATGGCAGGAACGTTGGACGGATGGCACGACAAGTGGGTGGCTAGGAGCAAAGAAAGGGCAATCGCAATAGAGAACGAAGTTAAGCAGAAGAAGCCGATAAAAGTGGTGCTTCAGGATAGACACTGGAATAGTCTTTTGGGCACGATCTATATATTGCATTGAAAAGCTTTAGAGAATGTTCCAATGAACATTTCTTTTGTTCTTTATGGCGTATTCTGGTTACTCCCCTCGACAAGTTTCGTTCGTTTTAAACAAAAAAAGATGCCTTTCCCGTTATCCATTCATCTTCATTCGGCGCGTATAAGAAATCTTAACACAAAATCAAATTGATACATAATGATATGGCTATAAACCATCAAATATGTATTTGAATCTATGGTTTATCTTCTGTTTGAATCAGACAGACTTCAAGATATACTGCTTGGAAGCAACTTCGTGTCTATTTTCGTTTACCAAAATATTCCATTCTTGTTTTGCTATCGCTGTTGTAAATTTTAGCAAACAAAATGCCATTGAAACAATTGTCTCAGCTCTTTGCGCGCAGCTATGATTAAAGCCAGCCATCGCATGGTGCTAAATGTGCGCTCACAGAACGCTGAATATATGGTTATACGATGGTGCAAGTTTATCATCTTGTGGACTTCGGAACACTGTTTCCTTTCACAAGGCATTGAATTAAAGATAGTGGCTAGTTATTTTCTCCCCCTGTTTAACGCTGTAGAGACCAAGCATTGTTGGCAGGTCATCAAGTTGCTTTCTTAGCTTTTCCTTTATGCTGTCCGATGTTGCCTGATGTTGCCCCAGATGCTTCAGG
Organism: Chrysaora quinquecirrha; assembly: GCA_014526335.1. Classification (NCBI taxonomy): domain Eukaryota; kingdom Metazoa; phylum Cnidaria; class Scyphozoa; order Semaeostomeae; family Pelagiidae; genus Chrysaora; species Chrysaora quinquecirrha. The sequence goes on from JACTAT010000014.1 coordinate 77,998, forward strand.
AAGAAAATTTATCAGCATCTCTGCATCTATGGCAAGCTCTGGATTCATTCTGTGTACTTTCCCAAAGCGAGTTTTCCTGTTTGATTAAGATAGAAAAAAACCTTAAAGGAGAAAGATGCAGTTGAATAGAATGCGATTTCCTTCAATTTAAGAGCCTGTCTATAACAAGATGGGGAATAAGAGTCAATGCAGCTTAGTCATCTTTGAGAAGACTGATGATCTGCGCGCAACATTGGAAATGTTGAAGAATAATCAATGCATCCCTGCTAGCAGCAAAATAAGAATCCAAGAAATTCTCATGCCCCAGTTGTCTTCAGTCCTCTTCTATTTGAATGTGACAGGAAAGCTTGTATGTTTGCAAGGAAAGTTCCCAAGGAACTCAAAAGAAATCGCATTATATCTGATGATCATGCTTCGTATTCTTTGCAGCAAATTCTCTAAAGGCTTAAGAAATGAGGAACGGGAGAAGATTTCAGCGAATTTTCAATGTAAGCCGGAAATGGCCCTACGTCGTAGGAGTGGACCGATAGGGACCGGGAAAGCAAAGTCAAAAAAGCGGATGGAGTATGTAGACAGTGTTCTGAACGAGAGGGGCTTTGCACTGCACCGATACAGTGGACGATGGGATGATTGACAAGATGCACCCATCCTACTATGAAACAACTGACGTGATTGTCCAGGTTAGGAAAGGTTAGGGCAAGAAGATCTTGCTTTGGTAAAGAGAAAATGAAGAATCCTGTTAAAATCGATTATTATAAGAGCGTTTCCGACAGATAGCCTAACACATGCTTCGATTCACAAAGCCCTGTGAAAGGAAACAGTGTTCCGAAGTCCACAAGATCATAAACTTGCACCATCGTGTTATCATCTCCTCAGCGTTCTGTGAGCGCACATTTAGCACCATGCGATGGCTGGCTTTAAACATAGCTGCGAGCAAAGAGCTGCGAAAATTGTTTCAATGGCATTTTGTTTGCTAAAATTTACAACAGCGATAGCGAAACAAGAATGGAATACTTTGGTAAACAAATATAGACACGAAGTTGCTTCCAAGCAGTATATCTTGAAGTCCGTCTGATTCAAACAGAAGATAAACCATAGTTTCAAATACATATTTGATGGTTTATAGCCATATCATTATGTATCAATTTGATTTTATGTTAAGATTTCTTATACGCGCCGAATGAAGATGAATGGATAACGGAAAAGGCATCCTTTTTGTTTAAAACGAAACTTGTCGAGGGAGGAGTAACCAGAATACGCCGTAAAGAACAAAAGAAATGTTCATTGGAACATTCTCTAAAGCTTTTCAATGCAATATATAGATCGTGCCCAAATGACTATTCCAGTGTCTATCCTGAAGCACCACTTTTATCGGCTTCTTCTGCTTAACTTCGTTCTCTATTGCGATTGCCCTTTCTTTGCTCCTAGCCACCCACTTGTCGTGCCATCCGTCCAACGTTCCTGCCATTCAAACTTGTCCTATACAGAATTGGTTCAAGGACGGTCCTTGTGTCGTAAAGAAAAGCAAAGGTAGAAGAAATGGTGAACTGATAGGCCGTTGAACTACACGGACACTCTAAGATGACCCATAAGAGATGTTTCTGCCTCTAAAAAGGAGTTTTCATGCGATGATAGACATGCTAGTACCTTAATGATAAGAAAAAATACAATTTTGGTGATTTTCAATGTCGATGACGTCATATCTAAAAATAGAGATGTTGATGAAAATAAACAAAATATACATGAATCGATAGCACCTTGTCTGCTGAGTCTGAAAATGCATATATTATTCATATCAAACGCAATTGAGGCAAGTAAACACAGATTTAAAGCGAAAATTGTGCACTTTATGACGTCATCAAATTAGCGTACTTCCGGTCAAAATCAAAAGTGTCCCATCTTTGATTTGAAATCTCCAGGGTCGATTTGGTATATTTCAGCAATAAAATTTGAGGTTAGGTTGAAATTTAGTTTTTCACATAGAATTCCCTGCCTATGGTTTTCGCATCATCGCTCAAGGTTATCATCGCTATACCGAAAGTCATACAGCTAACATTCATCGTATCGCTCGCCATACATGTTGTAGTCTTAAAGTATGTTAGATTTGGTGTTTATTTGGTTGAATGCTTTGCTTGCTATAGAAGAGTTTTGCTTTGTTGATAGACAAGCAGCTTGTATGTCACTATGCATTTTGTAGCTGTTTAGATAAAGTAGACGAAGTTTTTGGTATTGAGTAGCTACTTAACATCATCAATGCTTAAGGAGAGCTACCGCTATACTGGTAGGCGTGTAGGCATGAAGCTTGTACTAATCATAACATCATATATTTTATACAGTTTGTAGATTTGCTTGATTGAGTTGCTACACTACTTAGCAGCATTAGTGCTTAGAGAGGGCTAGTGCTTTGCCGATAGTATGTAGCTTGATTCAACATATCATCATAAATGTTGGATTTGCCTTGATTAACCTGGGTGATTTGGTATTTAAATTGCTGCTAAATGGTGTTATTGCTTTAGGAAGGGTATTGCTATACTTGAAGGCATGTAGGCATGTACCAATCATACCATCCTACATTTAGTTGTTTGGACAACGTATGCCGAGCTTTAGTCCTCAAGATTTTTCTTAACAGCGTAAGTGCCAAAGGAAGTCTGTTGCTGTACTGATAAGCATGTACCTTATACTCATTATATCATACCACATTTTTGTCTGTAGCTTTTCAATGCTATGAGCTTCAATAGTTCGTTGCTGCGTACTCTAAGGTGCCAAATAAACAGGGGGGTGGGAAATTTTTGAAAATTTAATAAACAGGGGGGTCCTAATAAGGTCCAGGGGTGGGGAAAGTTTAATAAACGTAGTTTAATCCTTTCACGAGTGAATGTTTTCTTCTAAAATTAATAAACGGGAGGTCCTAATAAGGTCCAGGGGGTGGGGGAACTGAAAATTAATAAACGGGAGGGGGACGTTTATTTGGCACCTTAGAGTAACTGCGTTGCTACTCAAGGAAGTTCATTGCTGTGTTGATAGGCAGGCAACTTACATTCAAAATATGTATCATTGTGTTATTGTAGTTGGTTGGATTAAGTATGATAAGGTTTGGTATTAAGTTTTTTCTTAGCAAGGTTTGTGCCAAAGAAAGTTGCTGCTGTCCTAGTGCATATTGCTTGTATTCATCATATCACCGTACATGTTTTAGTTTTGCATGAACAAGTTTGGTGGCTTTCAGCAGTTTAGTTTAGTAGATTTTCAGCAACAATTTTTATTTTAAAATATATGCTAATTTTTCATGGTTTAGGCGTGGTTTAGATTTTTTAATTTGCTTTTTATCATTTTTTCTTTATTTTATTTCTTTTTGTATATCTGCAGTGTGTAGTCACTTTTGATTTTGAATGAACTTTCTTTACCGTTCTTAGGTATATGTTTTATCCCAACAAGCGGTAATGATTTCTGTTGGAAATCTTGAACATAAAATTATAGCATTCACTTACCTTGATGCTACATTTTTTCACCAGAGATGCATCCTAAGATAAGCATTAAAATTCTTGTAACGTGTCTGGTAAACATCGTTAGGTTTGCAAGATAGGATCAACATGTCCGATGACAAAGGACCATCCGTTCTATGGGGAACCTACAAGACAACGGCATAATATGACATAACATTAAGACAATGAAATTATTTTTAAGAAAAAATAGGAACAAGTGAGTTTTCCAATCCGTTTCAGTGCAAGTTAAGAATGGGAACCAAGGGTAGTTCCAAAACGATCTTTTGAAATATATCGACCTTCTTCACATTTGCTAACGTCTCTATCAAATAAATCAACAGGAATATTGGGTTACATCACCATATCTATCTGCTTTACAATAAGTTTCTCGTCACATATTGCAATTCTATCTTTTAGTATATGCGATATTGCTAAACACCAAAAAGCAGTTATTCCTTGTAGCCTTTGCTTCCATTTAATATTTTCGTTTAATAGTAGTGTTTCTGGTCAGAACTACTCTGCTAAAATAGCATCTTATTGTATCGTGTGATATCTAATATTGTAGAATCTCGAAGCATTCATGTCTAATATTGTAGAGTATTAAGGCATTCTTGTCTAATATTGTAGAATCTCGAAGCATTCTTGTCTAATATTGTAGAATATTGAGGCATTCTTGTCTAATATTGTAGAATCCTGATGCATTCTTGTCTGATATTGTAGAATCTTGAGGCATTCATGTAGAATATTATTCCGACAATACTACACGTAATTTCAAATTACATTTAGAATACTGTAGAAATTGTAGAATATAGTGATTGATGATATCGTATAACGTCACTTGTTATTGTATTGCTATAGTCTCTTACTGTTAGAATATTAAGAATAAAGTATATTGTAGTTGACTTTGCAGGGCCTTTTTCTAATGATGCTAACGTTTTGCGGACCAATTTTTTGGTTGTATAGTTGTGCTGTCTTTTTTACGGCCGTCTACTGAAAATATCTGCAGTTATATAGCCGAATGGCGACATACTTGGTTGCTTCTCAGATTTCTTATGAAATATTTGTTCCAATTTTCATAACTGCTGAAAAATAAAAAATTGCCTTTGAGTCTTATCTTCCTTTCAAGTTTAAAAAGAGATATTTTGCCAAGACAGAAAGGCGGGCCTTATCTGTTCTTGGCTGTAAATAATCTCAATCTGAAATCCTCCATCATAAGCGAACACCATTCACAATGCTTTTATTAGAAGAAGGCTCCTGTATAAGTTTTTATGTACAACGCTGAGTTAGGTAACTAACAGTAAATTTTAGTATATCTTAATGCCTTTCTTGTTATTATTTAAGAAAAGTCTTTGAGTCGTAGTGAACTGTTTGCAATAACGTATTTACTTTTTTTAGACTGCTGAAGTTTTATGCTTTTAAGTTATACATACTAAAAAAAACCTATATATTTTTCCATTTAAGTGTGCTGTTACAGTGACTATTAAGTTTGTCTAACAAAGTAACTTAAAGTATTTTGTATTGATGCTGTGTTTCGTGTTTATTTTCACCTTGTCTTCTTTTTGCTACCTGTTTTCTCAATAAACTAAACTTGGTTCCGATCGCTTGCTAGATTATTTTTGGATCATAGACACTACATAGCTGTTGTTGGGCATGGATATGCTGCTTCCATTGTTTGTCACTAGAAATTAAACAGAACCCAGGGACACTTTTGCCGTCAATGCCACTGGCTTTCGATAAGAAAGCAAGAGTGTTTCAAAAACATTTTCGAAGCAATGCACTCTTTTTTAAACAATGCTTAATTTAAACCATCGCCCCAAAAATTGCCAAAATCTCAAATAATTGCTAAACAATTTGCCTTGGGAGAATGAATGGTCTTCAAAAGTGCCTAAAGTAGTCACTGTTCTTTAAACAATGTAGACTGCAGTTAGGTCGCCTTAGGAATGCTTGACTCTTAATACTTAATAAACAATTCACCCCATGTGAGCTTTCCCGGGTAAACAATTACAAAAACAATTTTTGGGGCGTTTTTCCATAAGCAGCTGAACAAAACAATGTTTTGGGCGAAATGCAAAAAATTAATTGTTAATAAAAAGGAGTGTGCCCAGCTAAAGTCAACGACCTTTCCCCTTTGTTAAACCAGACTTAAAGGTCTTTCAAAACGATCAAACATTGTTTATCAAACATTTGAACTTTGCTCATTGTTTGGCCACGTCACAAAACATTATTTAAACAAGTAAATAAGTTGAATATGTTGTGCAATGTTTTTGATACTGTTAAGTTAAAATGATATGGAAACCAGGCAAACAAGACATACAAGAAACTGCTAATGTATCCTTATTGTTCTGCATAAACGAATGTCGGAGCAAGAAGAGTTAAGTGCTCTTGTTGTCTTGGAAATACTGAACAAATGCTTTCCGAAGATTAAATAAAATAATGATTTGGATTTAAAAAAAACTTACAGTTTTTCCAACAGCAAAGAGCAGCTTCATCCAAACAATCCACACCTAATCGTCTACACCGGCTCTTGCCACGTCTACTACTGGTCTAGGCAAAATTAAAAAAAATTAAGAACATACACAAGAAACAAAATGCGTAAAACGAACACATTGCATGCAAAAACATACAAGAGTGCGTTTCTAGTAACTGAGTAAAGTTTAATATGAATTATGTAATATAAAACCTCAATATTCTCACGAATATAGATTAATGTTCACCATTTATCATTTACCAGTCATTTGAAACATTTCAAAAACAATATTTTGCTTTACCAGACAAAATGTTTGACAAGCAATGATTATGTGGTCAAACGATAAACGGTAAAACATTTTCTATCGACAAAAAATGTTTGAGAATGTTTGAGAAAAATGTTAGCCAAATTACAAATATCTTTAGTTGGTGTTTTGGCATGCTCCTCAGATCTGTTTGAGCCTCTTATCTAACATTAGAAGTTAGAAAAGAACACTTGTGCTTTGTCATCATAGGAGCAATCTAACCAGACGGACACGCCAAGCTAAAGGTCAACCTCGTCTTCGGTAGTGGAAAGTTCGATGGAAAGTCTTGTTCGATGGAAAGACATTCACTGAGTTTCAGAACATAGTTTCTACTGATTTGCCAAGACACAACCAAAACATCTGTCTTTACGAAGGTCTTTTTCAAGAGACCTTTGGAAATAGGATAATACAACTGTTGTTAATGGGAGGACCGTATGGACAGTATGGGGTAAATAGTCCATTTGGTTATTACTGTAGGTTTCAAGGGGACCATGGCCAGGGCTGTAGAGCTGGGAACCGGACTGGAGGGCTATACCTTCATCATATAGTGAAATAAAATTTGTAATGTAGTATACTCTTCTACTGTTCTGTAATCATTTTGTTAGTAGTCACCCCCCCTAGGGCCCCAGTTGTTGTTCCTCAAGCGCTACACCACTGGCCATTTCTGTATTTTGAATGCCTCTATATTTCCACCCCCCCCTGTCGCACTCCTTACTACACAAACATCTACAACCAACACAACAAAGTCTCAATACCAAGATTTGATATTGAAAATATACAGTAAGTAAGTAAAAATACGACTGTGACATGATTTATTCCTCCTACATTCTATCTTGCTTGTTCTTTCCTAGTCAAAACACCAAACAATGTCTAACGCAGCTGCAAACATATTCTGGTATGAATATTTAAAATTCTGGCCTAAAGGAAAGATTAATTCACTGTCACTTTGTAAGAAGCAGCTGAGATTTGGAAAAGAAGGTCATGAAATGAGCAGTACTTAAGTTAAAGGCGGACCGCCAAAGGAAGGCAAAACTGAAAGCTCTCCTTTATCCCCAGTACACGAAAGTGGGCGTGACAACTAGTTAACAAAAGCTAGTACCTCAGGGTCCGGTTCTGCGGTTCACTCATCCACTCTGCTAGCTAACGCTGAGCAGGCACATCAGAGCAAGTTCAGAGTGTAAGACGTCGTATTTTATTTTTTGATCATTTTATCTAATATTTCTAACAGAGCCTCACCAAAGACGACATGGAATCTGAAGCAGCACACTGGGCAATTACGTCCACTTTTATTAGGTTACTACGAACGTTATCGTTTCAAAAAAAACAATACCTCTTTGATGAAATAAGCAACGATTAGGTAATAAGAAGTATCGACACAATTTCAAAGCATGAAAAACTTTCTGTTCAGGAATACCTGGGAACGTAGAGTAAAGCAAGCTTACAAACTTGGAAACATTTAGGTAGGCAAACCTATTAATATGGACAAACCTAAACCATACAAGCTAGGACTAAACTAAGGCAAAACTATTCTACAAGCTTGGCAACCTTGAGGCATGCATGGGCAACAAACTGAAAGAGCCTTGTCAGTAAAAGTTTACCAATACGGAAACCCTAACCCATACATGCTTTCGAACTATATACAAGTAACCAAGTCTGTTGACAGTTTTCTACTCAGCTTTGCAAAGAAGTTGTAAAGTTTGGCAATCCATATAGAACAGTATTGAAACTCTGATATCGACGCGATTTGGCCTCGCTATGCACATCCGTCGTTGAAGCTCCAGAAGCCTGACCTTGATCCATCGATCCCTTGCGTTCTGTCTTCTCCTTCAAGACTTTCCCAAGCTTCTGCTTATTTTCAGTCTTATTCTGATCAATACTGTTAGGTGAGGATATCTTACTTCTTACACTTCCAGCATTGCTCACTCTGTGATGTAATTTAGATGCTTTGCCGTCTGTTTTCCCCTTTGTTTGACTAGATGCAAATGCCTTTTCTGAGGATGAATCAGCATCGTCTTGAAGCAGTCGCTGAGTATTTTGTCTTGCATGTGTAGAATCTCTCGAGTTGTTCAATGACTGTCCAACTGTCAACGAAGCCTCACATAAACCTGTAGAATCACAGTTCGAAGAATCAACGTCATTGAAAATCATACTTAGCTACAGTTCAGATTAACAGAAGCTACAGATAAGATTACTATACATAGTGTAAAGCTACGAGAAAATGTCGTATGATGTCAGGTATCTTTACAGTAGTGAAGTGAAGTATAACAAATGTTAGCGCACTGTAGAATAGCAGATCGTAGCGTAACGGATTTTATGCAGTTAGGGTCGCGTAGTACAGTGCCATTTAGTTAGTGTAATCTAGTGTAGTGTAGCGTAGTGAACTGAAGGCTTCAGGTTATCTAGTGCAGTTCATTGTGGTTTGTGTAGCGTAATTTAATGTAGTGTAGTGTAGGTTATTTAGTGTAGTGTAATGTAGAGTAGTGTAGTGTAATTTAGTGTAGAGTACTATATCATAGTGTAGTGAAGTGTGGTTTAGTGTAAGGTTATGTAATTTAGTGTAGTGTAGTGTAGTGTAGTGTAGTTTAGTGTAGTGTAGTGTAATGTAGCGTAGTGTAGTGTAGTGTAGTGTACTGTAATGTAGTGTAGTGTGGTGTAGTGTAGTATAGTGTAGCGTAACAAGTGTAATGTACTGAAGTTAAATTTAGTGTAGTGCAGTACAGTACTGTGTAGTGCATTGTAGTGTAGTGTAGGGTAGTGTAGTGTAACTAAGTAAAGTGTAGTGTGGTGTAGTGTAGTGAATTGTATTGTAGTTTAGTGAAGTGTAGTATAGTATAGTGCAGTGTAGCGTAGTGTAATGTAGTGTATTGTATTGTAGGGTAGTGTAGTGTAGTATACTGCAGTGTAGTTTTATGTAATTCAGTGTACTAGCAATACGCATACCGTCTTCAAGTGGTTTAGTCTAGTGTAGGTTGATATATATATCGTTTAGTATAGTGCATGTGAAATGTGAATACAGAGTACTTAAGGGTAACATTGTACAGTACGCTATGGCAGTCCTAGAATAATGGTACTCTGTATGTTATACGCAATACCTAAACATTAAAGGCTTATTCTTACCCTCTAATAATGCAGATAGTCTTCCTTTGTTATCAATTAGATCACACTGCCATTGATTCATAATGACGCAAGGTGCTCCTGATAGACTGAGTAGCGCAGCAGATTGCAGTGGTTGCTCTAACATGAAATCTGCAGGGCTTCAAAAAAAGGAGAAAGAAAAGTCTGATTTCATCAAGTATACCCTTGATAGATCAAGTAGCGAACGTTGGATTCAGAACTAAATATGAGTAAACAAAACAACCATAAAGGTACAAAAGTGAGGGTTTTTGGAAATAATGCAACGATACCTCTTTAGTGCATCTCGCTTGCTTTGTCGAAGTGAACTTTTCAAAGTCTTCATCAAGTCCATGATGATTATGAGGTTGCAATCTAGAATGCCAAAACATTTCTTTCATTCACAATTTGTATATACATCTGTATGCAAGAAAAGATTAAGGCAACAAGCTGACTGATGAAGTGCAACATAGCTGCGAGAAACAAAAATATTCAAGTCACTAAAATTGTACAAGCATTCTATAAGTAGCCAGTAGAATTAACAGTGAACATGGAAGCTACAAGCTAGTGGAATCGTCAGCCAGGGCCTTTCCTTAAAGGTGAAATCATTAGCTCGAGTAATCGAGTCCAGTAACATTGGGAAACGCTTTTTACAAGTTGTACCTGTAAGAGATAAAGGAGTCAGCAACTGCGGTGGTAGATGCGAAAGAAAATGCTCAAATCCAAAGAAAATAAGACTTTGACTTTCTTGAACAAATTTCTGCAACTCAGCAACGCTGAAAATAAAAGATATAATTACTATCATCATAAAATGTAGGAGTTTCTGGGAAAATGGTGCAGCTAACGTAGACAGCTCTAACTATATAAACGTTCAGAAAGGAAGATGCGAATTCGAATGCTAATAAGATGAGGAAAAGTTTAAGAACAGGTCCGCGGAGGCTTCAAACGCAATTGATACGAATGAAAATACCGGTCTTCTCGAAGGGGAAATAAACAGTTTGAAACAGTTTGAAGGATGACAAGAAGAAAAGGCGGGAAAAGATAAGGATGCGAAGAAGAAGACTGGATACGGAAGCTCAGTCATGAGGCTCTTGAGCACCATAGCATTTTTATACAAATATTTTGCTTCAGGCCCGGAGCCATAGCTAGCCGCCATTTTGAGTGAGGTGGTGCCATACTTATCTAACCTAAGTGTACATCATCAAGCTTGAAATAATCAATACAGCCTACAAGATCACAATATAAGGCATCAGCCCAATGCAAAGCGCGGAAAACAGGTGTGTCAGCTCAATCGCAGCTAATGATATATTAATAGAAAAGAACCCATGCTTTGTAGTTAATTCTACTGACTCTACGTTTCCGATAGTTTTTGTGGATTTGCTATTTTGACCAAAATAGGCATTATCCCCTTTTTGCGAAATAGTCTTTTCGGCGCCAGTTTCTGTCGTATTTAGAATTTCAATAAACTAAAACAGGCAACAATGCTGACAGTTTCTGCAGTAGTTCGCTATTAATTCCCAAATCTAGAGATACAGGATTAGAGCCTCTAATTCCTCTACCCATTACCAATATTTTTCACCGGAATTGTAATTCTGCAGTCTGAGGCGGAATGTAGCCAAAGATAATTTTGTCTTAAGAGAACCTAGCGAACACTGTTTTCACTGTTCTTCTATTATTCGTGAATTTGGAGCAAAATTTGCTGCACTACCTCTCCTAAAACGACCGCAATTCCGGTCTTTGCACGCGGAAAGGATTCCCTTTCAGATGTCTACCATTTTCAGAAAAATGCTGAGCAGACCCAGACCTCTTTGAAAATTTCTATTACATTGCACTATATACTGACTGTTATTCACGTCGTTGCACGTGGAGATGATTTCCTTATTAAAAATGTCTGCCATATTCCAGAAAAATATCGCACAAACCAAGACCTCTTCGAAAATGTCTATATGATCATATAGAGTAGTATAGTGTAATGTTATAGTGTCGTGCAGCACAATGCTGTGAAATGCAGTGTACTCTTGTTAATGTATCGTATCTTTGTATAGGGGTGTACAGAATATAAGCATGATTTACAAACCTTGGTATATGGTCTTGTCCTTTCATTCCAATCCATTTAGCTGACTTATTCTTTAATTGCAAAGCAATGTCAGATATCACATTGCAAGGACTGTTTTCATCTAAAATTAAATGAATAGAATAACATCTTTTGATAAAAATAGAAAGATTATAGCTTTGCAGCCACAATAGTCGTTTACTCAAAGAACCTTGTTGAAAGATGAAAATAAGCAGCGAAATAAGCATACACTACCTTCTACTGGCCAATCACAATTGGGATCAGCAATATCTTTGTAAAGTTAAAGAAAAGACAACTGGTGGTACAGAACTTGATATGAGTGATCAAGAGTGTATTTACTGCAAAAATAATACTTCAGCTTAACTACCAACAAGAAATTAACAGAAAGGGTGGGAAAATATTCATAATTCTGCCCTTTTTAAATAGTGGTAATATAGTTGCGTAGACTAAATTGTTCATTTCTTATCGTAACCGTAAAACATGTTACGTGAAAAGCTACAAAATGCTACAATTTCAGAAAAGGATACATCTCAGATTGGAAATGTCAAGCAAAATGCCTTCTTTTCCCATCGTAAATTCCTTCGATGTCTACAAATGTAGAAATTATTCTGTTACAAAGCCAATGATATTGGTTATTCAGAAGTTAATAAGAAGAGCACAATAAAGCACCTAGAAGGTATCAAGCTTAAAATTAAACGCTCGAGTACTTTTGTATATCCTCGACTAAGCGCCCTATTGTATACCCTCTCTTGAATAAGCGCCACCTTTTGATTGAGCTGCTTATTAGGTTGGCCCCAAGCACTCATTCGACAGTGTATGATAGGATGAATGAAGAGACAACTTTGTTAGCTGCTGCAAACGTTTTGGTCAGAACGTTAGTTTTTTCATAAATTTCAGACTATTGCTCCTCTTCTGAACGGATTTTTAAAAAAGTGCCCCAGGCGCTTAATCGAGGAAACACGTTATTCTGAACCCTGCATCAAAGGTGAATGTGAAGGAGAATGGTGTTTGTTGAATGGTGTTTTAGCACAGGTCGATAGGATCTCAATGGTAGGTTAATTAATCGAGACCTCGATCCTGGTTGTGACACTACCGTGGCTTGGCTCGAACCCTGACGACACTGAGCTCCTGACACCACGAGTCAGCTGGATTACACCGCGACGCTAAAGTACCTTCATCATTCACATCATTCATGTATCATTCACACAGACATATTGTGACAATTGCGAAGACAATAAAATTGTCTATTGAAATAATTGAACATAAGATAATGTCTAATAACCTTGGCTTTTTTGTTGCTGTTGTTTGCAATTCCTTTGTCTGACTTCGTTGTCTTAACGTCAAGCTTGTCCTTCTTTCCTGCCTTCAACTTCTCATTCTTAGAATCAGAGAGATCTAAACGGAGAAATAAGAAGCACTGTTAATATGAATAAAAGCAAAATGACACTGCAAAATTGCTTTCTTAAAACCTTGAGCTTGAATCGTTACAAGCTTCCTGTCTTGTCGCCTAACAACAAGGCTCTGTATTGGCTCTGTCTGAATTTGGAGCAAGTGACAAGGAGCTTAAAACGTTTGTGAACAAGGAAACATGGCTGCAATCGAGTAACAGAGTTGCAGAAACCGGAAACAGTGAGATTCAAATTTTAAGGTAGCGAATCGTCTTTGAAATCAAGTCCAGTTTGCAAGCTGCAACTTGTTACTATTTTAGATGGAAAGAAAGCTTAATCAAAGCCTCGGCAGTAAGTTAAGTGGGTATTATTTATTCCATTAATTCTGATACCACCAGTTACACCTTTATCATTAGCCACTAACTGAAACATTAATGTGGTGGGTCTGCCTCTTGGCCGCTTTCATCCTGGCTGCACTTGCGGTAGTGTCTGATTTTATCGCTACATAATATGGCCATACGCTGTCTTATTAATATTGATGGCCATTGCAGCTCTCTCTAGCTAACTTTATCATCATAATGATAACCCAGAATAGATTTCAATTAAACCAGAGTAAAGACGTCAAGTTTCTTCAGTAAGGTATAGTTTATGTTCAGCTCCTTCAGACCGTATACCAATACCGCTTCAATTAAACAAATTTCTGATTTTTCGTTTAATATTTATATCCCTCGAAAACATATTTCTATACTGCTGTGCATATACTACTCTTGACTTCTCCGCGTTTCTTATCATTGCCTATTTATATACGAAGCTTATTATACGACATCATCCCACCAGAATTAAATTCAAGTAGTTTTTTGATTGTCCATACCTGTTATTTCGCCTTGCAAAAGCCTGTGATGGAAAGTTTGAAGAGAGAAATCTCTTGACACTGATTTTATTTCTGACTGGCAGAAGACTGGTAAGGCTTCAAGTGGAAGTTTAAGTAGATGCTCATCAGCCAATAAGACCACTGTATCTGCAATTGGCTCTTGTCTAAAATTAAGAAAATAAACTTTATTTTACTAACAAGTAAGCAAGCAGCAATGTTTATTTCTTAGCGCAGGTTAGGAGTGGCAGTGATTTAGCTGACGTTGAACTGAATTGTGCGCCAAGACTGATATCTTGAACGAATACCCTGGGTACTCATTTACTGGCGTCGGAAGGATGGACAGCTGAGTTGACTGTAGGCTTGTGGCCCCGACGAGATTAGAAGCAACGACCTAAAGACCGTGAGACGAGGGCCATAACCACTCGGCCACACCATCATAAACCATCATAAACCAGGCACATACCCCCCAGTAAGCGGGTAAATCGAATAATAGACATCCACATGGTTTTAAAATGTGACACGGAGATCAACTAAGAGCTAGATATGCAGCAGAACTTTCTCTCGCGAAAGCATACAATGTAATATTACAGAGGTCGTCGCTCTCTATCGTAGTTTAAAGGGCAATGCTTTGAAGCCCTGTCTTCAACCTAAGCACCCGACTCAAAAACAGTTTTCGGATTCTTGCAATTTTTGCCTGTGAGCAGCACATAGGGCTATAACGAAAGCTTTCTAGGCTTATTAGATTGTTTTCATGACTGCTGCCCAGTAAACAGCCTTTAAATTCGCATCCAGATAGAAACAAGGAAGAATTTAATCTACTAATTAATGGAACATTTGGTTCGCCTGAGGTATCAAAGAAGTTGCTTAATCTATCTATGGAAGCAGTGCTCTATATTCAAAATTACTAGACAGGATCGAAAGTATCAAAACAGAATACAATGTGTAAATAACAGCATATTAAGCATACTTCAAGGATTCATCCAGTTGGCTAACTAAAGACCCAAAATAACCCTCCATTGCAACTAGTAGATCCTCAAATCGACTTTGTAATCTCTTCTCTTCAACATCTAACTCCAACTGTTGTGAAATGTTTTCCTATTAACAAAGACAAAAAAGGAATATTTTTACTTCAGCAAATATGTAGAGACACTGTTCGCAAAATATACCATGTGCAGAATTCTAAGATGAAGGTGGGGTAGTGTGGTTGGCCACAATCGTGTCCCACATTCGACAGATAATGGTACGATGAGGTACCAACTGTTCTTTAGGATAACAATTTCCACACGAATTTTGACTTCAAGCAATCATAAGGGGATTGGGTGGCTGTTTATGTTGATTAATAGGATCAAACTTCAAAGAAGACTTAACTGTTACCTTCTCTGCTAAACTTTATATAACCTTCGTACGTGATACGTAAAATCAGTCATTCCAATTATTAGAGTTGACTATAAGCAGCAACAACGGGATTTTTTAGCTGTTTATTTTGATTAATTCGTCCAAACTTCACAGAAGACTTAGTTGTTACCTTTGAGGTTGTATCTGCGCACTTTTCTATCAACCCAAGCATGTCTTTTCTCTTCTCTTTCTGTTGTTTTACGTAACTCATTCGTATTAAATGGGACGAAACATCCGCTTTGAAATCATCAGCCATCTTCACTAGATCACCAAGAAGATCCCCATTTACCTTGGTGCAAGAAATGAAGGATCGATTCGAAGCTAAAAGATTGAATACAAAAACATTTATTTTCGGTTTTCTAAGTAAGCTGTGTTAGAATATTGCTTAACTCCAAAACCGTCCAAAGTAGCTGGTGAGGACTTGAGAAAAAATCCCCCCATGTTCTTCCTTGAATCAAGCTTGTTAGGTTTGAGCGAGGTTAATGTCATTTTATGTCAATCATGCGTACACCCAAGGAGCATAGGCAGCACATATAATGATATGAACTCATTATGTTTATTAGTCTTATAGAATCGTACAGAGTAGACAGAGTAGAACTATCTCTTCATTGCAATGTCTGTTACTGTCTCCTTGTCCTGCCTCATTTGAACATTACACAAGTGTTTCACAGTCTTAATCACATACACTCAATGGAATAAACACAACAGTGATGTTGGAGAAGGGGTTTAACAGCGTTAGGGACATTTCTCGAAGATATGCATAAGCCTAACTTGTACCATCAAAAGGTTATTCTTAGTTAAACCCGGTTCAAATAAGATCGTAAGAGTCGGTGATGTGTCGCCAAACCATTCTTCCATCTTTAATAACGATCAAATAAAAAGTGCTCCCATTCTACGGGAAACTGTCTGCGAATTACAGAATCAAATTTTCAGGAGAAGAAAACGTACGGAATGACTTTCCTTTGCTTGGTAAGTTTCATACATGTGAAAATTTTCCGACAATAGCTTAATCGGCGACGTCGGCAACACACATAAAGCTTCTTTGATCGGAAGAGTTGTAAGAGTCGAGAAAGTTGAACTCATTGCAGCTCCTCAGACGATCCTTCCGACTCACAATCAGCGCAGTCGCAATGAACGAAAGGAAGTGTTCCCGTTGGAATCGTGAGAACCACGCAGACTAGCAACGACGCTGTTACGGTCTTAGGGGAACCATGCTTTGCGTGAAATTCACATCGATTAAATATAGTCTTGCAAACAGTTAAAAAAGGAATAATACCTCCACTAGCAGCATCTTTTTTCTTTCCAGTTTGCAACCCGATCCTTGGCTTTTCCATAATTGCACCATACAAGCGTGATTTGTCTGGCGAATGTTGTAGTATCACGAAGGTAATATTGAAAGGGATTTCTTTCAAGATTTCCATATGATTGCGAGATATATGCAGTCTTCGAAAAGCCTGTAAATAAATCAAGCTGAACTTTAGATAGAAGTTCTTGAATTTTTTGTCTTCAATCACAAAGTATGCTCTTTCTCAAAGTAAAGTAAAATTGCAGTTTTTAAGTCTGCTACAAGCCTAGGGCTACTCAGTAGACTTTACACATAACCCCTGGTCTGGATGCATTTTGCATACAGCAGGGTGCAGTACACAGTGCTCATAACAAGATACCAACTGGGTATCTATTTATACACCTTGGTAGACAGAAGCACAATTTGTGTTAACAACTTGCTCCAGATTGTTATCTCTGCATTCAGAGGTGGAAAGACCATGGCTCAAATCTACAACATTTGATTGTGAGTCCTGCACGCTTTACACTGCGCCATAAAGACCATCTCTTTCCGGACACTAAAAAACATTGCACCAAACAGTTGGCCATTGCCATTTACACTCAAAATGATGCTTTTGGTAAGCTAACATTTCGGTCAAGATATTCAATATCTCACTCAACATCATATTATCAAATTTTGAGTCAAGGTGCTGAATTTCTAAAACAAGGACTTGTTCATACAATAGTGATTTATAGAACCAAGGCACACTAAAGAACAAGGCAGATCTAGAGAACACATTCTCCTTCGAAGATAAGTGAATAACAGCTTATCAGCTTGATCAATCTGGTGTGAAATGTTGCATCTTTGAGCATTGGCAGATAATCCCCAGCAAAGTCATGTCATTTTCAGTTCATCGTAACGTTAAAAATTATTGGTCAAATCAACAGTAAAATTACCTTCAAGACAAAAAGTGACAAATATTTCAAGGGTACTTACTTCTGACTCTGTAAGAAGAATATCTGAACTGAGACTAGCAGCACCAAATAGTTCATTAGACATGCTGTCACCTAAGACTTTTCGTTGCTGTGTAATTCCTGATATTCTTGACACATGTGGATCAAGTAGGGATCGCTGAGAGATCTGATTCAACATTCGTGAAGCAACTGCACTCTAAACAAGAAAGCAAAACAATATGATGCAGGAAAGAGAAAACAAACAAACAAACAAACAAAGTCAGACATGAGCTTGAGCTTCTGCTTTTGAAAAGAAACTTTGAATTTATTCTATTTATTTTTAGGCCCTAGCCGTAGGATCAAACATTGTTTGTCGAACATCTGAAACGTGCTTGTCATGCAAAATATTTTTCCGTTTTGCAACATTGCTTGTTAAAAATTTTTTGGTTACGACAAGCAGAAAATGATTTTGAAGTTTCTTAAACCATTGCCCAGTAATTATGCCTGTCAAGCAATGTTTTGCGACGTGGCGAAAAGGTCATACAATGCTTGTAAAAGCTAAAATCTCAAAGTGCTTGCGAAACAAAATGTTTTGCCGTTTGCCCACGAGAGAAGATTTTTGGTTGTGACAAGTAAAAAATGTTTTTGATGTTTGTCAACACAATTGACAAGCAATTCTGTTTCACAGCCAATGTTTTGTGACGTGGCCATATGATCAAACTTTTCTTGTAAGGCGAATCTAAAATGTTTACCAACGATGTATGATCGTTTTACCAGGACCTAATACTGCCAAAAGCTCTAAAAGATACTAATGGATTCAGAAACCATCATAATAACAACAGTTACCTGGTACAATGCAAGAAATTGACAAGATGCAGAAGTTTCCCTGTTGCCAATACATTCAACAAAACAATGAGATATTTCGGCAGTAAGGTCATTGAAGCCACCACGCAGGGCCATCTGGGTCGCCTGCATCAAGCACTCTGCTGCTTGTGTAATGTACATTGTATATTCAGCGTATTTTCTCTAAAAGGAAACATATAATAATACATAAAAATTTTCCTACCCCACGGTCTCCCTGTGGTTCAGCCCTAGAAAGCTTTCATGATAGCCGTGTGTACTGCTGCTCACAGACAGAAATCGCAAGAACCTACCCACAACCTGCACGTGTGACATCTTCTAATGAGTTCATTCACTGTTTTGTAAAAAACGTGATAGGCAATAGTAACGAGTACCTTAATAGGTTCCAACTTTTCTTTCTTTCTAATCAATTCAGCATTAAGCTGGATTCCTGACTGTTTAAGATCTCTATCCGTCTCAGCTTCTTGGCCCATCTCACTCTGATTATACGACAACACATCATCATTCCGACTTTCATCTTCTGTTCTCACTTCTGTTTCAGTTTTAGTGCCCGAGGGCACCTCCTTTAACTGTAAGAGTAAAATCAGTTATTTGTCTTTCATTTTGCATATAACATTAAGTCAGCTTTTGTTCCAGATACTATGTATTAGTGATAAATAATTTATTGTTCCATGGTAAACGTATCCTGCTAAAACGCTTAAAATCTGTAAGCACGTAGTTTTAGCTAACTTGATCGATCCGTATAACGCATTTCGTTAGTGAAGATTATCATAAAATTGGCGAATGCTTAGCAACGGTTATGGTGTTCAAAATATCACCAATTTAGCCTTGCTTTTCTCACTGGTCCATGTCGATCCGCATTCGCCATTATTATTCGAATTACAAGGTCCGGCAAATGGTCATGTTAACTTGCACTTTTTGTCTTTTAGAGGACAGAGAGAGGCCTTCCTTTCTGGTTGAGAGAATACCAGAGATCGTAAATTTATGAAAATCACAGGCATTAACATAATCAATTTCATAACCTAGCTGTTACATATGTTATTTACAGTAAAAGATGAATGAAGATACCTTAATATCTTGAACATATTCTTGCACATCAGGAAACGTCTGCAGCGCAATCTGGTGCAAGCATTTTCCAAGATACAAGGCAGCCTGAAAGAGCGATAAGCTTTAGTTATTACTTTAGCTGATTGATTAGCTTTTGCTATTTCTTTTTATCTCCTGAACGCAAAAGGTGTCCCTAAATAGCTTTGGAATAGAACTGATCTCTTTGGACGCACTTGCTCGTGATCATTGCCCAGCATGGCCTGCAGAATCACCAACAAACGTGCCAATACCGCGAGACCCGAGCCAATTCAACATCCTTTTCCGCATCCACAAATGCCTGTCTGATGTGTGGGAGAACCTTCCGGCTCGCATCAGCCTTGTGACGTCGTGGTAATCCTCGCCTCGAAGGACAGACATGAAATGCGTTGAACGTACAAGGTAATAAGCATGAAAAATTGATTGGTCAAAAAAAAAACATCAAAAAAATGAAATTTAAACCACGTACCTTAGTTCTCAACCTTGGAAATTTGCCACAGTTGGAATAAAGAAACGTAAGCATGACCAGAACCTCTTCAGCGGCAATGCTAAAAAACAATTATTTTCGATAACACTGTAATGATAATAGTTTATGTTTCTTACCTATGATACACTGTAGCACTTATGAACACTTAAGTCAAGACGAAGGGGATACATAGAAAGTTTTGAAATTATTCACTCATATCTAATATATACCATTCGGAATAGTAGGCTTCAGTCCATTCATGTATCCAAGCAAAAAGGCTAAACACAGCCTTGGGAATACAATAAAGACCAGACTAAGACCAGAAATAAAATTAATTCACAAAATAAAAGTAAAAAGGGAATAACTTTGCATACTTTGTGACATCGTTCCACTGTCTTTCCTCATCTGATAGAACAGGAGTCACCGAAACGAATTCTTCGACCATCTAAGAAATGGAATTAGCATCACGTTAGTTTTCCGAAGGTACAACATCGTACCAATCGATGTGGCCTTAGATATCAAACCATTCAACTGTATTTCTCAAATCTGCTATTGCTTTATAAACTTAAGCTTAAGGCAAATCTATTTGTTCTTTCCTAATTTTCGTTCTTTTGCATACGACCAGCAATGTATGTGGTACGTAAAATGGATGATAGTAGTCAGAGGTAGCCCGAAGGTTCCTATTTCGTTAACGGCTATCGTTAAAAGATTATGGTGGCGGTCGTCGCCATAACTCTCCATGATCTGTGAACTACGTAGCTATCCTCATCCCTACTCTAATGATCTATAGGTATGATCCAAAATCCCGCGACTCGTGGGGGGGGGGGGAATTCTACCATTAGACTGCCCGATAGCTGGGTGACTGGGCCAGACATATGATCATTGGCATCATACACACCAAACTATTACGGAGTATTTCAGCATCACCAACACACTGGACCAGCAATCCTTCAACTGCGTTGGCAGTTTTCATTTACATTATGGGTTGTGCAGGCAGGGAGTTTTTATAAATGTATTTGTTATCTTTTTATCGCTAAAGTTGCCATATTGCAACCAGCCATTCAGCCGTACGGATGGATAAGATAAATGATGCAAAAATTGAACGACTTTTGAAAAATTTGCTTCCATAAATAAAAGAGCATTGATAGGATAGAGATTTCAGTGAATGATAGAAAAACCATCAATGTTACTTTCTTTTACCTTATGCAGACTATCTTTTCTAGCAAGTAGCTCAGCTTTCCTTTTTATATCGAAAGTCATCTCTTTAAGAATATCGAATAAAACTTCCACAGCATTTAGTAATGACTCGAACATTTCCCACTCAGCCTGCATACAAATGTTTGCACTCTAGAAAATTAAAGATAACAACTTTAAACTAAATGCTAAGCGGTGCTTTATTAAAATTTAGCAGTTCTTAAGGATGGTGGACCTTTGATTAAATGTCAATTAAATTTGCTTGGAGAGTTTACTTAACCAAATTGTATTGCTATGTTGGTTCCTTATTCACGTAATACAAAGTGAATAAAGCTAAACGCCTTGAATTCTCGAGTCTAGGACATCAACACATCTTGTCAAAGAATTTCATCTGGGAATGGAGTTAAAGGTCGTAGTGAGTAAATAGAGATTGCAGTTAAAACAAAAGTACAGTTCTATTTCAGGCTTTTGAAGAAAAAAAGGCAAAAGGAACTAAAATTATGCATTGGCGGGGAATCGAACCCCGGTCTCCCGCGTGGCAGGCGAGAATTCTACCACTGAACCACCAATGCGATATCATAGTCCTGGTAAAGACCGTATTTGAATGCTGGGTCATATACAACCCGCAAAACCATTACCTGTCCATGACCTGTTTCCAACGGGCGAATATCCGTCGTATATTAGGTCAGGGGGTACTTCTGTTGTTCATTATAATACACGTGCCGCCCAAATGGGCTACTTTTCAGTGACAATCTCCCTGCACATTGGCTTGTTTTTCGTAAAAAATATCTACACATGACAAGTATTCTAACAAAAACTTAAGAAATGGGTAGCTTTTCTAAGCATGATTGTAGTTTTTGCATTAAGAGTCATCAAAATGGTACAAATCGGTTAAATATGTGTTGGTTATTAGCGCAAAAGCCTTTCTCCATATTTAGAATTTACTGTGTTAAACGGCATTCGAATTCGGTCCCCAAATTTGATATATTGGTACAAATAGGTACAAAATTTCTTTGCTTTCTATAGATGGATCCATGCGAGTAATTATAGTAGGCATGGGTAGATTTGGAAAGCCTGGGCGGCACGTGAAATATTTTAACAATGAAGTACCCCTATATTTTAATCCCTATATTTTGAAGCATATAGAATCGTCACCATTCGTGTGCTTCTAATGAAAATTTCAATATTCTTAATGAAAATTGTTTATTGTGACAATTACCTCGTTTACTGCAGAAACACCTTTGATCCTTGAAAATGTTTTCTTCGATAAATCAACTCCTTCTTTGGCAATTTGCAGACACTAGAACAACATTAGTTTAAAATATATACTAGTGCAAAAAAGGAGTCAGAATATCTAACACAACAATTATTCCAACACATTGTACAACATATTGCGAAACAATGCCATGTTGTATGAGAATGTTGCAGCAAACATACAGTAACCTTGGAACCTTGCTGCTAACATAGCATCCTTGTGTGTCGTTCGCCTGCATCTATAAACAAAGCTGCTTTAAACTTTTGCGATACACTTTTTTTAATAAGCAACCGCTCAATAAGCAACTAGGGCTGAACTTACCTTAACATTAAGCAATTTGAGGGCTCAATTGAATTCTGTAAGCAGCTAAGAAGTCAAACAACCAAGCTTATAGGCTTTCCTGATGTTAGGAAATTGTTTGTTTTGCATGTTGAAGTTCTTTAGCTAACGTTTTTCCACTTACTGTTTCCCAAAAGTCGTGTTATAGGCCTAACAGTTGACGATTTTGACCCGCAAAGTCAGGGGTGGTTGTTAGGTAAAAAGGTTTAAGTAACTTTTAAGCAACTTTGAGGGCTGAAATGTCTAAAATTTTAAGCAACTTTGAGGGCTTTGACAAAAGTCAAGCTGCTTATTAAAAAAAATAAGTGTATTATATTTCATTCCTTTGTTCGCTGTGTTCTTATTGAATACACTCAAACTTAGCAACTGAATTAGCTACTATACGAAAGGTTGGCACCTGGCCTAAGTTACCGAAACATACCTATGAGAACAAATTCCACCACAAATAAATAATTTCAGCTGCCCCATTCACAAATGCAGAACGCCTTTCTCTCTTATCAGACCTCAACAGTGACATGTTTGAGAATCGAACCGGGTTTTCTTGCGTGAGAGGCACAAGCTATTCAGTCTAGATGCTTTTTGACGTATGTTCGTTCCCTACTATCCATCCATATTTCAGTTGGGTTAGAGAAATGAAGCAGGCATCTTTTATAAAGTGAGGGCCGTACCACCGTAACTATATACCTTCTCAGTAGCCCAAAAGTACCAATCGCTTTAATGCAAACTGCTATAGAAAGTATTTTCTTGAAAAACGTACCTTTACAAGCAACGACTTTTTACTCTGAGGGTTTGCAGTAGCGATTTCTTTTCTCAATAGCAACCACTGAACTTTCATAGCTTTTAATGCATCTCGAGGGTAACCAAGCTTCACAAAGACGTCATGACAGCTTGTTAGAAACTGAAAGAAATAGAAAATTGAAAAACAGAACTGAAGTCCGGAAGACGCGCTCCAAGACCATTTCTCAGAGTCTTTTCAAACAAAGATACCGAGTGAAGAAATAAAAAGACAGAAAGATGTCATAGAAAGATGTACAGAAATAAGGATATAACCAGAAAGACAGATAGGGTACATCCTTAAGAGAATAGTATTCAAAACCTTTGAAAAATATAAAACAGGAATAACAATTTCATGCGGTATCAGGATCAAAACTTTAAAAGGCATTACCTGATTCGCTTCAGTTCTACTTTTTCCATAAGAGGATCTTTCGAATTCACCATATACTCGGCAAGCCTAGCGAATACATTTATGGTCACAAAGATGTTGCAAGGTATGGCATTCAGAGGATTTCAAGCTTGTTGGAATAATATTTTTTAAACCAAAATCTCTGCTAAAAGTGTTGGAGGCCCTTGCTAAATTAACTTTGATTGAGCACAATTCCTTCTTTTTAGTTCCATTAATACAATTCCCAAGAACATCTCTTAGCAGCCTTCGCAGGTGCTAGTAAAAGCATGTCCGACAAAATAGGAAGATAGCTTGAGAAATAATGACTTTTATTGCTGTTTCAAGCTGTCTACTATCGTACATCTATAATGTATTTCGTCACATTGTATTAATATATATGAAACAGTAATGTCTTGCACTCATGGTACTGTTTATGCTGTATTGACTTGTATTGTATTGTATTCTACATGGTACAGTATTCTGTTATATTGTATTGCGGTTTATTGTATTGTATGGTATGGTATTGCATTGTATTGTATTGTATTGTAGTGTATTGTATTGTATTGTATTGTATTATTGCATTGCAATATTGAAGTATATTGCATAGTATTACGTTATATTGCATTATATTGTTTGTCCTGGCCTGCCTTACTGTTTTGAACTTGCGTGTAATTATCATATTGTCTGGCATTTTCTTGAATAGTTGTTCGAAGTATATTCTATGCAATACATGCCTTTACCTTTGTCCAATTTAAGTTTTATATTATTTAACTTAACAGTTTCAAAAAATTGAAGATACCAACCTCAGTTCGAAAACAGCTGCCATATACGTTGCAAGGGATGACTGATTAGGCACTGTTTCCTTTAGATCTTGCAAGGTGTCTAAAGCACTTTTCAATGTTGCAACGGCCTGTGAAAAGAAAGAAGGTAATTACGGTTACAAGTTCGAATAGCGCAGTGCTACAGTTAGTTATAGAAAAAACCTCTTGTCTTTCCTTCTTTAAGGAATGGTATCCCATTAGGTGTAATAACTCCTCGAAAATTGGGGACCACTGAATAACCGAGTCTAATCTAGGCAATGCGACAGCGGGCCTTCCTCTCGATGTTTTCACATCTCGATGTTTTCACATCAGCTTGAAACAAAGATCCAGAATTTGACCGCATTCCAAGTAAGGCAATGCATGAGAGCTTAAGTTACCGTATTAGACATGATATCCACCAATTATCACGACAAGCCTTTGATATTTAGTAGGGCAACGTTTCGGGAGAGATCTGTCGTTGCTCTACTAACGTTGCCCTACTAAATATCAAAGGCTTGTCATGATAAGTTGTGACTATCATATCTAATACGGTGTCAGAAACAGCCTTGATAAGTCCGAATATATTTACTCTAGAGCTAAAGTTATTATTTTGGGAATTTTTCGGACAGTTTTTTGCTTAATAAAAACAGGCAAAAATCTGTGATTTTGGAAGCTCATGTACGTGACACAACAGAACGTTCACAAGAAAACCTTAAGGGGATTGCAGACAGCCCCAGTAGGGTAAGGGTTAAACATAAGCCATCAAATTATAATTAACATCAGGATATAAGAAAATATTGTTTAAAACATACTTTATCTCCTCCTTGGATTTCTGGATGGCAATGAAACGTTGTTGAAGTGTTCAAAGAACAAGAGTACGTATCAACTTTTAGGAGGATCACTTTTTGCCAGAACTTGAGATTACTTTCAAAATCCTGATTAAAACACAATTTCCGAGGTCAGCAGTCAATTTAGAAAGTTAACAATTGAAACATAAAGTTTACATTTTGATACGATGATACAAAAATGTTATCTGGACACTAATCAAGTTTTCCTTATTCTTCTGCAAAGTTTAGTTTTTGAAAAGTCTTTCATTCTTTCGTTCGCGTTGTCAGTTGTCATGTTATTTTACGATGTTATATGATTCCAACTCGTTATTTCTTACAGTATAACGGTATTATGTTTGGCCAGGTGCTTGATTTTATTTATCAAGTTTAAGTTATCCAACGTGCCTGCTTCTTTCTGTTATTTTAAAGCCCGTCGGATGGGACAAGTTTCCATTGAACTTCACACAGATGTCGACTTAGATAGAGTTGACTTTGACTGCAGAAAGCTAAATAGCCAAGGCAGAGCCACTTACTTCAAGTTGTTCAAGGTATGAGATGACTTTTCCCCAGTTGTTTTCATGAAAAGCTATCACAGCATAGCTGTAAGATATCATAGCCAATATATGTTTGTCGTTGAAGGCCTACAAACAAAAAGGACATCTTCAGATGCTTTTTATTGCTTTAAAAAGAGGTGAGCGATGGTAATATTCTGGTTTTTTTTCAGATACTCTATAAATGAAATGCCTCTTTTTCTGATATGTACACGGAATTGTATGTGCATATCAACGTAATGAAACAAAAACGTACGTAAATATGTTTGGTGCTGAAGAAGGCTTGACAAAGAGGAAACACAAAAGATAAAATCTATCCTACTTTTTGTATTCAAGAAAAATTAACGTAATGAAAATTATCCCGAAAAGTTCTGTTTCCATAGAGAATTATGTCGTTTTACAACTGGTTCAGGTGCTGTCACGACGAAAAGTTCTTACCAAAGCACTCTTTTTTGCCTCTTCCAGAAGTTCTCTCGCTGCTTGGTACTGAGACTAGAATAAGACAGAAGCAGTAATGATGCCACAATAGTACAATTAGACTGTCAAAAACGGTTTTGCCATCAAGGTAAATTATATACCCTTTGCGTTTGCGACAAACCTAGGTTTTCTCCACGATAAACTCCAACGTCACAACCACTGTCAGTTTTATGATTTATATCTAGGACCTTGCCAAACGATTAAATATTTTCAAACATTTCAAATTTGTTCATCAAGCAATGCTTTAATTTTGGCCACTTCATTAGCATAGCTTGAGAAGTAGAATTCGTTATGCGTCATTTTAAATCGCAGCATTTTCCAAAAAGATTAACACTAGAATGCACCAATTGCAACTGACGAAAACGTACGATCTCATAAAAACTGTATCAAAGTTAACATTTGTTTCACCGCCTATTGTTTAATCTTTCAACTAAAGTTGGCAGCGGCAGACTAGCAGAAATGGTTGCCTAGCTAACAATAAGAAGAGAGTATACCAAACCTGTTTGATCAATATTGCTGCCATTTTCGCCCAGACTTCTCTTTTGCATACAGCCTTAATCAGCTTTTTATTCCTGTAAAATCCAGTCGATTGCATATCTCTTTGACCATTTGACAGGAAAGATTTCTTTGCATGTTCCATTTTCTGCTCTTCGACTTTTGCTTGTGTCTGCTTTTCTTCCCAAAGTTTGATTTCTTCTCGTGATCTATGGGAAAGACAAACCTCTGTTGCAATCAAGTCATATACACGCTCCACTAGAGATGCTCAGACAGGATATACATTAGGGTACAATGATTCGCTAGATACCGTCTTTTGACGGGGCTATGGTAAGGCAAAGAAAGGTAGACACCTCTAGAATGGCAAACGGTATTTCTGCATTGGCTTCCACTGGTCATGCACAGTTTCACAAAATCAAAAGCTCCACGTAAGTACGGCATTTATCTGGTGATTAACTCCTGTGATTATAATATAATTCTTGGGCCTAGCCTCCGAAGTAGTGCATCTTTTGAATTAAAACACAAATTCCCAAACTTATGGGAAAGATGTTGATTCTGACCCCGTAATATTCTAGTTATCCGAGCAATTCTATTGAAATTATACACTCGAACAACCAACATATAAAAAACACCATATAGTAGAAACCTCTCTACAACGACCATAAACATTTGTCCCACAGCTTGGGTAGAATGGAGGTTGAGCTATAATTGTATGCTCGGTTCGAATTTCAGGGCAATATTTATAATTTTGCTAAAATGTTACGCAAAAGGTTTTAAGCTGCTGTTTATAAAAGAACTATAGAACTATATTGACATACATAGCTTTATCATCCTCCGTCAAGAACTGCACAGCCAAAGACTTCTGAATAGAATTACTTGCACTGGTCATGTGTAAGTCGTTCACCAAGTCAAGCATTCTACAAGAGAGAAAAAACATTTTCCATTACTGATAAAAGAATCAAATATTGATAAACGAAAGAAAGCATCATGGCAGAATGATACAAAACAATATAGATGTGGTCAATGGGTAACTGTATTTGGTCAAACTTGAACGCATAACAGCTAAAATAGCAAGAACGTGAGTTGGTATTTTTAGCAAGTGGATTTTAAAGTACCAATGACTATGAACGTGCAGAAAGTTTCTTCTTGAATAGATGACTACTTATACAGAGAGAGATTCCTATGAAACAAAAGGGTTTCTTGAATGTTTCAAGATCGTTTAGCCTTGCATAACCACGAAGCCCTTTCTTAAACCGGCAGTAACGACAGTGTTACATATTATATACAAACAAACAGTATTTCGGATACAAGCTGTGACATTTCTAAGAAGCGATTCGACTCTCGCTTTTATAGAGACCTACTCTAGAAAGTTGATCCAAGGACTTTGCCAAACGATCAAACATTCTTGGTCAAGACATTAAGGTCTGCTTTACGAAAAATGTTTGGTGGTTTGTCCACGCCGCAAAACATTGCTTGACAAGCAGAATTTGAAAATCAACAAGCCTGCTAAAGTCTACAACGTCTTGGTTAAAGCTAATAACTAATAACTTAAAACGCAACATACTGCAACTTGCTCAAATGGATTGAGAACTTGTCAGCTAGAATTTCAAAAGAAATATGGTTGCTTAGAGCACAGATTGGCAGGCAAAGGTGATCGTATCCTTGCTTCCTCAAGT
Source organism: Chrysaora quinquecirrha (assembly GCA_014526335.1). NCBI lineage: Eukaryota > Metazoa > Cnidaria > Scyphozoa > Semaeostomeae > Pelagiidae > Chrysaora > Chrysaora quinquecirrha. Next base: position 106,490 of record JACTAT010000014.1, read on the forward strand.
TGTCTTGGAGAACTTCTAAGTAATGAAGAGTTAATTCCTGAAATAAACGAATAAATATATTGTAAAAAGCATAGTATTCATGTTTATTTCGCACAAATACGGGGTTACAAACCGCAATAACTTTAGCTAGGGACTAAAACGCTCGGGTCCTGGCCAGACGATCAAAAATTGTTTTTCAAACATTCGAAATTTGAATGCAATGTTTGACGGTTTGGCTACATCAGTCATTGCTCGTCAGATATTCTTTTGCTTAATACAACCATGAAGAATTCAGCAAGCCAATCAATGTTTTGTGACGTGGCCAAATCGTCAAACACTGCTTGCAAAACAAATCTCAAATTTTTGCGAACAATGTTTGATTTGCCAGGGCCTAAGTTTTCTCCGACGATGTTAGTTACAAGATCCATGCTTAGTAAAGAAAGTAAAGACTCTGACAAATCCAATCATATCTTCCCTAATTAAATGCTTTATGTAAAAAGATTCATGCTAAGCAAGCATAGAAAGTGATATCAGTCATAGCCATTATAGCATGTCATATCGAATATGTTTATTTACTAAACAAATATAGCTCACCGGTTTGGAAAAACTCTTCTTGCTAATGAAATATCCATAAGTATCGTTAGTGAAGTGCTCTCGTAGCTAAACCAAAAGGAATTTTTCAAAAGGCATGCTTAAGAATAAGGTTATTTTATTTACTGCTAACTTTTCTCGTTCTCTTTATGGCAAAACATCAGGAAATTTATCAATTTACTAGCGAATCACATAAAAGAAGTACATAAGGAAATACAAAAACTAGTTAACATATAAGAAGCCTCGCTGATTTAAGTTGGAAAAATACCTTTTCTGGCAATGAAAATGTCGCCCATTGCTCAAGATTATGTGGATGACTAGTCTTCGATATTCCTCGATCGACTTTATTAGCCTATTGGGAAAACAGTTGGGATTAAAGGCTGAAATAGTTGTACAAAATTGGTTTATTTTGATCATTCAAAGAGGAATTCTTACTCACATCTCTCTTTTTTGTTTCAGTCTTTGAGAAAGGACGTTCTCCAGGCTTAACTCCATCTCTGACAGCTTTTTCAGCATTTCTGATGGCATTCTGTATTGAACAAGTAACAATACATGTACATTAACATGTATATATTTATAGACTTTAAGTCCCACTCTGATTAGAACATAGGTTCGAAAAGCTTTATTGTGCCAAATCTTGCCTTTTTTGACCCCGCTTCTCTCAAGTATCATATTTTATTGTATCAAACATACCAAACATATTTTTAGACATGTGGAAAAGAATTCGGGCCGGAAAGGCTTAAACCTGGCCAGCTGTTTCAGGGTACCGTTCAGCGCTGTGGAAATATGGGTTAGTGTACTTTATCCCACAGTGTATCTTAGCCCTTTTTGCAGATACTTTTATTTTGGTACACGTTTTTCATAAGCCACATTATTTCGACTTCAGCCTCTAATAGCTTAGATTGATTATCACTTTCAGCCCGACGTTGTTTAGAAGTTACAGAAAACACTGTGCTGCAGCTTTTATATAACGGTTGTTTACTTTGATGAATGGGCTGCATTGGTCATTTGCAGCCTTTGGGGTTGCTAGCCAGTTGCTTAAAGTTTAGCCTGCTTTCAGCTTCAGACCTTTAGCAACCAAATTTTTATAAAAAGATCTACACTTGATTGATTGTTTTATACAGGACGTCATTTAGGCTATGTCCGTTCTTATCTGATCGTAATTTAGGCTGCTTTATAGTAGGCAGGTTCCATGGTAATTCTAAAAATATTTCAGATGTCTATTAGAACCTTTTCTCTTATATTTAAGGCTGCAATTCGATTGATGGTATCAGACTGAACCAGATATTTAGAAAAAATAACCATTGTCATACCTGCCATAATTTTTGTATGCAACAAGCAGCAGTAAGGGAATACTCGACAGATTGTGACGAAACTCCGTCTAAAACCCCCGCAATCATTATATTCAATCTTGCAAGTACTTCGATGCTTTTGATATCAAAACAACTGTCAAGAAGTGATTTAATATCGGTATTATTCTGTTCCTGTTTCGCCGATTTCTTGAGTTTTGCACTTGTTGGAACTGCAAAATATAAAAAACACGATCATTACAGTATTTCCTCCAATAAGCACCCTCCTTCAAACAAGCGACCCTTTTGGATTGAACTGCAGATCAGATTGGCACCAGATACTCCTTTGATATGGTATGCGCAAGCTCTTGGTGAGAGGGAATGAAGATACACCTTTTGCCAGTTGCTGCTAAACCCATTTTTCGTCAAAATGTTTAGTTTTTTATGAATTTTCAAATAATTGCTCCTCGTTGAGATGGTTTTTAAATAAGCACCCGAGCTTTTAATCGACAAAATACGGCATTCAAATTAGCAGTTAACAGTGTTGAGTTACATTACTCTTGCATCTGCAAGTACACGTTTACCTTCTCTATTAACTCCTACCTTTGTTCTTAATTTAAAAAGACTTTTCAAAACGTTCAAACATTGCTTGTCAAACATTTGAAACTTCCCTGTGCAGCTAAACTCTTTACCGTTTGGCTACATCTGAAACAGTGCTCGTCGAACATTTTTGCCTGCATCAAGCAAAAAATTGTCATTGAGCTTTTTCAAAAACATCACGCAACAAAAGTCTGGTTATTTATAATTGTCAAGCAACGTTTTGTGACGTAGCCAAACGTTCAAACATTGCTTGATGAGCAAATTTAAAATTTCTTTAAAACAAATGTTTACACTTTGGCCAAATCGCTCATTGTTAACACAGATATCTTAAAACGTAACCTGCACTATTCTTTTCATATTTGAATCGTTTGTTTCGCTTAAATCATAATATTACCATATGAAATGATTATCAAGTCAAGTTATTCATAGAAGGGAATGCCATTCAAGAACTCACCAAATTGATATTTATGTTTTATTCCTTCCAGAACGATATTTACTGCAAGGTGAAACTGAAAAAAGATAATACATTAAGTAATACAGAAAATCCTTCAGCGTGACGAAAGTCTTTCACGGACCATCAGGCAGATTTTCTAGTTTATCGACGCGCGCTGGTTTATCAGCAAACTACAATCTTGGAGAAAATGTAGGGCCAACATAGTTATCTATAGATTCCCCCTTCTCCCCCGTTACAATGTTGTGTCTAACAAAAGTTACCTTGCTTTACTACTAACATTGTTTGGGAAAAATGGGAGAGTATTGGAGTTGTTTAAGTGAAAATCGCTGGATAGGCCGGGTTCTTTGGAAAAGAGGCATTGTTCCAAATTTTTTATCCAAAATTATAGTTGAATCCACACGCCATTGCTCTACCTACGTTGGATGGTGTTCCCACAATATCTCTACAATATCTATCTCCAAAATATCTCTACAATGTGAGAGCTTGAGAACGAAACTTACCTGATCCAAGCAGTCTTCAACAGGGAACTCGTTCACAAACAGCCACTCACCAAACTCAGCCAAATAATCAACCTTTTGCCATTCACTGTCTTCAGACTGGAAAGTGAAAGAATTCAACGTTACTGCTAACTTCTAATGTATGAATAATATCAGTGATAAGAATTGATCATCAATATAAGGTTTCAATTGCCAGCTTAGAAGGTTAACTCGTCACTACCTTAGTATATACACAGTATATTTGGGTGACGAGGGTGACAAGGGTGACAAGGGTGACGAGGGTGACAAGGGTGACGAGGGTGACAAGGGTGACGAGAGTGACAAGGGTGACGAGGGTGGCAAAGCTGATGAGGGTCACAAGGGTGACGAGGGTGACAAGGGTGACGAGGGTGGCGAGGGTGACAAGGGTGACGAGGGTGACGAGTGTGGCAAGCATATATATATAAGTATATACACAGTATATTTGGGTGACGAGGGTGACAAGGGTGACGAGGGTGACAAGGGTGACAAGGGTGGCAAGCATATATATATAAGTATATACACAGTATATTTGGGTGACGAGGGTGACGAGGGTGGCAAGCACATATATACAAGTATATACACAGTATATTTGGGTGACGAGGGTGACGAGGGTGACAAGGGTGACGAGGGTGACAAGGGTGACGAGGGTGGCAAGCATATATATATAAGTATATACACAGTATATTTGGGTGACGAGGGTGACGAGGGTGACAAGGGTGATGAGGGTGACGAGGGTGGCAAGCATATATATATAAGTATATACACAGTATATTTGGGTCACGAGGGTGACGAGGGTGACAAGGGTGACAAGGGTGACGAGTGTGGCAAGCACATGTATAAAAGTATATACACAGTATATTTGGGTGACAAGGGTGACGAGGGTGACGAGGGTGACGAGGGTGACAAGGGTGACGAGGGTGAGGAGGGTGACGAGGTTGACAAGGGTGACGAGGGTGACAAGGGTGACGAGGGTGACAAGGGTGACGAGGGTGACGAGGGTGACAAGGGTGACGAGTGTGGCAAGCACATGTATAAAAGTATATACACAGTATATTTGGGTGACAAGGGTGACGAGGGTGACAAGGGTGACGAGGGTGACAAGGGTGACGAGGGTGGTAAGCATATATATAATATAATATAATATAATATAAATGTAATTAAGGGGCTAAAAGGCTAACGCCTATAAAACCCTGAGTTTAAGCATTTAAATTAATCAGTTAGTACAAAAGTTATATTTTTCATCGCGACGGAAACTGTCATATAGTTTTTCAAAATTCAGTACATTATCAGCATTTACTATTTCTTTTTTCAATGAATTCCATTCATTGATGACTCTCTGTGAGAAAAAGTGTTTTCTTATGTCCAGCCTTGACTTGTTTACGACTATTTTGAATTCGTGTCCTCTTGTTCTATTATTGTTTATCTTGAAAAATCTAGAGCTCTCAGTATCAATAAGACCATGAAATAATTTAAATGTTGTTATCATATCCCCTCGTCTCCTTCTGTAAAGCAGAGTTGGCAATTTTAAAATTCGTAGTCTCTCATTATATGACAGATGGCTGATGCTACGTACTAGTTTTGTTGCTCGTCTTTGTATAGATTCAAGTTGTTTTCATGCTTTTTGAGATAGGGATTCCATACAGGAACGGATGATTCGAGTAGTGGTCTAACAAGACTTTTATAAAGATTGATAAAAACTTCTGTGTCCATAAACGTCATTGTTCTCTTAATTGATGCTAGTGCTTTCCTGCATATTTCAGAGATATGTTTATCGAATTTTAATTTACTGTCAATGATGACACCAAGGTCTTTCATTTCTTCAACTTTCGAGATCTCTACTGGGGTACCATTATTAATTGTTAAGGTATATCTTTGAAAATGTCGTTGCAATTTCAAGTCGTAAAATTTACATTTTGCGGGTTTATAGGTAGCTGCTGCGTTTTCGACCAGTCACAGATTTTTGTTATGTCCCTCTGAATTTTGGAATGGTTTCCTTTTTCCTTTGCATACAATTTAATATCATCTGCAAACATTTTAACCTTGCAGAACTCGATATGACTGGTCAGGTCGTTGACAAATAACAGAAATAGTAAAGGTCCAAGTACACTGCCCTGGGGGACTCCACTGGTTACTGTCACCCAATCAGATTTGCATCCGTTTAAAACAACTCTCTGCTTCCGATTTTCTAAAAAGCTCCCAATCCAAGCATAGAGATTACCACTGATACCATAAAGTCTTAACTTGTTTAATAATCGTTTGTGTGGTACCGAATCAAACGCTTTAGCGAAGTCGAAATAGATAATATCCACATGTATAAGTATATACACAGTATATTTGGGTGACGAGGGTGACGAGGGTGACAAGGGTGACGAGGGTGGCAAGCATATATATATAAGTATATACACAGTATATTTGGGTGACGAGGGTGACGAGGGTGACAAGGGTGATGAGGGTGACGAGGGTGGCAAGCATATATATATATAAGTATATACACAGTATATTTGGGTGACGAGGGTGACGAGGGTGACGAGGGTGACGAGGGTGACAAGGGTGACGAGGTTGACGAGGGTGACGAGGGTGACAAGGGTGACGAGGGTGACGAGGGTGACGAGGGTGACAAGGGTGACAAGGGTGACGAGTGTGGCAAGCACATGTATAAAAGTAGATACACAGTATATTTGGGTGACAAGGGTGACGAGGGTGATGAGGGTGACGAGGGTGACGAGGGTGACGAGGGTGACAAGGGTGACGAGGGTGAAGAGGGTGACGAGGGTGACAAGGGTGACGAGGGTGACGAGGGTGACGAGGGTGGGAAGGGTGACGAGGGTGACGAGTGTGGCAAGCACATATATATAAGTATATACACAGTATATTTGGGTGACGAGGGTGACGAGGGTGACAAGGGTGACGAGGGTGACAAGGGTGACGAGGGTGACAAGGGTGACGAGGGTGACAAGGGTGACGAGGGTGACGAGGGTGACGAGGGTGACAAGGGTGACAAGGGTGACGAGGTGACAAGGGTGACGAGGGTGACGAGGGTGACGAGTGTGGCAAGCACATATATATAAGTATATACACAGTATATTTGGGTGACGAGGGTGACAAGGGTGACAAGGGTGACGAGGGTGACAAGGGTGACGAGGGTGACGAGGGTGACGAGGGTGACAAGGGTGACAAGGGTGACAAGGGTGACAAGGGTGACAAGGGTGAGGGTGACAAGGGTGACGAGGGTGACAAGGGTGACGAGGGTGACGAGGGTGACAAGGGTGACGAGGGTGACGAGTGTGGCAAGCACATATATATAAGTATATACACAGTATATTTGGGTGACGAGGGTGACGAGGGTGACGAGGGTGACGAGGGTGACAAGGGTGATGAGGGTGACGAGGGTGACAAGCGTATATATATATAAGTATATACACAGTATATTTGGGTGACGAGGGTGACGAGGGTGACGAGGGTGACAAGGGTGACGAGGTTGACGAGGGTGACGAGGGTGACAAGGGTGACGAGGGTGACGAGGGTGACGAGGGTGACAAGGGTGACAAAGGGTGACGAGTGTGGCAAGCACATGTATAAAAGTGATACACAGTATATTTGGGTGACAAGGGTGACGAGGGTGATGAGGGTGACGAGGGTGACGAGGGTGACGAGGGTGACAAGGGTGACGAGGGTGAGGGTGACGAGGGTGACGAGGGTGACAAGGGTGACGAGGGTGACGAGGGTGACGAGGGTGACAAGGGTGACGAGGGTGACGAGGGTGGCAAGCACATATATATAAGTATATACACAGTATATTTGTGGCAAGGTGAGTATATTTGGGTGACGAGGGTGACGAGGGTGACAAGGGTGACGAGGGTGACAAGGGTGACGAGGGTGACAAGGGTGACGAGGGTGACAAGGGTGACGAGGGTGACGAGGGTGACGAGGGTGACAAGGGTGACAAGGGTGACGAGGGTGACGAGGGTGACGAGGGTGACGAGGGTGACGAGGTGGCAAGCACATATATATAAGTATATACACAGTATATTTGGGTGACGAGGGTGACGAGGGTGACAAGGGTGACAAGGGTGACGAGGGTGACAAGGGTGACGAGGGTGACGAGGGTGACGAGGGTGACAAGGGTGACAAGGGTGACAAGGGTGACAAGGGTGACGAGGGTGACAAGGGTGACGAGGGTGACAAGGGTGACGAGGGTGACGAGGGTGACAAGGGTGACGAGGGTGACGAGTGTGGCAAGCACATATATATAAGTATATACACAGTATATTTGGGTGACGAGGGTGACGAGGGTGACGAGGGTGACGAGGGTGACAAGGGTGACAAGGGTGACGAGTGTGGCAAGCACATGTATAAAAGTATATACACAGTATATTTGGGTGACAAGGGTGACGAGGGTGACGAGGGTGACGAGGGTGACAAGGGTGACGAGGGTGACGAGGGTGACAAGGGTGACAAGGGTGACGAGGGTGACGAGGGTGACAAGGGTGACAAGGGTGACGAGGGTGACGAGGGTGACAAGGGTGACAAGGGTGACGAGAGTGTGGCAAGCAGTATGTATAAAAGTATTGGGTACACAGTATATTTGGGTGACAAGGGTGACGAGGGTGACGAGGGTGACGAGGGTGACAAGGGTGACGAGGGTGACGAGGGTGACGAGGGTGACAAGGGTGACGAGGGTGACAAGGGTGACGAGGGTGACGAGGGTGACAAGGGTGAAAAGGGTGACGAGGGTGACGAGGGTGACAAGGGTGACGAGGGTGGCAAGCACATGTATATAAGTATATACACAGTATATTTGGGTGACAAGGGTGACGAGGGTGATGAGGGTGACGAGGGTGACAAGGGTGACGAGGGTGACAAGGGTGACGAGGGTGACAAGGGTGACGAGGGTGACAAGGGTGAAGAGGGTGACGAGGGTGACAAGGGTGACGAGGGTGACGAGGGTGACGAGGGTGAGAAGGGTGACGAGGGTGACGAGTGTGGCAAGCACATATATATAAGTATATACACAGTATATTTGGGTGACGAGGGTGACGAGGGTGACAAGGGTGACGAGGGTGACAAGGGTGACGAGGGTGAGGGTGACAAGGGTGACGAGGGTGACAAGGGTGACGAGGGTGACGAGGGTGACGAGGGTGACAAGGGTGACAAGGGTGACGAGGGTGACAAGGGGTGAGGGTGACAAGGGTGACGAGGGTGACGAGGGTGACAAGGGTGACGAGGGTGACAAGGGTGACGAGGGTGACGAGGGTGACGAGTGTGGCAAGCACATATATATAAGTATATACACAGTATATTGACGAGGGTGACGAGGGTGACGAGGGTGACAAGGGTGACGAGGGTGACGAGGGTGACGAGTGTTGCAAGCACATATATATAAGTATATACACAGTATATTTGGGTGACAAGGGTGACGAGGGTGACAAGGGTGACGAGGGTGACGAGGGTGACAAGGGTGATGAGGGTAGCAAGCACATATATATAAGTATATACACAGTATATTTGGGTGACAAGGGTGACAAGGGTGACAAGGGTGACGAGGGTGACAAGGATGACAAGGGTGACGAGTGTGGCAAGCATATTTATATAAGTATATACACAGTATATTTGGGTGACGAGGGTGACGAGGGTGACAAGGGTGACAAGGGTGACGAGGGTGACAAGGGTGACGAGGGTGACAAGGGTGACGAGGGTGACGAGGGTGACGAGGGTGACAAGGGTGACGAGGGTGACGAGGGTGGCAAGCATATATATATAAGTATATACACAGTATATTTGGGTGACGAGGGTGACAAGGGTGACGAGGGTGACGAGGGTGACAAGGGTGACGAGGGTGGCAAGCATATATATATAAGTATATACACAGTATATTTGGGTGACGAGGGTGACGAGGGTGACAAGGGTGACGAGGGTGACGAGGGTGGCAAGCATATATATATAAGTATATACACAGTATATTTGGGTGACGAGGGTGACGAGGGTGACAAGGGTGACGAGGGTGGCAAGCATATATATATAAGTATATACACAGTATATTTGGGTGACGAGGGTGAGGGTGACGAGGGTGACAAGGGTGACAAGGGTGACGAGGGTGACAAGCATATATATATAAGTATATACACAGTATATTTGGGTGACGAGGGTGACGAGGGTGACAAGGGTGACGAGGGTGACGAGGATGACAAGGGTGACGAGGGTGGACGAGGGTGATAAGTATATGACAGTATAGGGTGACGAGGGTGACGAGGGTGACAAGGGTGACGAGGGTGACAAGGGTATATATAAGGGTGACACAGTATATTTGGGTGACGAGGGTGACGAGGGTGACAAGGGTGACGAGGGTGGCAAGCATATATATATAAGTATATACACAGTATATTTGGGTGACGAGGGTGACGAGGGTGACGAGGGTGACAAGGGTGACGAGGGTGACAAGGGTGACGAGGGTGACAAGGGTGACAAGGGTGACAGAGGGTGACGAGGGTGACGAGGGTGACAAGGGTGACGAGGGTGACAAGGGTGACGAGGGTGACGAGGGTGACAAGGGTGACGAGGGTGACAAGGGTGACGAGGGTGACAAGGGTGACAAGGGTGACAAGGGTGACGAGGGTGATGAGGGTGACAAGGGTGACGAGGGTGACAAGGGTGACGAGGGTGACAAGTGTGGCAAGCACATATATATAAGTATATACACAGTATATTTGGGTGACGAGGGTGACGAGGGTGACAAGGGTGACGAGGGTGACAAGGGTGACGAGGGTGACAAGGGTGACAAGGGTGACGAGGGTGACAAGGGTGACGAGGGTGGGTGATGAGGGTGACAAGGGTGACGAGGGTGACAAGGGTGACGAGGGTGACAAGGGTGAGGAGGGTGAGGAGGGTGACGAGGGTGATGAGGGTGACAAGGGTGACGAGGGTGACGAGGGTGGCAAGCACATATATATAAGTATATACATAGTATATTTGGGTAACGAGGGTGACGAGGGTGACAAGGGTGACAAAGGTGACAAGGGTGACGAGGGTGACAAGGGTGACGAGGGTGACGAGGGTGACGAGTGTGGCAAGCACATATATATAAGTATATACACAGTATATTTGGATGACGAGGGTGACAAGGGTGACAAGGGTGACGAGGGTGACAAGGGTGACGAGGGTGACAAGGGTGACGAGGGTGACGAGGGTGACAAGGGTGACGAGGGTGACAAGGGTGACGAGGGTGACAAGGGTGACGAGGGTGACAAGGGTGACGAGGGTGACGAGGGTGACGAGGGTGACGAGGGTGACAAGGGTGACGAGGGTGACGAGTGTGGCAAGCACATATATATAAGTATATACACAGTATATTTGGGTGACGAGGGTGACGAGGGTGACGAGGGTGACGAGGGTGACAAGGGTGACGAGGGTGGCAAGCACATGTATAAGGGTAGATACAGGGTATAGAGGGTGACAAGGGTGACGAGGGTGACGAGGGTGACGAGGGTGACAAGGGTGACAAGGGTGACAAGGGTGACGAGGGTGACGAGGGTGACGAGGGTGACAAGGGTGACGAGGGTGACGAGGGTGACAAGGGTGACGAGGGTGACGAGTGTGGCAAGCACATATATATAAGTATATACACAGTATATTTGGGTGACGAGGGTGACGAGGGTGACGAGGGTGACGAGGGTGACAAGGGTGACAAGGGTGACGAGTGTGGCAAGCACATATATATAAGTATATACACAGTATATTTGGGTGACAAGGGTGACGAGGGTGACGAGGGTGACGAGGGTGACAAGGGTGACGAGGGTGACGAGGGTGACAAGGGTGACAAGGGTGAAGGGTGACGAGGGTGACGAGGGTGACAAGGGTGACGAGGGTGACGAGGGTGACAAGGGTTGGCAACAAGTATATACACAGTGACGAGTGTGGCAAGCACGAGGGTGATATACAGGGTATACAAGGGTGACAAGGGTGACGAGGGTGACGAGGGTGACGAGGGTGACAAGGGTGACGAGGGTGACGAGGGTGACGAGGGTGACAAGGGTGATGAGGGTGACAAGGGTGACGAGGGTGACGAGGGTGACAAGGGTGAAAAGGGTGACGAGGGTGACGAGGGTGACGAGTGTGATGAGGGTGACAAGGGTGACGAGGGTGACAAGGGTGACGAGGGTGACAAGGGTGAGGAGGGTGACGAGGGTGACGAGGGTGATGAGGGTGACAAGGGTGACGAGGGTGACGAGTGTGGCAAGCACATATATATAAGTATATACACAGTATATTTGGGTGACGAGGGTGACGAGGGTGACAAGGGTGACAAGGGTGACAAGGGTGACGAGGGTGACAAGGGTGACGAGGGTGACGAGGGTGACGAGTGTGGCAAGCACATATATATAAGTATATACACAGTATATTTGGGTGACGAGGGTGACGAGGGTGACAAGGGTGACGAGGGTGACAAGGGTGACGAGGGTGACAAGGGTGACGAGGGTGACAAGGGTGAGGGTGACGAGGGTGACGAGGGTGACAAGGGTGACGAGGGTGACAAGGGTGACGAGGGTGACGAGGGTGACGAGGGTGACGAGGGTGACGAGGGTGACGAGTGTGGCAAGCACATATATATAAGAATATACACAGTATATTTGGGTGACGAGGGTGACGAGGGTGACAAGGGTGACGAGGGTGAGGGTGACAAGGGTGACGAGGGTGGCAAGCACATATATATAAGTATATACACAGTATATTTGGGTGACGAGGGTGACGAGGGTGACGAGGGTGACGAGGGTGACAAGGGTGACGAGTGTGGCAAGCACATATAGGGTGAAAGGTGATACAGGGTGACAAGGGTGACGAGGGTGACGAGGGTGACGAGGGTGACGAGGGTGACAAGGGTGACAAGGGTGACAAGGGTGACGAGGGTGACAAGGGTGACGAGGGTGACAAGGGTGACGAGGGTGACGAGGGTGACAAGGGTGACGAGGGTGACGAGTGTGGCAAGCACATATATATAAGTATATACACAGTATATTTGGGTGACGAGGGTGACGAGGGTGACGAGGGTGACGAGGGTGACAAGGGTGACAAGGGTGACGAGGGTGGCAAGCACATATATATAAGTATATACACAGTATATTTGGGTGACAAGGGTGACGAGGGTGACGAGGGTGACGAGGGTGACAAGGGTGACGAGGGTGACGAGGGTGACAAGGGTGACAAGGGTGACGAGGGTGACGAGGGTGACAAGGGTGACGAGGGTGACGAGGGTGACAAGGGTGACAAGGGTGACGAGGGTGGCAAGCACATATATAAAAGTATATACACAGTATATTTGGGTGACAAGGGTGACGAGGGTGACGAGGGTGACGAGGGTGACAAGGGTGACGAGGGTGAGGAGGGTGACGAGGGTGACAAGGGTGACGAGGGTGACAAGGGTGACGAGGGTGACGAGGGTGACAAGGGTGACAAGGGTGACGAGGGTGACGAGGGTGACGAGTGTGGCAAGCATATATATATAAGTATATACACAGTATATTTGGGTGACGAGGGTGACAAGGGTGACGAGGGTGATGAGGGTGACGAGGGTGACAAGGGTGACGAGGGTGACGAGGGTGACAAAGGGTGACGAGGGTGACAAGGGTGAAGAGGGTGACGAGGGTGACAAGGGTGACGAGGGTGACGAGGGTGACAAGGGTGGGAAGGGTGACGAGGGTGACGAGTGTGGCAAGCACATATATATAAGTATATACACAGTATATTTGGGTGACGAGGGTGACGAGGGTGACAAGGGTGACGAGGGTGACGAGGGTGACAAGGGTGACGAGGGTGACAAGGGTGACGAGGGTGACAAGGGTGACGAGGGTGACGAGGGTGACGAGGGTGACAAGGGTGACAAGGGTGACGAGGGTGACAAGGGTGACGAGGGTGACAAGGGTGACGAGGGTGACGAGGGTGACAAGGGTGACGAGGGTGACAAGGGTGACGAGGGTGACGAGGGTGACGAGTGTGGCAAGCACATATATATAAGTATATACACAGTATATTTGGGTGACGAGGGTGACGAGGGTGACAAGGGTGACGAGGGTGACGAGGGTGACGAGGGTGACGAGTGTTGCAAGCACGTATATATAAGTATATACACAGTATAATTGGGTGACAAGGGTGACGAGGGTGACAAGGGTGACGAGGGTGACGAGGGTGACAAGGGTGATGAGGGTAGCAAGCACATATATATAAGTATATACACAGTATATTTGGGTGACGAGGGTGACAAGGGTGACAAGGGTGACGAGGGTGACAAGGGTGACAAGGGTGACGAGTGTGGCAAGCATATTTAGGGTAAGTATATACACAGTATATTTGGGTGACGAGGGTGACGAGGGTGACGAGGGTGACGAGGGTGACGAGGGTGACACGAGGGTGACAAGGGTGACGAGGGTGACAAGGGTGACGAGGGTGACAAGGGTGACGAGGGTGACGAGGGTGACGAGGGTGACGAGGGTGACGAGGGTGACAAGGGTGACGAGTGTGGCAAGCATATATATATAAGTATATACACAGTATATTTGGGTGACGAGGGTGACAAGGGTGACGAGGGTGACGAGGGTGACGAGGGTGACAAGGGTGACGAGGGTGCAACATATATATATAGGGTCACAGTATATTTGGGTGACGAGGGTGACGAGGGTGACAAGGGTGACGAGGGTGACGAGGGTGGCAAGCATATATATATAAGTATATACACAGTATATTTGGGTGACGAGGGTGACGAGGGTGACAAGGGTGACGAGGGTGGCAAGCATATATATATAAGTATATACACAGTATATTTGGGTGACGAGGGTGACGAGGGTGACAAGGGTGACGAGGGTGACGAGGGTGGCAAGCATATATATATAAGTATATACACAGTATATTTGGGTGACGAGGGTGACGAGGGTGACAAGGGTGACGAGGGTGACGAGGGTGACGAGGGTGACGAGGGTGACAAGGGTGACAGAGGGTGACGAGGGTGACAAGGGTGACGAGGGTGACAAGGGTGACGAGGGTGACAAGGGTGACGAGGGTGACGAGTGTGGCAAGCACATATATATAAGTATATACACAGTATATTTGGGTGACAAGGGTGACGAGGGTGACAAGGGTGACGAGGGTGACAAGGGTGACGAGGGTGACAAGGGTGACGAGGGTGACGAGGGTGACGAGGGTGACAAGGGTGACGAGGGTGACGAGGGTGACAAGGGTGACGAGGGTGGCAAGCACATATATATATAAGTATATACACAGTATATTTGGGTGACGAGGGTGACGAGGGTGACAAGGGTGACAAGGGTGGCAAGCATATATATATAAGTATATACACAGTATATTTGGGTGACGAGGGTGACGAGGGTGACAAGGGTGACGAGGGTGACGAGGGTGACAAGGGTGACGAGGGTGGCAAGCATATATATATAAGTATATACACAGTATATTTGGGTGACGAGGGTGACGAGGGTGACAAGGGTGAAGGGTGACGAGGGTGACGAGGGTGACAAGGGTGACAAGGGTGACAAGGGTGACAAGGGTGACGAGGGTGGTAAGCATATATATATAAGTATATACACAGTATATTTGGGTGACGAGGGTGACGAGGGTGACAAGGGTGACGAGGGTGGCAAGCATATATATATAAGTATATACACAGTATATTTGGGTGACAAGGGTGACGAGGGTGACAAGGGTGACGAGGGTGACGAGGGTGACAAGGGTGACGAGGGTGGCAAGCATATATATATAAGTATATACACAGGGTAGGGTGACGAGGGTGACGAGGGTGACGAGGGTGGCAAGCATATATATATAAGTATATACACAGTATATTTGGGTGACGAGGGTGACGAGGTTGAGGGTGACAAGGGTGACGAGGGTGACGAGGATGACAAGGGTGACGAGGGTGGCAAGCATATATATATAAGTATATACACAGTATATTTGGGTGACGAGGGTGACGAGGGTGACAAGGGTGACGAGGGTGACGAGGGTGACAAGGGTGACGAGGGTGACAAGGGTGACGAGGGTGACGAGGGTGACGAGGGTGACAAGGGTGACGAGGGTGACGAGTGTGGCAAGCATATATATATATAAGTATATACACAGTATATTTGGGTGACAAGGGTGACAAGGGTGACGAGGGTGACGAGGGTGACAAGGGTGATGAGGGTGGCAAGCATATATATATAAGTATATACACAGTATATTTGGGTGACGAGGGTGAGGAGGGTGACAAGGGTGACGAGGGTGACGAGGGTGACGAGGGTGGCAAGCATATATATATAAGTATATACACAGTATATTTGGGTGACGAGGGTGACGAGGGTGACAAGGGTGACAAGGGTGGCAAGCATATATATATAAGTATATACACAGTATATTTGGGTGACGAGGGTGACGAGGGTGACAAGGGTGACGAGGGTGGCAAGTGACAGTATAGGGTGACGAGGGTGAAAAGGGTGACAAGGGTGACAAGCATATATATATAAGTATATACACAGTATATTTGGGTGACGAGGGTGACGAGGGTGACAAGGGTGACGAGGGTGGCAAGCATATATATATAAGTATATACACAGTATATTTGGGTGACGAGGGTGACAAGGGTGACGAGGGTGACGAGGGTGACGAGGGTGGCAAGGGTGACATAGGGTATAGGGTAAGTATATACACAGTATACGAGGGTGACGAGGGTGACGAGGGTGACAAGGGTGACGAGGGTGACGAGGGTGACGAGGGTGACAAGGGTGACAAGGGTGACGAGGGTGACGAGGGTGACGAGGGTGACAAGCACATATATATAAGTATATACACAGTATATTCGGGTGACGAGGGTGACGAGGGTGACAAGGGTGACGAGGGTGACAAGGGTGACGAGGGTGACAAGGGTGACGAGGGTGACGAGGGTAACAAGGGTGACGAGGGTGAAAAGGGTGACGAGGGTGATGAGGGTGACAAGGGTAACGAGGGTGACAAGGGTGACGAGGGTGACAAGGTGACAAGGGTGACGAGGGTGAGGAGGGTGACGAGGGTGACAAGGGTGACGAGGGTGACGAGGGTGGCAAGCATATATATATAAGTATATACACAGTATATTTGGGTGACGAGGGTGACGAGGGTGACAAGGGTGACGAGGGTGACAAGGGTGACGAGGGTGACGAGGGTGACGAGGGTGACGAGGGTGACAAGGGTGACAAGGGTGACAAGGGTGACGAGGGTGACGAGGGTGACGAGGGTGGCAAGCATATATATAAGTATATACACAGTATATTCGGGTGACGAGGGTGACGAGGGTGACAAGGGTGACGAGGGTGACAAGGGTGACGAGGGTGACGAGTGTGGCAAGCACATATATATATATAAAATAATACGAACCTTAATGTGGAAACAGAATTCTCTACATAGAGACAAGAACATTGCGTTTCATTCTCTAATCTGCAACATCAACAACCATGAGGCCGAACTGGGAATTAGGGGCATGGGATATTTCAAGAAAAACCAAAGGGACAAGGGATAACTCTGGACAAACAAAGAATAAGCAGGATATTTTTTGTAACATTCTGGGATAACTGAGAAGAGAGAAGGCAAACAGGGGATTAGGGGTATGTTTAGAAAAATGGTAGGGGATACGGGGTATTTTCTGACCCCCCTTTATCATCGATGCCTCGAGCCAGAGTAAGAACGCTTTTCGCAAGCTGTTATTCGCGCACACAATGTTTATTTCTGAATGAACGCACTTTTCAACTTTTTCTTTCATGAATGTTTTCTTTATATATAGAGCCAGAACTTCCCCTAAAGATATTTATCACTTGGCAAAACCGTTTTTAATTTGAAAAGATTTCGAACTAATAACAATACCTGAAGGCATTCGATAGCATTTTGATAGGCAATTAACTGATCACGCGGATCACGAGAGTTTCGTGCTACTCTGCGCCACATTGAAGATAGCAAGCATTCGTCAGCATCCTAAAATAACGAAGAAAGGTTAAAATCGATACGTGAAGAAATGCAGCTATATGCTTTTAGGTAGTTTTAGAAGGCAATCGCAGCATTTCATCACCTCCACCTGTCACACCTATGATTGTTTAAGTTTCCAAGGAATGACTGCAACATGCAACACAGCATTGCATAGAATCAAAACACTCTTATGACAATGTTGGGAGAAATTTCAAAATAAAACTGCAACAAAAATGCAGCCTTGTTGAAGTAAATAGAACAAAGTGTACGTTTCATAAAAAGTGACATATTACCTTGAATTTGCCCATGTCAAACTGGACTGGCTTTCCAAGCCTTGCATTAACAATAACTCTGTGCTTGAATAGCAACCTTCAAAGTGACAGAGAAACAATTAAAAGCTATATGAATTAATGCGACCAGATACTATATAACAACCATATATAGTGCTACACAAAACCATATAATTGCAATATATAGTTAAAGTGGACGCTCTAACTATAACAGGGTTTGCTGACATAACACATATATCTACAATACCATTAAGCATCACTTCAGATTGACAAGACTGTTTAAAGAATTATCCTAAGGGGTAAAAGTATTGTTATGTTTAAATGGGCACCGCATCTAGAAGACTGAAAATTAACATAAATTTCTTACATTCTGTGCTGCGTCCTTGGCATCACTCGGATAGCTTCATCCATAGCATTAAGCCCTTCTTTTAATTCACCCTGTATAAATTACAAAAAATAACCTCAATCAGAAAAGAAACACATTGGAGAGTTACGTTTCTAAAATCAATTACAATGGTTTCTTTACTTAAATAAAGCGTAAGCTTATTTGTGAAAGATGTTATATCCAATGGTTTTATTGTTTGAGGCAGGCATTAACAATGATGTAAAAGGCATTTTCAACAGAAAAAGTCAAGAAAAGAAACCTTTTTAAACTGCAAGGTTTTAAATTGCTTAAAGGTCTTAAGAGATGAGGTTTACTGTACTTATTTAATGAGGACATCTGGCCATATATATTATTGTAGCTACCCTTAAATACGCTCTGCCTCTAATGTCTCTGTACCGGAATAGATCAGATAGACAAAATAAATATATGCATATAAGCAGGACTGTTTGTTTATACCTTCTTTGAGGCACAGGCAAGAACAAGTTACAGTCACACGGTCACCGAGGGAAGGTCAATCAAAACAGTAGAGAATCTCATGCCTCACCTAAGACACGCCTGTTTTTCATTGTTAAGTGAGGAAGGTTTGCATATTTGCGTATTATGGTCTGTAGGAACTGAACACGTTTCTGGACTCTCTTTGAGAGTATGTTCGTTAGCAACTGAAGGAGTACTCTCAGCATTAACATAAACTTGAAGCTTCATAATAGATGCACAATACACATTAGAATACATATGAAAAAGCAGATCTTGATACACTACCGCGTCAACGCATGCTTGAAACAACACCGCATACAAAGCTGCACGTAACGTTAGATCAGCATCCATACGGGATTGTGAAGTCAGCATTTCAGAGACATTGTTTGACTCCTCTCCGATTATTTTCACACGATGGCTGCCTCTTGAAGATTTCTGCTGTTTCTGCTTTATCCCTCCTTGTTTGGCTTTTGGTGAAGACTTTTTCATTGCTGATTTTTTATCAGTCTTGCTTTCCTTTTCTTCACTATCTTCATCTTTTTCGATTATCTAAAGGCAAGGCAAAATTCTTGTCAACAAAGCAGAAACCACTAGCGTAATAGAAATTAAGAAAATGTAATATCTCAGACTTAAGAGGAACAAAAAGTGTCTCAACTATAGAGGACCTCAAATACTTTCCGAACATCGAACAATCTGGAACGATCTTAGGCCCTGGCCAAACGATCAAACATTGTTGGTCAAACACTTGAAGTTTGATTGTCAAGAGAAATGTTTGGCCGTTTTGCCAGGTCTAAAAACATTACTTGTCCAACATTTTTTGCTTGTGTCAAGCAAGAAAGGTTTTCGAACTTTTTGAAAAACATCATCAACGTTTGCTTTTGCTTGTCAAGCAATGTTTTTGGATGTGGCGAAACAGTCAAACATTTGTTGTGAAGAAAATTTGAAACGTTGGACCAACAATGTTTGGTCGGCCAGGGCCTTAGAATCTTTGATTTAGGAGAGGAAAGCTCCAAAATACTTAATACGATGAAGGTGAACGTGAAGGGTAAATGGTGTTTCTAGCGACAGTCGCTAGGATCTCAGAAGTAGACGATCTAACGAGATCTCGGCCCTTACTGTGACGCTACCTGGCTAGGACCCGACCTCACTGAGCTCCTGACGCCACGAGCTAGTTGGATTAAGCCATGACGCAACAGCACCTGAAGTTACTGTGTCGTCGTTGTGTAATCGAGCTGATTCTCGGTGTCAGGAGGTCAGCATGGTCAGGGTTCGAGCCCAGCCACGGTAGCGTCTCAGCCAAGGTCAAGGTCTCGATTAGTTAACCTACTACTGAGATTCTAGCGACTTGCACTAAAACACAATTTTACCTTTCACCACCTTCAAATAATTCATTTAAGTCTTCATTTACATAAAGTCGAACATTCTTGATACAAGCGACACACAACATAGATTCAGCATACCTCTTTGAACTCGGAGTGCTTGGAAACTTCAGCAAGGCATTTCAAAACGATCTTCAATGGATCTTTCAGTAATTTTCTTTCAATATCCGACGAAATTGAATGCTGACATGTGTTCCAGTAATGGCGAGCGGCAGTCATTGCTAGACTGTAGTTCTGAGCCGCCGTAGCAAACCTTAAAAGTAGCAGACACAAAGATTAGGACAAGACGGACATTTTTTCATTGCATGAGATATTGTCTCCAACGTCTCCACCGTCTCTACAACATTTGGGGCCACGTACGCCTGTACTACTATGTACCTATGTATCGTGCCACCATCTCCACAAAATTCGGTAGTCCTGCATGCCTGTGTTACTATTTTCCTATGTTTCTCCACCGTCTCAACATTATTTGGAACTATCTAAGTCTGTAATACTACATACCAATGTAACTCGGCCTCTATCATCTCCACAACATTTGGGGCCATGTATACCTGTACTACTATGTACCTATGTATCATGCCACCGTCTCCACAACATTCGGGGTCTTGCATGCCCTACAGGTCATGCATGCCCTACACCGTCTCCACCGTCTCCACAAAATCTGGGGCTAAGTTTGCCTGTACTACTTTAAAACAATGAAGCTATCTCTCCACCGTCTCCACCGTCTCCACAAGATTTTGGGTCATGTTTGCCTGTACTACTATGTACCTATGTATCACGTCACCGTCTCAACAACATTCGGGGGCATGCATGCCTGTGCTACTTTATACTTATATTTCTCTGCACCGTCTCCTCCGCCTCCACAACATTTGGGGCTATGTCTGCCTGTACTACTATATATCCATGTAGCTATCACTTTATGTATCTCTCCAACGTCTCCACTATCTCCACAAGATGTGGGGTCATGTATGCCTGTGCTACGATATATCAATATATCTCTCTAACTTCTCCACGGTCTCCACAACAATGGGGGCGACATATGCCTGTACTAATATGTACCTATGTATCACGTCCCCGTCTTCACGGTCTCTATGACAATTAGAGCCATATATGCCTGTACTACTATGTACCTATGTATCAGGTCCCCGTCTCCACCGTCTCCACAACATTTCGGGCCATGTATAACAGCCACTGGTAAATCAAATACCTTATCGTCACACTACGTTAGTAAGAAGAGGTTATTCTGAAAGATGTTCTCATTACTTTCTTTTTATCAGCGGATGATATCATGTTCCATTCACAAGTCGCACTGCTTATTTTAAAACAGAGTTATAATATTACATTAACTATGTATAACACAATAAACTTGATTGACCAATACTTTTTCTTGAGTGATTACTTACTTGCAAGCATCTACAAAGTATGCCATCGCTTTGTTTCTTATCTCATTCCTGCCGTGCATGTTATTCACCAAACTCTGACCTATTAATACGCAAGCATAATACAGCATTTCTTGTTCAACTTTGTATTTGTGTTTCATTGCGCTGGAAGAGAAATTTTAACCTGTAAATACATCAACAAGACATAAATATAGTATTTCAATAATGATATTGCTAGAACATTGCCATAAATTCTTTGTAAAGTGTGCGTGGTCAAAAGGGCACCTAAACACATACCTGGTCGTAGAGGCTTACGTGCTCTATCTACAAGCAAAAGCAACATTAGATCCTTTAATATCAAATTGCTATCAAACAGACTTACTCATTCATTTTATCATATCTCAAGAACTTCCTTTCTCTACCAAGATCAAGAGCACGATCACAACAGAGGGAAACAGCTTCATGATTTGAAGAAGTAAATGCAAGTGAACCAAGACGAGTCCATGTTTCAATCTCTATTAATCGATCACTCCATTGACATGCTTCAGCAAGTTTAATAGTCTAAAAGAACAAGACAACATCCAGTCCTTCATTCATTCAATTTTCTTTGTAGAAAAATCTAAGACATTATATGAAATCAAAGCAAAAACTTGACAAAGTAGAGCTAAAATTCAGCTGAAGTACTAGAAAATGCTAGAAATAAAAAGAAATACTAGATGTTAGGAAATTCAGGTGCCAAGGTATTGTTCATGTCTGCTTATACTCTCTTAGAAATGTGCAAAGGGCTCTGATGTTTAGGACAATACTGAACATGAAGATCATGAAGTTAGAAGGGCTAGGCAATTGGTTTATTCAAGCTACGGACATGCCAACTACGTTTACCGAGGAAGCGATCCTCGGAAAGGTGTTTAGACACACTGTGTCTTTCTTATCGAGGAGCATGAACTGATATAACATTGATAGTTTTGAGTGCTATTTAGAGGAACGAAAGTCGGAAACAGACCAAAATTTTAAACCAGGAATATAATACTGAGATATGGAACGCCAACAGTTAATAAGAAAGAATGGTTGAATTAATCATATACCGGGCTGCAGATTTACCAACCATTTTAACTTACTTAGGCATTAATAAACAGATGACTGACATCTAAAGGCTAGGATCAATATGAAGACTCAAAAGCCCTGGCCAAACAATGAAAATTTGTTGGTCAAACATTTGAAATTTGTTTAACAAGCAATGTTTGAATGTTTAGCCATGTCACAAAATATTGCTTTGCAAGGTAAATAAAATTTTCACACAATGTTTTTTACATAGTTATAAAACATTTCTTGCTTGATGCAAAATATGTTTGACAAGCGATGAATTGCAAACATGGAAAAAGCTCAATAACATTTTTTTGCTTGATGCAAGAAAAAATGTTTGGTAAGCACTCTTTAAGACATGACCAAATGGTCAAACATTTTGCTAGACAAGAAAATTTCATATGCTTGACAAACGATGTTTGATCGTTTGGCCAGGGGCTAGGATGACTTCCTTTGCCTTTGGCAAAAAATATTGCATAAATACATACCTCGGTAAGCCAGGACAGTTAGCAATTTCACATCCAGATGATATTTGTAAAGTAAGAGCTTCTAAAGCACACAGACATTTGCTCATTGGTCCTTGGCTGTTTGGCGACTAGAAGAAAGAGGAACATGTGGTTAAAAATTACGAAAATCTCTCATGCACAACAGCAATTTCCGAGTAGAATTTCATGTCTTAACACGAATCTGAATATTAGATTAATCGGCACATCGTGTCTGCAGACATTGCTAAAATTAACACCAAGGCAACGCCAGCAACAATTTGAAGAAATTTTGATTCAGATTTTCGCCAAACAAGGATACTCTGCCTACAAGTAAAATAAGAAGACGTATATATCAAGAGCCTGGAAAAGACAGAGGCATAATTAGGAAGAGTGTGATAGGACGTTTCGGACTTTCAGCCTTTTACCTTCAGCCTAAAAAGTTGACGTCATTTTAAAGAAGGACGACATCACAGCCATCATCATTTTGTTGAAACAAATTGAAGGTCTTCATATTTGATAAGATTAGATAATACCTCAATAATAGTAAGGATACTTATATAACAATAGTTAGTTACGAAATATTTCTGGTTTGCTAACAGCATTAAAACAACTAATATTAAAGTTACCTCCTCTTCATGGCCAAGGCTTTTAGGCAGCTGTTGTCCAGTCAATATTTTACACAAGACCCATGATTTGATTAATGGCTGACGCACTGAGATCGGTACCATATTACGCACTTCAATTCCACTGGTCACGTTCAAGGAGTGTTCCAAAATCTGCAGTGAATAAAGATGAAGATGAATAACTAAAGATGAGCCTCGGATGCTTTAGTTATGATTTCATACTTCACATGTATCACAAAATACTTGCATAACTTGCAAGAGAAGAAAAGGGACTTCGAACTATGGATGTCTGGAATACGAGCGAGCTAGAATACGAGTTTGCCAAATTTTTTCAAAACGCCAAGAGAGAGTAAAACAATTTCTTTCTTTCTATCTATCTGAAGAAATTTTTTAACGAATTTCCACCGAAAAGAAGATTAATGTGCTGTTTTTCAACTTTTGAAGAATTATTTAGAGTAAATTTACGCTTTTTCTGGACTGTATCAATCCAATGTTTTCAGAACGACTAAATTTTGCCAATTTTTAGGCCAAACAAAATTGATGGTATTTAGGCGGATCAAGAGGCAATTCCACAAGAGATCATAAGAATAGAGGAAATGCTCTAATTGTGCTATCTCTCAATCGTTCTAATATTTGTATTGATGCAGATAAGATACATGCAGATATAGAAATGAAGGAGAAATTCTGAAAAGGCGAGCTTGGTATCACCGAGCACTATGTTTGAAGAATGTGCCTCACCTCTAAAGCAATTTTTAAGTCATTTAATGCCTCAGGTTCTGTGACTCCAACAAATGATCTGCTTTTGACAAATGCTGGAGATGCACTTGTACTTTGCTTCCCATGTTTTGGTTTCTTATCTTTCTCTGTTGCCATAGTAGGACTTGGTGCAAATGAATTGGGTAAATGGTTTTGCATATAGCCACGAGCCAGGGCGTGGGATATTTCACATAATATCCACGCTTCTCTAGAAAGGAAATGCACAATGGTCAGATGAATTTTTCTTAGGTTTACGCTAAGTAAAGAATGCATTCTAAAAATGATTTTTCGAACATTTGGAGACTGATACTTTAATTGTCACTATGTAGCTAGATTTTTCCACAAGTGTCATACCACAATAGATGGGATTCGAGCTTGGACTGCATTACCAAGGCTCTCCTGCCATTTTACTTTTTTGGGTTTCAGCTATTTTGAGCCTTTTCCAATACCATACATATTTATGAATCTTTTCATGAATTGCAAACACTAGGAGTGATTTTTCCACAAGTGGCGTATCACATTAGATGGGATTCGAACCTAGACTGCATGACCAGACAGCCATCGTCTATATATACTGTAACTATGTAGCTGTGCAGCTATGTATAAGCTATGTATCTTCTACCAACCGTGCTACCTGGCCAGAGGATCCTAGGTGTACTACTAGCTCAAATTGCCAATCTGGAGCTTCGATACAGGAAGGACCAGTTGATCAGTTGGTATAGCATTTGCCTACATAGTGACAGGGTAATCGGTTCGAGCCCAGTCCTGTTCGCATCAATTTCTGACATCTTCTCTAGATTAATTCACTGAGTTGTTGTGTTTGAAAACAACGTTTCATTGTCTTGACACTTATGCTATTATTTCAGTGAATGCTACCGTGCCAGAAGCCGGACAACGTAAGGTCACAGAAGTCTGGGAGCATAAAGCGTCCGTTTAAAAATTTACAGCTGCAGAAGCAATCTATAGAACCTGCATCATAAATTGAGCCTTGAAATCTGTTCGTCCGAAATCAATGGGGCTTTTTAATCTATCTGTACATCTCCTTTATAGAAATAATGAAATCGCTGCGTCAAAAAATAGTACAAACACAAACGTTATACAAAATTAACGTTTAGACTTACCCAGTGTAGCCTACAGTTTTCATTGATTCATAGATCGGCTGAAAGATTGGAACAATCTTTGAAAAATCACCAGCTTCCAGTACATGATTCAGAAAGTTCCAAAGATATATGCCAGCATTGCATACAATCCAAGGGGCACCAAGATCGACACCTATTTTTGCACCACGTTGAAATCCACTGATAGCATATTGAGACAGTGAAGCAATCCAGTCACTGTTAATAGGAATAGGAATTCATCATTTTTCCTTGTTCTCTATCGAATTTAAATTAATTCAAAGACAAAAAAGCAATAGCAACAGCCGACACGCAATGAGGATGATGTACTTGGATTAAGAAGGCAATTGTTTCGAACTGTTTAGCTCAGATTGTCAGCAGTTCTTCAATTTTTGTATAAGCTATAGTTTAACTTCGGTTGCTTTCTAACGCTTCAGTCTCCAGACTAGAGTAAGAAACTTTCAGAAATTAACTGAAAGATGATTGAGAATACAATCGGAAATAATCCATAGAGAAAACGCGACAAATCAATACGACCAAGAAAAATCTCAAACCTACGACCAGTACCGTCGAGAGAGGGACTCGGCTGGGTGAAAGGTCCAACACCGGGCTCTAAAGAGGCTCGCAAAATTGAAATTAACTTACTTTTACCCTCAAACCAGCTGAAGGCCCTTTTAGACTTTATTACTTTGGGGCTCCCGCTGCCTCTTGATAGCCCTACCTGCAACCATAGGCATACAGGGCAAGAGGCTGCAAGTTTGAGGCCTGCCCCTCTCATATCAAATCTCTCACGTTTAGCTAATTCTGAACAGAAAGCTTTAGTTTTCTGCTAAGAGATGGATGGAGCAATTATAGTAATTATAATTATGGAAGAGTAAAAGCACACCTGTATGCTTTCCATTCAGACGTCTCTTCCATTCTTATTAGTTTTCCTTCGCGGCTCTTTGGTTTTGAAGATGTGTCTTCGATAGCAGTAGGATTCTCTAACAACTTCACACCTTCAGTTTGCAGAAGATGAACCAAAGCCTAAACAAGCAATGTAAGATATCAATAAAAGTCTCGTACAACAGTAGTCGTCTTATAACCAGCTAATACCGCTCATTATAAACATGAGAATCATTGGAGTAAACACTATAAAAAGACTGAATGCGACTGTTAAGCGACATTTTCAAGGACCTTAGCTCTTAGTTTTAACTCAGCTCTCTATCCTTCCAAAGCTGGTAAGTGAGACGTCAGGGCTTTTATTCTAGAATATCAGTATTAAGAAAAAGTTTTAAGTCTTGGTAATTTGTACAACCAACTTATTTCAACCGTGTCTTAGATAAAGACTGCTTGCTTGCTTGATTTCTTGCTTGCATGCTTCATTTTCATAGTTTAAAACCATGTCATGGCAAGCTAAATAAGACTTAGGGCCATCACAATCCATTTGTTAGGCCAAAAGCCAAACATCGAGAGATGTGGAAAATTAAAATGGTACTATGTGACGTACTTAATTTCTTACATGGCGGAACAGCGAGAACAATGAAAGATCGCATAATACCAAGGTTCAATCTTAAACAGAGTACATGTATCGTGCAGAATAATCAATTGATTGTGATGATAAACCAATTAGCTTTAAAAGAAGCTTCATGTTTACCTCTGCATAAATAAAGTGTATTTCAGCAATAATTCTCATCATATCTCGGTCTTCATCAACTGATTTGTGTCCTTCGGTATTACTTCCATCACTGGTAGGACCAATGCTTTGAGCTATTGTTTTGCTCTCTGCCTTAGCGCTCGTTTCTCTAGCATTACGATCCCAGCGACCATCATCATACAAGAGGCAAAATTTCGCAGCCACTCTTACTACATCCCAAACGTTCTGTTTCCTGGCAGTTTTAACAAGATCTGCCCAAATCTGCACCCTGGAAGAGCAAATTAAGATTAGATATATAGTACCATTAGTATGGATGGCACAGCGTAATTTCGTAACAGAAAAATTAACATTCTCAAAGTGTTGAACTTTACGAATGAAAATTTTGCAGATAACAAGTCGCATCTTATTGGATATCCCAGATCCCAATGCTCTTTAAGAGCTATTTTTCAACAAGCAGAGATGCTTGATAAGATGAATCAATAGACACGTTTCGCCATGTGCTGCAAAATTTACTTCGAGTCAGAACGTTAGTTTCTTCATGAATTTTCAAATAATTGCTCCTTTTTGAGATGGATTTCAAATAAGCTCCCCGCGCGATAGGCCCTGGTCAAACGATCAAACATTGTTGGTCCAACATTTGAGATTTGCTTGTCAAGCAAAATGTTTTACCGTTGGGCACGTTCAAAAACAATGCTCGTCCAACATTTTTTGTTTGCGTCAAGCAACAAGTGTTTTTAAAATTTTCAAAAACATCACGCGACAAATTATATTACTTTTGCTTGCCAAGCAATGTTATTGGTCAGTCATGGCAAAACGGCAAAACATTTGTTGTAAAGCAAATTTGAAATGTTAAACCAACAATTTTGATCGTTTGGCTGGGGCCTCAAATCTAGGAAAAACGTTGTCTGATTTTCTCTCACAATAATTCAAATTCAAAAATTTGTTAACACAATAACGGGTGTTAATTCTATTGGCCCCAACTGGTATATGCATTAATGAAACGCAAATGATTCTCTGACCTTTCCCTGTCATTGTCATTGCCAAGCCTCTTCAAATGTCCGGCTGCTTTCGCCATACTCTTTGTATATCTTGTTGCCTTTTCAGAATATTGCTTAGGATCATGGAGATTGTGCTTATTAGTTTGAAGGAATGATTCGCCATCCAGTACAAGACCAAATGCATCTGAAGCTAATGCCAAGCCTGCTTTAACTAGAGATGCTCTCTTCATTTGTGCATTTCCAGTTTCACTTGTTGCTCGTGCCTATGCAATAAATGATTACCACTAGTTAACTCAAATTGCAAGACAACATCATGCAAAAAGGGCACTACAGAATTGCGGGTCGTAATCGCCTCAAGAAGATGAAACAGAACACTGCTAAACAATGCTTGTACATAATGATGGTAACAGTGCTTAGATTAACTATTGACCTTTTGATCCATTTTATGGCCTTTTAATTTTTTTTAACTAAATGAGGTCTGAAAGTTTCTTATACTGTTCCTTGTCGTAATGTATATTTGAATACTTATTTTTACAGCAAATTCTTTTAAACTTGCTTCTTGCTTTGCGAGTCTTTTAGGGAAGAGTAATGAGAAATATCTTATGTACTCGGTTATTTAGATGTAAAACCGTCTTGTTTCTTGAAAAAAGTTGTTCTTAGTTTTTCATTCGAGCTTCGATAGTTCCTTAAAGTTCCTTAATTTTTGGGAATTTTTAGAGGCTTACAAAGGTGTCACTTATACTCAAAGTCATTTACAATAAAAAGTTAGAGTGTGAGCAGAAAAGAGGCTTCCGTAAAAGATGACAGACATAATGTCAGTCCTTTGTCTTAATTAAGGATTTTTCAAGGGATTTCAGGTAATAATTTCCTTAGTTACGGAATTTAAAGGACTCTACGCGTTTGTGCTCGACTGCAGCTGGATAAAACACGTAACTAAAGAAATTATTCCCAGAATCTCTCTCGAAAATCCTTAACAATATCAAAGGACTAAAAAAGCCGCCATCTTTTGCGGAAGCTTCAATTGTTGTTGAAACTGAAACATTTGTCATTACCTACCTGTTCGACTATTAGGGCGGCAATATCTTCAGGTCGTTCTGGAATCTGATAAAGCATTGATCTTAACTGAAGTCTGTGTAATGATGATTCAATCCTGCTTCTAAATCCACCAGTGTCGTCCAACTCCAAGGCCTAAGAAAAAGAGGGATAGATAATTCATAAATAGAAGTGTATGTTATTAATAATATCTATCATAAGAAGACAATATGTTTTAATATGAATCATAGAAAATGAGCAGGTCTGCCAGAGCCACTGTCGTTCATATCACTTAGAATAGCGAAATTTACCGAAATATTTCTATATAATGTAATTTTGTATCAGAAATTAAAGCAAGACCACTAATATAAACTAAAGGTCTCTTTCTGTCCATGCCAGAAAAGTTTTGACCTTATCTGTTATAATCGTAGCTGATGATGATTCTATAGAATCGAAACGTTCTGTGTAAAACAATTTCAATTACATTTCCTTTTGTTTAACTGGCCATGTCGTGGTACTCTGGGCTGTCGTTAATACTCAGTCAGTTATAAGAACTGTTATTATAATAGCCTGGACCGTACTGCAGGCGCTGTCCTGTGCCGAAGTCATCTTTAAGAGCTCTTTTTGCTTTTGATGTGTGATAGGATGTGTCTTAGTGCAAATGACCGGTTTAGTAGAGGATGGATAAACAATAAAACCAATGCTACATCAATGTATTACTACGTACATAACTGTGGCATGTAGGAATACCTTTCTCAAATGATTCATAGCATACTCCAACTGTTCTTGGTCCTCTTCACATTTCGCTAACTCCATATGTATTTGACATCGCAGCAAAATCAAAAGACTGAAATGAGAAACAAATTTTGTAAATCTAAGTCTGTAAGGCCCTGGCCAAACGATCAAACATTGGTGGTTAAAAATGTAAAAACAGTTTGGCCACGTCGCGAAAATTGCTTGTTTGAAATTTTTCTGACAGCATGCATTGTGCAGTGAATTTTGCTTATTATTTATTATCAAGCAATGTTTTGTGACCTTGCCAAACGTTAAAACATTGCTTAACAAGGATATTTCGAATGCATGACAGACAATGTTTGCTCCTTTGACGGAGTGCTAGACGGAGTCTGGAGAGTCGAGAGATCTTAAACTGCAAGCACAGCTAACTGGAATACATGATTTCTGTAACAAGGAAACTGTCTGAAAAGATTATTTCTGGACTGTTCAGTGGTTTTCTCCAAATTAGCTATGCTTAGCAGGCCTGACCAGCAAGTCCTTCAAGATTGTTTCCTGTTTCTTGCTAAGATACACTTTTTTTTAATAAGCAACTGGTCAATAAGCAACTCAAGGCTGAGATTTTGTTCAAATTTTTGGTTGAATAGCTTACTTCATACAATGCATCAAAGGAGCAGCATGAAAGGAGCCAAAAAAAGTTTTTAGGGCGTACCCAGTTATTCTGTGAGGGCTGAAAGACCAGATAAGTTAAGCAATAAGTTAACCAAAAGTCCAGTTGCTTATTAAAAAAGTGTAATAGCAAGAAAACAAAGCCGGTGTTCTTACTTCATTTTGATCAAGTCAGAAAATAGTTAAGTTTAATTGTAATCCAGCAACTATACATATTAAACATACCTATCAATATCTTCCAAAGCTTCAGAAATTAGTGTCAAAGGTCCCTTGACTGTTTTTCGCAAGTCTTTTTGCAGCAAAGGAAGACAAAAATTCCATACAGTTACACAGCCAGTCTATTAAATGAAAAATCGCAAAAACGTTCAGATACAATAATAAGTTACGTTTTGAAAGAATCTCTGAGATTTTTTACCATATCCTAAGACTTAAGAGAGTTCTATTGTCTGTTATGAAAATCCTGGACAAAATATTCCCAAAAAATGTTACATAAAATAGTAAAGATGTCTGTTGCAGACTAGAAGCTGCTTCAACTGGGATTGAGATATTAAGGTTCCTTCTGCAATGAATCGACATAAACAATGATTTGACAAGCACCTAAATGGTCGAGCTGGGGTGAGATTATTGCGTCAGATGGTGTGGACCTATAGTCCTATCATTGTAGTCGTATGGTATAGTATGTCTTATACGTGTATTGTGCTTATAGTTTTCCCCTCACTTGGTATTTTTGGTTTTCCGGCAACAAAAGGAATCATTTTCCAGTCTCGCCCATTGAATCGGTTGTCAAAGCAGAATTTTCCATCCATCACGAGATTCTTCTAACATAACTTAAGATTATTTGCCAAATGTTGCTTGAGTATCTTTATAATAATATGGAACTTGGATGGAAAATAAGGTTTGAACAATATCAGGCCAATTATCAATGGGTAGTACATGGAAAGTCTAACAATCTTTGAGTCAGCATACCTGTATCAGGTTTGGATTTTTCAGTCTAATAGCTTTAGAGAGGTTTTCTTCAAGATTTTTAATCGCTTTTAATCTCGTCTGGAAGTGAAAGAATGAAGAAAAAATAAGCAAGAAACAGATGCAGGAAGAATGTACGATCAAACGGTCATTGACCGGAGGGAGGCTAATTTAAAGAAAAAGAATCTCATGCAATACCCAAGAACATGCCATACCCAAGAAACGCCCATTTTGATTGCTAATTGAGGAAGATTTTCAGTTTGGGGTATTTTTGTGTTCGGAGAAAGGTTGAACACTTTTCTGGACTTGGTAAAAACTTTTCAGTACATGATTGCAATACAAAAATACGTTATAATTCATGAACTTAAACATTTTAGTTAAGTCTTGGCCAAAAGTCGCCGATGTTACATCCAACATTTCGCCCAATTTCTTATTGCATTTGGGTATTCTGCCAAGGCAGGGGTGGCTTAAAAAGCCAACATCAATTGTACTGTACATAGCCTAAAATTACTGCAGGAAATGTTTTATTTGATCTGTTCCTATTGTCTTTTGAATACTGATAAATTAAAAGCTGTGTGTTGATTTTTAAAGACAGAGAAAGTTGTTTGTTTTGTTTGTGAGGGAACTTAAGCTATTGCAATACCCAAGCGAGGAGCCAACAGGATTGGCTCGAGTGGCAAAAGGAAGTTAGCATGATAGGTGAATTTTTGGTGCCGATCAACTACTGCCAAAAGCATCAAACATTGTGTCGGCTCATCCAACAAGGTAGACAAAGGTGTCAGTATTTCTTACATAAATGAACACCTTGGACACAAATAAACACCTTGGCTGTGGAGGATACCTGTGGCTGGAAGGACCTCGAGTTGGGCTGGCTACTTCATTGCACTGTTTAGTGCAGTGGAGTAGTCAACTTGCTTGTTGTCACTGGTTCGAATCCCAGTCAAGGCAATTGTAACAATTGTGGTAGCCCACTTATGATGAATATATCTTACATAAATGTTACGGCCATGTCAGAGGAAAGTTGGCTATAACTGGTCCGGGGTTTAGGCACCATCATGAAAACGACAAGATCAGTTGAATAAACCTGTATGCTATTTACGTAAGCTGAGACATTAATAATGTTTGTAGAAAAGTTGCTAAACAGTTGACAGTAGTGAATTAAACAACCATGGAAGATAGACTGACAAACCTCTACAACAGCTTTCGTGTAATTATCTTTCTTCTCTTTTAGTTTGTGCACTAGAAGTTCGCTCTTTATAAATTCAATTTCAAGAGATATCACAGGTTCCTGTAAATGAAATAAAATTCTCTTAATCATCTAGAACCGAGAGTTACGTATTTTCAACAGACTATCTATTTGCAGTGGAGGCGTAAGTATCAAATCTATACAGGAATAGTTTTCAGGAATAGTATTTATACAGGAATAGTATTTAGGAATAGTATATTTAAACAGGAATAGTATATTTAAACAGGAATAGTATTCAGGGATAATATTATCTACTTCTCACATGGTATAGTATTCAAGATTAGTATTCAAGAACAGTAGCTTTAAACAGAAATAGTATTCAGGAATAGTATATGCCGCTCACTAGGAATAGTATTCAGCAATAGTATTTAGCAATAGTATTCAGCAATAGTATCAATCAAATCTATACAGGAATAGTAGCTATTCAGCAGTGCGATGGACCTCAAGCCCATGCCTACGCAGTGAAAGAGCCGTTACCCTATGATAGATCACGAGACAATATGTCAGTAATCGATAAGATGACTTCAAAAGTTCAAAGAAACTGAAACTTTATGGAATGAAAACATTATTTAAGGTTTACACGCAATGAATGACCTAGATTGGATATTGAAAAAGCAAGCATCCAAGAAAGCAAATATATACTTTTGCTTATCAAAATACGTACCTTGACCACCCCAATTGTATAAGCTAAGCACTCATTGACAAGTTGAGTCCTCTCGCAGTCGAGACTAAGCCTTGCAAGGTCTACCAGCAAAGGCAATCTGTGAGCAAAACAAGTGTTAGTGATTATAAAAAAATCTCGAATCTGCGAGTCTGCAGATAAGAATCATAACAGAATACAGAGTTTATATCTGCTGTTATTAAATGCATACATCTGCTGTAGTTAAACTGTAGTGGTTCTGACAGTACATACAATGGGAAGCTTCTACTTCGACGAAACGTTAAACGCTCAGCATAAACGAGCCAAAATTTTGAAGCCCAACTTTCATTTATGGTATACCTTCTTCGTTGTTGAAGCACTGGATTTTTCCCTACCCATGCATGAAATTTCATGGTTATGTCATATAATTTGTTCTAACCCATACATCACATTACGTTATCACATCATATCATTATCAAGTAAAACTTGTACTATGGTGCATAATGCTGAAGCCTATATGTCTGTGTAATAAGACAACCAAAAACACAGTATTTACCTTTCACTGAAGGGAATAGGCCCAACAGAAGAAACTTGGCTCATTCGTGTTGATCTTCCAGTGCCAGGAGTATCATTGCCATCACTTATGATCAGTTTGAAAATACGATCCAATTCTGCATCTATGTCCAGTTTCTCACCACCTTCTATTTGCCTAAAACAAAGGACATTAAGACATAGAAAAGTCAAAAACAAAATTTAATATTTATGGTGCAGTATCGAAGTATTTTTCGAAATTACGAACGCATAATCGAAAAGCTGTTCAATGGGAAAGCTTTACGGTCGAGCGGCAATTCACTTCTTGGAATCTCGAACACCATCAGCTGGAATCTCTTTTGTTTTCGTAGGAATCTCGTTAGAATCCTAGTTTTTCAATAGGAATCTCGTACGCTTATTGACGAGTGCAATGCCCCTTGTTCACGGTAGTGAGAATGGTAAAGTGGTGAAAGTCTGACTCGTTATCTATGATTGTGGGTTTATTCAAACCCAGAAAGAAGAATGAGGATAGTCGCCAGCTCTCTGTCATTCCAGGCAAAGAAAAAAGGGATCTTGGAGTGCAGTCCCATCGAGAGGAAGGATTAGGATCGCACTGCTTAGATATGCTACGAAAGATCAGCACAGAAACCCTAAATCTTGGGAAGACAGCAAGTATGTGCCTATCTGTTATCTCTCTTCTATCAAGTCACTTTCTTGAAGGTGAAGGTGAAATGGTTTTTAACGCCAGTCACTAGGATCTCAGTAGTAGGTTAACTAATCGAGACCTCGTGGGCTCGAACCATGACCACACTGAGGTCCTGACTGAATCAGCTAGATTACACCACGACGCCACAGCACCTTCATTTGAATATAGTTAATTGTCATAACCCTTCAAACTATCACAAGACAATTGCCAAAGCTTATATGGCTGTAATACTAGAAGTCGCATATCATTCTCAGATGAAGAACTCTATAACGTTCATATAACGTAACATTAATAGCATATGTTACCCTTTCATAACACATATATACAGTAAAGCAAATGGAATCTATATCGCCTATAAGTGCACCAACTGTAACAATAAATATGCGGAAAATATTTAGGTATAAATTCTTACGATCTGAGTTTAAGGATTCTGAAGTAAATTGCTACATCATTTGTGACTTTCGAATCTTTCAGGAGCTTTGACAAGTCAACCAGCTTGTGCTGTACCTAGAAGTTAGGAAACACAACGTTTACTCTTCTGAAGGTTCTATTGAGTGCACATTAAACTTTCAAAAGTTTCTAACGGTTGAAGAGTACTGATGAACATTAGCTAGAGGCAGAAGAAGGCCCATAGCATGTTATAGATAAAAGATGATGGGCGTGTGCTGTGCTCACGACGGAGGCTCCCGAGACTGAAGCAGTCAGCGCAAATCAAGATACTGGAGCTTTTCAGTCGTCGTGGGAGCCACTGTTTTTGACAATTTCGTAATTTGCAAATACTTTAATAAAAAAGTATTTTATTTCTTGCCATTAGAGAAAGCGAACATCCCTTTTCTGCCAGGTGTTTGTCCTGCCTTTCGTATATCACAACAGATTTAATCGGTCGTTACCATAATTGTTATATCTATTTGCATCCTGTTATACAAACTTGATAATTGTAATATGTAATGATTCGAAATCTGTATCTAATTTATTTTATTTTATTTTATCTTAGATTATCTTTTACTTTCTTGTTAGTTAGTTGGTTATGTTAAGTTGGTATGTATTAGATTTAGTATACATAACAGCTATTATAAGACCAACATGAAATAAAGAATGGAAAAAAGAAGAATAGAAGACAGCAAACGATGCGAGAAAACGAGGAAGGCTGTCCTAAATAAGGAAGGAAGAAATGGAGGAAAAGACGAGGACAAGATGGTAGATCCTATCCAGTTAGTTAATGATAGCTGTTAATATTTTTGGAATTGCTCAAAAGGATAAACATTTGGGAATAGAAACAAGAGAATAGGCAAAATTGACGATGTGTTTGCTATACCTGTAGAGCTAATACCATTTTGTACATTGGTGGGCAATATGCCTTTGTGAACGAAGCAGCGGCAGTGCTAACATGTGCAGCATCTTCTTTCTTGCCACTGTCCAGATAACATTCAATAAGTGATCTATAAAGCAAGGAAAGAACTGTAAGAACTTTCAAGGGTTCTTATGCTCAAAAGCAATTACATATTTTGTAGGACCGCTGAAAAAGAGGCATATTTTATAACAGTCAATTGGCAATTTCAAAGCAACTCAAATGAAATTTTTTGAAGTTTTTATTTCATCGATGATTCTAGTACTTAAGTTGTTTTTTTACACTTGCAACCGTAACTAATAGGATTAGTATGTGAATTTTCCAATAAGGGTCCTATTAAAATAAGAATGACTGCTGGCAAAAATATGGCAGAGGCTAAAGAAAATGAATTGGCAAAATGTAACCCTATTCCCAACTCTTACCCAAGTTATTAAGATTGGGGCTTGAATAAGATCACTGAACATCTGAGTTTCAAGCACAGTACGCCAACCACTGCGAGGGTTGCATAGTAAATAATCAAGTAACCCGAAGACTGAATATCTCCCCCTTCTGAATATAACAAGGATTGAACTGCATAATGATTCGCTGTTACTACTTCGAGTAGTAAGAGGGAAAAGCGAAGCTTGACAGATGCAACTCGTTTAGAGAGTAAATACTGACGTATCAATAAATATTCACACCATATATAACGGAAATGATAATTAGCATAAATTAACATATATTAGAGATAAGTGTCCAATCATACTAAAGAATGCATTTGACACAAAACCTGCAATAGCGTTATCAACTCTAGAGCTCTCCTCAACATATGGAAACCTCCGAAGGTTCACGATATCAATCAACACAGTTAAAATAGATTATCTAATCAAAGACTCAAACGAAGATTCTTACATCATAAGTTGCGCTCTCCATTCATAATCCTTGTCTTCTACGTCATCGAGAGCTTTGACAATCTGATGTAGCGTTTTCGCTAAGCCAGCCTTGAAGCCTGGTTTCAGAAATGGTCTTGCAAATGACCAGTATAAGACTGAGGAGTTATAAACCAAATACTGATGTCTGTGAGGACGAATAATAAGATGAATAAATTAAAAGATGCTGATCTGTATATGTAATATAGTTGAAATGAGCAAATACTGGAGAAAATGAACAGAAATGCTCTTAATAAACTGACCTCGGGTTCGATTTCGCAAAATTAATCGCCTTTATCAGAAAAGAGGCTGCTTTCTCTAACTGTTCCTGTGAAAAAAACAAACATTACAAACGGGTACTCATAAAAAGTCTTATCGCAAAGATCAGTACCTTCGGGTACGATGCGGGTACAATTTCATTGCATTTACACGAGTGCGGATCGGGAACAGATCTTAATGAATTCGCTTTGAAAACTTAATCTTAATGAAAACTGACACAAGCACTACATCGCGAAGTTTTCATCTCCAATCAAAACTTGTACAGGGGCCTACAAACAGCACTTATTTCAAGTTAGCTAAAACTTCTTAATTTTGCGGTGCTCAGGATCCATGGACAATCGCCGACAAAGGCATGTTAGTCAAAGCAACTGTTTTTCAACGTAAGTTTAAAAATTTCCCTTAAAATCATTTACTTCTATAGAAATATCTTCAATTTTCATTATAATTTTTGGTTCTTTTATTAGCAAATAAATGATTAACCTCAAAAAATTCATGTCTACATTTCATCCTGAAGAACATGCATTATTTTCCAGAATGCAAATATCGTTTAACAGTTTGTTACACAGCATCATTTATTAATAGGAAAACTCTCTTAATAAAAGAATAACTTTCAATTGTACCAGTAGGAGAAGTCTTTGAACATTCAGCCCAGCAAGAAATAATCCCAGCTGTACTAGGCTGTTGTTTGAATTACATTGTTAATCAACAAATCTAATCGGTTACAGTAACTTTTGCGCATACAATTTACTGATTAAACAGGCATGTATTATTAAAGGATTTCTGATTAAAAGATTAAGAGGCCGATTTTGAAGAAGCTCTATTTGAGAGGATATTCATAAAGTAGGATTAGGTCTTGCACTGCGAGGGCATGTAGGTCTCTTCAGAAGCAAGAAGAAGTTTCTGGATTGTTTTTATGAAAGTTATGCTAGGTAAGGCTGTTTAACATTAAGCAACGCAGTGAAGTTAGGGAGATTATTCAGCCTATTATCTACAGTAGAAGACGACGAAGGAATTCGGGCTTATATACAATTTTCATCTTAATATCAAACGAAAGACAGCTGAAAAAGCTTAGAAGAACAGTGAGCACGAAAACAATACTTTAAAGGCTACAGTAGGCAATAAACTGTAAAAGAACTCTTAAGATTTTCAGAGAACCTTTTGAATAATCTCGCTACTCGCTTTGAAAAAGCAAACTGGTACGGGTCATCTCGTTTCGAGCGAGCAAACTGGCACAAAATGCACATTGTGGAAGTATTAAAAGCAGTTGACAAGGAAAGCTCTTTAACACAACATGAATACACGATAACAGAACTAATATTGTCTGTAATAACTGTAACAGGCAACTCGTTACAAGCTGTATCATTGTACAGAAAACAACGCAATTGCTTTGATAGTTTGATCCTCAGCTTGTCTGTGCTCTTTATTTTGACAGGCTTGAGCAGTACAGCGATCGCAATAACACGACTCAACATGGCTGAATTAGGAAAAGACAAAGAAATAATCGTTGTATTCTTTCTGTATTTGACTCTGCTCTTCGCGATTCTCTCTTCAGCTTCACATATGATTATTATTGATTTTGAACAATCGTTCTTTCCTGGATTTCCATTTGCACAATGTCTCCAGACACCAAAAATGAAGAAACTCATCGTTACTGTATGTGCTTGGATAACACCTGCATTATTGGTACTTGCTGTTCAATTTTACCCGCCACTGGCATCAGAGATAACGATCGGATTTAGCATTGCAATCGTATTCCTGTCGATTTGGCTACTAAAGAAGCTCCCTGTCTGCGAATGTCTTAAGTCTTTGATTCAACGAAACACATCTCGAGTATCTCAGCAACAAAGTATGCTCTTCTGTTGTCCTCTCTGTTTGCTCGTTAGCAGTGTTGTTATCAGCTATGATGTGCATTGGTCGATCTTCGTGCAGTGCCTTAGCCATTCGAATGTGTATATTAATAACTTCAATTATGAATCCTGTGGTATACTTTTCTTTTCAATGTGGTCAATGTTGCGATCAGGCTCCTGCATCTTCAACACAACCAGGAAGTGGAAGAGCTGTTGTGTATCATGTTGCAAGAAAAGTCTGAGATATTGCTGAAGTAATTACCAATTTCTTTCTGGCTCTACATAGCTTCTTGAAAATAAATCTAAGTACTTCGAACAAAAGTCTATTTCAAGCTTACAAATTTCTTGGTTTAGAAGCCAAACAAACATTCACATTGCATACTGATAAAATTGTGTTATTCATATTTCCATAGAGGCATTTATTTCTCAGTTTGCATATTAAAACCCATTTCTTTTTAATATTCTTTCTAGAGATTGTTAGTATTGATAGATTGTAAGATTGAATTTTCAGCACTTAACTACTTCATTTCTTCTATTTTGTCAATATATTTGCTTAAATATATACTCCATTATTTGATAAAATAATCTTTAAAATGATAGACAACATCTTCAAAAATGCAAGTAGGATATGATACGCCACTACATCTATAGCAGGTGGATGGTGATTTAAATGGAAACTCAAGAAGGGGAATTTTGCCAAGCAACAGAACAAAATTAAAAACTTCCATATATACTACCTGCAATAAAACTAAGATTATTTCTTGTAGAATCAGATATAATGTCTAGTTTGGGGTTAATATAATCAAAATTTATTAATGTACTTACTTGCAAGCACCATTGATTATGATAGGGAAACAGCTGATCACCCAATGCAGAAAATTACAATTTTGTGGCTTTAAGTTGATTTTCTTAATCATATGCTGGGCCATGGAGATATCTGGGAAGGTTGTGTGGGAACGTTGTCATAAACAGTTAAATAGATATTTGACATACCAAGTAATTAGCAGAAACTGGTTTATGCAGCTGAGCTTGGCAAAGATATGCTCTTCCAAGGAATTCATTTGCAGCAGTATTCTTGAAAAACATCTGCAAACAATCTCTTGTTATATCCAGTTGACCAGCCTGCAGAGTAAAGCAAATTCAATAAGATTTGAAACTTGTGTGTACTTATGCCTCTAGGTTGGGGAGTCAGTTTTCCTGGATTAAAAAGATGTTAAGGTGGAAGTGAAATGGCATATTCAGCACTAGTTGCTAGGATCTTGAGAGTTGATTAACTGACAAGATCTCACTCCTGGTAGTGACCACACTACTGAAGCAGTGGCTCAAAACCCCAACACACTAAGCTCACTGACACTACGTGAGCCAGCTGAGCTAGAAGACTGCAACACCATGTTCATGTTGATTGCAATTTCTAGAAGAACCTGCAAAAATAATCTTAGTGCTAGCAATACCAATGGCATGCATGCCAGGCTGGATTTTTTTCTTCAATTTTTGGAAAACAATAGACCCTTCTGCATTTCCATTGTTTTTATCTGTGCACTTCTTCATGCAATCAAAAAACCAGTCTGGGGTAGGTAGGCAGATAGCTATATGGGCTGCAGACCCAGAAATCAACAGGGAGAAATGCAAAGCATTTGGCACAGACTCTGGAACATGTGATTTTGCAGATCTAACTGTGATTTACAAACTTGCCCCTGGACTGGGATAATTTTTTATCAGACACACAGAACTTGACCTGTATAGAAGAGAAATGCAAATGTTGTCATCATGCACGATGCACGTGATTGTCTCCAATGTTCTATCAAATCAATCCACCTACCTGATATGCAGTTTCAGCACATATAACATAGGCTTCTGCTCCAAATGGTGTTGGCTGGTCAGATGATTCCTGACTTCTTTTCAGCTTCACATATGCATCTTGCAAGAATTTCGCACCATCTTGACTGTCCGAAATGACAGCATTTTCCAGCAGCTTCCTCAATGTTTCGTCCATTTTTAAACATACAGCCACTGAAAATTAACAAAACTACTATGACAAAGCAGTCTACGCATTAGATTTCTATAGTTTTATCTTTTGCGATTAAAATGCTGCTAAGAAAATGATGAACTGTTATCTAACTTTGACACAGCAAAAACATCGCCTTGGCTATGGCTAAGGCTAGGCCATCATTCTGTCAGCATAGCAACAACATCATGACCTTAGCAACGATAAATAGGGCCTCGTTGTCAATCAGGTCTCTTCCCTTGCTTTTGCTTGCCTCTCTCTGCTGCCACTTCCTTTTCCAAATGAGCTTCATCTGCAAAGGTCGTGTTACTTTTCAGGTTCTGGGAACTATAAAAACCAAGACAACAAAACGCTTTCTGTGCTTGGCAAAACAACAGTCAAGGATCTGGCTAAGCTTTTCAATGTTGTCATCAAACGAAAACTGTGCATCAAAGTCAAATGACAACACTACTGACACAAAACAGCCAAACATGAGAGATAAATTTCAAGGTTGCCTGATTGGAGCCTTGGCTGGTGATTGTCTTGGTTCTCCCTTTGAAGGTCTCTCTGCAAGTTGCACTGATCAGAAAAAAGTTGAAAATATAATAGGGGCCAACTCAGAGAAACTTAGAAAAAAGAAGGACTGTCATTTCAAATTTACTGGTATAAGAATGTTTTATTTTGATATGCTATATACTGCTGGCTTTCATCTCAGGGTTCGAAGCTAAGACCATTTGGCTGATGAGTGAACATCTAGAACAAGGCCATGCTCACTAAAGGGCTTAACAGAAGACCAGTGACGTTTGCCAAACTGTCTGGCACAGTCTACTCTGAGGTTGGCCAAACCCTCTAACAAGGTTGGCTGAAATTATGTTGGTTGAAACGGAGGTTGGCTGAAACTTCCCAAAACATGTTGTAAGGGTACCTAATGATTTCACATTAGCACTTAGGTCAAGTAATAGGAGCAGGACAAAACACTGACCATTGATCTAATTAGGAACCATTGATCTAAGACCCATCTTTGCCTCTGGATATGGAGCATGGCTTCCTGATAACCTGCAACTGTCATATCTCAATTTGCTTTGCAAATTCATTGAGAAAACAAGGCAATACAGGTTCCTTTAAAACAGGAAAGATGAGCTAGCAACTGGTAGCTACATTTTGTTTCTATATTTTTACAGATGATACTGCAATGACAAGATCAATTTGCAAGTCCTTGATTGAAAACAATGGTTTTGTGCATCAGACTTGGCATCAAAGTTTTTAGAAGATTTTCTGAGAGAAAAAAACAGGGGCTATGGTTCAGGAATGTTTTCTATCTTTGAGAAATGGGAGGAGAATGGTACTTCAAAGAATCCTTTTATTCCTGCTAAGGAGCAATTTGGAGGCAGTGGTTCTTATGGTAACGGAGCAGCTATGAGGGTATCACCAGTTGCACTGTTTGCTAAAACTGAGGAAGAAGTTATAGAGGTCAGTTTGACTGTATCAAGCATCTTGCATTCACCACTATTCCAAATGTCAGTGTAGAGATCCTCTTGTGCACAACTTCTTGAGTCAGCCAGGTGTTTACAGACTGTTTCACAGTCATTGTTACACAGATTAGGAAGGTCTATCCTGCCTTGGTACAAACAAACTTGCAGAAAGTGTTTATCATAGCACTATTTCTTTCTTTTAGCTTGCAAAGAATACAGCTTTATTAACACATTCAAACAAACATGGAATCAATGGTGCTATTTTACAAGCTCTTTCAGTGCACAAGGCTTTGAACTGTGCTGGCAATATTGATAAGAAACAGTATTTAGAAGAACTTATACAATTGATGAGTGACATAGAAGGCATCGATTCTGAAAGTATCAAGGACATTATTCATTGTGGATCAGTTCAGTCCTCAAGGTAAGTGACAGGGCTGTTCTCATATAGCCTTAGAATGGAACATGGGGGATGTGCAGTGGTAACATTAGTGCTGCTGGTTTTCCTGACAGAAGATAGAACATCAGGGAAGGACATTTACCACAGAAGTCGCAAGATAGTCAAACTGTCACCTATTGTATTAACATGACAGTGCCATTGACGCCATTTTTTACATTGACATTTAAATCACTTCACAACTCCTGCAATCTCTGCAGCAAGCCCATGAAAAGTATTTCTGCCACCTGTGGTATCCAAGCACAGACAGTATTTGTGGTGCATTAATGTTTCTGGACTCCAAGCAGGTTTTCTGATGCCAATTATTTTATCCATGAAGTGATGAGCAATCTAGGGGTTACAAACAGAGGCATCATGTGAAGGGTGAAGAGGGCACTGCAGTTTGTTTGAACTTTGCCAGTTAAAATTAACTGTGCACCTGCATGATCTCATATATAACTGTTGGAACATTGATGCAAGGGTCCCTGAATTACGAGCCATTCCACATCTGACTACATACCTATGTTCCATGATCTGTAAGACTTATGTTGCAAGCGGCCATAGATGTTGCACCACAGTTCTTCAGTGGAACATCTGAAATGCCTGTCTTGTAAGAACATCTTCAGAGTAGCTATTGAAATTATCTCCCACATCAGGAGACATACTCAAAATCAGCTACGCTGAGATGAAAATGATTGCTGGCACAAGCCTTTCGTTCGTCTATCTTCAGAGCAGCTATATCTCCAACAGCAAGAGTTATCCTCAAAACAAGCAACTCTGAGATGTAAGATGATTGCTGGTACAGGCGTATTGTTTGTCTATCTTCCGAGAACCTATTGAATTATCTCCCACACAAGGAGTCTTCCTCAAAATCAGCTATGCTGAGATGAGAATGATTGTGTGTGCAGGCATGTGGTTTGTCTCACACAGCAGGCGTCATCCTCGAAATCAGCTACTCTTGAGATGAAAATGATTGCTGCTACAGGCCTGTGATTTTTCTGTCTTCAGAGCAGCTATTGGAATTATGTTCCACATCAGGAATCATCCTCGAAATCAGTTACTTTGAGATGAAGATGATTGCTGATATAGCCCTGTGGTTTGTCTGTCTTCAGAGCAGCTATATCTCCCACAACAGGAGTCATCCTCAAAATCAGCTACTCTGAGATGAAAATGATTGCTGGTACAGGTCTGTGGTTTGTCTGTCTTCAGTCAGAGAAGCTATTCCATTGTCTCCCACACAAGGAGTCTCTGAGATGAAGGTAGTTAGCGATACAGGCCTGTAGTTTGTCTATCCTCAGGGAAGCTATTGGAATAATCTCCAACACAAGGAGTCAATCTTCTCCAAGATGAAAATGATTGTTGGCACAGGCCTGTGGTTTGTCAATCTTCAGAGCAGCTTGTGGAATTATCTTCCATCCCAAGAGTCATCCACAAATAAGCTGTTCTGAGTTGAAGATGATAGCTGGTAATGTCTGGAGTTTGTGCTCCAGCAAACTGTCCCAAAGTTAGCAACATTGGCGATTCATTTTACAAACATCATTTGGATGAATAATGAGCCAAGAAACATCACAATACAACTATGGGAGTGAATTAATAAGTATTTATGCAGAAACAGAATTCAGAATCAAAAGACAATTGTGTGATATCAATCCTGTACATGCATTTCAATGTTATGCAAGAGCAAGGCTGTTTCAGAGTAAGTTGAAAACTTCTAGTGGTAGCAAGCGAAACCTTGGAAAGATTTATAAAGCAAAGAAACTTGTAGAGATTTTTGGGTAATCGTGGTCAAGCAACAATCAAGGGTAAATAAGTTGCAAAAAAAATGTGCAGCCTGTCAGCTGCATACAAGGCATGTGGCAGCAGCCTTTGCCCAATTTGGATACAGAGCACTACACCTATTATATTTTCACATAATGAAGTGCGGTTCATTAGGATAATAATGA
The DNA here is from genome assembly GCA_014526335.1 of Chrysaora quinquecirrha. Lineage (NCBI taxonomy): Eukaryota > Metazoa > Cnidaria > Scyphozoa > Semaeostomeae > Pelagiidae > Chrysaora > Chrysaora quinquecirrha. Next base: position 151,225 of record JACTAT010000014.1, read on the forward strand.
AAAAAAGAAAAAAATGCTAGAAAATTCGCTCTGACCGAAACAGTTAATATCTGTATTTCTTTCCCGCGTATGCTTTCGCAATGCTTGATAAAACCAAGTGTGCGAGTAAACATGCCAACGTAGATCAATGTTCAGGCAGCTTACCACCAGCTCACATGGAAAGGCAGTCAATGACCTAGAATATTATTATTGGAGGAATGGTACGATAACAAATGCATGATCAACTAGTTTGCCGCTTGGACTCGTGATAGAGATATAATAACTTCACGTCCATATTGAAGATCTTCTTTGCATAAGAAATTGTGTGCGTTGAAAAGAACTGTGCCTTTTCCTCACAACTGCCAGAATTGACAAGCGTTTACATGACGACTATATGACAAGGGAACCGAACTGAATTGCTTTCACAGACTGCCGTAAAAGGTATAAACCACCTGCTAAGACGGAATTGATCTACAGCCTTACTGGTATAAACTCCAACAGATCCAGCCTTCACTAAGGTCACAGCAAAACCTATGACCATTAATCTGTTGCAAGAGAGTCATTCTTTTGGACACTACGGTTCTGACCCTATCAAAGAGCCAAGTGCTGTTGCCACTGGAAAGCCAATCTCTGCTGGAGGCATGTCGCTCACCAGTGAATGTTCAACTTTCGCTCTCACAAGGCGCAACTGCTCTTTCTTCCAAATAACGCCCTCGTAAGCAACACAAGAACTTCAACAACAATGGATGACACAGACGGGATATGAACCTCATGGCTTTGCAAAAATAATAGGGTCACACATTAGCTTCTAGTGAGAGTTTTCAAAAATTGCTAACAGCCTGCTGACATGACATCGAAACAAGAGCATAATCTTTTTTAAAGGAAACTTGTTTATATGAAACAATCAATACGATTGTCGTGCAAGTAGTCTATGAATATCATGTTAAAAAAATTGGCTTACAGACAGTTTGACAGCAATGACATGTCAATATTCTGTGACCTATACCTGCGAAATTAAGAAACTTCCACTCGAAACAAAATAACTTTAGTACCAGCTAATAAATGTTAATCAAAGTTTCTTACCTTCGACCCTTCGTCGGGAAGACAGTGTTGAAGATAGTAATCCTGAAAAAGCAACCGATCTGGACGTTGTTCCATCGTCGAACTTATTCTTTCTTCAACTGCAACAACGTTACTCATCAGAATCTTTCGGTTTTCAAGAAAACTGGTCTGTCACCTGCGATGCAACCGTCGTAAAATTACCTGCTTCATTAAAAAAAACAGAATCAGTGTATGGCGTGACTCATTAAACGTGCAGAAGTTCCAGAGACTTCTGAGCGAAACTTAAGGGCCTGTTCGTATGAGGAAGAACAAACTACTGAGGTGAGATCTAACGGACACGGCAATTCGTAGATGAAAGTACGATTGCATTCTTACGAAAGATGGGCTATCCCACCTGAGTGAGAGGTCACTGCCGTGCTGGTGGGATCTCCCCTTGCTGGGATGAAAATTTCCCATATCAAAGTGCTCCTGTGAGCCCACCATGAAGGATGAACTTGTCAATTAAACGCAAGCGCAGATCCAATTAGTAATGAAATCATTGTCGTTGAACACTACCATTGAATACAAATGACTGTCTGGCTCACCTTGCCGGGCTGAAATACAACATATCTGCACGAGCTGAAAATCATTCCACCCAATCATTCTATCCAACGTCATTGATCTATCCCACCTTATATGAACAGGCCTGAGTGTGGACCCAAGTTTCCTACCTTTTTTCCTTTAGTCGGGATAACAGTGTAGAAGACGGTGATTGATCTTGATCTTATTCCATCGTTGTGTTTGTTCTTACGTCATTGTCTTCTTTTCCAGTAAATCAGAGGGACGAAAAAGCCGACGTGAAGACTTCACGTTCACCTCTCAGCTGGTGCTTATGAACAAATTGCTATCAAATGAAAGCCCAAAACCTGACCAGTGTTCCATAATAGAAGCATTCGGTAACGATATTTCAGCGCAAGAAGCTGTCGTTGCAGCCCTTTACTCTTTCCTGCGAAACTGCGATGAGAATTTTGCCGAAACACTAATATATGCTGTATCGCTGGGAGGTGATACTGACACCATAGGCTCGATGGCTTGTGCTGTTGCAGGCGCCTATTTTGGTGCGTCGTCGATCCCAGCTGAATGGAAACGAGTGTGTGAAGGTGTAGATGATGCAATAAACTTTGCAGACCAGTTATTTGATCGAATGTATAATAAATAAGTAGTGGGAATTAATTAATTTTCTATCGTATACAAACATCTTAAAACTTTATACGCAGAGGAAGAATTAAGGATCCAAAAGGGACCCATACATATTTTGGTAAATGCCTATATCTTGGTACATGTACCAAGATATATACATGAATTTGTCTTGAATTGCAAACACTAGAATAGATTTTTCCACAAGTGGCGTAGCTCCCACAATAACTGGACTGCAGCCAAAGTTCGAGTCTCAGTTATTGTGGTATGCCATTTCTATTCATGTATATAAATGTATATACTTTGTACTTTGTACAAAGTATGGACAAGTATCGGCTGAAAATGCGTGTTGCGTTGTGAAATATTTTAGTTTTTGGTTGATTTTAAATTTCGTATGACAAGCGATAATATTAATAATTTCACAAAGTTGCTTCATCTACTCTACTCTGTCTCGTTATTACTCTGGTGTCCCGTACACGTTACAGTAAGCAGTGCGAAAGAGCTAAGCAGCGCTAAGCAGCGTTGTAAGGCAGCTTGAAAAATATTTTCGTGAGATCTGCAAAATGATAGCATTCAGACTCAATGTGCTGTTCTGTTGAATCTTTGAACCTTTGAATCTCTTGATCGTCCACGTTGTTGTTGCACGCAACAAGCACTTTTTAAGGTGCAAGACTTTTCCAATTTTTTTTCTTTTCACTCCTTTTCTTCTTTTTTTTCTATTCTTTGCTGTAAAAAGTGGTTCACCTTCCTTACTATATTTATATTCTCTGTTTTTTGTAACCACTGTTGTCCAGAAGAATAAATTTTCTTTCGATTTCATTATTTAACATTGCTCTCTGTGTTGGTGAATTAAGAGTTGAAAAGCCCCTTCTGAAAAACCTGAAATTGGCTACCTAATCTGTTACCTTACCAAGACTTTGGGGAAATGGAAATTTGTACGTGGTGGTGGCGTTTTAAACAGCTTGCAGATATTGCATGCAAGTCCTTCGCGATGGGGAAAAATTCACCCAAAAAAGATGCACATCGACAGAAACATATTTTTATCAAACGTCAGTTCTCTGTTCTGGAATAAACATATTTATATATATGTACTATATATATTTATTTATATTACAATACAAAACTCTGATAAATTCTTAATTTGTATCTGCATTTATAAGTTGGTTATAAAATTCACTCAAACTGAACTTAGAAATATTGGCGTGGAAAGCGAAGGTTATGGTCGGGTTGTTAAAAGTAGTTCAAAACCTAACCTCTGTAAAAACGTCGATTTTTCACTGCAGGCAATAAGCCATACAGGGTTCAAAGGCTAAGGCTGATTCTAATCCTCTTCAGAAAAGGCTCAGCATTGTGTTGCAATACCGGGACGCTTATAGCTGAACCCATGGTGCGAAAAAGTACTTTTTATAAGGTTTAGCTAAGCCAAACTTGATAAAACGAAATAACGGCATATGAACGGTTACAACGTTCTCTTGCTAGTTTGGGTTCGCGTGTTACCAGAAATAAGTCCAGGGACGAAGAGAAATACACTTTTTGCAAAATATTAGGAATTTTCACGAAGTACAGTGCTCTATTTCGTACCCAAAATGCAGGGAGGGACAATGTTTGATAGACGGTATTTCAGCTAAAGCACGACAAAGACAGAATTTTGCATGTTCGGACATTAAAAAGAGGACCCGACTAAATTCAATTCCCGTATTTACTTTATGATCTATTTAATTTATGATTTAATTCGAGGCGTAGAAAGGGACGGTACTTTTAAGATAACTGATCAGTGTAGACTCACTACACGAGTCACTAGTTTACACCCCCTACTTATTTACTGTATCAGTCCAAGAGAAACACTTGAAACATATTGTTCAAAATAACAACATCGAGCGAATAAGTGGGACTTATGTAGTGAATCTGATCGGTGACCGTCAGTAGATCATGTGTTGCTGAGGAAAATAGCCACGATTGAATTATTCCATGGCATAAACGGAACAGCACGCGGCTTTAACTACTTAAATAAAATGCATGAAACTTACCAAGCTTATCATTTATAAAAAATACAGCATAAAAGCAAACGTATAAAAGCTAAAATTCATTTAACCTCTCAAAAAAAAATAATTCATTAAAACTTTGGTTCACGAGTAAATTGACTTGTATGAATTTTGTTTAAAATCTCCGAAAAATAAAAGGAAGGTTGGAAGGCAGCCCTGTATAAGACAAATAGATAAAATTATCCAGGACGTGCATTGACAGAGAAAAGCCAATGTGGGAGTTCTTAATACTAAAGATTGATGCATTACAAAATGCTGCATTGCCCATCGATTTTTCACCAATTATTCTGGCATTGCAAGGCAATTATATGACTTTACTGTACAACAAATTATCCCCCTCCAGTACTATGTTGACTCACTTAGTCAATGATAGCTCGTTATAGCTAATATAGCTTTTATAGGGTAACTTACAAATGCCTACGCTTGATGTGCAAGAAAGACTTTGCACTACCTGCACTACCAGCGATTTAGTGTTATCATGTAACAACGGACTGACAGTAACAGTGTAGAAAATTTCATGAAGTGTTACAACTATTTTGGCAAGGATCGTAGTTATCATCTTTTAGGTGCAGTATCAGAACCTTTCACAGTAATATTTGTAAGGTATTTTGAGCATTTATAACAAAGTTGTATTGGAATAGGAGAAATCGCAAGCCTATAAGCTTAGGTTAACCATTCCAAGAAGCTGCGAAAAATGTTGGTAAACATTTATTACTCAGTAAGTAGTTTAGGGCAAATCCTGGTTCGTATGACACAGCAATGTATAAGACACGTGTTAAGATTAAGCAAATACAGACCACAAAACAATGAAATCGGTCCTATAGCTCAAGACCGTTCTCATAGTAAAATAACTGAGCTTGTTGCTGTTACAACATACAAAGAGTTCTGTTGAAGCTTACTCATTTGGTTCTTGTGTCCTCAAAGATACAAGATTTGTTTGAAAGTCACAAGGTTCTGCAGACATGTTACGTTTCAATGTTTGAAAAACTCGGTACGGTGTGGAGTACCTCAGGGATGACACTCTGGTTTCATAATGACTGCCACAGCTACTGCTATTGGATATTGATATTCATAACGTCAGAATATGACAATAATGAGATGATATAAACGGTACCTTTGTCTGTTGCATAGCAGTATAATTTTGCCAACGAAGCTATAGGGGTTAACCATCAGATAAAGGCAAGCATGCCTTACATTCTTGAATCAGAGAGTTGATTCTACCATGGGTTGCAAGTTGGATTCTTCATTTTCTGGCGTGTCCCATACATCTTCGGCACTGACGGAGTCGCTTCTTTCTTCGACCTCTCGCAAAGATGACAGAGAATCTGCTAGAACTTGCACGTAATCCTACAAGAAAAAAATGGAGTACTGAACCAGAAACCAGAAACAGATAAAATTACGCTTTTACATGGCTTAATCTATTAAGTCCAACTTTGTGAATAACATCTTAAATGTTAAAACAAACAAGTATTAGTCTTGATAAAAACTACACAAGCCCCAACATTGTCGTTATTCCAGTGTTTAAAAAAGGAGATAGATAAGTCCGATCCTGAGAATTATTGGCCTATCTCCCTGCTAAAGACCTCTGTGAACTTCCAAGCTTGCCATCAGTGAAATTTTGCCACCTTCAAGTAATTTAAGTCTTCGAAATTTGACTCATATACCAAGTATAGCATTTTAAGAAGCAAGCACGGACAAATATTCGTTTCCTATACCACACTTCATGTAATGACTTTTAGATATTTTATATTACTGGATTTCTGATATACTGTTAGCAACGCTAAGAAAATTATTAACGTATATATATGTATATATATATAACAGGCAAAGACAGTATGTTCTTATATTAAAAGATTAATGTTTTTATTACCAAAAACATCTTGATATAAAACTAGAAAAAAGTCCATACAACTTACTAAAAATGGAATGGGAGAATGAATAAAACAGTAGGTATTGCAAGTTTTCTTATGATAATGGTAATCTTGGTCAGTCAAAAACGGGAGCAATAAGCTGAGAACTTACGCTAAATTTCAAGGTCAATTCAACATGTAATCTTGTGTAAAAATGAACAATGCCACACTTACCGTACTTGTGAGATCACGTAGAAACACCTCGAATTTCGCGACAAGGTTTTCAAAACTAGGACGCGAGTTAGCATTCTCAAACCAACATTCTGCCATCACCTCATAGCTGAAAAATAAGATTTAATAGCATAACTTTTAAAATATAACGTATATTTTCGAATGGAAATTTGACAGTAAAAATCGAGCAAACTTTTACACTATATTACAAGGTAGTTTCTACTTCTGGATTAGACAAATGTAAACAAGAGTTTGTATTTTCGATAACGTAAATGCTTAGAAAATGCTGCCAAAATCTTTTTGCACGTTGGGTGTTGATAAGGCAGGGGTGGCCAAACGTTACAAACATTCTGAAATGTTGGCTGAATTTCTGATCCTGATCAAACTTTAGCCCACATCATCAAACATGATGTCTGCTCACCTAACAAAGTTAGTCAACCATCACTGACTTTATTTCAACATGAATGTTGGGCAATGTTGGGTGAAATGTTGGCTGCCTTATGTCACGGCTTAAGAATATTCTAAACATCTTTCAGAAACCCTTGAACGAAATATTTACCTCTGCTCTTTGAAATTCGATACAAAAAATCGACAAAAGTAGACAACATAGTTGAACTGCGTTGCTTTTGTAAGACTAAATTAGTATTTTTTCAACATAGGAATCGCGCAAGAATGCAGCAAGTGCAGTAAGGAATAGTTTGGGTCTAAATCGAATCTGAGAACAGTGTTCATTGCCCTTCCTTGCACTTCATAACCACAAGTTCCGATTTTAGAACAGCCAAGAAAGTGACGATTTTCGGTAATATATCCTTACCCATACATTAGTCACTTAACTTAAGCCATGCAAGCTGAACCATAAGAAAACTGCTCGAGTCTTCCAGCGAAAGCAAAAGATAGAACAACAGCAAGTCAACTGCTATTTGCGTGCTTGAGCATACATCGGTCGAACCCAATATGGCGAAAACTACGACTTGCGCAGTACGTCTTACTGCAATAACTTCCGAGGTAGGCTATACTGCAGCAATAACTGTTTCATTAATAGATCTGTTTATGTCAAGAAGATTGCTGAGTAACTGAGGAGAAGAGACTTACATTTCTGGTGGGCAACCTTGAGGCTTTTGCATCCTGTACCCTGATTTCAGCAAGGAAAATAGTTTTTCAACAGGAATACTTGGATAAGGGGATCCACCTGTAACGAGGATAATTTTCTCAATCATATGACATATCGCTTAAACACCGAATCGCAATGTATTTTACATTCTAGCAATTTTTCAACACACTGATACTCCAAAGATGAGAGCTACCAACTATGGAATTAGATCATTGCGTTTGGCCAAATGTACGGAACTCACTTCCTGCTGAAATTAAACCATCTCCAAATAGTAAACAGTTCAAAACACTGGTCACGATTTGGTGTTTTGCTAACGAACGTTTATGTACCTTCTGCAATATGCATGCAATAAATGCAATCGTTGTAGTTTGCTCTACTTTAGATTAAATTGGTGACAGATCACAGATCACTATAGACCTTTTCAAATAGGTCTGGGTCGGCGCGACATTTTTCTGGAAAATGGTAGACATGTTGAGTAAGGGAATCCTCGTCACGTGCAAAGACCAGAATTGCAGTCGTTTTAGTTTTAGGAGGGATATTGCAGCACAATTTCGCTCAAACTCGCGTTTAATAGAAGTTAAAGTGAAACGAATGATTTGATACCTAAATTATCTGCTCTATGAAGAATTTAATCAAGCATTTTCCTTTTTGTGAGTTAAATGCATCTTGTTTCCTAAGTTGCTATAGATTTTTAACTTTTACTGTCACAGATTCCTTTTCTCTTATGCTTCCATTATTTATGAATTAGAAGCAAAATCTGTTGTATTTCCTCTCCCAAATCGACTGCAATTAAGGTCGTTGCACGCGGAGAGGATTCCCTTACACAAGATATCTACCATTTTCCAGAAAGATGTTGCGTCCGACCCAGACCTCTTTGAAAAGGTCTATTGTATAAACCCTAACGTTAAAAAATATTACAATTACAAATACAAACTGAATGAAAATTAATACAGGCAACAGTATGATAATTGGTCGGTTTAAGTAAGTAAGTAGTTAAAGGATGACAAACCTAACGTGAAAATCTCCCATAACAAGACACCATATGCCCATACATCACTTTGTGATGTATAAACTCGATCAAATAAAGCTTCTATTGATAACCACTTTACAGGAAGTCGTCCCTACGATAAACAAATTTGAAGACATTAAAGGATAATCCTTGTAAATTATTAAGATTCAAATACGTGAACTGCCTTTGCTCAGGTTAAACCTCACTCTTCTTTTCTGTTTTCCGTTCTGATCTTCAGTACATTTTTTTCAATAAGCAAATGCTCAATAAGCAACTATATGGCTCGACTGACCTGAACGTAAAGTGAGAGTTCAATTGAATTACTGTAAGCAACTAAGAAGTCAAACAACAAAGCTGCAGCATTCATGTCAAAATATATATGTTTATATAAGGCTATAGCAGCCTTTATGTAACGTGTTTCCCTTACTGTCTCCAAAAATCCTTGTGTTTTAGGCCTAACAGTTGACGTTTTTAACCCACGAAGTTAGGAATGGTTGTTAGGAACAAAAACTGTAAAGCATCTTTTAAGCAACTTTTAGGGTTGAAATGTCCAAAGTTTTAAGCAATTTTGAGTGCTGGACCAAAGTTTGTTTGCTGTTTCACCTGGTTCCGTCGACCAATGAAAACTAATTCAACTGCTACTAGTGTCTACCCTTTAAATCACAGCATTCCAAAAGTATCACAAAACTTATGTTTTATGGTATTAGGGAAATGTTTCGTTTAAGGTTTCGTTTACTTCCAGGTATACAGTGTGGCGAAATACACAAGGTCGTGGGTTCGAATCTCGTTTGAGTCACTGTCACTTAGCCTACCGCCAACTCTGATTCTATTCTTCCGAGGTTGGTAAACGTCTATGAGTTGGCAAACGTGTATGAGCATCAAGGGTAATTCGGCCTAGAACATCAGTCTAGGGCATACACAGCAGGCTCGCATCACCAGAGAACTGCAGAGCCCTGACTTGGGTTAACATCAAAATCTGTTTTCTTGCTTGCTTGCTAGCAAAAATCAAGCAAGCGCAAGCAAGATGATAATTGCAACTCACATCTGTCGTTTTTCTGTAATAGTCAGCTTCTCTAACATTCCTTGCTAGGCCAAAATCAGCAATTTTCATTTCGAAATGTTCTCCTACCAAAATATTCCTTGCCGCCAAGTCACGATGTATACACTGAAAATAAAATAAGTGTAAGCTAAGATGTTTTAGAAGCACAGGGGATATTACTGAAAGAGAAGATCGTGCCACCAAAGTCAAGCACAGCAGTTATCTTAAGACCAAGTGATCAAAATACAGTGCTTAAACTAAGGCAATAAGAACATAAATATTTATTGAAAATAGGACATGAGTTGAGAGCAGCATATCATAATACGTTATTGCAAGAATAGGAGTTCCGAGGATCTATGCACTAGGAGTGCCGCTCTAATGCAAGCAATACACGTGATAAATCTTTACACATGTGTAAAGTCAATAGATACTCGAAGAAATGGATTGGGTTTTTATTAATTATCTCCATAATTTTTTTTGAAGAGTCGAAGAGTCAATATGTGTTTCATGCAAAGGCTTCTTAACAATGTTTAGAGTTTCCTAGATATTCCTGGCCTAGGTTCACTGCAAATGTCGTAGATTTGCTCTCAAACCCCCCTGCATACACGCTCATACTACTACTGCGCTACTATACTACTAGACTCCCTAAACGAGTCTCTAGTTTACGCTCCCCTTATTTTGATTTGTCACTCCACACTGAGCGATTGTAGAAAACAACAACAACAACATCGAACGAAGTAGTGGGACTTATGGAGTGAATCTACTATACTACTATGGTACGGTAACATGAGCAGGTGTTTGGGGGCCTTGGAGCGAATCTTGTATGAACTATGAGTTTTCTACTCTCCTGAGTTCTTCAGCAAAGGCAACGCAAGATTTTCTATGATTCTAACATCAAGATCACCACTCAAAAAACACTTTGGAAGATTAGTTGGGATTTTCAAACTCCTCATACCTGGTGAGTCGCTAGAAACTCCATTCCCTTTGCGATTTGCAATGAAAAACACACAAGATCTGATAATTTAAGCAATTCTTCGACACTCTGATCTGAATTATCGCATCTTGGAGGACGTTTGCTCCTCAGGTATTGTCTTAGATTACCATATGGTGCATATTCAACAACAACATACAAGGTTTCTGCAATAAAACACAAATGCATGTTAGGTAGGTTAAAAAACTATTCGTACCAAGCAGCAGTGGAGAAAATACAGGGGGCAACGATCGACCTCCTTTCTCGCCAAGTAAGTTGTGAACCAACTTGTCGGAGCCAAGCAATTTGTCGGGGAATTAAAACACAAGGAACAGTTCTGAGGGGAGCATACGCAGCGTTTTTACTCTTGTGAATACTAGAACATAGCGTTGTTTCAAAAACAGCGATGTGATGCAAATGAACACAGAAGTCTTTATTTGTCTCTTACCCTTAGCTCCTACAAACAATGAATTGTAGGGCTAGGGTAGCTACTTCCAAAGGCTATTAAGAAGAGCGGCACAATTTCGAACATTAACGGAATCACCAAAACATTAAGTAAGGACAGTAATTTAAAGCCAGCTTACAACATTTTTACTCACCATTCTGCGTACAACAACCAAGAAAATTAATGATATTTCTATGTTTCCCAATGCGTTTCATCGTTTCCATTTCCGATACTAGGTCAAGCAGCTCATTCTCAGTTGCATCAGCTGAAACAGAAAGGTTTAAATGTTTAAAAATTGCAGTATCTACAATCCTCGCCAAAAACATTGGGGATACCTATGAATCTCATGTTTCTTGATCTTAAAGGGTAAACAACCCCAACAGGTTTTTCCTTGAAAACCAATTAAGATAGAGAAAGTGATCCCCCTGCGACTCAATGTTGGAGTAACTGATTGACTTCCATTGAGTCGGGGGAGGGGTTTGCTTCGTTAAAGAGAAAATTGTTGAACAAATGCAGTGTCCCAGCACTTTTTCCGTGGATTGTATATTAAATATAAACACACAATAAATTGAAGAACAAAACTAAGAATCCACCAACAGGACTGCAATAAGCCCCTGCTTCATCTAATGAATACCCTTCTAATAAACGACAAAGGGATCTTAACAAAGGGATCTTAAATCAAATTTCTTCTTCGCGAAGCCCAATTTCCCAAGTCAATGTAACAGATTTTCTATACTCCTTTATGAATATATTTGTAATAAATGACGAGCACTTAGATAGATTGTCCCACAACTGGCACACCACAGTAGAGAGGATTCGAGCCTGGACTGCATGACCAGAGAGCCAACGACGTTTCAACTGAGCTGCAGAGCTCAATGAAGAGCGTATTGTTTCTGGTTTCTTTAGCCTGAGAACAGTAAACGATACGGGAACGGGAAGTGTTCTTTCTCGTCTGAGTTTGCACATAACCTTTAGTCCAAGCAACTTCCAATGAAGAAATGAATTACGCTTGATAACTAATTGGACCAGGACCGACGAGTTAATTGCTTTCTGGCTGACAAAATAGCACCATAGTACCATATTGTATAGTCAGGTATCATATAGGTCGGTTTCTATGTTTTAGAGCCTTATTTGTTGATAGGGCATTCTCAAGGATGGCCTTTTAAAGATAGAGCTATTGCATATTTGCTACACAAAATATTGTTTACACAAGAAAACCTGCCCACCTTTTAACATTTTAACAGCCACTGTACAAATACTGTTCGGCTTTGAAGGTAGGCTTATAGCCTGTGCCTTAACGACAACTCCAAATGCTCCTTCACCCAATGTTTCACCAAGTATTAGGTCATTACAACTGATTTCCCAATTTTCATCCAAGGGTAAATCTAATGTCTCCAGGCAAGCTAAAACGTAAAGAAAGAGAATTAACTACAGAGTATTTTTATCAATATATATGAACCACGCTTGTTCATGGAAATCAGTACTCCTTCTTTCTTGGAAGCCATGGGACTGGAATCACCATGCCATGCAACGAGGCTATTGCCTGCCAGACAACATGTTATTGTTTGCCATTGCTTTTGCCAAATCCAGCAAAAAGTTTTCCAATCAGCCTCGCTCGGTCTACCATTCTGCAGGTGAGTGGTCCATCAGTTATTTTTGCTGCAATCACTTGGTAGACCAAACCACCTTTGTTATTCATTGTTTTTTGCTGAAAAAGTAAAATCGATTTGTGCACCAGCACCTGCAACAGTAATTTCTTACCAACAGTGCACCCGAGATCTCCATGAAATGGAGCACACTCTGCAGACTGGCTGGTCTGGTCTCCCAGTCATCATAGCAGTTTAAGGTAAATCAGAAAAACGTGGAAGCTAGACGTTAATAATCAATCAAGGCAGAATCATGAGCTTGAACAAAAGCCCCTGCAACTCTGGTTATGCTTTAATCCAATATTGTCCTTCATTAACTATCTTCATTAATTCTAAGTTTTAAAAATTATACCAGAAGTATGAATGCACATACAATACCTTTAGCATCTTGTGCTAGAGGCAACATCTGTCCTTTTAATCGGCTATTGCTAGAGATTATAGATTCTGATCTCAAACTGCTGGAATGAAGCAGCGGTGCAGTACTTGAAGCTCCTGATATCAGTCTGCTTCGAGGGTATCCATGTCCATTATATTTGACAGCCAAGCTTTTGTGATTAAGATTGGCGTCAATTTGGTCGTCTTCTTTGTCGACAGGGTAACTATGATGCCGCTTTCTTTTTCTCCTTTTTAGGTTTTTTACCAACATAAATGCTATGACTAATAGAAAAATGAATATGAACGCTGCCACAGCACCAATTATTGGCAGAATATGTTTCTTTGGAGTTCGAGGAGCAGGAGGTTTTGGAGGTTTGACTATTGGCTCCGTCTTAGTCTTCATGGTCATTGGTACTGCGAAAATAAAACAACAACGTTAGGATTAGATCTCAGGTGCCAGGGTACGAAGCAAAACACAAGGAAAACATACAGTATCAATTAATCAAGAAGAGGCGCTTATAATGAATCGATGTGCTGCAAAACGGGGTAACCAGTTAAAATACAATTTCAAAACAGCTAGCACGAAGCTCAACAAGCATCCTCTCACTTATTCTTTAGAGATTGAGGACGAAGACCAAATTCATTTTGCCTAAAACAGTCGTCCAAAGGGTGAGAAGACAATGTCTCTTCCAAGGATGACAATATCCATCTGAAAACTGACAATGTCCCTCATAACGATACCAATTTATTTGACAGGACTGACACCCTAGCAAAATGTCAATGTCCCTTGCAACAGTGATAATGTCTCTCGCAAGAGTGACAGTTACCGTTGCAAGAGTGAATCTGCAACAGTGACAATTTTCCTTGCAGAGGTTAAATTTCCCCTGCATGCAATAGTAACAATGTCCCTTGCAAGAGTGACAGTTACGGTTGCAAGAGTGAACGTGCAACAGTGACAGTGCCCCATTCAAGAGTGAGAATTTCCGCTTTAAGGACATGCAGCAGTGACAATGTCCCTCGCAAGAGTGACCATCTCGTCTGCTAGATTGAACATGCAACAGTAACATGCAAAAGTGACAGTGTCCTTCGGAGGAGTGACAACTTCCGCTGCAATGTCTTTCATTGAGTGGCAATAGTCCCCGAGAGAGTGACAGTGTCCTTTGAAGCAGAGACCCTTTGTGCCCCAAGAACAAGAGCCAGAATTCTTTCGCAAACGTAACATGTCTCTTTATAGAGCGGTAGTATTCCTTACACTGTTCCTAACAAGAATGGCAATGTAAAGTGAAAATGTTCCTTGTGACTCTGAAATGCCCCTTCGAAAAGGGATTGAGAGTATATCGTTCCTTGCCTTAATTCAGGAACATGTAAGCAAATTTGAAATGAATTCAATACCTGTATCCTCAATGACAGTCAAACGTGCAGATTTTATTGCACAGCCAAGATGGTTGCATCCAACGCAACTATAATAACCATCGTCTTTCTTGCTAACATTATAAAGATTCAGTCTAACTCCATGTAATTTATGTTCATTCTGCATCTTTTTAATCGACTGATAAAACGATGAACTAATCTGCTTCGTTCCTTGTGCGATGCCTCCCACTTGGGATATTTTTGTTACTTCAGTTTCGTTAGAGCTTTCTGGCTTCTCGTCCCATAAATACCAACGAAAATCAATCATGGTGCCCATCTTTGTACTGAATAATTCATAACAGTCCATTGAGGCGTTCTCTCCTGTCCGAGCAATCGTATTCTTTGGGTAATCTGGCAGAAGGTGAGGCTTTGAACGCACGGTTTCTAGAATTAAAAAATTACTCAAATTAAAAAATGTCGTTGCCGAAGAGTAGGCCATAATTAAGGGAGAACTCCAAAGGGGCACTTGGGTATGGAAAACGCTTGTGGTGCAGCAATATTTTACCTGTCTTCCAAGCAAACGAATCGTTAGTGTTGCAAGTGGCAGAGTAAAGCCCTGTTCACACCAAAGGAAGTAGCCTAGACTCGACCAGCCTCCGCCTACTTACACTAGCCTGGACCAGCCCAAGGTTTTCATAAAACTGGGCCGACCCTAGGCTAGTTTTTATAGTGTGAACAGGGCAATACAAAAGACACTACAGAAACGACAAACAAGTTAATACGATTAATAGGTGGATGCTCTTTAGCCGAATAACAAATGAATGGCCTTATCGTTAAGTTGACACAATGGAAAGTGAAACAGCTACTTTTTTTCAAGGCTTTACCTGGTTTGATACACGAGTATATCTTTGAATTATTTTAAATGAATAATGGGCTTTCTGAGTATTATAAACGGACACTTCACACTCTGATATCGGCAAATGAAAAATTAAAAAAGAAACGAATCAAATTAAATCTAATGATATAGAGCATTGGACTAGCAAACAAATGGATGACGGAATAGCATTCATAAATATGACATTCTTAACTATGGGACACTCCGAGAAGAAAATCCTTCGAACATCCTTTAAGAAAAAATTTAATATTATGATGTTTTGGAGTGATGTCGGAATACCAACACTGCAAATGCAAATCTTGTTTTTGTCCTACACCGGTCCCAGTCTAAGCAATCAAGACTAGTTGGATTAGGTAATCTGGTCAACTAAAGATTAAATATAGTTATCAAAGCTATTATTCACTGCACTTTATTCACCAATGACCCAATTAGTCAAAGATAAATTAATATAGCAAATGAGTAATCCAATTTAATTAGAGAAACTTCTAAAGATTGAAGATCATAAGGTTGACCTAAAGTGCTTTATTAATGCGTCACCATTCTATCATTCAAATTCGAAGAATAGAGCAGTCAAATGCACAATATCGGATTAATGAATCCCCAGTTCAATTTTAATTGACTTAACTTTATATATCCATGCAAGATCAGTATACTGTGAGAGCGAATAGAGGAAATGAAAGGATTCTGTATCACGTAAGGGTGCTTCCTCGCGAATTACTCAGCCTGCCTAAAACCTAAAGGTCGTAGTGGAAAACCAAGTTACTCTCGTAAAAACATCCTAGGACATTCCTCTGAGTATGGTAATGCTCAGTCTTCAGAAGCTTTCAACAATCTTGAAAAGAAGTGATAGAGGAAAGCACCTTGCCTACAAAGTCTCATTTCGGTTTTATTTTCTACTTCTGACATGCATTCAGACGAAGACGAAGACAAATAGGAAAAAGACGGGCTGTTGCTTATAGCTTTTGCTGCAATGATCTAGTTTCAATGTCAGTAGTCTAATGTCTAGGGTTAGTAGCCTCGTTTCGCTCTTCGTGTGGTTTCGCAGTGTAACATCCACGAAAAACATTATGGTTTGAAACTTTCTATCATTTAAAACAGGCACGAAAATATGTTTGTTTATCTGGCGAGGCTCAGGTCCTATCACTGTGGCCAGATCAAAGCAACCGCCGTTCGAAAAATCGTGATGCTGTGTTCGAAAGATGTTCGAAAATTACGACATAGACCTCCTGGATTCCTTACGTTTCTTTTGTTTTGTAACTGTAGAAAATAATAAACCGGGGGAGCACTGACGTGATTTTCGTTGAAATTTCGAATGCGTTTTGGCCACAGTGATAGGACTGAGCCTCGGCAGATTTCAAACCGCCAGATAAACAAACATATTTTCGTGCCTGTTTTAAATGATTTAGTTGAGGAAAGTGAAAACAAGTGTACTCTGTAGACAGTTTAGGTGGTGGGGAACATTTTGATGTAAAGAAGTTGGCGTTTAACGCAAAATTCACCGAAATTCAGGCAAAACGAAACAATGTTGTATCAAGGCTATTCAGAAAAGCTTCACTCCTTGTTATTATTTATTATATACGTATAAAGCTATCACAATGTGGCGTTTTCTGAACAACAGCAACAACCAAATATCTGTATCGAAAATAGGACATTTTAGGCAGAAAACAACACAAGTAAGGTTATATCACTAATGATATTTATGCGATTGGGCCTCCTGTGGGGTTAGTAGCCTCGTTTCGCTCTTCGTGTGGTTTTGCAGTGTAATATCCACGAAAAACATTATGGTTTGAAATTTTCTATCAACAGTCTTCAATGTCGTCGTGTTAGACTAATTACTTTTTCCAAGTGTTTCAATAGTTTGGTCTTATCTCCAACATTCATTCGCCAACCATTTGGCGCAGCACCCATCAATTCTATCACTTAAAATGTCTAAAAGTGAAGGAAATTCTCAGCAAAACAGAAAAATTACTCACCAACTATAAGAACATCAAATGTGTAAGGTGTTTCTCCAAATTGATTCTTTGCAATGCATGTGTAATTCCCAGTATCCGATGTACGTGAATCTTCAATTTTCAGCAGAAAATCGTCTGCTTTGTAGTTCTCTCTCGAGATAGACATACCATTCTTCTTCCACGAGTAAGTAATAGGCTGTGTTCCTTCTGCTCTGCAGTACAGTTTCACTGTATCACCAACTAAAGCCACTTTTGTGCTCAAGCTGCTCTCAAAAACAGGTTTACCTTTGATCACTAAAAACAATTTTAAAGACGTCTCGTAAATATTGTTAGAATGATTAATAGAACTCTTGCAACGTGTGTGCGTGTGTTCATTTATCTCAAATCGATTTTCATCATAAACATACATGTACATATATAGATATATGATTGCACATAAAGTCTACATGCGATTGTACATTAATCCAAATCGACTGTACAAAGCATTATTTATTTGGAGTAGGTACTTTTTAAAAGATTTCACATCGTTTCAGGACTTGATTTGTCAGTATTTGCCCTAGTGCAGAGACAAGGAATGTATCAAATTATGCTACAATGTTGATAGCTATTTGGTAAATCCTGGGGAAAATATCCGGAACGTTTACGAAAAAAACCAGAACCCATTATGGAAGGTATAGACCCTGAATTAGGAAGTTTTTCGATTTCGCATTCGTTTTCCTGTTGAGTGAAGTAGAGATACTTGACAAAGCTTCAGGAGAGTCATACAGTGGGGGCAACCATTAACGGAGAGCCACTCAGTGGGACAGCCATTAGTAATTGAGAGCCACACAGTTGGACAACCATTAACGGAGAGCCACACAGTGGGAAACCATGAACAGAGAGCCACTCAGTGGGACAACCATTAACGGAGAGCCACTTAGTGGGACAACCATTAACGGAGAGCCACTCAATGGGACAACCATTAAAGGAGAGTCATACAGTGGGACAACAATAAACGGAGAGCCACATAGTAGGACAACCATTAACGGGGAGCTACGCAGTGGGACAACCATTAACAGATAGCAACACAGTTAGACAACCATAAACGGAGAGCCACACAGTGGGAAACCATGAACAGAGAGCCACTCAGTGGGACAACTATTAACAGAAAGCCACGTAGTGGGACAACCATTAACAGAGAGCCACATAATGGGACAACCATTTACGGGGATCCACTTGGTGGGACAACCATTAACAGATAGCCACACAGTTGGACAATCATAAACGGGGAACCACTCAGTGGGACAACCATTAATGGAGAGCAATACACTGGGACAACCATTAACAGATAGCCACACCGTTGGACAACCATAAACGAGAGCCACAAAGTAGGACAACCATTAACGGGGAGCTACACAGTGAGACAACCATTAACACAGAGCCACATTGTGGTAAAACCACTGACGGAGAGCGCCGCAGTTGGACAACCGTCAAAAAGAACATTTATACAACCCAGTGTTCCGAGTGTTTTGTTAGTCTCGGTTTAATGAGCGATAACTTGGACACAAGTAAGAAGTCTAGAGGCTCTGAATAGAGAATATATTAATGAACTACATACTTTGAACTATTAAAAGCACTTTGGTTAAATTTCTGCCATATTCATCTTTGCAAACATATAATCCTCCATCAGCAACCTCAACTTGTTTTATAATAAAAATCCTTTTCTTGTTGTACCTCACTCTTCTGCTTGTTTTAACTTTTTTCTTGTCTTTCCACCAGTTGAAATATGATGTCGAATTCTTTTGCACTCTGCATGATAATCTAGCTATTTTTCCAAGCCTCAGAGAAATTGTGTTGATTTTCGCGGGGACTTTTTCTAAAACCAGAGATAATCGTAAACTATTACGCATAAATGAATGTATAGCTCTACATAGCTTTGTTACAAGAATCTGAATACATACATATGTAAATAAACTTAAAATAGATTTCGAATAACGAAATATATTGGTTATTTGGCAGAGTCATCGCGACGTTTGAGTCACAAATGAGCATCAGAGGCTATTGGTCCCCATTTCCTCGGGACAACTTTCTACAAGCTTCAAGCAAACTTGCAACCGGGGATTTAGTGACCAAAGCATTCCTTTCAAACAGCCAATCAGTCAAGGGGCACGGGCCACAGTGCTACATCAACACAGTTTCGAGTGGTGGTAGTAAACGGTTATGAGTTTTTATGACTTTGGGCAAATCCTATGCTCTGAGGGTCATACGTCCTGTGTCTATGTCAATACATGGTTCGCACGCAAAGTGTCCTAGTTCATTGGTTGCGAATAGAAAAACATGCCTGAGCTGTTTTGAATTTCGCTCTTTTCTGTTCTTGATGGCTTTTTATTTTGGCTCGGCATGTTGCGACAGACATATAGACTTATTACACGGTCGTAGTTTTCGCTGCCTTCACCTCAATTCAATTCATTAAAAATGTAAAATCAAAAAATAGTTGTTGATGTTGTTAATGGCGGCAGTTCAAACATACGGTAGTATGAGCGGGCTGTGTTGCGTTGGGGGCTGGGAGCGAATCTACAACTTCTGTAGTGAGTCTAACAGGCATATCGAAATTCGGGGAGCGCAAACGAAAGACCTGAGAAGCTTGTAAATGTGATACTTCTTGAATGTGAAATCTAGCTTAGCTTAAGCAGGGACACTAAATACTTCGCATAGGCCCAGCCTGGTATTACGGAGATACGTGCGAAAAGTTGCGAAGGCTACTTCAAATCATAATTTAACCTTTAAAGACGTCAAGCTCAATATGAGGTTATGGGCTTGCTGGTAGAAACTCTTGCAAGTTAGCCAATTATAGCAGCAGGAAGGATATAACAAAGCTACTTAGACACCACCCGAGAAAACACAAATAAGAATCGGCTATTCCAGATGATACTAGCGAGCTAAAGCTGACTTAATGGTAATTTCCGTTAAGCAAAACTGGCTTTAACATAAAACGCTACGATTGTTTCGGCTCACAGCATCACAGTACCGTGCCAACCATAATCTTCTGTGACTTGCATGACGCAGCCAAGGTTTTAACGCCTGTAACCAACTGTCTGGCAAGCGCAAGCGATACCTTCACAAATACTTGACCTCAAGCTTACAAGTGCAAAACCTGATTAGAGCATTGCTTTCGTAAAAGCAACCGACTGGATTCTAAAGCCATCAATGTACTTAAAAATAACGTTAGATAATAATGATAGAAATCCAACTTTTGAAACCCAGTTGCCCTCACTGGTTTATCCTTGATAGATTGGCAACTTTCCAGCGACCTTTCTAACGACCCTTCACCGTCATGCGAGAGATGTCTGCTCGTATACTGTACTGGACCTTAGCCCCTGGCTATAACAGAAATCTAACGGTCTCGGGTTTGAAACCTGTCCATTTTCTAGCAATAGCAAAGTTTTGTTTCAACATCTCCACTTCTTGGCATAATGAAAGATAATGTCCCCAACCCATTCTAAGAAATTGTTAACAATTCACCATGGAAAATGGGGTATACGATGCATTCTCAATTACTGTAGTATCCGAAAAATTTCCGTTCGAACATACCGTAATATCGGTTAATTAAGGATTTCCAGTTAATCCATCCCAAAAAAATTATTCCATTTAAGATGGAAAAACGAACAAATCTCCGTTTGTCTTCGCAAGTGTTTGCGCTTTTGATTCGCTAAGCCCCGCATTTGCAAAGGTAAAACCTTGTTCAAGGCGGCTGACGCTCATCTTGCCGGCGCAACAACGACAAGCATTTGTCCAAGGCCCCCAAAGCTTCAACATGACATGCAACATCCAACACAACACCCTGTTGTGATGCTTTCCATAGCACTAGAGTGAATCGAATGAATCGATGAATTTTGTTTTGAAAATCGGTAAATTTATCGGATATGAAAATCTAAACCTTCCCAAACTCGTCCGGTTTATACACGTTTTTTATAAGGAACACCTTTATAAGGAACTCGAGGCTGAAAATTCCCAAAAAATTAAGGAACTTTAAGGAACTGTCGAGGCTTGGATGAAAAACTAAGAAATTCTTTTTTAAAGAACAAGACGGTTTGTACGAAAAAGGAACAGAAGTACAATATATTTCCCATCGTTCTTCCCCAAAAGGCTCCATTAATGCTTAAAGTTAGAAATGAAGAATAGTTTCTATGAATTTGCTGTAAAAATTAGTATTTATACATATTCCACGAAAAGGAACAGTATAAGGAACTTTCAGCCTCATTTTGTTGAAAAATTAAGGAACTCCAGCCTCAACTCAGACAAAAGGTTCCTTATAAAGAAAAAACGTGTAGAGGTTCGGATAAAGTTTATTGGTGATTTACTGTATCTTCGTTCTCGGCTTATTGGGAGCGAGCAGCACATAACCCGAAAGAGAAACTAATGGATAAAAAGTCCGTTGTCAAAGTCTAAAACTTGTTTTCAGATGTCTGTACCTTATCACATTTCATCAATAGTTGTTTGAAGTAGGGTTAAAATTTCATTCCAACTATGCCTGTCTTAACAAGTATATTCAAAATTACAAAATTAGAAATGAAAGAAAGGCTGACACAGGATTGTGGCTAACACACTTTGCCGCAAAATGACTTAAGGGGATTCCTGAACCAATACTCGACAAAAACAAAAACAACATCAAAAACAGAAAAAACAACAACAACACCACCAACATTACCAACAACAACGACGGCAGCAATACCAAGAAGATCATTGAACGTGCCAGCTTTATTCCGCAATTCTTACTTTAACACAACGAAAACAACAAGACAACAGCTGTTCGCTCGGGGTGAGTAGACTTACTACAAGAGTCTCTGGTTTACGCTCCCCAAGTTCTGATTTGTCACTCCAACAGAGTGACTTTTCCGCTGTGAGCGACTATAGACTATAGAAAACAACAACAACAACATCAAGCGAAGCATTTGGGCTTACGTAGTGAATCTACAGAAAGCTCGGAAAGGTTTGGCTCTAGTTTACACTGGGAGATTGATCGTTTAGGTGGGTGGCAGGGTGGCAATAGCTAGGCCATGTAAATTGGTCTAACATATTGTACTTCAAGGGGGGACAGCAAAAGTACCACTACTTGATTATGTACTTCTGTACATTTGCCTTACAGGGTGCCTTGATTCGATAACCCCATTCTATTTTCGAAAATAGAAGGTCTATTCATTAAGTAAATCGAATCTCCTTCTAGAACGATATAAACACCGGAAACTAATTTTTTGGGGAAAAGAAAAAAGTAAAGGCAGTCTCAATGTTACTTGCAGGAAGGTCTAGTCTAACGATACTGTGACAATATAAATCAGACAATCCATCAATAAGTTGAGTACAGTTATACGAAACTTGAATAAGTTCTTCGAGGAGTTCATGTTACTGTCTGCTTTTAGTTAAACCAATATATATGAACCTTGTCTGAAAAACTTTTAAGTACTTCAACAGAGGTCTTGTGCAAGAATGCTGCGGACGTGCATATTTAAAAGGGGGCAACACGTTAAAGGAAATGGTTGTCATGTTGACAAAGACAATTCTGCGGAACGTGAGCACTTTCGAACTGTCTGTCTTTTTGAAACTGTTGCATATGCCCGGTGGTGCAACGCACGGTGTGTACCTTTCTTTGGACAAAGGTCCCTGAAGATTTGGATCACGAAAGGATCAAAGGTGCCCCTAAGGTAGTTTGAGAAAAATTCTGTTTCTAGCAATTCTGGTTACAGATACTACAGCTGATACGTCCTTTTCGAAACTTAAATTGATCAATACAAATTTTTATCAAAAAAACCCAAAAAGACTCGATAACCCGCCATTCATGCAGTTGAAAATTCCCCAGCCGCCTGTTTAACCAAGCGCTCCGCTTCAATCCGTTACGCCACTGTTGAAAACATGTGTAGGGTAAAAGGGGCCATTTCTTTAAAAAAATATTTTTTTACTGCATGTTTCATACTGTTCAGCCCATCCAACATATGCGCAGTAAAGTGTTAGAAGATGTCTTTAAGCAGTGTTGTTGGTAATGATGTACAGTAGTGTGATGATGGCTGAGACCTGAGAAGAAACCCTCGAAGAAACCCCTAAACTTTCGTCAGAAACGTTCAAAGCTGGGGTGACTTGGACAACTCTGATTCGGTGATGCGGTGCTTTTCATTTCAAAAGTCCATAGTTCGTGTGGATTTTAATATTCGCAAATTAGATACTTAGACGGAGTAATTGTTCTGATCTTGTTAACAATAATTTTCGGGGATTGACCTTGCGGATTCACAGCCACTTGTGGTCAAAAAGCACTGTCTATTTTCATACCAGTCAAAATGGTTTCCTTTAGCTCACGCGCGAGCCAAAAGGTTGTTTTGGACTCGCTTCGCCCATGGAAAGCTTAAACTCTTAACAGGAAAAACCCAATCGCACGAATAGTTGCAAAGAAACAGCGGAAACATTTTTGGACATACTTAACAAGCTTTTTTCGTCTCCTCAGAGTAAAAACGTCAGAAACAAAACCGAAACAGTTGAAAAAGGCGGAATTTATACCCTGATGCGGATCGAAAAGCACCAATCAGAAAGTAGCGCTGAGTTGGCATTGTGTTTTAAACACCAATCAGCTTGCGGGATACAGCGGGAAGACCAATGGGATTGATTGAAGAGTCCAAGTGAGAAAATAATCCTCCCTGAACTTTTCTGTTACCAATTACCAAACTCCGTTTCGGTCTATGTTGATTCCCTTCCCTTGGTTCACGTTACAGTAGTTTCTTGAGATTAGGACTCTTTAAACGGCTGGTAACCAGTGCCCCAAAAACTATCTTCTAAACGAGCACGTGGGTACGTGGGTAGGCTCACTTGACTACATAAATCTTTTGATGTTGTTGTTATTGTCTTCTACTACCGATCCAATGTGGAGTTATGGTGCAGGGTGACAAATCAAAAGTAGGGAGCGTAAACTAGATACTCCTGTAGCGAGTCTAGAATATGGGTTCTGTACGTTGGTAGCTACATGAGTAACTGGGCACGTTGGTACATACAGTAAATCATATTTTTATCAAATTCTTAGTCTCACTTTTCGACACATCTTACAGCTTATAACTTAAGACACAACTTAGACAAGAACTGACAAGACAGAGCTCTGAGACAATTAATTACAAATAAAAATTCAGCACACAGTTATTTAAAAACTGTTTGCTAAATAATATACAATTTGTTTTGCTGTTTCCTTTGAAAAGGCCCAGCTGCAAAAGGCTTTGATTAAACTGGGTCAGCTGGGCATATTAATATGTTTTTTGTTAAATTAGATTTTTAGAAGTCTTTAGGTGATTGAAGTTTAAACTATGTATCAGTGTTGAGTTATTTTAAATTTTCAAAATAAAGAAAACTATTTGAATAATGCTAAATTGCAATTGCAAATTAATAAGCTACATGGACAAGGGGCTGTTTCTCTTATTTGATATTTTATAAACTATTAAATGGGTTATTATAGAGTTTTATAAAATATCATATCATATGATATTACTGTTGACGATATTATGCTATATTACATTAAATGATATATCTTAAAATATCTTTATTAAAAATATTATACCATGTATAATATATATTACATATACTATTACATTTATCATATGTATTTTATGTTAAGTTATGTTTTATTGTAGCTAATGTACATATGTATCATATCATTCATTTAATATGAAAATAATATTTTCAATTCAGAGTGCTGTAAAATAGTAGGATATGTTAGAAATTTGCAATATTATATAAAACAATATCATAATAAATTGATCAGGTCAGTAATCAACTGATGGATTAGCCCTTGTGTCAACAGTGAGAGATCCTAGCTGGTCAATATTTGACAATCTGGGAAGCACACAGCAGCTGCCTGGATTTTCAGGTCGTTGAAGCTGACTTTGTTTGATTCAATGGATTCATTTCTGAATAAATCAAGCTACCAAGTGACGCACTGTGATTAGAGGCCATGCTGATTGCTTTGCACAAACAGCATGCACCTGCCCTATTAATTGTAAACACTGCTTTTTACAAATTTCATTAAAAATAAACTAGCTTTTCAAAACAGTGTTAGCTCTTGTTGTATTAAATTGTTTGATCCTTTTGGCTTCTGGCTGCAAAGTATTTTCTGTCCAGGGTTGTAAACTACAGTAAATGTAACAAACAACTTTGCTGCTTCGCTCGATCTCCATGTGATGTGACTCTTAGAATCTCACGAGGTTCATGTATTTTTATCATGAAGAAAACAAATGTTTTTTAAACGTTTAATACTGAGTAACTTCGGCTTTCGACATAGTCGAAGTTACTCAGTATTAGACTTGGGAGTTAATTTCATGCAAAGGAATCTTAATCTATAAATTAAGAAGGCGAAAAATGTCAAGGTTGACAAACGACGAGGTCTCAAATCAACACAGTGCGAGACAGGCCAACCGACATTTTATTAACCTTTTGTGGATTAAACTGTAGAAAACAGTACGATCGACTTACAAGAGAGACAGCTAGGCTTCACTAACCTAAAAAGGGAAATCCATATAATCTTCTTCAGGCCGGATAGCCATTTTTCACATATGTATCAGTTTGAAAAGATCTTATCTACCTTATTCCACAATCTATTTAACAGATGATAATCTTATTTGTTAAAGAACATATTATTCGTTGAACTTTGGTTACAGCACGTTGAAGGTCATGTTGTCAAAGATAAGACTTACCTGCGACACTGCAAAAACCCAAAGTTAGGAGCACGAGAACTCCAACCATAATCACAAAAATACAGTAATTTCTCATCTTGTGTTTGTTTTATTCATCTTGGCTCTTCTACAAAGTTAATAGAACGCCCGTCTGGATCTCCTCGTTCATAATTTCATAGCTTGGCCTTTCGGATCTGACAAGAGATATTTTATAAACTCCGGAAATGAACCACGAACAATTTATTTCTTCTCCATCGAGAAAATTACTCAGCCAAAGCAAGGTGATTTGGGTTGATTTTCGTCATCTATGACACTACATCCAATATCAAAAATATTCGTTTTCTTTCAGCAAAGAATCAGTAAAGTATCAAAGTTTTCAACAAATTAATTTACTTCTCTCTAATACCATACAACAGGACGATTGTCTGGTCGAAATGATATTGATAAAACAACGGCAATAAACACTCAGTTCTCAGCAAGTGGCACTACTTTGGTTTCATGACAGTCAGTGCAGTGGCTTCGTCCTCTTGTGATTTGATGGCGATTTGTTTTGAATGATTCAGTGTATTGTCTTCTCACTATATGCAGATTTCGATACACAGGAGGGGTGAAGACATTAGTACAATACCACAATAGGCGATTGTCATATCAATTTTCCTGCCCTTTGTTCTTCACTTCCTCCCAATTCTAATTTTTATCCCTTTCGGCTAATGTGAAACCTGCAGCCAGCGCTTATCGAAAAATCTTTATCAAGCAAACAGATCGTTAGAGAGAAATTAAGAGGACATAAATTTCGAAAAAAGACAAAGATTGTTTGCATTTTATCTCCACGCATACCGTGTGTCATCTCTGCTATTAATTTAATAATTCTGAGTAATTGCAATGCAAACCTCTAGTCTTTTCCTGTCTTCTTCATAATTTCACCCCATTGCAATGGATTGCTACATTTCTGTCAAATCTCATAAGCATTTAGCACTGTAAACGCATTTTCTTGTATAAGAAATAGTTTACAAGAAACGTACGCCTAAGACGATGAAAAAGTAAAAAACAAAATTAGTCATTAGTGCCAACTTCTTCAAAAATTTTATAGTTGTACTTTCCTGTCAAGTGTCAAATCAGAGTACTTTGCATTTTGACACGAAACTGTTTAAGAAACCCAGAACCTCGAGTTGCAAAAATTTTTGGCACTGGAAAAACTTAAGTACTAGAAGTGATAACTATGAGTGCTTTCAAAAGCATTTTCCTTGGCCTTTGATGATGTGCAGGAGGAATGTTTTCTCTTTGGAGTATGTTTGAGAAGCAGACTTACATCAAGTTACCGTAACGTTACCAATGGCAGCAGCAAGTCTATGTAATCGAATCATGAGCAGAATGCATTGGCCACTTAAAACGCTTACTAGCATTAAGAATACAATATGAATGCTAATGCTGATACTGCAAGAGCATTTGGTGGAGAAGTGTTTTAAGATTCTGGGCTTGATGAGTGCAATGCGCAGCTAAGTAATGCCTTTTCAATGTCAGCAATGACTACCTACACTACAACTTTAAACAACGGGGTTAATTAGAGGTACGAAGCAGAACAGTAATAATCAAGCATCTTACAGGTACTGGTTTAACCTCACTGGGCCCGATTATTGTTAAATAAAAGGGAGAAGAAAAAGGCGGGTAATTTTGTTAATTAAAGCCATAAAACAACATTTGCTGACCTTGAAACAGGTGTTGGCATTATCAGTTCACTGAAATGCCTCAATATGTTCACTCAATCAATGGAAAGATGGAAATAACATCATTGGTTAATATTAATGTTATTAAAAATTTATGAAAAATTTCTTGAAATAAGCTCCGCTTTGTAAAATAGTGCACACTACAGCAAATCACGAACTCGTTATTTGTTTTGAAATCAACTTGATACCTAATCTGTACACCTCTTTAAAGAAATTATTAGGAATACAGTTGACGAGGTAGTAACGATGTAAACGAGGCTGAAAATATAACGATACCACACAACACACAACAGAAGAGTAGAGTAGTTATCCTTGATCGGGCAGGACTGATTTCCCACTGAAGAGAATGTACCCTGGGGCAGCAGAGCCTCCTAAACCTAAAGCCTAAGAATAAAGAAAGGCGGAGAGAGAAAAAACTTTCAATTGCTTTTCAATTTCTTCAGCTTAAGACTTAGGAGGCCCTGGTACTCAGAGTAGGGAAAACGGGGATTACAGTAAGGCAGCAACTATCGACCCATCTGGGGTGCCGTACAAATCTGAAGAGCGTAGCGTCACCGCCTTCAACCTCAACACTTCTCGCTGCAGGAGCTCGTGAACAGCGACAATGTGCACGATAAAATTAAGATGCATGGATGAATGGATCGATAGTTGGATGGATGATTGGATTGATAGTTGGATGGATGAATGGATGCACGGATGGATGCATGGATGCATGGATGGATGCATGGATGAAAGGATGGATAGATGGATGGATTGAAGCATGAAAGGATGGATTGAAGCAATGAAGGAATAATTGACGGATAGTTGGGTGAATGGAAGCACGGAAGCACGGAAGGATGGATGGATGGATTGAAGCATGGAGGATTGAAGCATGGAAGGATTGATTGAAACATGGAAGGATGGATTGAAGCATGGGAGGATGGATCGATGGATAGTTAGGTGGATGAATGAGTGGATGGATGGATAATGAATCCATCGCTGGGTGGATGAATGGATACATAGATGGATGGGTAGGCGGATGGTTAGATGGGTCGATGGATGGACAGTTGCATGGCTGTAACAATCAGTTCATTAGGTGACAGCACGTACCAAGTCACAGTCAGATTTTGGAGTCAAACAAAGGTAAATCGTACCATGCGCGTCACTAGGGGAGAAAGAGAGATGAAGGGATAATGTGACAAAACCCATTTTTAAGAAGCGAAACCCTTGTTGAAGATAAGCAAAGAGCCAATGAAGCCAACGCGTTTGTGCAGTGTTATATAACTTCAAACAAAATTAACATTTAAAATCAAAGTCAATTTTAAATCAGAACAGGTCGAAAGTTACTTCGATATTGTATCAGAAGAACCGCGATAATCAAAACTAAGGACTTGTGTTAAGATGCAAAGTATTCAAGTTCACGAATCTCAAGGAGTAGTTACTGACCCTTTCAAAGAACGTGACAACAAATTTGCAGAATCAAAGTTTGTTCGTGACTCAAGCAGTTTCATAGAGATCGGTGCAAATCATTGGATCAATGTGTCTAATTCAGTCTTCTTGTGCTTTCTTCAAAAACATGCTTGAATGTGAAGTTTTCCCTGAAATAACAGTTTTCAGATGCCAAAAGTGTGTAAGCGACAAATCCGTCATGCTTTCTACACTCTTCTACAATCTTGGTGATTCTGTTTAAAACCAGGTGCAGATAACCTGAAACAGAAAAGTCATAAATAGCCATTGGATTCGATCAATTACATTATAAAAGACTCGATATCATAAGGCAGGGTTGACTATCATTAAAAGACAGTGCTACACTCTTAAGCCACTCAACAGTGCTACACTCTTACGCCGACATTGAGCGCAGTTTATCGACTACCGGTGACTCTTTAGAACTAATTCATCGCAACTGTCGACATAAGCGCTCTGGCAACTAGTTGGCAACCAATTCCTTTCCGATTCAACTAATCGGCGAACAAATCTAGAAAACTGGGCATGTTGTACTTCTGCGATTAGTCTACAGCCGATTTCCGTCAGTCGCAGTGTCGCAGTCGACCTGAGCGCTCTTGAGACTGAGATCAACTGTATCCTAAAAGTTCCAACCAGTTGTTGACATGTCGTTACAGTTACAGCTAGTTGGTGTTAGTTCTATCGTATCTTGGGTCGGCAAGATTTAAGTTCTGGGTGCCAGAGCTCTTGACCATTAACAGACAAAGGTGGCTTGCTTGCTGAAACCACAAGCTTCATACCCCCCAAAGTCCAGCATTCTGCTTGTCTACAAATGCTGCAAAAATCAGAACATGGTCAAAACCATTAAGCAGTTTTTAATGGCACTCCTTTTTCAAAGAGAGTGCTACTTTCTTTGAAACATCTATGTTACAGCTGCAACATCATTCAGTCAATATTTCAGTAGAACTTTCTTGGATATAATTGGATCACAGAATAGGGATTTGATTTGCTGCTTTTTTTTCATCCACTCCCCTTCCTTGCTTCAAGGAGTCTAACTATTGTAAGATGCACTATCAGGGTTGGTGTTGGGCTTGTTAAAACTAGTTTTAATTCCAATTTCAGCAGTCTGATAACCTCTGCTAATATAATTCTACCTAAACCTCTCTTTTGAATGGGAAGAATTTGAAAGCTTGTCAGTGAAGAGATTCCCCCATTAGGGAGTAATCCCCTTGCTAGCACTTTTGACTTTCCTTATGGACCAACAAGTTATTCTGTTTTACCATTAATTATTTATTTCTACCAAATTAATATTCATGATATTAAATCGTCCAGTCAATTGGCTTCCAAATGAGATTTATTTCCCTTTAGAAAAAGTCAATGGCTTTTCAAAGCATCAATTTAAACTATCTTATATTGCTAAGATATTTTTAGGCTGAAATAGAATTTTAAAAGAATTTACCAAAATTTTGCTCCAAATATCTCATGCTTTTCCAATCTTAATAAGCAATGAAATGCAGACAACTTGATGTCCCTTCATGATTGACCAGTATTCCAAAACTTTACCTCTGCCACCACTTGGTTGGCTATCATCCACAGCTGATTTCATGTTGTATGTGCCATTTTCAACACCAACCTCCAAGACAGTGCGAATAGAATTTGAATCATTCTCATGAGACTCCATGATAATAATATCACCCAAAGATGGGAGAACCACAAGTTCATCAGCTTGAAGTCGTTGATAAAAAGATCCTGATGCTAGTGCATCTAGAGTTTCCTTAATTTTTCTTGGAAATACAGAGAAATATGCAATTTTTATGTTTTTAGGCAGTTCCTTAGAGCCCCTAACAAGTGCAAACTTGCACCAGTTGTGCAAAGATGAATTAAATTCACCAAAATTAGGGTGCTCGTTGCAATAACATCTATTTGCTGGGCTTTCTCTGTCAAAATAACTGGAAGGAACCTGAGATACAATATACTTGAGGCATTGCTGTTCGTAGCTACAAGGACCCATATTTTGCATTTTTGAAACAGATTTTGGTCTTGCTAGCATTTTTCTGGAGGAGAGTCTGGCAGTGACATTTTCTTCCTTGCATCTTTATTGATTGGGGCGATTGACTTGATATTTTTTGCCCCAAGACAACTTTCTCACAGATTTCTGAAGCAGTATCTTTGCACCGTTTATGAATACCGATTCCACAGTCCTCACATTTTAAACCCTGCGACCAAAGACCCCATATAAACCCTCCACAAACATCACACCATTTTGGGTGGGCATAAGTGTGAGAGGCAAACTCATGCATCTTTTGGTAGGGTTTCTTTCGATTGCCTTCCATTTTCTTCATTTGCTTACATAAACCAAGAATGTATGTCATTAATTCACGAACTGTTTTATATTCTTCGGAATCAGCAAGATCAGATTTGAAAGTATCTCCTTTATGAATGATTTTCTGGTGCTTGATTTCCCCATCAAAATTATATGACAGTGTATAGAAACCAGGAGTAGTACTATCCCTCACCAAATATCGACCGGTTTTTCCAGCTAAAAGACGGCTTACTTCGTCCTTCGATACCTTTCCATGATATTCTTCTATCAACAGATTCCTTTTCTCCGGTGTTCTCATACAAGCAACCATTATCGGCTCTGGGGCTAGCTTCTCTTGAAGGCGGCCTAAAACATATTTCTGCCATTCTCCATCTTCAGCTTTTGGACTTGTTGTTGCTTCCTCTTTCGAGCTTGCATTTCCGCCAGCGCTACGAATCTTTGAACGATCTTCCATTTTAAATATTAATGATTTTCCCAAGTCTTTTGCGAGTATTTCATGACATTTCTAACGACATTTCAACACTGTTTTAGCTCTGTTTGAGCTCAGTTAAAATTTCATTCCGATACTTGTTTTACAGTTTAGGCCCAGTCGGATTTTGCAGATCCGCTGGTTGCTTTGTATGACGTTGTGTATTGTCTTCTGTCTTTGTCTACACCTTTGTTTACGTAACAACTCGAACCAGGCCACGTCCGTCCAGATGAAGCGAGAAAGCGAAAGTGTTGGTGAAAAATTTGGGAAACTATTTGACGGATACCCGTATACTTGCTTTTTTATTTTTTATTTTTATGGCCAGTAAAGAAGTTTCAAGGTTGCCCCTACATAAAACCCCCGACGACCGTATCGTAGTTCTCGAAACATTACGTATGCCACACCTTTTAAAGGGGTGGGGTGGAGTTGATGAACTACCCCTCCAAAGCAACCCCTAAAATACTTTGCGTTCTTCAGTTTTCCAAGTAATGTTTGATGTTAGGTATAGAACAATCTTCATTTATGACAAAACACTTAAGGTACATCACATTGCTACAAGCAGCCCAACCTCCCAAAAAAGTTAATGGCCCTGCTTAGGTCAAGTCACTATAGAATATCATTTAAAATCTACTTTAGCTAAAACCTTTGACTGGATTTCCGATTTTGGGCGCGTAAACGTCCTATGGAAAATATTTCGCGTGATACATATACGGTCCTCGTAACTACCAACCAGGCACCCATTTATTCACATGGGTAAAGAGAGGCACATTTGTGTAACAACTAGCCCAACGTTGTTATCGCAACACAAGTGGAAAGACCTTGGCTCGAACCCAGAGCATTTCGTTTTGAGTCCTGCACCCTAACCACTGCTCGACAGAGACCACACACAATCAGACAATGCATTTTCAGCACTGAACTTTTAAGTTTCACTATGGCAAGCACAAATCCACTCTTTCTTAAACCCTAGAAAGTCAGAAAGGGGTGACGTTTCCAACCTAACAGAGACCCAAAAGCGAATTAAAATATAGTTTGGAAAATTTAAGAAAGGCAGATTTTGCTTGAAACTAAACGTTGTTCTTATTGCGTAGAAGAGTTGACCGTGTCTTCCTTTTGTGGCAGTACCGTAGACTTATTACATTCTTCGTATTCTACGCTCCTCCACACCCACCACCCCGCTCCACTCTGAGGAAACAACAATTATTCTATTGTAGCTGTTGTAGCTGTTTCCGAAAGAGTGGGAGGAATGTAATAAGTCTAGCAGCACAGTAAAATGTCTACTATACAACAGGTTGCTACTTTTCGCAGGTGTGTATCCAAGTTGTACTATAGTGGTTGCGCGAACTCCCGCGGCAAACCCACAAACGCACAGTTTTAAACTGAAGTCTAACCATGTATAACCCTCTACTCAGGGGCGCAAATGAGGGGGGTGTTGGGGGGTGTGACACCCCCCCAATAATTTTTCCAACCGGTCCCAGTAGCTACTTTATAGTGATAAAGTCGGTCCCGATCCGGCTCTGAACTAAATTATTTCCATTTTCAATAGTAATAAACAGAGTTGTACCCGAAACCCAAAGAAAAATCGGTAAAAAATTGCTTTCATGCAGATCATTGAACATTGAACTTATTTCACTACGCTGTTTTGCATAGCAGGAAATAGTGGTGATGTTTCCTTGAAAGAACAAATTAGCAAACAAAAGGGCCAGAGCAGCTAGGTGGGACAACTTTCGGCCAATTGCAACCCAATCCCTTCATGACAGTACAATGTATTGGTAGTCAATACTGCCGTTAGTCAGGAGATGCCTAGCTGTAAAACAAAGACAAGTTGTGTCAGCCATTTCTGGCCTTATTTTATATATTTCTGAACAATTCCGGGCGCCAGGCGACAACATCGACATAAATTTTGACAAAACTTGTTGTTTCTTAGTTTTCTTCAACAGCTGGGCTGCGCAAAAATTACATTAAAAGAGTCCTGAAAGGGTCACCAGAGCGATTCTAGCAACCCAACTTTTCAAAATTTTCAGGGGAAGCATAGGTGGGTGCGCTTTTCGGCACACAAAGACCAATACCTTTCGGTCCCACTTCATGACACCCGCCCAATAATTTTTTCGATTTGCGCCCCTGCCTCTACTGCCTTCTTTAGAGAACAAATTTCCAGCCAAACTTGTTTTCAGTTATTTGGTAGTTTTTATACAGACATAAAAAACAAAATATCTACCATTTCAGCATTTCAGGAATCAGGTACGCAGCATACATTGGTAAAAATGCAAAGTGAATATGTCACTGGAAAAAACCTTTGCAGGTTTGATTTCGGGGGAGGGGTTGCTACATCTCCTTCCTTGTCAAAATCTGTAAGCGTACTCTTAGAAGCTGCAATCCCTAACAGCAAGAATTTTTTTTAACTTTGCTGCTTAATTCACCATAGTTCACCAAAGTTCAACCTAGTTGTATAGTGTGTACAGTATAAAGCATCAACATTACTTAGGGCTCTAGCGACATTCGTCTTCTTGCCTTCTCTGCTCTTACAAGTTTTTCGTTTTGCAATTTTCCCTCGATCGTTTGCTGCCAAAAAAGACTAGAACTAAAATAGTAATAGCAAAGGAAGGACTGTTTGGGAAGGGGGCTCTTTACCGCGATTATGATGCCTAGAAGCGGGCTAAAGCTGATGCATAAATAAATTGCAATCTACTATACACATTCCGACTGGCGCTGTTTAGAAGAAGTGACATTTTTGCCTTCCTGGCAGATCAATAATTTGCTATGCAGTCTTTTTATTTTATGAAAACTTATCTCCTGGGCCCATTACTAAGTATCTTAAATTTTAGGGTCTCTAGATCTGGGTTTATATGAACCGGTTTCTTTCTGACATAAAAAAACTCTTATTTGGGTCATGTCATACTTTGAAAAACTTATTGGTTAAGTTATGGGTTACCATTTTGCTATTTCCGGTAATTTTGGGGTGGTCTGGGGGTAGGCTGTTGCCCTTTGCGGTAGCCCATGGTATCTTTGCTTTGCTCTATTAATGGTATCACCCCTGTTGTCCGAGATATTCACATTCCCTACCGAAACTCCATTTGTCTCTACTGTCAGTTTTGGATCCACTGAAAGCCGCTGAAATTTGTAACATTTCTGCGTAACTTTTACACCATGAATACAACAAGCCAACAGGTAGATTTCCGAAGGTTTTTAGCTACTATGTTATATCTGAACTGTGGAAGGATAACTTAGTAGTTAAAAAACACGATATCAAGATTAAGCCTCTCCGAAAAACGAGTGCACTTTGTTCGTAAATTCACGATTTATGGTCTTCTCTTTAATCGCTAATTATATTGGCGAGGTAGAAATTCGCAGAAAATCGTGAAATCAGCTTAAATCTAGGTACTATGGTTATTCGACGTATTGTCTCGCACAGGATCTAGGTTGGACACCATAAATTTTTAATCGCAGTATTTGCGAGAAAATTGTACGATCGTCAGCTTCTGTATGGCAGGTACGATTATGACTGCTGGTTTATTACGTCGCTTGAAAACAAGTTTGTGAAGTTATAGTTCGGCTGAATTTGTAAAGATAGCTTTTGGCATGGATATATTTGCATTATTATACATATAATAAATGTATTACATCATACTATCGTCTCAAAGAGCTTACAGTTTCAGTCGTGTGTACACAGGTGGGAATTAACAGCACAGAGACGAGATTCTTAGAGGCCTAACTGGTGTTGTGGAACGCAGCAGAGCGAAGTAATAGATAATTCACAGGTTTCACAGATTGATGAAACCCACGACAGAGGTACGAATTACTTTAGTTAACGAGCAATTTGATTTTAATAGCGTTACTATTTAACGAACTTCCCTAAACTGCTCGTTGCTATAGAAAGGAACAGGTTATTTTCACGCATTCCTTCAATCAACACACTGGTTTGTTCATTACAGTAATGTTTCCTTTAGATTTTTAGACTTAAGATGCAATGTTTCCTGTACAAAATTAAGAACGTTAATGGGAACAAGGACTATTTCCAGGAACTCTCTTATTTGAAATTTGCTTTGGTGCGAAATTTTCCCGCCTTCTGGAAGAGGTTAGGAAAATTTCCTAAAAGTTTCAAGATGAAAAACTTCATCTATCCATAGCGAAGTGAAAAAGTTTGGGAGAGGATTTTCTAGTTTGAAGAAAGGGGTACATTTGTTTTAAAGAAGGGGTACAATGGTCGAGTAAAAGTGGCATTTGAGAGGGTCAAGCGCTCGCCGATTTTTACACCAATGAATACTGTACTGGTGGTGACAAAATATAATAGAACATCAACGTCGAAATTTTTTAAATTAATAAACAATATTTTCAAAATTTTCATTATTTTTCTGACCACTAACAGACCTTAGAGACTTATCTCCAGATTAGAATTTCCAATTTTTTGTTCTGCTCACGAGCTAATTTATGCAAATATGATAACATGGCTAAACCATATATTTAAGGTCATGCTTTCCTTTGAAATACTTATTGACCAAGTGAAATTGCAATTAATAATGCAAAATCGCTTAAGAGGATCAAACGTCTAGAAAGACTGGAAAGCAAAACATTACAACTACGAGTTAAAAAATAATGATTTATTGGAATCAGAACTCATCCAAGACTTGCTTGAGACCGAGACACAGAAAGATAAGAATTTTTGCCTACTCGACTTGGCCTGGTTCAAACATCATGCTCCTCATGTTTCGAGCCTGTATGAAAAGTATATGTAGTTGTTGATTTTTGGAGGCTATTTGGAGGCCTGGAGGGACTTGGATGTCCTTGTGCAATCAAGAACAACAAACGCATAGCCATCATTTCGTTCGAGATCTGGTTCAAGTTGGAAGAAGAATAACACGTAATTTCAAGCAAACGGAAGCATTTCACTTGGTAGCACTAAGCTTAAAGCCTAAAGTCTGAAAGTAGCAATTTTTCCAGATATTCAGCTCTGAAAAAAAGCAATAGTATATTTGGAAACTACGAATCTTACGATAATTCCGAGGAAATTCGGATAACTGTAAACGATCTTGTCAATAAAACCACTAATCAATGAGCGTAGGGTATTCTAAGAACAAGGAGAATCATAGACAGATAGCAACAGCATCCTTTTACTGTGCATGAAATCTCTGACTTCACTGCAAATCCTTCAGAAATCTCCGAAAACCTTTGAGTTTACAGGTATCCATTCAAAAAACCTTAACTTTCAAAAGTCTCTTTAGGAGGTAAAGTATCTGTCCCTCCAATCCGAGGGGGTACATCGGGGGTACATCAAATCAAACCGGTATTGACTGCTAATGATGGTGTTGATGGGTTTTTGCAGATGATTCTCTCGACACTCGACGGGTAGCTTTTTGTTTGAAATGCCCTCAAGGGGTTGGGGGTTCCAATAAAACGGAACACGATTTCGATCGGCGATTTTTCCGCATGGAAACAGAATTTCATTTGATAGCTTTGCAAAGCAAATTCTTTGATACGATACGGAACGGAAATTCAAATAATTTGACCACGGAAAAACGGGAAAATCGCAAAAGATGGCCGGCAATTCGGCAATTTCACCCCCTTGGAAACCTCTACTTATATGCGACGACATGAACTTTACTAATTCTACAAATTGTAGACTCAAAATGCTGCGTTGGGAATAATGAGCCTAAAATTACAATAGCTACTGAAGGTTGATCGCATCTCAGTCGCTCTGAGATCCTAGCAATTGGCGCTGAAACATCACCACCTTGACATTCATTCAGCTCTTCCATAGCTATACTGCAGAGGTACCTATTACGGATTTCTGAAAATTCGCCATTGAAAAAAGTACATGCCTATAGAATAAGCTGTTTGTTCAAGCAGCAGGTAGTACTTGTTATTCATTGATGACCAAACCCAGATAAACGAGCTCAGTGTGTCGCTATAAGAATCGAAGCATCCATTGAAATCTCGATTGTGTTTTAACGATTCTAGATCCATAAATAATTCATATGGGATAAGATTTCTTACTATATGTGGATCAGGTGTTTTTGATAAAAAAAAACAGCGACTCCCACCATTATAATCTTTATGAAGAAAAGCACGCAAGCCAGCTTGAGATTTACACGTTAGCACGTTCAGTGTCCAGGACAGAAGGTGTTGTGGCTTTCGTGGTCCAGTCCAGGTAGGTTCCAGGTGCTAGTGAAATCGGGGTTCAAGCCTCAGCAATGGTTGCGGCACACCCAGGGTCGAGATCTCGTTACTTCATCTACTTTTGAGATCCTAGGAACTGGCACTAAAAGACACCATTTCGCCTTCGCCTTCACAAAACTACGCCAATACAACCTACAATCCTTCACAAAATATATTAAGACTACCAGAAAATACGCACAATTATGCATTTTTCAACGCTTATATCCTAACTTGTATAATATTTACCCCCCTCCCTCCCCCACAAGCAATGTTTTAGGACGAAAAAGCCCTTAGAAACAAACAGGTACCAAAATTCATCACAAACAACATCGACAATAGGGGAAGGAGATGTGGTCTCAGAATTTTTGTGAACGATTGTAAGTTCAAGACCGATGTGACAGAAGAAATAATTTAAGTGATCAATGACTTCCAACTGTTTTTTAAGAAAGGCCAAGACACAGAGTGAGCAATGTGAGGTCCGGATAGCTTCAGTCATGCGAAGTGCCTTAGTAAGTTAGCAAAGCGAGTTTAGGCTTCGCGTTTAAGCTACGGTAGCGTCACAGTATGGGTTGCTTTCTAATCATGACGTTTGTCTACTTGTATTTCTAAGACCCTAGCAACTGGCGCAAAATTTACCATTTCACCTCTATCAAAAATTGATTCAGCAATAAGGTTTGAAAGGCATGGAAATTTTGAGGAGCTTTCGGATGAGGTTTTATTTCATTTGACATGGCGAATCGACGACACCAGGCGACAAGCGGAGTTGAAACGTAAGGAACTACGACAAAAACTCAAATTAAACCTATTCTGAAGTTTTAATGGTGTCCAGCTAGTCAGGGTGAAGGTGAAATGGTATTTTAGCGTCAGTCGCTTGGATCGTTAGCAGGTTAACAAACTGAGACCTCGACCCAGGCTGTGACGCTACCATGGCTGGGCTCCAGCCCTGACCTGAGCTCCCGACACCACAAGTCAGCTGGGTTACAAAACGATGCCTCAGCACCTTCAAACCAACAGTAACCAACCAATTTCAAGAAAAGCCATGGCACACGACTAGCAAATTGTAGCATATGTACTTGCTGTTATGTCGATCTTCAGTGATTAATAATACATGCTAGTAATTAAAAACGTCTGACGGCCACCATCTTGAACAAAAAGCATTATGTATGTTTACTATAAAAAATATAGGAAAGCCTTATAAGATCTATAGCTTAAAAATTAAAGAAACGTGCTAAGTCTATTAGGGACCTGCACTCGGATCTGTATCTCTGAGCTTCGTTTAGTGTCTAAAATGTTCTAACAGTATAGCAATTTCCCATTCTTTAGAGAAAGGACAGATAATGCTGGAAACAAGTTTCTAAACTGACAAGATGCATTCGAGTTCTTCTTCGCTGTCTGGTACGCCAAGAAGACGTCGCTCCAGATCAAGTTCAATAAGCTCATCTCAAGGATCGATCAAACAAGGTAAGAAAACCACACAGTAACGTAGTGCCATTAATTATTGTAACACACACCACCAAAACATCGCAATGCACCATTAGCAGTAAAAAAAAGTCTCAAATGCATTGATTTGTTGATACGACTATAACTTAATTTTGAGTTGTACAGATCTTAAGAATTGCGGTAAACAGAGAAAACCAAACATCGTAGGGCATTATTTTCAATCTGGCACCCCTCAAATGTGGCTCGAAATGCACCGAAAAAGCTACGATTATTGCGGTTTCACAGTGGCGAAGTGCAGCTTAGGCTACCTTAGCTCAAGAACCTGAGAGCCAGCGACCAAAAGGGGCCCCCAAAACATTTCTCGTATTGTGTGCCCGTTGGCCATACTGAACTAAAAGGCTTCCAAAGGCCATCCCAAATAATCTTACTAACTTTGTTATCACAACACTGAAATCACTCGATTAAGATATCGTTTCACAAGAAGCTAGATGATTTATAAATCAAATTAAAAAAAGATGGCCAACACTCATTCGGCTTTTTAAAAATTTCCCATTACCCCGAACACCCTTCCGTTCACTTCGAGTTCAATTCAATTTAGAGGCCCTACAGAAGGGCCATAACGTACTAAGTTCCAAAAGACCCTGAGAGTGTCACCGTTATACCTGGTTTCAAACCATTCATTCACCTCACCTTAGATCAGTTTGGGTGCACAATTTTGTGCTTATCATAGACTCTATACAGTTTTTTGATGATGCAAAAGCATGAGTGCCACAATGATGAACCTTCAAACTGTATCTTTGATTGCTAAATGTCTTAGATGTATAATTTAGTTTATTTTGCCTACCCCTCATTCTTTCCCTCATACTTTCTTCTCTTCAAGTTTGGCTTGAAGATTGACAAGCAATGTCGAGAGTAATGTGACACTGAAGCGCTATACTTCTTCTTCTTTTAGATACAAGAGTTCATGTGTTCGTGAGAGCAAGGCCATTTGATGAAACAACTTCAACAGCAACGATACCACTTGATTACCCTTCAGAGAAAGAGGTAGCCATTTATTTTGTAACAAAGCCTTCTTTGACTAACGACATTCACTATTATCTCCAAGTTGATTGCATCTGTTCGTTTTCTTGTTTCAGATTAGACTGATTGAGCAAAAGCAAGAAACAACTTACAAGTTCGATCATGTATTCTCACCATCAGCCACTAATCAGGAGGTAAAGGTTTCAAATATAAATCACGGATACTTATATTTAAATGATTTATTTGACTAACAAATCAGAAGATCAAAACACTTCATCGGTCATTCTGCAGGGCACACTTCAATGCTTAAGCCTGGGTTAAGCCTATCATTAAGGATGCGTAAGCGGTGATTCGGCTAGCTACAGTAGGACAACACAGCTATTGAGCAAACAACTTATCAAAGACTAAACGATCACTGAGCATGATTAATCTTTTAATCAACCAGTCAATAAGAATCACAATGTGTTGAGCTCACGTATTATTATGACGTATGACCGATGACCATAGTACTATGCATTCAGATTCATTTTTCTGTCTCTCTTCCTTAGGTGTGCAATGTTATTTGTTCACCTCTGATTGACACTGTACTTGATGGATACAATGGAAGCTTCTTAGTCTATGGACAGTCAGGCACTGGTATGGTTCTAAGCTAATACGTAAAAATATACCTATACCTCTATACGCATATCCATACCCAAATCTATACCTATTACGGTACCTATTTCTATACTTATACCTTCATATAGCTATACCTCTACCCACACCTATAGCTATACCAATCGTACCTATCTACATTTTATCTTTAACTATCAATATACCTATATTGCCCATGCAGATACCTTAACCTAAACCTAAACCTAAACCAATACCTATAACTCCAATGGTACCAATGCCCATACCTATACCCTATAATTTTACCTCTATACATGTATTAAACCTATCTCTTATATACCTTTACCTCTGTCTATGCCCATAGCTAAACCTTTTCCCGTGCCTATACATATGTTGAAACGTTACCTATGCCTATACCTGCACCCTTTACCTATGCCTAAAACTTTACTTCTTTGCTTTAAGTTATACCAAAACATATACATATCTAAACCTATACCTTCACCAATACCTATACCTATACTTATACCTATACCTATACCTATACCTATACCAATACCTATACCTATATCTATCATATTTTTCTCTTCTATACCTTTACCTATGTCGATACCCATAATTAAGCCTTCACCTGTTCCTATACATAAGATGCAATGTTATCCCATTATTAACCTCTATACATAAGGTAATACCTTAACATATACCTATACCAATAACTATATAGCTATATCTATACATATACTGTACCAAAATGTATACAAATACCTTTTCTTTTACCTATATCTTTAGCTACGCCTATGCATATACTTTTAGCTATACTTATAAGGCAAAAATATACCTATAACCACTACTACTCCAAAGGGCTCTGAATCTTTTGAAAATCTTCATAAGCTTTATCGATTATGCAATTGTTGCTCGTGCATTCTGAGAAATCCAACGTTCATTCTGAAGGTAAATCATTCACAGTACAATCAGAGGATGGTCTCATTCCAACTACAATAAATGAGCTGTTTGACCGTATTGAGAAAGATAGAGCACACAGCTATAAAGTATATATGTCATACTTGCAAATTTATCATGAAAGAATCTACGATTTACTTGATCCAAACAAAGAAGCTGATATGCATCTTAGAGAACATCCTACAGAAGGTAAGATATGCAAACTGTGTATACCTATACTTGTACTTATACTATACTTGTACAGTAACTAGTCATACAGCCGTAGACTCTCTTTCCGTTTGACATTTTATGTTGAGCCTTCTTCAGCACCATACATATTTGTGATGAATGGTGAAAACGTTTCCACAAGTGGCATAATACACAATAAAAGTATTCCAATTTACAGTATGCCTATATCTATACGTACACCTATGAAAAACCTAGCGTATATATATCTTTATCTGTATTAAGATGTATGCCTTACCCACACCTATACCTTCCCCCTACTATATATATAAAGAGGTGTTAGCTACCTACAGTAATACATGCATATAGCATACCTAAACTATGCCTATGCCTATACTTATAACTATACAAATATACGGTATACCCATACCAGAGTTATGCCTTTGCCAATACCTATATCTATATCCATACATATGCAATTCAATTTTCATCAACCATTTAAGGTCCTAGTAACATATACATATAATTACTAATAATAGTGTATATATTGTTATGCATGATGCTGCCTACATATACCTTTAGCCGTAATACAATCTATGCCTTACCTACACCTTTACC
This sequence comes from Chrysaora quinquecirrha, assembly GCA_014526335.1. Taxonomy (NCBI): domain Eukaryota; kingdom Metazoa; phylum Cnidaria; class Scyphozoa; order Semaeostomeae; family Pelagiidae; genus Chrysaora; species Chrysaora quinquecirrha. The sequence goes on from JACTAT010000014.1 coordinate 193,932, forward strand.
AGTATCCTTCACTATATATACATATAACCCTAATCGTAAACTTATGCCAGTAGCTATACTTATAGCTACACATACAACCGTACCTATGTCTATATTCCTTTCTATATGCATTCGCCAATGCCCATACTTATCTATTAGCTAAACAAAAAATTCAAACACTTCAAAAAGACGTTGCTTGCATAAGACAATCCTCTTTACAGTGGCCATTGATGTTAGACCAAAATGACAAGAAGATCTTAAATTATAGACTATTATAATAACAAAAACTAAACCCACCTTGATGTTGATCCATAATAACTATCTACAGGGATTATCATTGAGGGTTTGACAGAGTTTGCAATATCGTCAACCAGAGAGGCAGAACAACTTATTGGGCTTGGAAGGAAACAGCTCATTGTTGCAGAAACAAAAATGGTTCGAATGTCCAGCAGGTAAGTTTGGCAAGCATACCCAAAACATTTTTTATGTATCATCTTTAATGGAAATAGGGAAAGAAGCTAGGGAATAGTAGAATAGCATGCTAAACTCATTAACAAGTAGGATGATTCAGAATTTCTGATTGGAAGCTAAATAAGGCATTAGAACGTATGATCAAAAGTATCAGACACGTTAGTGGAACAAACAGGTATTAGAGAGCTAAGTTCCCCTGACCAAGACCCTGACATTGAGATGAGTAACACTGAGATGAGTAACACTGAAGGGGAAGAGTCAATAGGAAGACATAGGGACAGCTACTCTAGTAACTCTAGACAGCTACATTTACAGAAGCATGCAAAAAAACTAATAAACTGAAGCCAAGTAGATCATGGTACGAGACTTTTTTCTAAGGAAAAGAATGTTAAGAAGCCAGGATAGACCTGAGATTTTGCCACATTTATTTTCTTTCTCGGGTATTGCTCGTTATTTTCTTTTCTAATGAAGGTCACATTCAATATGTCTGCTACGAGTAGAGAAGAAGATGGTGCCAAAAGAATTTAGTAAGTTAAGGCATAAAGCCGCATGAAGTTTTCTACATCATGTGTACTTGTTTGGACGGATATGCTTTGAAATAAACAGAGATTACCAAGTGCTCTGAGAGTTGGCTCACAAGAATCGCTTGCTTGCTAAACTTGTAAGATGTAGGAAAGAGCAAAAGTAAAAAGTTTGATCATATAGGCCAAAGAGATTAGCCTAGATTATTCAGCTTCATATAACATTTATAAAAAAGGACAGTAAGAAGTTGGATCATTTAAGCAAGAGGGACTAGTCTGGACTTATTAAATGTTGCGTTAAACAATAGTTATAAAGACAGCAAGTTTATGAGGTATCAGAATGAACGAACATCAAAGGTATCCAAAAATTAACGCGACGATTTACGCGAAGTCAGAGAAATTGTCAGATGTCGCTCTTGGGGTAAGATCTTGGCCAAACGATCAAAATTTTTTCAAGTGTTAGGAATCTGCTTGTCAGGCCGAGTGTTTGACCAATTGGCAAACAAACATTTACAAACATTGTTGTTTGCGACAAGCAGAAAATGTTTTCTAGTAAATGCTGTTTGTCCATTGGTGTTTCACGACGTGGCCACAACGGTCAAGCATTGTTTCACAAGCGAATTTCAGATGTTTGATGAACAATGTTTGATCGTTTGCTAGGGTCTTTCGTCGATAATGAAAGAAAGCATAATAAGGATATGATTAGTGAAAATTTACTGTATTTCAAACATTTACTCACTGTATTTCAAGTTTCTGTATATAGCACCCCTGTAAGTTTCATGTAAGGACTGTTACCCAGGGGGGGGGGGGGGCTCAATAACTTTCAATACGGGGGGTCCATGCCACTATTTCCTTGGAGACCCCTAAATATTGAGTCTAATGTTTTGGGGACCCCAAATATTGAGTTTAATGTTTTGGAGACCCCCAAATATTGTTATCTCTATTTGGACACCTAAAATGTTTTCCCGTGTTTAGACATCAGTTCCATGACAATTTACAATTTATAAGCTCTTGCCTGTTGGATGGGTCATTGTAATGAACCCACCAAATCGCACGATTCTTCCTTCAGATTTGTGGACCCCAAATATTGAATTTTTGTCCATGTTATAATTCACAGACCCCAAATATTTAATAAGCTTAAGATTTCGGACCCCAAATATTAGCATGGACCCCCGTATTGAAAGTTAATGAGTACCCCCCTGGGGACTGTTAGCATTTCTTTAAGGTTCGAATATTTCCAGACTATACAAATTCTAACTTAAGATTTCTTGATTTTTAGCTTTGCTGGACGAAACAGATTTAACAGTAAGCTATTATTTCTTAATTATCCTATTCAAAGCCTAGAACCACTGCTTTCCAGGACAGTCACCCAGAGTATATCAACCTGAAGCCGCAATTCTAAAGTATTCTTGAAAAGGGTCATTGGGTTGAAAGGTAGGATTGGCAAAGATTGGCCAAACCTTTTGTGTGAAGTAAAAAGAAAGTGAAACTGCCTATCGGACTCTATAGCTATATTCGAGCTTTTCAAGGTTTTCCTGATACAGTTAGACTGCTTATCATGACAAGCCTTGATATTGAAGGCATTACATTTAAGAAGGGATCAGTCTCAGAATCTAGAAAGGAGATATGTAGTTCGTCTCTTTATTGGTGTGGCCTTTGCCTACCGGACAATAATGCCTTGACAACATGTTACATTTGTCCTATATATTGAGCCTAACAAATTTCTTTTCGTGATCATGAGGCAATGAAAAACAATGAGAATTATGATGATTGTAGCGAACTACATATGAAAACAATGGTATAGTAGCTGATACTGATTAGCCCACCTGGTTTTGATTTCAAGCTTCTCTCCACAATTTCAAGTAAATCATTATACTATTCTTTACAGCAGTTGCATTCCGAATTCATCAAACCAGAGGATGCATGCTGGAAAGGGAAATTATACTTGTGAGTATGCATAGTTTGCTGAGATGATTATTAAGAAACTCAAGCCAGGTTTCCATCCAGCTTGAAGTTGTAGCAAGTTTTGAAGTTGTACATAACTTTAAGATAGCGGAAAATAGTGGAAACATTTTTGGTCATACGCTAAAGATATCTGTCGTCATACTGAAGATGTCTCTGCTCTTTTTTGCAATGTCATATGCAGGCCAAGCTAAAATTAATTCGGCCTTTCAATTCTTTTAGATGTGATCTGGCTGGATCTGAGAGGCTGAAAAAGAGTGGAATAACTGGCGATCGGTTGAAAGAGGCTAGATATATTAATTCATCGCTTCTTGAGCTTGGGTAGGTCATATTGCCAATACCAGAGATAGAATTCCTTAACAATCATCCGGAAATGCTGGGGAAAATTCTACTATGTATCTAGTTGTCCACGTAAGCGTGCAGGACTGACAACCAAAACGTTGTTGGTTCGGGCCAGGGTCTTTCCATCTATGAATGCAAAGCTAACAACCTTGGGTAAGTAAGTAACGCAAATCTGCCTTTTCCTACCTCCGTGTATAAATGGGTACCAGGTTGGTATTTATGAGCACCCTTTCTAGGTGCACCCTGCTAAGTGCTATAGGGGTGATGTGTACAGTCGATCGGGTAGCCTTAGGCTGGTAATAGACATCAAAACGGCAACTTCAATTTTATCATGGTATCTTTTCGCTTCAAAGGAATGTGATTCATGCATTATCTGCAAGCAAGTATCAGCACATCCCTTTCCGCAATTCAACACTAACTAGGCTGCTGAAAGAAAGTCTTGGAGGAAACAGCCGTGCAAGCTTAATGGTAAATAAAGTTTCCTTTACCTTTAACAATTTTATCAGAATCTTAAATACAGCTGTTGTTCAAGGCATGGGAGAAAGTTTAGCTGTGTTTTTCTCTTGGCTGAAGAAACATGGGTTCGAATCTATGCTTACTAAATCTGTTTCAGGGTGGTGAAGTAGGACCAGGAAGCGATTTGATAGATCAAGGGTTCGAGCCCATGCTATGCTGGTCTTTGAGGATGAGTAAGGACGAAGGACGAGGCATCAGCCCTCCCTGTATGCAGTGCCACGAGTCTTGATCTTGAGTCGAACCCATATTATTAAAAGCTAGTAGAAAAGATAAGACCGAGAAGAACTTATTGCCGTATCTGAATCCATGAAAAGTGACCAATCACAATGTGGGTAAAAATTAACAACAGGAGCTCAAATAATATATTAGGCCAAGCCTGTTTGAAAGAGTGTAGAGAGTAGCCTGAAATGTGTAATCAATCCCAAGAAAATAAGTTATATGGTCACTATGTGGGTCAAAGCAAGATCATTAGCTCTTTTCCATGCAATGCCAGCCCTGCAAGTAAAATGGGAGGACGATTCCCTTTTGTCCCTTTTACTCCAAAGATGGGAATTATCGCGAAATTGACGAGAATCTATTTGATTATTATTGCTATGCCTTTTACGTGTATAAGTCATACATGTTACAGACATGATAACAACGATTTCAGTTTACTTGGTTTTTCAGATTTGTATATCATCGTCACCACATCACATAAGTGAAACAAAATGTTCGCTGAACTTCGGACAAAGAGCACTTCGAGTTACAAAGAGTTCTAGCCCCAATGTAGAGGTAAGTCTTCTGCATTAAATAACTGAAAAGTTAAGAATCTGTACCTTGTTATCTGCTAGAACTGTCACCCATCCACGTCTTTTACTGCTCTCCTAACAGTTCATACTAAAAAGAAGAGTCGAGATTAGTTGGGAAATAAGCTTCACAGACACAGCCCTAAATCACAATATTAGCTACGTTAGCTACATGCTATATACTCTAATATTGGAGAGGGTTTCTGTACCTTTGAGGACCTTCAGTACTAGGGGCATAGCATTATAGCGCAAAGAATACTCAGTACATTCAAGGCATACCACGAATTCTGAGGGGTATGGTTTAGACTAGCATTATGTACGGTAACAATTTGTATGGATGCTCCCACATGCTTTCACCGTCAACTATATATGTTGCCAAAGCCAACTACAAACCCGAGCTACACATGAAGGCAGTCCCTAAGACAGTGTGCCATTACTCTGTTCCAAACCGTAATTTGAATTCCGGAGCTAAGGAAAACAAAACCTAACACTCTATTACTCACAACACTTTATACCAAACCTTTTGATTGCAAAGTGTTGTCTTGTTTGAATAATCAAACACATAAGTACATACATACATGCATAGCGATTCTCTTTTCTTATAAAAGCCTAAAAATCTAGACGTAGGTTTGTAACTAAACTAATTCCAATTACGAACTTAAAGAAAATAAGATTAAACCAAAACTAAAACGAATAAATTATCAACTAAAATTAGATCAGTAAGGACGTTAGATTTCTCTTTAACATTAATAAAAAGCTTAAAAAAACTTTGAAGATGAGTTTTAAAATGACAATTGTTTTCAGTCTGCAGACAAAGATGGTTTGAAAGATGAAGATGTAGCTTCGGTAATAACGATATAAATCTTAAACTATAAATAAACCTACTAATTATTAACATACTTAATAAATAAATAAAATCTGCAAAACATTAGCCTGAACTATGAAAGTCCAATTGAAATAATCAATTGACCAAATAATAAAATGATAAATAATAAATATATAAGAATATAAATTGTATGATAAGGTATAAATAAGAAATAAATTCAATAAGATTTTACCGAATTAACATTGAAAAACCAAACACAACGTCGTAAAATAAAGCTGTAGAAATTAGCCTGAACATGAACAAGTGAATAATAAATAACAAAAAAATAAGAATAAATAACACGATAATTTATAAAAAAATAAAGGATACAATTATCAATATTAAACTGAATTAACACTAAGAAACCAAAAAATATTTTACCATTAAACGAATAAGACGCAAGGTAAGTAAATCAATATTCAATAATACAGAAACATTTTCGGTGAAGCAGTTTCATTGATATTCTGCACTACATATAAACTATAAACGTTGCTTTAAGATAGAGTAACAACAGTTAATGCACAGTTGTGCAACAAAGGGCTCTTAACAATGCACTCTATGAACCCAACTTCTAGCAGTCAGTGGCTATGCTTCTAAAAGCCTGTCTATGTAAAGCGTTTCGTGCATCAATTTTTTCCCTACCCCTCCAAATGCACAACTGCATACATCAGAAATCATTAATTGTTGCACCATTGTGTATTATTTGTAGCACATTGCACAACCCTATACAGTAATCAAGCCAAGAACTTCTAGCATGCAGCTTCCCAAGGTATTCCTACTAGAATTAAAGTTTACCAACTAGATAGGTTAGCTCTTACGTACTATTAATTTGAATTCTGCACATAACATAGTAGCTTATCTAAAAGCAGAGGTGTATATCAAGGGGTGCCAGAAGCAGGGCAGAGCAAAATGGGGGCAGTATCCTAAAATTAGGGCAAAGCACTGGAAAAGGAATTTTCGCTAGGGCAATTGCCCCCTTGCCACCTCTTCGAGCATCCCTGGCTATATCTTAACAACATAGATAGAGCTGCACATTCAAGAGGAGAAATTGACCAGTAGTTAGAAGACACAATGAACTCCTTTCTGCAAAAAGGCTCTCCTCTGCAGTTATATACTAAGACACCCGAAATCTTCCCGTCTGGTCTCGAGTAAACTGACTGATAGCTACATTTCGAGAAGCGCTATCTATCTTTATAAAAACAAACTGTCTCAACATTTTGCAAAACAAAAGTTTATCCAAACTTCCTGAAGACAGTTGTCAGTGGGCTTGAATTGCCAAACAAGCAGCCTATTTAATTCAAATGTTTGTGCCATAGCTTTGAAATCTTAACGCTCCGCAGAAAATCATCTCAATTTTTTTCTTATGTTCACACTTAGCCTATAACAAGAGAGCTGTGCGATGCGAAAGCAACAAACACTAGTTTGGATTACTGTACGTGCATCAAAGTAGCATACTAACCTGAGATAATGAATCCAAAATTTTCTTTGTTTTGATAGATCGACTACAAAGCTCTTTCGGAATATCTAAGCAAAAAGCTCAAAGAATTAGGTAAGGCATTTTTCTACATATTAAGATTTGTATCGTAGTATTTGTTGATTTGTAAGACTGGTGCCTGCCAGTCTAAGGTACCGAAATGTATGCACTTAGGCTCATTCCATGCGAGCGCAAATTCAAATTGGATGATTAATACTCTTTTCAATCAGTATTTGTCGAAAGCTGTCTTCGTACCAAGACTTTGGTAAGTCTTCTATATGATGAAATGCTGAATTTCCAGTTTTAATACCCATGGAGTGCACTTAATATATTTTTGAGTCGGGGATCTGCCTGTCAATGGGGTGTCATTTCTAGGGAAAACGTCCGAGGGGGTAGAGGATTGTCTATTAAAGTTCCAGAATGAATAGCAGGCAGGACAAATTTTTGCCGGAAAGGGTCCGGTTTTTGTCTAATTTTAGCCTTAAATGATTTGGTTTCACAAAGGTTTCCAGATGAAATTCCGGAAAGGATATTACTTTTGGGGTTCCGGAATTCCGGAATGGGTACCAAAAACTTTGTTTGGCAGGCACACCCCCGTACTTATGTGAGGTAGGTGCACCAACGGATTTTAATATTTGCTTCTCTTTTCTCGTTATTCAGAAACAGCGTATAATGCAGAAAAACAGAGTTACATCAAGATGCAGGAAGAGATGACAGCAACGAAAAAAGGCGTGTCTAGAATACCAGTCCCACTTTCAAGAACACAATCAAACTGGAAGGATGAGCGCTCAAGGAAGTTCCAAGTCCGTAATGACAACTTTTACAAGTTATCTTTTGTATATCATCTGTGGTAAAGAGATCCTTGCAAAGATAACTTTCAGGGTTTCATATCTTCTGGAATCTTATCTCATAGCATAGCTGCTGCACACCTTATTCTCTTACTCTTATGGCACCATTGTAACATCTACAGGCATTCACTGGTGATTCATGTGTGATAAGGTAATAAGGAGCCAATAGATTTCAAATCATAGCTGTCCATTCTATTTTACAGGAAGGTAGAGAACTAAAAAGAGAGGAACTGGCAGAGATTACAGAAGAACAAGTAAAACTCCACGTTGAAGACCCAGCTCTGTTTATGGAAGAAAGTGATGTGCATATCGACGTAGATGGAACCAGACTCTCACCGTTTCAGCAGAAAACTCAAAGCACTTGGACTGATGCAACAGATAGCTCTTCGAGCGGGCCTAAAACTGTCGCTGATAAAGAAACAATAATGGATGAGCCATTTTTTCAACTAAACAAACAGTTAACTGTAGGAGGCACACAACAAAAAGATTTCGTAACGATGGCATCGCAAACGGACGAAAATGCAAACTTGATATTCTCCAGCAAAGTTGACGAAAAGTGGACAGATATTCCTGATTTGAAACAGTCTACTCCATGCAAGGCAAGTCAGAGAGCTTCAGAAATTCAATTATTAATGACCCTGTATATCCTTTACATGCTACTGAGCAGCCTGTTAGAAGCTCTGAATGCTTGACAGCTTCTTCACAGACTGAAGACAAGGAGTTTATGCAGTTCAACAGCCAGTATAAGAAAGACATAGCGGTCGCCAGTGTTGGAACGGAAGATCAGCTTCCTCTTCATGATTATATCTCTGATTCTCTTCCACAACAAGAACCTGTCAGTGAAATGGAACCTGTGTTTAGTGACTTCAAAGCAACAAACACAGATGAGAAACAAAGTCTAATGGAACTCCTGCTGTAGCTCCGGGTTGTGAATCAACCAGTACAGACTCAGCTGCTGGAGGGTATTCAAATTCATTTACGTCCACAGAAAATACCAAAGAAAGCCCCGCGAGAAGTAAAGAGGACAACGAACAGCGTCACGATTTAGATCCCGGAGAAGGTGCAAAAATGTTAACAGATGAAGTGAAAACTCTAGGACTGAAGTACCAAAGGTCTGTAAAGTAGGGGACCTACTACCATTTCATAAACTTACCGAGACAAATCAAAAGCAACAGACAGCACTTCCTGATCAAGAGCATTTACAGGATGACTCTACTTGTGATCTCAAGCTATCAGAATCAAAGGGTCGACTTCCAGTAGTAGAAGCAATATCTCGTGCTCAAGTTATAGAGGAGCAGCTGTGTTATTCGTCAGAACAACATGACGAGTATCATCGAAAGCCTCTTCCAGATACCGAAGACGCAAAGTATGAAGCAGGAGAGTCAATTAAGCAAATACAGCTACCATTGGAAGAGGGAAAAGTTGTTGATAGCCAGAGCAGTGAAGGTCCACATCATCCATTGCACGAAAAGTTGGAGCTGACTAGCTGTGAGAATATTGCAACTGAAGCTGATTCAGATGCCAGAGTAAATGTGGAAAGGACATTTAATGAAGAGTTCAAAACCAAAGAAACCATGGAGGTCGAAAAACAGTTAATATCCAACGATTTAACTACGAAACTGCTAATAGATGAAAACTGTAACGTTGAAAACGTCATTCGTATTCAACGAGAAAAGAACAGCAGACTAAAGACAGGCCTTACACAACAATAGAGCACAAGACACAGGGGGATGCAGAGGAGCAAAATGCAAGGCAAACTGAGCCAGATTTCAAAGCAAATGAAATAAGTCACAATGGAAAAGGCTTTAATCCAATTGATTCAAGTAACGTTCATTTTAATATTGAAGACAATATCATGAAAGTCTGTGTAGCTGAGTCAAAAGAAACGTCAGATAAAGAAAGAGAAGAGGTACAAGTTGTTAATATATGTGAGACAGGTCTAAAGGAAGTTTCAAACTTTCCAGAGTTAAAATGCCATAGTTCGTATATAGAGCATAAGGATGATAATGAGATTTACCCAGTTAAAGCATTGAGTGCAGTTAATGATGAGACTGAAGATGGAATACTTGATACTGAATATCAGATAGAGACAGAGAATATTATGACAGAAGAAGACGAATCTCAGAATGAAAGCACTCTAGTTGGACAAGATGAGAGTACTCTTGTTGTTAACGATCAACCAACATTAGTAAATACTACAAATCAGAATTTTGATAGCAATAGTGAAACGATACAAAGTACCAAAGATAAGATGAGTGTGGCATATAATGCCCATGAAGATAGAATGACAAGTATTACGGCGGACAAAATTACATCCCTTCCATCTGATTGTGAGAGCTTAACTTCTAGACAGAAAGAAAGACAATCCTATATCTCAAAGCAAAATGATGCATAATGCAACAGAGGAAAGAGCAGCCATTGTTGTAGATAAAACATTCGCTATAGTTGATTCAAATGATTATTTTGTTAAGAAGGAGGACACATGTTTTGACCTTGATAAGAGTTCTGTTACCAAGGATGGTATTCTAGCTGCATCGGAAGACACAATACTTAAAGCTCATTTCAATAGGCCAATCGATGTTCAGTCTGAAGGTATTGAATCTGCCCAAGATGAGAAGCTTATTCCTTTAGACACAACTCAAAGCAAAAGCAATCAAACTGAATTAATTACGCCTAGTTCACAAGCTATTTCTGTCAAAGAAGACAACGTTTCTATGAAGGGAAATATTTCTGTAAGCCCTAGCTTGGACAAAAATGACATTGAAGACTCTAGTGTTGCATACGTTAGCAAGGAAAAAGAAACTGGGCATTTTTCTGCACCTTCAAACCTACTAAAACCAAACAAAACCTCCTCGAGTACTCTCAAATCAGATGGAGAAAACAAGAGGTTGTTGAAGGAACTACTTCTAAACAGGAAGAGCCTACAACTAAGGGAAATGTTATGGAGGCAAATAAAGACGATAACGAAGAACCCAAGAAATACTTTGATGACAGCGGTTTTATGTCATTTGAGCCAGTGGAGGAAAAGAGACAAGACACATTAACACAAGGGCTTCCTATGAATACGATCTTCTCTCCAACCGAAACCAGTGACGTAAAAGCAACGGCTGATCATAACAAAGCGTCTATGTTAGATGAAGATCCAGCAAGAATTGGAAGCGATTTCGGTATCGACACTGGTGAAGGTTTTCAAGTTGCTTGGTCAAATCTCTCTTCTTCACAGGACAATCAATCTGAAGAGAAAGCTCCTATAAAGAGCAACATTATTGCCTTTCAAGGCGAGACCATTGTACGTCAGCAGACGGACTCTTTTATTAAAGAAACGCTCGAATTACCAAATAAAAATCTTGAGGTAAAAGAACTGGATGCTGTTGATTTCGGAAAGACGGGCCCATTAGAAAAATCTTCATCGAAACGAAATTTGAAAACAGCTCAAACTAGCAGTACAGCAGAGCCAGCGTCAGTTTTAAAGACGACAAGAGTTTGGTTATTCAAAACCCCAATTCATTAGCTATTTATGATGCTAAGAATTTTGCAGCCCCAGAGGTTGGAAAGCTTGTTTCAGTTGAGGAAAGTGCTCCTTGTAGAGATGAGAGATCAGATGCAGCACTTAAGCTGCCTAAATCACAGAATTTTCTTGAAAGTGAGGACAGAACTCTGGCAACAGATAGAGTAAAAGCAATTGAAGACGTGAAAGGAACTAGTAATGATAACATAAAGGGGCTACCAGTTGTTCAGGAAAGCGTCTTAGGCAGCAATCTGAAGCTGAAGGAAATAGGTCAGGCAGAACCTAAGGCAGAAAATGTGGGACAACTACAAAAGGACAGCAATAGACAAGAGCGCAGTGTAGAAAAACGGAACGTTGGAGACAGTCTGTTCGGCTTGAATAGTCACTTTCTGGGAATGGAAAAAGGCAGTTTATTAGAGTCCGATGTGAAATCAAAGCAAGTGGTTGATGATACAATTACACCACAAATATCTCATAGTGACTACAGCAGCTTCATGCAAGATTCCTTGCTAGATATGGAGATCAAAACGTTTATTGATAGCCACCTAGAAAAACCTGCAAGTGCACCTGAATTGAAGGAAGGTAGTGAAAAATTTGTAACAGACAGTATCGATAAAACACATGAAACAACAATAGTCACTGATAAAACACTTCAGGAGCCTTTGGTGCAGATTTTGGACCAAGAAAACTTACAGAGACAAAGACAATCTCGGGATGAAACTAAAAGCAGTTTTACTCGCGATGTCGGTTTGAGTGACAAACTTAACATCTTACCTAAAGGAAGGATTAATTCAAGTACCAAGAACGAAAATTCGCAAAGAAGTAAAGATAATAGTGCAAATGGACCAGAAGGCCATGAAAAGAATCTTTACTTCAGAGATGCTGATTTGGTAGGCTTTCAGGATTCTTGCAATTCACACAATGGACAACGAAATATAGAATTGACATCAGGAGGCAAAGCTCAAGACGAATTCCCGATTATTCAAGGAATCGTCACCGATGATCAGCATTCTTTGATAAAGAAAGCAGCTATAGTTGATAACAGTGAGGTGGAAAGGCGGAGGTTTAGGCCGGTTTCTATAGGAGAAGCGAGGAAAATTGCATCACCAACGGATGATGAGGGTACTGTTACGCCAACGTCAGAAATAAGTGATTTTATGGCTCAGAAGCAAGTATTGAAGAATCTTATAGAAACAGAATCGGTTAGCGTAGATGCTAGCATATGCTCTGATTTAACTGTGACTGATTCAACAACACCGTTAGTTCAGATATCCCCACTGGAAGAAAGTACCCTTGAACGATTTTCTTACCAGAAGCCAGCGTCAGTATCTCCTTCACCATCTTCAACAAGTACAGACTCAGAGCTCAATCACGCGCTCAAAGAGAAGGATAAACTTAAAAAAGCGCTTACGTCAGTTAAAAGCCAGTACGAAGGTCTCTTGCAAGAATTTGATAGAATAATCGCAAGCAACTCTGGAGCTAATGACGAAAACATCAAGATATCAAAAGAGAGCTATCAAATGGCTTTGCAATGCAAGGAAGAGTTAGAGACTGAGCTTACAAAAGCGAAAGAACAACTTGCGATAGTAATAGCTGCTAATGAAGAGCAAAAAGAAGGATTATTGTGGCAGACAAGTGACAGCGAGTTCTCAGAAGATACTGAGTCTGTTATACCTGAGAGTGAAGATGGAGATATGACTCCTAGAGCAACGTCTACCCCCCTTCCTGCGAAAGATATAGATGATAAACTATCTGAAAGGACAGTTAAATCAGGGGGAGATGTAAGAGACATAGGTCCCTGTCTGATAAGGATCGACGAAGAGGTGTCGAGCAGTGCCGACGGCAAAGGAAAACCAGTGGCTTCCGTTAGAACAAAAACAGAGCCACACAGAGTATCTGGTGCAAATATTAGCCATGATCTTTTGAATTTGGCCTACAAAGTATCTGGGCACAACGAAGAAAATGTTTCAGCGATAGATAATCCTTCGCTCGACCAAAAGACTGAGCAAATAAACCCAGATCTTCATAAATTCAGCTCGTCAGAATTGCAACGGCTACCGGCCACTCTTCCAAGACGCAGGGGCTCGAGCCGCCGACCAAAGACAATGGTTCTCGAAGAGGGCATTCCATCGGACTTCAAATGGATAAATAAAAGGGGTGCGACATCTGAGGAGCAGGCGCGGAAGAATCAGAAACTAACGTTACAAGCGATAGAGAATGCAGAGTTGAAAAAGGAGTTACTTCTGACAAAGTTAGAGAAAATACGACTAGAAGCGATGTTGTCTTGTGTTATGATGCGATTGTCACCAAACGAAGTGGACAGCAGCTTCAGGAAAATATCAGTTAATTCTATAACATCATCCAGCTCAACACTACGGTCGACAGCAAGTTTAACAAATATACCGCAGACGGATCCAACAAGTCCGGTAGGTTTGGAAAATTTTTCGAAGAACCATAAAATGTAGACTTATTACATGAGTTCCAGTTATCGCTTATCAGACAGAGACTAACACCAAACCTGAGATCGCTGAAAGTTTGAGCGTCCAGCAGTTGAACTCAATAGAAATAACTAAGATAACCTCGGTCTCATGAGCGATAATTGGGACTCAAGTAATACGTCTACACAAAGTGTAGTTGTACAAAAGCTATACTGAATCATAATAGTTTACGTGTTTTGCAAAAAATTTAGGATTATTGCTTTACTTACAGTTTCAGCCGATGTCACCAATTAAGAGATCAAACCCAAGAGTTGGAAGCCCTTTGTCAGGTAAATCTTGTGTCCTAAAAGAAAATAGAAAATATATGTACCATTGATAACCATGAGCTACTAGGGCTGCACCAACGTGTTTATGACAATTAACCATGAGCTATTAAGGTGTACCATTATATGTACCATTGATAACCATGAGCTGCTAAGGTGTATCAATGTTTTCACCGTTATTAACCATGACCTTCTAAGATATGAGCTTAAGATATATCGATGCCCTTACAACTACTATCTATTTGCTACTATAATTTATCCATGTGTGTACAATGATTAACAATGATTAACCATTGGCTACTACTACTGAGTTGTATCAATGCGTTTACAATTGTTTACCACAATTTGCTAAGGTATTAATGCTATAGATTTCAGATAAATGTTTTTTTCCATAACGGTAATGTTTATTGTATACGGTATACGGTTTTCTTATATTTGTGATCTATCTTAAATTTTCAGGCCGAACAAGTTCTCCTTTACACCCACGAGTACGGTGAGTGTCTTGCATTGCAATATATTACGTCCTAAATGCATCTTATATCATTAGCTAGGGAACCATATAACAGAGGCTAGAGCAATATATTTCATTTTTGTAGATTTGGAGAACCTTATAAAGCACCCTCGTCAACAATGAGTCCACGATCATCGTCTGTATTTGGTCATTTGTCCCAGCTGACACAATCCTCATTGTCCCCTTCGTCTTTGGACTTCGACATATCAAGTTGTACATCATCAGAATTCCATGATTCACCTGTGCCGTTGGAACGGTTTTCACCGTACGGCCAAGACGACGATAGCTTGAATAGCCCATACACAAAAGGCAAGGGTAAACCTGATGGTCAGCCAGGAGATGAAGAATTAGCAGTTGCTTACAAAGGGAAGAATAAAATGCTTCTCACTGCGTGCTTGCCGTTTCTGCGGAAGAAGAAAGGCGGAAGAAGGCACAGTAAAACGGACGATAAAAGTAGGAAAGATAGCCATGGAACAGCGTGCTAATAATTGCTGCGTGTCACTTAGTAACATATTATTTAATTTTCTTTTACACATTTTTAGTTTTATGATTTATATTGATTTCATAATGAATGTAGAAATTTGATGTCAGTGTTGAATTTAAGCGCCAGGTTAGTGCATTTTAAAATAAAATTTTCTAATGTATATATTTAACATCACGAATGGAACCTAATTTATAGAACATAGTTCAATCAAAAC
Source organism: Chrysaora quinquecirrha (assembly GCA_014526335.1). NCBI lineage: Eukaryota > Metazoa > Cnidaria > Scyphozoa > Semaeostomeae > Pelagiidae > Chrysaora > Chrysaora quinquecirrha. Next base: position 209,173 of record JACTAT010000014.1, read on the forward strand.
TTATTTATCATAGTATAGAATTATAAACTTATTTGAAATCTTTATGAATTGGGCAAAACAAAATTGCTAGTTTATCTGTACGTTGTCGTAAAATATCTGTTGATAGGCCCCTTGACCACTGTTAAGCCGGGCGCAAACCGTGTCAAAATGTTTGTCAACATCCACCAACAATTGAATTGATGGCCAGCGTGTTGGAACGGTTTGCTGTGGGTGTTGGCCTGATAAAGAACATGTTGTTGACCGAAGAATGCTGGCCAACATTTTCAAACATGTTTAAAAATGTTGGCCAACATTTCCATGACGTCAGCAACCCAAAACTTCTCAGATGTTGTGATGGTATGGCAAACCGGACCAACATGTTAGCCTATTTTTTAGACAACATATTGGCCAGAAATGTTGGCACGGTTTGCGCCCGCCTTTAGCGGCCATTTTGTTCAACCATCGTTTTGAAAGTCCAAAAGGGAGTTAATTGAATTCACTTTACACGCTTTTTTCAGAAAGCTCAAGGCCTAGTTTTTAAAGTTTTGGACCTCTTTTTATTGAATGGTAGTGCCAGAAGTTTCTTAATAGTTCCTTCATTTTGACTGCATATTTAGTGCCATATTGCCCTGACTATTATAAGGTGTACCTTGTACGTGAGCAAAGCTAGAATCTACTCAACGAAACATTTGATATCATTAAATTTCAAGGAAACAAGTGTAAAATACGATCTATGCTAGCTTTGACCTCTAAATGAATATAGCCAGCTTCCTGATCATTATAGTGAAAAATATTCAATTGAAAAATCCCTAAGCGATTAAATCATTAGTAGTATAAGTCTTTTAAATTTTTCTACCTTCTACATGTAGGTTCCTTATAATGTGGTTCTTTATAAAATAGAAAGCGTGTACTGTACTTGGGTGACCACACTCCTTATACAGCGTGGTATTTCATTATAATAGACCTGTACCGAATGGGATTGAATTGCATCAAAAAATTTTGCTTACTGATCATTAATTCTAGATGAAATCAAGTTACAAAAGAAAAGGACCTTTCTGTAGTAAGATACTTGGCCAATCAACGCTATGTACTAACAGGATTTCGCTATCAGTGGTTAGGTTAATATTGCGGTTTAAACACAGGTGTGTCGAAGACCTCACCAAATAGGGGGTAGGTTCAACTAATAGGAATTCAGTACCAACAATTAATTGCCAACACATAACATTGACAAAAGACATGCAGGGTAAATGTTAAACGGTATAGTTAAACATTCAGCCTTGAAACACGTATTCAAGAGAAATTTTAACATTAAAGAGTATATGAATTCTACGCATGGTGGTCAATTTCATTGCTTCAAATCGTTGTAGGCTTTCCGCAGTGTGAAGCCGAGTTTGCAGACGACCACAACAATCGCTATCAAACATTAATAATTAAAGGCGATCTAGCTTCAAGTTATTGTAGAAAATATGACAAAAAGAGATTTATACTCACTACATAACTGCAGATAAGCTTTTGCTATGTTGCTTGAATGTGGAACAACACGCTACAAGATAAATTTAAGCAGTTGAAGAACATTAATACGAGGTAGATTGCTTTATTGCGTGGTGATAAACAAAGCATAGACCACTGTATACTCACAAGTTAACAATTGCTTTGAAAGCACAATAAATTTAATATATACCAGAATAAAGCTGTTAGAGAAATAACACATTGATACAAGAAGAAATTGTACGGGGAATGGCAGCCAAAAACGGTGACTTCCTTCCACAGAAGTAATTTTTAAACGATAGAAGCAGTACTATACAAACTTGGTTATCAAGGCTTTTGCACTGAAGCAGATGGCTGCTGGGAAAAAATCAGAGTGAAAAGGAATATCAAAAGTGAAAATGTTGCCAACAGTTCTCAAACGATGCAAGGTAAGACACTTGGTAATGAGAATTTGCTTCTGAAAATTTTCCCAGTTATGGAAAGCCTGTATCTGTACCGGTCAAGTGAAGGAAAGTAAAGCCAAACTTATGTCGACCTACGGTACAATAGAACTAATGCCAGCTAGTTTTAACCCCTAAGCTATGTCGACATGTCAACAACTAGTGAGACCTTAAATTAAAGGATACAGATGATCGTGGTCGCAGGTCGACTACGACCGACGGAAAACAGTTTGCAACTAATGGCACAAGTAGAACATGTTCCACGTTTTTGAACTGTGCGCCGACGTTTAGTTGCAGTCAAAAAGGAAGACGCCGACTAGTTTAGTTGCATTCAAACTAGTTGCGACAAATAATTTTTCTGTATAAATACGATAGATCTAAGATAGATATACGACAGATACTTTATACACATATTAAAGGAATAGGAAGGTAGTACGGGTATTGAGTACTTCGAGGCATCATTTCGTTACAAAGTGTATATACAGTTGACATCCGCTATCTTGAACTCTCAAGGGAAACTGGAATTTGTTCGAGATAGCGAATGTTCAAAATAACGGATGCCCCATATAAATATAAAAAATTATAGTTTTTAAGTCAGAAAAGGAACCTCTATTAACATGCAGGGTTACTGATCCCAAATTTCATCAAACAAGTCTGGTATTTTTTTACATAGGAGTCAAAGCTCATCTGCTTTTATCCCTACTACTGGTGAAATTGAGATAATGGCGATGCAGCACATCTTGAAAGAGAATAGCTTTCTCTATTGTATACATGGGCAGCATATCACTTAGCTGCTGCCATTCCTGCTCCGCTAGGCGAACTTATACATATTTTCAGCCTGTCTCTTTATCCAGTTCAGCAGAAAATTTGGCAAAGTTCGAGATAAAGGGCAGTTTTTCCTCATGGGAAATCGAAAATGGTTCGAGATAGCGAATGTTCGAGATAACGGGGTTCGAGATAGCGGATGATTTTTCTATACAAACCCTTATACCAAAACGAGGGGAAATGGAAAATCGTTCGAGATAGCGAATGTTCGAGATAGCGGGCAGTCGAGATAGCGGATGTCAACTGTATATGCGAAGATTTTGCTTGAACAGATGAAACCAGTATACATTAAACCTGACTTTTTCTGCATCAAAATTCTTTATCAACTATTTTTCTACTGCACTTGAGCAACAACCTGATACTGTATATGCGAAGAGATACAGAAACACGACGAACAAAACAATAGAGATTTCAGAAACAAGTTCTTTTGATTTCGCAATCATAGCACACAAAATTAATGTCTAATTCATGACTTTAAGGAACATATCCATAACATCGAAATCAAAAGTAAAGGCCAAACCTCTTCGTGAAGTCGGTGAATAATTGCAAAGAGAACTGAGACAATCACCTGTGTTACTTTATTGAATCTATGTAAAATCCCATTAAGTAACGCCTACAGGATTTCGCTGTTATGGTTAGAAAAGTCCTAAACCGTGGTTCTTAGTGGAATAGCTTTTAAAACTGTAAATAAATAATTTATCCCATTTCATTGATACTTAAAAATAATGTTATCGATAGTTTGCAATTGAACTTTTTTGCTTGATTTATAGAGGCATGCGCCACTGCTGTTAATATTTAAATATTCATTACACATAAGTGCAAAGGTCTAAATCTTGCTTTGGCTGAAGAAATAGAAAGCAAACGATAAAACGAATAACCTGTTGTTTTCGCTGGCTATTAGGCTATGGTATTAAGGCCGTATTTAAACGGGCAAGGCTCTGGTATCAAGGCCAGAATTCCCTCTTGCAGTCGATCGTTGTTGACGGACGGTGACTTTACTGTGGCTTCGGTTTTTGTGGCAGCTCTCAGCTCGCTTTGTAGTCTAAGATCATTTGCTATCGATCTATTAATTTCTCTCCATTTTGGGTTTCTCTTAGCTACAACAATAACCATATAGGTCTTCCCATGATTTCTCTTTCTTTCCTTTTCCTTGCAAATTGCGAACTACATTTAATGTACGATAATGTGGAAACGGTTGAGATGGCTTAGGCATGTCAAAGGGATGGATGATAGCTGTATCCCAAATATAGTTCTCTTGAATGAAACTTGTGATGACTTCAGGAAACAAGGACGTCCGTAGTTGAGGCCCACGAATTGTTTTATATGAATGTAGATAGCTAGAAAGAAGGCGCAACACAAAAACAACCGCAGTCATTTCCCAATCTACCTCGTATCAACACAGTACTCTAGCAGAGCTGTACTGTTTACTACTGGATATGTAACGAAATCCTCAATTCCTTAGGTACACATTCTGGTATCACTGCTCCTATTCATCATCCTATTTTGCGATGCACGACAGAAGAAACCAGTTTGTCGAAACAAAAGATTTCAAAAGAAAGGTAAGAAGTAGAGAGTAGCTGGTCACAACACAGCTTTTATTATCATATGATGGAAACTAAAACTAGCCACGGAATATTCAAACCTATGCTTGTATGGTATGACGACAATCATTAAAAAAATATATACATACATATGTATGATGCTGAAGAAGACTCAAAATAACCAAAAGATAGTGGGGGAGCCTTGTGCTATATTGACTTGCAATGTGACCTGGTGATTTCATTGAGCTTTATAGCTTGGTGAAGCCATCCTTGGCTCTGGTCATGCAGCCCGATTAAAAGCTGCTTCCAACCTTAATCTGGGGTTAAAATGGGCTGCTTACCTGCTTGCTTATCCTTTTATCAACATAAAATCTGTTTCAAGAATAAATATATCATTCGCATTTTCCTATGCAGGCAAGGTCATAGCTAACTTTGAACTAAAATATGCATTCGGCGGAGAAAAGAATATAGCTGAAGAAGAGAACCAGGACATACTACAGTCTTGGCTAAGATTGATGTCCCAGGATGTAAGCCAAGGAGTCTTTGGCTAAGATCGAAACTCCAAGAAATAAGCAAAAGAGGCTAAGATCGATGTCCCAGGAAATAAGCCAAGGAATCTTTGGCTAAGATCGAAATTTATGGAAATAAGCAAAGGAGGCTAAGATCGATGTCCCAGGATATAAGCCAAGGAGTCTTTGGCTAAGATCGAAACTCCAAGAAATAAGCAAAGGAGGCTAAGATCGATGTCCCAGGATATAAGCCAAGGAGTCTTTGGCTAAGATCGAAACTCCAAGAAATAAGCAAAGGAGGCTAAGATCGATGTCCCAGGATATAAGCCAAGGAGTCTTTGGCTAAGATCGATATTCATGGAAATAAGCCAAGGAGGCTAGATCAATATCCCGGGGTATAAGCAAGCAAAGGAGGCTAAGATCGATGCCCCAGGAAATAAGCCAATGAATCTTTGGCTAAGATCGATATTCATGGAAATAAGCCAAGGAGGCTAGATCAATGTTCCGGGATGTAAGCCAAGGAGTCTTGGCTAAGATCGAAACTCCAAGAAATAAGCAAAGGAGGCTAAGATCGATGTCCCAGGATATAAGCCAAGGAGTCTTTGGCTAAGATCGATATTCATGGAAATAAGCCAAGGAGGCTAGATCAATATCCCGGGGTATAAGCAAGCAAAGGAGGCTAAGATCGATGCCCCAGGAAATAAGCCAATGTAATCTTTGGCTAAGATCGATATTCATGAAAATAAGCCAAGGAGGCTAGATCAATGTTCCGGGATGTAAGCCAAGGAGTCTTGGCTAAGATCGAAACCCAAAGAAATAAGCAAAAGAGGCTAAGATCGATGTCCCAGGAAATAAGCCAAGGAATCTTTGGCTAAGATCGAAATTCATGGAAATAAGCCAAGGAGGCTAGATCAATGTCCCGGGATATAAGCCAAGGAGTCTTTGGCTAAGATCGAAACCCAAAGAAATAAGCAAAGGAGGCTAAGATCGATGTCCCAGGAAATAAGCCAATGAATCTTTGGCTAAGATCGATATTCATGGAAATAAGCCAAGGAGGCTAGATCAATATCCCGGGATATAAGCAAGCAAAGGAGGCTAAGATCGATGCCCCAGGAAATAAGCCAATGAATCTTTGGCTAAGATCGATATTCATGGAAATAAGCCAAGGAGGCTAGATCAATGTCCCGGGATATAAGCCAAGGAGTCTTTGGCTAAGATCGAAACCCAAAGAAATAAGCAAAGGAGGCTAAGATCGATGTCCCAGGAAATAAGCCAGGAGTGTTTGCCTCAGAAATGAGACAATGCCTTTGTGCAATGTCATATTCTCTCTATATTGAATAATTCACTCATTCATTTATTCCTTTCAACAGCAAACAAATCTTTTAAATCGGAAGAGCAAAGACTGCTTCACGATCTCCTCTGTAATTACGACAGAGAAGCGAGACCAGTCACAGAATTTAATCACAGCGTGAAAGTGGCATTTGAGCTCAAACTGGTCCAAGTTGTGTTTGTGGTAAGTGTATGACTGATAATCTGTCGTTGAATTCTCGCAAGTTTAGAGATTGTTCCAGTAGGGAGAGCCAATCCGGTAAGGGAACTCCTATACCCTTGGTTGATTATGTAGATGTATATCATGTATATCATAAATTCAACAATCTCTTGAATATATGGAAATAGATAGGTATTTTGAACTGCTGGCACGCTTAGGGCTCGCGGACAGCCTGTGTCCAAGCAGCTCAACTGGTAGAGAACTATTGCACAAGCCCCGAATCCCTTTTGGCTTCTAAAAAACTATTGATATGCCTAATCGATCCTGCAATACATAACTCAGTCCTTCACAAAATATATTGAGACTACCAGAAAATACGCGTCATTATGCATTATTCAACTGTTATACCCTAACTGGTATAATTTTTTACCCCCCTCTCCCTTTCCCACAAGCAATTTTGTAGGACGAAAAAGCTCTTGAAACAAACAGGCACTACGATTCATCACAAACAACATTGACTATGGGGGGAGGTGATGTGGTCTCACCATTTTTGTGAACAATAGTAGGTATTTAATTCTTAAGACTTATTCTGCAGGAAATTTCGTCACTGTAATACAAAAAAATTCTTGCTTTCAGAGTGAAAAAGACCAGCAGATGCAAACTAACGTCTGGGTCACGCAGGTATGAACATTTCACTGGTGATATTAATTTTTCAAACCAGAGACCATCGTATAACGAAGATTAGGCTTTGATAAAGAGATCAATAAAGTATAATGTACAGGACGGGCATAGTGAGAGATGAACACAAAAGAATATTAAGCATGTGCTTCGAACAGAGCACACTCCAAAAGCAATAATGCTTAGGCCCACAAAATTATAAAACCACATGGCGACGGCAAGGAAGACTAGCATTAGTCTGTAATAAAAAACTACAGAAAGTAACTAACGGTGGAACGAAATATTATCTTGGTTATATGATGGTACCACGAGAAGTTAAAGCAATGTTCAGAGTTTTATCCACACAAACATGCAATAAATGAAACAACTAACCTGTTGTTTTTATACTGAGATTTGATCTAGGTCTTAGACTCCATCTTGCTTCTTGCTGGTTCCACTTTCTTTTTATCCACTTTCTTTTTGACTGAGTTGAGTACAGCTGTTGGAAGAAAATGTGATATGAGATATGAAAAACAGCCAATTAAGTATATCTTACAGCAGTGACCAAGCGATCAAACATTGTTGTCAAACATTTGAGATGGGCTTTACAAACAATGTTTGACCGTTTAGCCACGTCACACAACTTTGCTTGACCGGCAATGTTTTGGAGAAACTTGTATAACATTATCTGCTTGCCTCAAGCAAAAAATGTTTGATGAGCAATGTTTTCTTATGTGACCAAAAAATCAAACATTTTGTTGGAGAAGCAAACTTCAGATTTTTAACCAACAATGTTTGATAGCTTGTCCAGGCCCTTAAAAAACAGAGCAAAATCTAGTTTCTTTGGCCACGAAACAAAACAAACATTGCTGAGTAAATGCTGCTTCACAAACAATGTTTTGTGACGCAGGAAACGGCCCTATATTGCTTGCAAAGCTAATCTAAAATGTTTGACAAAAAATGCTTGATTGTTTTAGCCAGGGCCTTAGACTTCGCATGTTTGCATGGTGAAATAGACTTAGGCCTTGGCACACGATCAAACATTGTTGGCTAAACATTTGGGGTTTGCTAATGAAGAGAAATGCTTGACCATTCGAACACATCATAAAGCATTGCTCATCTAACATCTTTTGCTTGATACAAGCAGGAAATGTTTTTGAATCTTTTAGAAAAACATTGCTGAGCAACTTCTGCTTGTCAGGCAATGTCTTGTGATGTGGCCAAAGGGTCCAACATTGTTTGTGAAGCAAATTTCAAATGTTTGACAAACGGCTTTAAAAGGCATTATATACCAAGCTTTTCCACTGTTAACTTATATCAGTATTCTGTATCGTTTTCCTCTTCGCAAGACTTGGCACAACCCACTACTGAAATGGAATGCATCACAATACAATGGTATTGCAGATATAAATTTGGATGCAGATAATGTCTGGGTGCCAATCGTCATCCTTTACAACAAGTAAGAGCTTTACAGTGTATTAAGAGCTGTAGATCTGAAAAGTTCACTTTCGTAGAAACCAACAAAATGCGAGAAAGCGCTGGTCCTAAGGAGCTGCCCATCGCTACAACGTTACACATTGCCTGCATTTCCGCATAACTGCACTGCTTGTGTTCCCAGTAAAACTTGCAGTAAAGACAATAATTCATGAAAATATCGCCTATATAAGCAAATAGCTTCACTTTCAACATGAAATAGTTCTTAGTGCGTTGGGCTGTATGGCTAAAAAACCAGACAAGAGAGAATATTTCCTGGCGAACTAGAGACAATGCTGCAGCTGAGCCTGCTTGACTGATACAGTAATAAGCAAATGTACAGCTGGCCATGTTTTCTACATAAAAGTGTTTGCATACACAGTGATATCATCTATATGTGGCAGTATATTAGCAGGATCGTGAGGATTGAAAATTGACCATTGCAGAAAATTCTTGTCTCGAACAAAAAGACATAACAAGTACAATGCTGCAATTTAGTTTGGTCAGCTACTGCTACCTTCCACCCTTAAGGTAAAGAGAGCTTCGGCCTATAGATAATTAAACATAATGTCAAGGATTCTATTCCCCAATTATCGCTAGCATTCTAGTTACTGCAGGCAACTCTATCAAAAGCGGGCATCTTTGGGAAAATGCGCTGTGTCAACTATATAGAGCTGTACATCTTACACAATAAATTCTTTGAAATGTGGAACTTGTGACAAAAGCATACCGTCCGCCTTATAGAGGTGTCCGCTTTACCGAAGTGTCCACCTAGAGAGTTAAATGTATTCCTGATTAACGATTACAGTACATGAAACTGAAGCGTCATACCTTTTTCATTCCTTGGTTTCTTGCAGTGCTGAGGAGCATTTTTCTGGTGGAACTCTAAAATACAAAACAAAAGTCATATTAAACAGTGAAGGACAACATACTTGGTTTGCAGCTGTTTCGTTCAAAAGCTCATGCAAATTCGATGTACGAAATTTTCCCTTTGATGAACAGGTAAGCATGCATCTATAATTAGAATTTTTCTTTTCTGGTAGAAAGTTTCACCATAAGTCTTAAGCCCTGGCCAAACGATCAAACATTGTTGGTCAAATATTTAAGATCTGCTGTGCAACAAATGTTTGATCGTTTGGCCACGTCAAAAACATCGCAAGAAAAGCAAAAGTAAGCTACATTTGTTGCGCGATGTTTTTGAAATAATTGCATGAAGAAAGCACAAACTTCGGTAGTTCTATATCCTTATTGACTTGAATGTTGTTCTAGCATTATCATTTTGCCCATACAGGAAATAACCGCATTATACATATAACTGTTGAACAGCATTAAAACTAAGTCCTGTTCTATCAAGCACCATGCATATCAGAACTTTTTTCACCCTGGAAAATGGAACTTGTTCTCATATAAAAGGGTTAAAAAGATAAAACAACGGTGCAAATCCAAGTACATGTGCAGGTTATTATACTATAGGTAAAGTATTAGACACTAGAAGAAATCACCCGTTCTGCGAATTATCAATTAATAGCTGGTCAGGCTGGTCCCTAATACTAAATTGCATCAACAATAATTCAAGTACTACTTCAACTGATGAGTTTTACTGTACGAGGAAGAGGTCTTTTAAAGAAATTTTCTCCTGTCCTACTAGGAGTGCAAACTAACGTTTGGCTCGTGGGCCTACACAACAGACAAGTTGGACCTGTCACCAGCAAGGGTAAGTATTGCACATGACGATGTATTCTAGCAACTCTGAAAAAACTCTTAAGATGGCATTACTAGATTTGTTACTGTAGTAATCATAACGCGTTAAGCCTAAAGTGATTGAATCTGATTGAATCCTGAGCTTATTTCTCATAAAAAACTGCGTGTACTTACATCCACAACGGAAACTTGGCGTTTTTGGCTTCAAACTCTGAAAAAGTAGAAAACTTCAATTAAGAATAGAAAAAAGGCTAAATTGCAGAATAAAATGTTGCTTTCTTTTTCTGGGTTTTACATCTTACACTAAAAAATATTTTTCTTTTAGTCCAAAGCAGATATGAGCAATTACATACCAAGTGGCGAATGGAAAATCATCGACATCCCTGTTGAGAAAGTAAAAAAGAAATACCCATGCTGTGACAAAACATTCTCAGAACTAACATTCAAAGTCAGGATGCGGCGAAAAGTATTGTATTACCTGTTCAATCTGATCCTGCCGTGTAGTATTATTGCTTGCCTTGCTCTGCTTGCATTCTGTATTCCACCACTGTCTGGTCAAAGAATCACATTGAGCATAACCGTGATGCTAGCAATGAGTGTTTTTCTTAATTTCGCTTGGGTGCGACTGCCAGTGACTTCAGAATCTGTACCACTTCTTGCCAAGTATTACATGTTAACAATGACGGAGATTGGTCTATCTTTATTCGCTAACTGTGTCACCTTGAACTATTTCTATAGAGACGATGCACTGCATTACATGCCACGGTGCTTTCGCGTTGCCTTCATTTCATGGCTTGCAAAGTTCATTGCGCCATTGTTCTGCATGCAAGATCCCTCTTCTAGTAGCCGGTTATCAAAGATTATCAAAGAATACACTCAAGAAGACGAGTCACCGATAGATTATAATGCATTTCTAAGCCAAAATGACGATGGGGATTCATGTAATGGTATTAACTACGAGAGTATCGTCACAATAATGGACACACCAGATGGGAACAAAAGCCCTGGGAAAGTAGCTGCAAAGCCACGCATAAAAGTCACACAACTCGTCAAAAGAAAGCAACAGAAACCACTCCCATTCAAGAGGATGTTTCTACAAGAAATCCTAGAACATACTAGTACGCATGCTCTTAATGCAGAACCGCATGAGCATTATAAGAACTACAAAGATTATAGACAAACTAAAGATGAAGATGATGTTGACGTTCTCGTGGGAAACAATGTAGAAAAAGCGTTATTACAAGAACTAGAAGATCATAAACATTACACAGCAATGATTGTTGACAGGTTTTTCCTTATAGTTTTCCTGCTTACGATTGCAATGTCATTTACTTCACTGATGTCAGGAGATACATCAAGTTATACTTCAGAACACTAGCTTAATCAATAAGGCCTACAATCACGGACATAATTGTTGAGACAATACTGAAAATGTACATCCACATACTGTATTGGCTCACTTTGCCCCCCCCTCCCCCTAGTACAATGTTGGTAATTTCGTTTCATTCGCCACAGAACTGAGCGATCCATCATGCGGGCAGAACATGTATAAAGAAAGCCGCCAGAAAGCAATCAACATTGAATGAGGGAGGGGGACAGTTACATTGACCCCCAATCAATATGACTGAGCATCTGTCTCAACATATTTTGTAATTGACTGTAGTTCATGCGTGAAATTATGCCGCAGCTCATTGAAACCGAGCTATGAAACACTTCAAAGTGTCGATTTTATTCGGCATAACTGTAACGTAACTGCGACAAATGAAACCAATTCCTATAAGTTAATCCTCACTGCCCTGCACCATTACTATAGCAGCACTGCCGCATTAAGGGCGTAGTTAGGGCGAAGATAAAGGTCGAAAACTGAATTAAATTCGCTACGGCAGAACTTCGACGCATGACCTACGCATAAGATTTATTTCAATGACGTTCTCAAACACTCAAACCTCCCCCCTATAGTGCATACAGAATAAGCATAAAATCAATTATTTTATCAAATACATGACTTGTATAAATTATAATTAAGTGCTTTAATGAAAAGTAAAAAGAGGTGGAGATTCGCAGTTGAAGTCCAGTGGACAATACTCATGTACAAGTCTATACAAATGTTCAGTAGGTGTAATTCGATCATTTAATTTATCTACATGTTATAAGAAATTATTACTTTCTCTTGGACTGAGCTAATGTATGAAGTAATATATGCTATTTGGAGATTTGAGGATAAATATGCAAAAATAAAAAATTATCATGTGTAATCAAGATTTCGTACATTTTTTAACGCTTGAGATCCTTCGTCCTTAAAATCTACAGTATATCTGACTTTCTTTACAGTTTATCAACAGAATTCTGAGAATCATAGGTTAGAATGCTATATATAGAAAGTTCTGGCATTGGAGGAGACTTTCAAAGTTTCAAAAATGCCAGGAAGCATTGCCACTTTATGGTCAACAATTGGAGCACGGTATTGTCCGTGATTGTAAATCGTCTCCTCTTCATCTTCTTTAGATGCTTTCTCTTGGTAACCTTCCATATCTTTTCGGGATTCAAGACATGAAAGCCCAATTACCCACGATTAAACAGCTACAGCTGTCTTAATATTCGTACTAGATTCAATGTGAGTTTCGCTCAATGTCGATGTCCACAAAATTCAACAGAGAGTCCAGCATTTATGAAAGACTATTTTTCACGAAAGCAAGTAGATCACAACCGCCGTAAAAGAAATATCCTTGAAATTCCGAAAGTCACAAGCTATGGCATCAAATCACTAAGTTTCCAAGGACCAAAAGCTTAAATCCTCGTTTGGCATTCCAAATTTATGCGCCTCTCAGCACTGTCACTGGATGATATATGTAGCCACAATATCCATCAAGTGAGGTCTATTAGGTTAGGTGAAGACTCTAACAGCATTCAACAGCAGTTGCTAGTAGATGTGTATTTACTGCTAAGCTGTAGATTCATGCACCATTAAACTGCAAGTATCGTTGGTTTTAGATTCGTGTAGCGTTCAGGGCTCAGCAATATAATTACTTGACATTGAGCATTCATCATCAATAGCTTTAGAATGATGGCTCTTAATACATCCACATGCAGGAGAATGCAGGTGCTTTAGTTGGAGATTCGATTAGCTTTCGTTTAATAGACTTTCAATACGGTATCGATTGAAGGTCTGCACCGAAGTATCTGAAAATGCTTCTATTTAACGACTTGTAAGTCTTAAGCAGTGAGCGTTGTTAGTTAAATGGGCACAATATTAACGTGCAAATTTTTGTGTTGCAACAAATAATACACAATATCTTGTTCAAGGTAGCCTAAATGCATTCCTTCTCTTCAAATTCAGTCTCAGCTGCATTTAATCATCTTTGAATTCCTTAGAAAAGATACGTTTTGGCCACTTATCAGCAAACACGCTGAATTTTAGGAGCAGGGAACAAGCAGCAACTACAACTGTTCCCCAGATCAATTACGGTAGCAAGTGCCTGGATATGAAACTTCGTGGAAGACCATGAACAATTACAGAAGCCCTGTTCTGCTGATATAATTGGTACACTGAGAAATGCTATGACGTTTCTTGTATAAAGTGGTCACTCTGACGAACGCTGCAACATGTATTACCTATACCTAATAAATACTGTCACTGAAATTGCTAAAAGGTGCTAAACTACAACTTATAATCATTCACAGAACACTTGTCCTTTAGCAGGTTAAAAACTTACATGTTATGAATATATATTATATATATATTATATTATATATATATTATATATATATATAGATATTGAGTTGTCATTACCCTTTATATTAAAAAAAAGTTTGATTGCAAATTACCTTTTGATTGATGCCGTGCAAAGGAGAGCAAATGTCTTGCAGCAAAACACAAGTGTTATGGACAAAATTCTTTGATAGAAATTATTTGATCAGATTTTTTCTCCTCCTTTTCAGTTTCAGCGTCGTTAACTTTTCTCTTTTTGAACCTCTCAGAGAAAGAATACAAAAAAACCCAGATGACCTCCAAAACAGAAATAGCTGACGCTCCAATAAACAGACCAATCAGACCTCCAAAATCACTTAACAGACTCCAAACTCCGTAGAGCTCTTCCTCTATAATATGTTCAACAGTGAAGTCTTCGTAGAAAATTCTCAAGAAAACAATATTCTCTTTCCAGGACTCCAGATTAACTTCATCCGCAGGAACGCCGAATAACTTCGCAATTTGCGGGTGCAAGGATTCTATGATTGACGTCTTTTGCCAGGGCTGTTGAGAAACGCGGGTCTCATAAACTTCTTCCCTGCATGGAATAGGGCAGTCACAGTTCGCAAAAGCTGAAGTAGACGCATATAAACCGACAAAACAGAAGTACAACGTGCGTAAATCCTTAAATTCCTTTGTATATGGATATTCACTCAATGGCATGAGTGGCCTGTATTCCCATAGTACGCCACCGCATTTATCATAAGCTCGCTGCAAGAAACATGAGAATCTGCAGTTAGTTCTCGTATAGGGGCCTCCGACCAACTGCTTAACGGAAGTTTTCTCTGAACATTTGGATGGATATGGAGCTGGTAATCTGATGTATACTTTCTTCTTCACGGAAACATGGATTTTGTAACCGGGAATGAGAGATATCGGATTATCCTGCAATTGGTTTGCCAGGATATGAGGTGGGTGCACTTGAAGTTTCAAACCTTGATTTGAGTCTTTGAACGGCGTGACAGTATTAACCCGATCATAAACCACTGATGAATTCTTATACAGCAAGAAATCTACACCGTTAAACTGTCCAACCGTGTACTGAGCAACAGCGCCGTACCTGTTAAAAGTAAAACAGCGCTTCCAGTTGCTAGCTGGTATAAAATTCCGTGGGAATCGACAGCTGAATCCAACATGATAGGTACAGGAATAGTTGACAGCGGACATGAATAGTCTGCAACCATAGCGAAAGAGGCTTGTCGCATTAACTGGCCCATCGCAGCTATCTGGAAATTTTGTAGATTGAAGACTTTGGGTATCGCTTCTTAGATCAGTATCGCAAAACGTCAGACCTGGGAGTGACAACGACGGAGATTCGTGTCTCTCAATCCTTAAGATGACTTGGCGCAAGTTAAATGTCTGCAACCTTACATGAAATATACGCCCAAATATGAAACATGAACATAAGAACACTACAACCCATACAATCTTGGCAAATAGGCCTTTTTCTGAAAAAATTCTTGGCAGACCATGTACTGTAACCGATTCCATGGCACGGCTTGGGTTTAGTATCACTCATACCAGCTACCAGCTACCAGCTAGTTAGCTACAACGTTTTACTCTTCTGATAAATCACTCATAACTCGTCGCCATTACAACAAAGAGAAATTTCCAGTTTCTCATGCTCTTCAGAAAACTTTCTTGCTCTCACTCGATGCATGATTAAGGTGTTATTTGGAACAAGGTTCTCATAGAAACGGCATTTATCGCACATAATATGCCAATAACATGATGCTGACCCGTAAATTCAAATTTGTTTTCTTGCAAATCATATTATAACAGCATGAGTAAACGGGTGCTTTTATTAATGAACTTCAGGATGCCTTTTTATACAGTAAATCGACATAACTCTTTCGTTTATTTCTTCACAAGAGTGGTTTTACGCAAGTAAGCCTAATTTGGATAAAAAATACAAACAAATTGATTCAGCAAAGCTCGTTCTAAAGGTGCCGTCAAGGAAACTTCTTGAAGCTTCTAGTGATCATATTTATCAAGAAATTAATCTATCAATTAAATGCCCTAATCAATAAATTCAAACTCCAAGGAGCAATAGAATTATTATTCAGCATGACTCCTTGATACGTTTTGATTGCAAATTTAGGCCCCACTTTAACGGATACGTTGGAAATGAAAACGCAGTGATCCGTTTGTGTTTTAACCTCCTGCTCAGGCGACAACGGTAGCTAATGCTGCGACTGAAAATGCAGCAATACACACTTTTTTTATAAGAATACAGTCTATAAGAATATTCAGGCTCAAAATTGTTGAAATTTAAGAATTATTTAAGAATAATCTGAGGCTCAAGCTTGACGAGGATCATTTTTATTTCTCTGCGTTTTTTACACTGTAAGTGTACAATAAGTGTGATTGTCAGGCTACTGTATTTGTTTGAAATGCATACATCCTGTCTGACTCTTTGATACAGTAGCTCTTTTTATTGATGTCAGCCATCCATCTATGGCACCATGAAAATTGATGATTAAGAATAATTTAAGAATATTTTCAGGCTCAAAATCGAATAAGCTTAAGAATAATCGAGGCTCGGCAAAAATAAGGTATTCTTATAAAAAAAAAGTGTGTAGAGGCGTCCGCAAAGTTGGTAGCTGTCTCTGTTCTTTTGTTTGTAATAAGGACCTTGTAAGGAAATTCTTGGAAAATTTCCTTAGTTTACGTATTCAACACAGCTGCAGCTAAGCACAAAAAGTTTAAGTCACGTAACTAAGGAAATTATTCTCAGATTATCGTTTGCAATCCTTATACAGTGGAACCTCCATTGGCGGACACCTCTATACAACGGACAACTCCGAGAAGCGGACGAATATTTTCATCCAAAAGTTAATTCTTTGTGTATAGCCACTTTATAGCTAAAACTCTCTAAAACGGACGGTAAAACTGAATTGGTCCCATAGCCGTCCGTTAAATGGAGGTTTTATTATAAAAACAAAGGACCGTGAGAAGCGATTTGCCGAAGCCTATATTCGATACTGGTTTCAAGAGCGGAGTTATTTATAACGCATCTGATGCATCTTTCTCGTTGACATTGCAAACGCAATCATCAGAATATGATGCAACAACAGCAATTGATTTCAATGTTCATTAAATATTGAACGTCGAACAGCTAAGTTAAGAAAATGTGATGTCACAACGACGGTGATAAAGTATATACGTTGATAAGGAAGGCAGGTAGTAAAAATTATATACTACGATTTAATAATAAATGACAAACGACAAACGTGTACAGTAACATCATGCGAAACTATGTCAGAAAGGGCCCGTTTTACGAAAAAAAACGTTGAGTCTAGGGCATCTTCCAGAACTGCAGGGGTAAATAGGTGCAGTCAAAGAAAATTAGGGCGTGGTTTTAAGACAAAATCAAGTCATACAATGTTACATATTTCTTTTACATCAGATTGGGCCTATGTACAAACCTATGTACAAATCTTGGGGAGGATTAGACTTGCCCCAAGTCTATTTCTTGATTCCCTTCTCCTAGGATCCACGATTCCATGTCAGAACAAAGGAGGGTGCCAGAGAAAAGTCTTGGGGAGAGGATTGAAGGGATAACTGCACCCGTCCCCTTTGACAACACCAATTGTGGACACTATGTTTCACGATGCAGTCAATCAGGCAGGATTCCTCTATTGGAAAACATCTTGTCTAAACGGTAAGCGACTCGAGAAAGTTATTTCACCACCCGGCCAAAAGAGACATTTCTAATATAATCAGACCAAAATGTAATGATTTGATACAGAAAGTTTAATTGTCAAGAATCGTTGTACTTTACATGTGCACGACTTACAGGTGATTGAATACAAACTTTTGCTATTACAAGAAGGATAACTTTGAAGTGCTTTACAGTAGACAGTGCCAGTTCTTGAGTATGAACGAAGCTTACTTAAGACATATCTAAGCTTATTTGACCAGTTCAGTTTCAGATATCTTCATCACCTTATTTCTACGAAATCTGTTCCACAAAGCTTGAGCAAGCAGACATAGAATTTCCAAAAGAGAAATAGCTGATGCTCCAACAAGCAAACCCATGAGGCCTCCAAAATCACAGAGTAGGCTTTCTATGTTATACATCTCTTGCAAAAGGATCGTTAGGGTTGTAAAATCATCGAAAAACACCTTCAAATGAATGAAATTTTCTTTCAGCAAATTGAGGTTCACTTCACTAGGTTGAATGCTTAAAAACTTTGCAAGTTGGATCTTCATTGTTTTTGTCAATGAAGATGCTTGCCATGGCCTTTGGGTGACTTGCTTCTCGTAGGTCACCTGTTCACATGGGAACGGGCAGTCGCAAATAGTATTTCCGTTAGATAAAGCGTTTTTCAAACGACATTCATTATATGAGCTTTGATTTATGAACGTTTTTGTTGTTGGATAGTCCTTTAGGGGCATGTATGGTTGGGCATGCTCTGTAACTTTACCACATTTCTCGTATATTTGATTGAATGAGCACGATGATAGGCAGTTTTTCCTGTTGTACTTTCCACCAATCAATTGTTTGACAGTTGTCTTGCTAGAGCAGTTAGACGCAAAAGGTGCGGGTAGTCGCTTCAGATCTTTTTTATCAGAGATATCTCAATTTGGAAGCCAGGAATCAGAGCAACAGAATTCCCTAGGGCTATGCCCATTTCCTCATCTGGTGAATGAACGAGAAGCAGAAGGCCTTGACTGAATTTCCTTAAAGGATTGTTGTCTATGGAAACCGTTGTACCCTCGTTTGGATTCTTGTACAACAGCAAGTCGATACCATAGTTGCGTTCATTCACTGATTGAACAAGCGTTCCGTTTTTGTTGAAGGTAAAGCACTGATAAAAACTTCGTGACGGTGCAAAATGCTCTGGGAATCTACATCTTGATCTGAAATCGTATGTGCATGAAAAGCTGACGCTCGACGTGAATAATTTGCAGCCATAGCAAAAGAGCTCCGTCGCTTGACCGTTGGGTCGTCTGTTGCATTTCTCAGGAAAGTCGCTGAACTTCAGGCTTTGCTCATCATACATACGATCAGTGTCACAGATTGTTAAAGTGGGAAAATTCATACGCGAGGAGGTAGTTCTTTCCATCTTGATAGAGTGATGACGTTTAGTGTACAGCACGACTCTCTCGTGCAGAAATAAACCAAGTAGCGAACAAGCAAACACGAAAACTGTTGCCCAGATCAATTTCGGTAGCAAGCGCTTGGATAAGAAAATCCTTGGAAGGCCGTGAACTGTCAGAGAATCCATGTTTTGATGAAATGTTCTCTATACTAGAAACGCTATGACGTGTACTTTCTGATGAACTGAAACTACTATTACGAAAAACTGCAGATAATACATTTTTAATAATTTACACTGTTTGTTAGTGCTTCCTATAAGAAGGAATGATTACTAATCTAGCGTTAAAAATCATTTACAAAACATTGATCCTTGAGCAGCTTCCGAACGTATTGCATGTTATAATTACATATAAACAGGATCATATAAAAACAGATTTTATAGAATCAAGACATATGTATGTTTTCATTATGCAGTATATTTTATTGAAGTTTGATGACAAATTAAATTTCAATTGGTTTTGCACAAAAGTGAACAAACTTTTTGCAGCAAAACATAATTGTTATGGCAAAATTTCTTTGATAGGGATTGTCAGATCTCTTTTTTGAAGACCGTTTTCAAGTCAAGTCGTCCAATCCTAACAGTCAATGAAACCCACTATGATAGACGCAATTTTCGATTGAAATGAATTTTAGGCCCTTTCAACACTGACGGGAATGAGGTTGGCAGCTTCAGCCAGATTCCGGAAAAGTCGGCAAATTTGTCCCAAATGAAAAAAGGCCCAAAATAGGCAATTTCCTGGAAACTAGGCAATTTTTTTGCATTAAGTGAAATGCCCCGACATATTTGATGCAAATCCTTCGCTGCCGTTGGTGCTACATCGCATTTGAACTAAATCGGAAAGATGCACAAATTTAGTCCACACTTGTCTTCTAAATGGAAGATTTTTTGTGAGGGTGTGCGTAACTTGGCAAAAAATACCTGAGGAATGCATATATAAAGACGGTTTATTTACCCTCTGCCACCAGTTCTAAGGCCTTAGGCTTGAAAAATCGCAGTGGCGCAGGAAAACGATACATTTTGTGGGGCTGAATTTTTCTTAAAACAACCGGAACAACAGAAGACAATTCAAAAATACCCAAAAACAATAGGCTTCGTGATGGCCCCCAAGTCCCATAGGTTGGCAGGCATCGCATAGCAACATCAAAATAAAAGGAATATATGTCAGTTTAAATAATATATTCTATATTTGCCAGTTACTCAACTAAGAGACCTATACAACCTACAAATTGAAATTTCCACGTTGAAAAATTACCTACTAGTCTCTTTCATATGCTACGACCCAAAATTATAATGTTTTTTGGGCAAGGTTTTTTCAACGCAATGTCACAAAAGCCAAGTTCCGTATAGAAACTTACAGCATCTAGATTATTTGAACTAACCTCAGTGTAAACACTTTGGATCCCTTCAGATTTAAGAACAGAAATCAGACATGCTAACAGTCGTCTTCCAATATTTGCACTCTACAAATCAAGATGAGGAAAGAGTAAAGCTATGGCTAAACTTGGCGATAAGTCACGCGCGACATGGTATTCAGCGTGTCTCCCAGAGTGGCAAAACATGCGTGTGACAAGAAAGCAACATGTCCCCGAGTCAAGGGGACAAAAATGTTTCTGATGTCTCCCAAAAACATTTGCGTGTCTTGTGCTACAAATTTTGTCGCGTGCAGAATAGTGGAGAAGAACGGGGTTCTGTTGATGGTGAACTAGCTGAAGAGCATATACAGAGCATAGAGATGCAACAGCCTGGATCTAAAGATTAATCTAATGTTATATTAAGCCTTTAATACTATCACTATAGATTGCTGACAGCTAAATACTTGAAGCATGTCAACATAAAAGCTTGCGAAGAATTTAGAAAGCAACGTAGGTTGTGAAAAAATTGAAGAAAATTATTGGTAAACGGGAATAACAATGGACATGTGATTAGAATGAACGATCGCTTACCAAAGAGAGCTACGACATGTCACCAGATGGCACAAAGAAAGACCTCAGACCTCTACCACACAGAACATGACAGTTAGAAAATACTAAGACATAGTAAGCACATCGTGGTTTCTAGAGATCAAACGCGTTGAAGAAGATTTATGGCCATATTCTTAACACTGGATGCGATGAGCCAAGTTGCGTAAAAACATTTTTTTAGAATGATCAGTTTTAGCCGCAAGAAAGAAGAAAATAAAACCAATTCAATTGAAGAGAGAATATACCTTCGCATTTGAAAGTAAATTGATGCTAATATGGGCAGGATATTTTGTATACAACTCTTTCGGAAGATAACAGAGTGGGTTATATATGCTTTCTATTAATTCCTCTTCGATATTCCAGCTATCAGCGTCTCCAGTTGGCCGCTCATATTTCTTTAATATCTGAAAACAATAAAAGACATTAGACTCTCCAAAATTGTAACAAATTTATATAGCAAGCATAAGTATGTAATGTATGGATTTGAGAGAAAACTGGGTTTATTCAAAAGTGTATATGAAGGCTCCGTTATACCAGATAGCTTTCACAGCGTCTTGATCTTCGTATCTGATAGGGCCTGACGTTTACATCATGCCAGACCTACCTGATACGACACAATACGAAATCGGAGGGACTTTCACTCTGTTTCGTAGATGATATGGAAATCACTCCGCTCCGATAAGTTAATATTTATTTGCGAGTAGGACCATTCTGAAATTTAGTCTCAATTGTCTGCTGCTGTACATATATCTTTGCACTGCCACCAATTCAGAGGCTTCAGGCTTGAAATACCGCAGTGGCGCTGTGGTAAAACATATGTATAGGTCTATCCGATATGAAAGTAAAAGCAACAATAGCTATCCGCTTTAGCAAAAGACAGCACTTGCAATGCACAACGGAGTGAACATCAAGATGCTCCAATCTCACTCCAAAAGCTTTCATGTTGATAGCAGTTTATATTAAACTGAATTGTACATATCCTTTTAAAAATTCATAATACATACATTCCAGTGTAGCGTAAGCGGGGCCTCAGTCTTCGTATGGTTACTATTTATTGTCTCATGAAGTATTCCAATGTGCTCTGTGACTATTTTAGCAATGTAAAATGCCAACTCAATCACTTCACTTATTTAGAGTCAAACAAGTTATGGTCAACGGTCATTGACCGGAAGAAGGTCAGTTAAAAAAACGGAATTTCATGTCACGCCTGAGACACTCTTGTTAAGTGAGAAAGGTTTGCAGTTGAGCGTATTTTCGTCTGAAGGGAATTCGATTACTTTTCTTGATTCTGCACTTGTTAAGCAAACTTTTGCTGCATTCTGCACACGTCTAATAAATGAAACTAGAACTTTTGATTACACAATGCACGTTCAAACCTCATTTAATATATAAAACTGGCTAAATCTGCTATTAAAGTCATACCGTCGATAGCCAATCTTTATAATTCTTATAAAAAGATCTAGTGTCTGCTGCAGCTATACAGTATCCACAAAGACCATGTTCTCCTTCTACCACGAATGTTAAGGTTCGCGAATGTTGCAGATATGCACCGACGTACCTAAAAATAAATGCAAATCTTCAAATATGATATTCAGTAGGATCAACAAAAGCACTAGATGAGAAAAGCAAAGGAAACGAACAAATATGTTACGTTCAGGCAATCCGCATCTAAGTTATCTTTGTTTCGCCGTATTCAAATGATTTTTACAGCCTATGTTTAAATTTACCATTTGCAAAACAATTTTCAGGAATGGGTTCGTAAAACTATTGCCATTTTAGGGTCATTTAAAAGAATAAAATAATCTCAGAAGGAAGAGCATACTATACATTTCTTACAGGCTAAAAGTAACAGAAAACTAAGAATATCGTATAGCCAGTTTTTGAATAATTTTTTCAATGAATACCTCGAATAATAAATGATAAGAAATCAACTAATTTGACATTCTATCGAATATTCTTTAAACCTGATGACTTACTTGTCACCAGCAAGTTCTGGATATCGCAAAAACAGATCATAGAGACTGTGTTTTTCATCGTGTACTTTAACGCACAGCTCGTACAAGGATAACTAGAGGGAAAATACAACCATTGATCAGAGCAGGCAGATGAAATGATTTTATAGAGGTAAAGAAACTATTTGATTAAAGATATCAGAAATCTCTTCTTTTACATCACAAAGAATCAGATACAGAGATCAGGCAACAATACGGTAAAGCAACTGAGAACATGTCGAAATTCAAAGACACAGAAATTTCCACGTCTATCTGCAACTGAAAGCTGTTGCGATTCTTTTAACTAAAGCCACGCTTATATCGACCTATGATACGACAGAGCTTACGCCAACTAGTTGTAGCTGCTGGATATGTCAAAAACTCGTAGGATACAGTTAATCACGATCGCAGGGGCACTCATATCGACTGCTACTGACGGGAATCAGTTGTCAGCTAATCGCAGAAGCAGAATATGCCCACCTTTCTGGAACGGTGCGCTGGCTAGTTGCCGTCAAAAAGGAACTACTTGCCAACAAGTTGCTAGAGCGTTTGTGTTGACGGGTCAGTTGCGATAAATCAATTCCAAAAAATCGCCGATTAGCATCCGTTAACTAGTGCTTTCTGACAGTGCGCAATGTCGACATAAGCTTGGCTCAAAATAGTGTTATGTTTTGATTGTTTGTTTTGGTACACAAAACAACAAGAAAAGCTTCAAAACCAAAGAAGAGCTCTATAACCTTTACAGACGTGCAGCAAGGCCCGTGTCCTGTAACCCAAACCATGCTTCTGCACCAACTATTGTAATCAGTTAGGTTGAAAAGCGATGAATAACCTGATACTCGTGAAATTCGCAACACCGAAACCGACTTTCAAAGTTCCTTCCACAGTTTCCTAAAGACAACGGGACAATGGGTAGTTATAAAGGGTAGTTATGCCTTGCCTGCAAGAGGGGCTAAACTATGCAATGGCAACGAAAACATGCATGGAACAAACCTTGTCGCTATCCAAGTATGGCCTTATTGTGTAAATCTCTTGCGTCATTACAGCAGGTGGCTTCCGGGAAAGTATGTCGCTTCCACCATCGATAGGCAATAGTCGCTACAAGAAAAGAACTTGGTCAGATTAAGGGTAATTTTCATTTATCTATCTACCGAGGAACCTCGATATAATAGCCAACTCCGGGGTCAATGTTATTGTCCGCTCTAGAGAGGTTTCCACTGAATGAAGGTGGTATAGCATTGGCCGGAAAATTGACCGGACAAAGCAATAAGGAAGCGTTCTTCGAAGGTGTCCGATGTGTATAGGTGTCCATTAATGGAGGTTCAACTACAGTAGCTTTCATAGTGCTTTGTATTAAACTCGGATTAAAAACCCTCAGCTTTATAAAATATGTTTGTTTCGTAGCATTGAAGAAGGATTTTAGCCGAAAAATGAGCAAGAATCGAGAAGGACACTAAATTTTACCTCTAATTCTTCAGCAATTCCTCCTCTAAACATCCACGGTTCGGGATCTTCTGGAATAATATCGGAGCCTTCCTTGCATTTTTTATCTTTCGATCCTAAAGAAGTATGAACTCTTTTGATCGAAATCTGTTTTAAATACATAATGTTTCAGGGTCGACAGGAAAGGCGGTATAGGCAATTGGTACAAGTAGAACTTGTAGAGAGTATCCGGCTGGGTTGTTAGGTGGTAAAGTATTGTCGTTCAAAGCCAAGATGGTCGTAGGTTTTAGGTCAGCATATATTCTTTTTGGAACTAATTCATCTACAAAGCTAACAGACTTGAAAACATTATGTACATTCCATAACAACATTTTCAATTAAAATTACTCAAAGAAGAGCAAGATTTAAATTTACTATTTAAAATAACCCCAACCCAACTAGTACAACCACTTGTATCAGTGAAATGTTCAGTTCTTATGGTTGTTTCTACAAGATATTCATATTGGTTTGTTGCAATTGCAAGTTAAACAAATAGCAACCTCTTAATAATCGACCCATCTCTATTGTAAAGTATAATTTTAGCGTTTGCCTTCAAGGGTGGCGAACACGACATAGTTAGCTACTGAGCTCTCCGTAGTATAACGGACATTTTGCTGACATAAAGGCATTTTAAAACAAAACGCCTCTAGTGGAAGGGATGACTTTAGAAATCATGAACATAACAAGTGAGGATGAATTTTGAATTAGATACACATACCAAGCCACTTGACGAATGCATTTAATAACATCACTACTTCTTTTACATCCCAAATATATGGATATATTTCTTGCACTAACTGCTGATTGGGTGCTTGTGAAAGACGAAGGAAAAGATCTAGAACAGCTTCACAATACTCATGATATCTTGAAGCTCTTTTCTCCCATTCGTCTGCTGTCTATAGAAAGAATATTAAGCAAATTCACAGTATATATAGTATATCAAAATTGCGATGAACAGCAGGGAATATGATACCAGCTTAAGGGCTTGTCTGTTTGAAACTCCGTCGAGTGTAAACATCAGAAACAGGCCGAAACAATTTATGAAGAAGGAATTTATACCCAGAAGCTGATCGAAAAGCACCAAACAGAAAAATAAACATCAATCAGTTCACAGGATACAGCAGATGTTATATACTTATTTATGCACTACTGTGGCAACCCACCACAGTACTGCAAAATTACCTTCACAGCAAGTATGGTAACCCAACACAGTGGTGCTTATCCACCACAGTAGTGCAAAATTACAACCACAGTAGCGCACAATAACCACCACAGTAGTGATTACAAAACACAGTAGTGATTACTGGTTTGCTAGCGTGAGTAGATAATCTAACTAAATGTTGACCCTCCTTTGGAAGCGATCATAGCTGGGGCAAGGAGCAGAAAAATTAAAACTTACTTTTTCTTTCTTTCTTGATGAATTGATGGGTGGTGCATTTTGTTTCAGCCATTTAAACTCTGATATAAGACGCTTTGCCTTTTCACCATGTTCGTACGGAAGGAAAAACAGGTCAGACAGCAAAAGTAGATCTGAATGATCAATATCCGATCTTTTGGCTTTCTTCTTTGGTGAACTGCTCTGTCCTTTAACTAAAACAGAAGTCTGTTATCAGTGCATGCTTGGAAAATATATCATGCAACAGAGGGAAAGTATAAAGATGAAGTGCACACATGATTGCAAAAATCAAGCAAAGAAGATGTTAACAGTCATTGAAGATACTTAAAAGCTTTTGTCTTTCACTTTTTAGTATAAAACCACAGAAACAGACTGAAACAGCTGACAAAGGTAGATTTTATACCCAGATGCGAATCAAAAGGCACCAATCAGAAAGTGAAGCCAAATTGGCATTGTGCTTTAAACACCAATCAGCTTGCAGGATACAGCAGGAAGACCAATAGAATCAATTTAAGAATCAAAAGTGAGAAAACGAATCTTTTCTGTCTACACAAAACACGGCCTTTTGATTTTGATGTGGAAAGATTCAGAAACTTTTGAATGGACCAACCAAGTGTTATCCTGTGAAAGAATCATGTTGGTTGCTCTCTTTGCTCAATTGTGCTGACAGATATTAGTAGGGATGTGCTTTGCTGGTTTATCATACCCTAATCTCTGTGAAGTGCGACATACACCTACGTACTTGGCACCGCATCGGCACTAGAACTCATAAATGACCAAGGTTTTGTGTGGTAGGTACTCATTCCTCTTGAATGGATGGTAGAACTTTCCGAAAGCTAAAAACTAATCGAGGGTTGGCGGTAGTAGAAAACATTTTTCTGTTGCTGAGAATAAGCCAATGAACGATGACGTCATCGATCTGAATGACAGATTCAGATCTATTGACTTTTCTTCAAAATATACAGCTCTAAGACTTGCGCAGCGCATTCATACATGGACAGAAAGAAGAATAAAAAAAAACTTTTGTTACATTAGAGATATCTTGATCTCAACCTCAGAGCTCTTCGGTTAGGTCAGACAAATAACGAACAAATAGATCTCATCTCATTTCATTTAATTTCATTTTTGATTATTTAGGCACGGTATTCCGTCACTCCATCAGGATTGCTTTTTAGGGGGCCGTGAAATATATGGATAAGTATGTTCTCCGTCTCGGAGAACTGCATGCTGTATGTGCGCATCTGCGAAAATTCTCACAAGCGCATTACTCAGCACTTGCATAGGCTCTCGTGGCAACATGGAAACCAGGCTTAGGGTAATATGTTGTGCCGGGAATCTTAATGCAGATGGATGGGTCATTTGTACCAGGTGGACGGGGAAAACCAAAGCTGCAATAGCCACACAAGAAACCGAAAAAAAGATCATATTACAAAATAGAATGATTAATGATGCAATGGTTATTGTACAAGAACTAAACCTTACTGCTAATGATATTTAGAACTATAAAGATCTTGTTGATGCATTTGTGTTGCGCTGCATTCGACTATGGCACAAGGGCAAGCAAGATTGACGCGCTTGAAGAAAAGCTAGATCTCGTTTCGTACTTGACCGCAAAGACCATATGCTCATTGCCAAGTACCTGGTATCTGCAGACGCCAAAACAGAAGAGAACCTTCACTTACTGATGAAAATAACTATGAAGAAGCAGATACATTCTTAGTTATATGCATACAATTGAGATTTCTCAAGAGCAAATGGAACATCGCCGCGTTGTTGTTTTTTCATCAGACACCAATGCATTCTGTTTCTATTTGCCCATAACATGGTGTAACAAGATGCAAGGTGCAAACATTGCGCAAAATATATACCAGATGAAAAGTGAAAGCAAGATATCATGCAGTTCATATAACTAACGTTGTGCAGCTACTTGAAGTTGTAAAATCTGAGACACTTCCAGGACTGCACGCATCGCATTAACTGGTTATGACACAACAGGAAAGTTCGCTGGAATGGGGAAGCTCTCTTGTTGGAAATAATTCATGAAGTATCTCCAGATGAAATTGAGGAGCTGGTAGAATGTAGTTGCAATGAAATATGGAACTGGAAGATGCAATTGAATGAAACGTGCGCTGTCTTGTACCAACCTTTGTGAATGCGACAACTGCGAGAATAAGGATAACGAACAATACGCTATTTCTGATGCAGAAAGTGACAATGCCTGGAGTGTTGACATGAAAAAGTAAAGTTTTAATTTATGTTTTCTGAATTTGTCATTCAGATTGATGACGTCATCGTTCATTGGCTTATTTAGGTGCGAATTTCTTAGATAGTGATTCGTTGGATGTGAATTTCTCAAAGGCTTACCTGGTGAATGGTGACGGCAACACTGCGTTTCTTCAATATTACTTTCTTCTGAAATATCATCTTTTGTATCGAATAGTATTTTGCTTTTTTCTCCGGGATTCCTCTGCTCTTTATCATCACTATATGTTAAATCACTCATCAATGAATTAGTGTCATCTGAGACAGCAATTTTAGACGGAGAGCTTGAGAAACCCATGCATGTTTTTGGTATTTCTTTTACTTTTTTAAACTCTTCAAGCCAAGCAAGAACGGCGGATCGTAGTGCACTTTGAGGATCATACGAACCTTTACATGAAGTAGGATCATAAGGACTTGTAGCTTCTTCGGATTCATTATTGATTTCACTCAAACTACCTTCCTCAAGATCCCTAAGGTCTTGGTCTAGTCTATTGCCAATGGCCTCCAATAAATCTTCTTCATCCTGAATACTTTCAGTCTTACTAGAATCTGAATCATAAGTTGTAACTTGACTGACTTGTTTATCACCAATATTCACATCCATAGGCTCTGCCCCACCTTCATTGCTATCAGTTTTACGATCATCTGCTTTCATTTCCTCGTCAATACACATCTCATCCGAGCAATCCTGTTCCTTACTTTGCCTTTGCTTAGCCTCGCATCTTTCAATCCACGTAGCCAGCGTATGCAGTGCAATAAAATTACATTCATATTCACAATTAGGGTTTGTTAAAATACCATTGACATGACTATAAAGGTTCGTCGGCCGTCCATCATATGGACCG
Source organism: Chrysaora quinquecirrha (assembly GCA_014526335.1). Classification (NCBI taxonomy): domain Eukaryota; kingdom Metazoa; phylum Cnidaria; class Scyphozoa; order Semaeostomeae; family Pelagiidae; genus Chrysaora; species Chrysaora quinquecirrha. The sequence goes on from JACTAT010000014.1 coordinate 238,068, forward strand.
AGAAAGACGCGTCTCTGGTCATAGTCATTCGCATGGATGTTATCCCATATTACTGGCTTTCGTTGAAGTACTGTCGCTACTGCTTCAATGGAAGTGATTGATATTTGCTTTGATACAACTTTTGGACCTTCAAAGCAAACATACGTACGAATAGGTAAAGTATATGACAGACAACTTTTAACTGTCTTGGGAGAAAAATATTGCTGCAGAAACATGGTCGAACGCCATCTCCCAAAGCAAAACAAAGTGTCACAAAAAACCAGTGACACAGAGAGAGAACGAAGATTAGGGTGTGGTTTCAAAAAAAATAAGGAAGAGGTATCCCACAACATTTTCACATCAGATTCAGGTTTAATACCAAACATATCTCGACGATTATTGGAGGGGCGATTGCCCCAGGTGCACGTACCCCCCCCCCCTTGGCTAAGCAAGTGCACAAAATGTTCACCTTGCCGAGCCAAACTAGAAAATAACAATGTATACACTAATCAATATACGTTCAAGCAACGATCAATTCTTAACTCACCCGTCCAAAGTATGTCGATGTTTTTATGCAGTGACTTTCCTAGAACTTTGAGGTATTGAGATTTTTCGACAGAGGGTTTTGCCCTTGTTGTGCAGTACTCTAAAAAAGAGGCATTGGAAAAACTTTAATAACTGTCTGTATAATAGTGACACTAACGACAAGTATAATGAAATTGTACAAATCATCTCGAATCTTCAGGCGACGATACGGCAATACATACACAGAAACGATTGAATGAAGAGCATGTTTAATCAATCTTTTAATTTTCGACAAAATCAGTGCCTGAGTCCAGCCACGGTAGCGTCACTGCTAAGGTCGAAGTCTCGATTAGTTAACCTACTACTGAGATCTTAGCGACTGGCGCTAAAACACCATTTAACGCTCACCTTCACCTTCACCTAATGCCTACGTCAAACAGCAAGGAAGACTATCTTTAAATAGCTTCAAACAGCTGTACTTATAAAAGACCTTTGTCAGTTAGTTTTGTCTTGAAACGTCCAGTCAAAGCAAATTAGATACGCTGTCCTGCAAAGCTGTAGTACGCAAACATTCAAGACGAAGTCTTCTCATAAATGCATCTTCTCAATTTTTGCTTCATTGACATAAACGGGAAAATCCCGCGGGAAAATTGAGATGAACATCTCCGGTGTAGTCACAGCTTTACGGAAAAGAATATGAACAAACAAACTAAATTCCAAACAAAATTCGCCTTCAACCAGTTAACTTATCTGTCAAGACAGTTTTTGTCTTTGCAAACTTAAAGTCCAGTACTTCAGAAAAGCATATGAAAACGATAGATGCTCAAAAGCATTGGCTCGACCTACCTGTTGGGCAGAAGAGGAATACTTCAGGTTTACCAATATGTTCATAGATCTGATTGGTGATGATAACTTGTGCATCAGCAAACGAATCAAAATCTTGTTTATCTGGTAGACTGAGCTCTGGTTCAATGTCATCAAAGAGCAATGCAAAGGATTTGCATCCTAAGTCAGCAACCTGGTGAAACAGATAACGCATCAATTAGGTAATACCTAAAACGTCAATGACAAGGGAACAATTGTGCACCATTGAAAAAATGGTACACTCAAATTTTGCGTTGATATATGCTTCTAAAGTGATCGAAAAGTGAAAACTACACGTTTAGTTGAGACATGGAACTGAGACCCGGTTTATACTATGCCGTTTCTAAACAAAAACCGCACAAAGTCATGACGGATTGGCCTTGTGTTTACACTCAAACGTTTTCCTAACCGAAATGAAATGAAAACGGTTTCAAAAACGGGGTGAAAACGGAACGATTTCGTTCCGGATTGAAAGGGAGGTGCGAAAATTTCTCCAAACGAGACAAGTTTAACAGGGCACTTGATATGGCGCCAGGATAGTCAATGAACTTTCACACCTCCCTTTCAATCCGGAATGAAATCGTTCAGTTTTCACCCGTTCTTGAAACCGTTTTCATTTCAAAACGTTTAAGTGTAAACAGAAGGTCAATCCGGTATGACTTTGTACCGATTTTGTTTAGAAACGGCATAGTGTAAACGGGGCCTGATCAAGTGTTCACAAAGCATTTTGGTGAACTCTTTGTTCATTTTCAAGGACTAAATATTAATAGAATGGTTTAATTCCTGTGTGAACAGAAAAAGCCCATGTTTAAGTGCCAATAGTTTTTAATAAAGACAAGGCAGACACGTATCAAGAAAATCTACCTGTTTCATTTTCCCTTTGAGAAAGTCAATATCCTTAGGGCATGAGAAAACAATATCCACACCAGGAGACAAAGCATAGATAAAATTGACTCCATTTGACTCTGCACCTTTGATAAGCACTTTCAGATTCTCTATGACATTGAAAATAAAATATTTCTGTCAGAGATAATTCAGCATCTGGAAACTAATAACGAGTTCTTTGTCAATGAAAATTGTTCTTGCTGTAACCCCAAATTAGGTACCTCATTGTTCTAGAGGTAAAGACCCTGCAATGTCTAACAGTGACTACAATAGAACACATACTTTGAATATTGTTCACCAGGATAAATTTTTGAGCTAACAACACATGTGATTTGGTCCCTTGAAAAGAATGCTGTAACCCATATTACTTGCCCTTTTTGACCACATCAAACACCTTAAGCAGACTTTCACAAGGTGTTTAATATGAGTTGTCTCATTTTAAGGGGGATGAGAGAATGTGCCAGCCAAAAAATCAAATGGCTAACCTTTTTCAGTTTCTACATACAGATCTCTCCAATTCTTTCTATGTTTTGAGTCATCTTTTGGTGCATACATGTAGGTGGACAACCCAAACTTCTTCAGCCTAGGTGAAAAAGAGAATTACAGTCAATTATCATTGAAGAATAAGAGGAAGTTAGTCTTTCTGCCAAGAAATTGAAATCACTAGCTTGGTCAAATACATGGTCAGCTGTCTCAGGGAAAGATATTTCCAGGCTCTGATGCAAGTTATAAGCTTAAGCATGTGAATCCAAGTACTAGCTTAGACCAATCTTAAAATGCGACATGCTTTGTAGGACATTCTAAAGAGTGCATTGCAATCTCATGGTCTTATTCAGCTGGCTCAGTGGTGTCAGCAAGCTAAGACTATATCTTCAGCACATTCTTCTGGTGATCCACAAAGTATAGCAGTTCTCAGCAATATGTTCACTTCCATTGTTCTATTGTTCTATTTCTGATCTTGCATGTGCATGTGCCACACTGTGCTGACTGGTTTGTCTCCCATACTATTGCACTGCAAAGATACCTAAGGTGGAGCAATAGCAAAAAGCATTAGATATACCTTTCAAAGAGAGTGAGTCTCTGATCTTTGGTCCATGGTTTACCATAAAACCTAAAAAAATTGAAACATGCAATTGAGATTTTCAGTTCCTATTGTTTGCTTTCAATTCTTCTATTCTTCAACCCAGTGGCCAGACTGGAATTCTTGTAGATGGCGTGTCTGTAGAAATGCACTTATGAAAACAATAGAAGATCAATATTGTTTACCTGCAGATTGCTTGCCATGTGCAATACATAATTTCCAGTCTGGCCCAGTTGAAACAGGGCAATTTGCCAGACAGAGGCTGCACAGGTGGCACTCATGCATACCCAGGTAATATCAACAAACAAACTTGTGCCTACATACTTGGTGTTCCTGTTTGTGGCCATCAACTACCAACTACGTAATGACAATCAGAAACTGGCTTGATTGACAGAATTCCTATCTATCTTGATTTTAACTAAGTTCTTATCCACTTAGATTATGGGAGGAGAGTGTGGTGGTGTCTGGTGGTTTGGTTGTGGTGGGGCTTGTTTTGGCCTAACTAGACTATAGATAAGCTAACAAAAATCTATAGTTTATTTAAGCAATTTTGGTTTATTCCATGACACGATTCGTGGTATTCAATAGTTTTGTAAAGGCTAACCTTCAACTACACCAGAAAGAAATGGCTTTTTATGGCTTTCCATGCTTGAGAATGCACTTTCTTGGCATTTGGTTTGATCAGCACAGCAGCAGAGGGAGGAGATTGCCAACAGTCTCGAGTCGAATAAACCCATGGAAATTCAAATCGAGGTACATCCACTGATGCCTAATGACGTCACGTCCATTCATGAATTGGATGCACATGCTTCTGCAAGGCAACTTGAATTCTCATGAGATTCTCTCCTTGATCTACTTCGATTATGATTTGTTTATTCAGTTTTCATGAATTAATAACATAAATAACAACTATTAACTATTAAAGAGCTCTCGCTAGTAGTCTCGAGCTCTAACAAACACTCTGGGACTTGGGAATACGGAAAGAATAAATTACGATGCAGATGCATGATGCATAAAATTTATTAAGGTGTTGATGGTGGCCCCCAAGGGCTTTGCGAAGCATATCTGTCAAGACCTACTTAGCCTACTAAGCTGGGACTTACTTGCTGCATGACATTAGATAGGTATTGAGTAACTTCATTCTACTGTGAATCATAAACATGGCACACAAATAATGCAGCAATTCGCTATATCTTACAGCTCAGCTGGCTCAGCTATGAAGGAAAACAATCCATTTCAGCCTGGATTGCCTACTATTTCAAAATTACTGAAAGCTGGTATCCTTACCAGCATGCTAATAAATGCAGTAAGAAATGAACATGCTGACGAATGCAGTAAAAATAATAATGCTGGCGAATGCAATAGGAAATGAGCATGCTGATAAATGCAGTAAGAAATGACACATGCTCGTGAATGCAGTAAGAAATGAACATGCTCATGAATGCAGTAAGAAATGAATTTGCTCACGAATGCAGTAAGAAATGATCATGCTGACTAATGCAGTTGGAAATGAACATGCTGATGAATGCAGTAGAAAATCAACGTGCTGACGAATCATTAAATAATGAGCATGCTGACGAATGCGGTAAGAAATGAGCATGCTGAAGAACACAATAGAACGTAAACATGCTGACAGTAAGAAATGAGCATGCTGACGAATGCAGCAAGAAATGAGCAGGCTGACGAATGCAGTAGAAAATCAACATGCTGAGGAATGCAGTAGAATATAAACATGCTGACGAATCATTTGCAGGAGAATGCAATGAAAAATAAACATGCTGAAAACTCGGTGAAAAGTGCAGAGTGTAATTAACTTGCGGATGCATATAGTATCGAAAATATTGGTGGATATAGCAGCATGAAGTAAATTTAAAAGTTTGCGTAATCAGCTTAAAATAAGACGGTTGTGGGATAATAAACAAGACAGTACACAAAAGTTTTCTAACTTCGTCCAGTGTTACATAGTATAATACACTTACAGTTAAAATAATCAAGACGTTTGGTCATGAAAGAAAAACTCTGTAGATTAATAGAGCGATAGCGATTGTTGCTACAGATCTGACTGCTTCTTTAAATTTCGTTCATATATATCTCTTATAAGTAGTCTTAGTTCTTCAATGTTACTTAAATGTTTTCCTGATATTGCAACTACAGGAAAAGTTACCACTTTCCGAATGTCTGCAATTTCTTCTTCGTGGTTTTCGACAGCGTCGATTTTATTAGCAACTAAAGCTGAAGGCAAATTCAGCAACTTCGGATTGTACAGTCTGACTTCATTTTGAAGTATTTTGAAGGAGTCGAGGATGTTTCCTTTACCGAGATCGATGACGTATAACAGAGAAGAACATCGTTCAATATGGCGCAAAAACGAATGGCCTAAACCTTTGTTGATATGTGCATCTTCAACCAAACCAGGGATATCAGCAACTAAAGAAAAAAGAGAAAGATAACTTAATAACATTGTTTGTGACATGGCGAACACTAGGGTAAATTTTTCCACGGAAGTATTGTCCCTGTAGTATAGGAATCTATTCGTTGAAAGTTAAAGTTGTTCAAGTTTTAGAAGTGATCAAAGTTAAACAGGATGCAAGTTCCCGAGGTTCAATATAGTAATAACAGGCAAAAAGTAAACTTCAACCTACTTGCAATTTGAACGAGATCCCGGTATTCGATAACACCAATATTCGGTTTCAATGTTGTGAATGGATAAGCGGCAACTGCAGGTTTCGCTCGAGACAATGCGCGTAATAACGTTGATTTTCCTGCGTTTGGAAAGCCAACCTAGAGAAAAACATAAAGTTATTAATACGAAAACGACAACACAGTTCAATATTACAGCCTTGAGCGTCCAACAATGATAGTATAGCAGCAAGGTTTTGGCCGCAAAAGAGCTGATCTGGACTTGCACCACGTGCGCCAGACTGATATTCTGGAACAATACTCTAGGTACTCATTAACAATATCGGGAGGATGGACAGCGGAAAAAGTCCCGACAAGATTCGAACCAATGCCCTACCGATCGTGAGTCGAATGCTTTGACCACTCGGCCATGCCACTTCATGACAAAATATCTCAAACCGTTCTGCCCAACTTAAGAGCTCAGTTCTGTATGAGAAAACCAATAAACCTGGGATGAACAGAAGATCAGGCATACTATATCAGATGATAAGGATGCGTTCAATCCCTATTCTGTGGCCACATCCTTGAATGAACGTTTTGTTCTGATTTTAACTGAATTGCCAACGCTAAATGCCAATAAAGTTGAGGATAAAATAGTTTGTTGCTCCCTATGTGCATACTTTGTTGTTTAGGTTATTGTCTCTTGCACCTTTTTCATTCTTCAGTGCCAACTACCATACAGACGATAATCTTTAACAGAGATATCGAATAGAACCGTAATATAACTAATCTTACCAGTCCAACGTCAGCAATCGATTTCATCTCCAGCTCAACAGTTTTCGAATCCCCTTTAGTTCCCGGTGTTGATTCGAGAGTTCTTTGGTTGGTTGCACTTTTAAAATGTATGTTGCCTAAACCACCAACGCCTCCTTTTGCAACTACGTACGAGCAACCATGTGAGGCAAGATCTGCTATGACTTTCTTGGTTTCATATTCTTTTATAACAGTGCCTGGCGGAACCTATGAAATGAAGGGTCAGCGATAAGTAAAATGACCTTTCATATATCATCGTGTATTCCGATTCCGAGAGGGGGGGTTGGGTACTCATGTAGGTTGACGGAATATACCCTTCATATGGGCAGGTTTCTTCAGAAATTCCCTAAAGTTTATTCCTAACATAGTCAATAGAATAAACACAAAGTATACATAAGTGTTTATTCTATTGACTTTCCTACAATACCTCAAAATTTGGTATATAATCAAATTACCGTAACATTTTGAACACAAATGCTAACTATTATCCCTAAACTGGGTAGCTAAATGTGTAAAACAATAGCTTAAAGGTGGGTTGGCTTGTGAAACTCAGGGGCACATCTCTGTATATTTCAGGGTCCAGAACTCCGATTAACAATCAGTTTAACATAAGGCAGCGTTATGCATGCCTGTATGAAAGACTTCTTTACTTTTTAATCCAGAATGTGAATATGTCTCCGTCTTGGTTTTGGCTTATGCCATTACGTGTAACAGCAAAACAACAACAAGAAGACATAATAAACAACTAGACTCAGTACAAAGACGAGCAACAAAATTAGTTCGGAGCATCAGCTATTCACTCATCAAAGAAGCGTACGAGATTGCTGTTGAAACAAACACATTTGAAGGGTTTCTGTGAAATCAGTAGAATTTACGGCAAGAGCGTACGAGCTTGCAAAGGAGTGAATCACCCCCCATTCAAATAGACTTCCTATGCGAAAACAGAAAGACAAAGAGCCTACATTTCTATATGCTTCTACCAACATAGCACTCAAAATATTGGTTTTCCAAATACATAAGCTGCCGAGATCTTTCTCCAAGTTTGCGACGTTACTGACTAGAGCAATTCAAAATTAAAGCAACCCACCTTGATTATTATGCTTTGTCCATCTTTCCCTCTGCAATTATCAACTTGTCCTTTACCACCATTTGTCGCTAAAAACTGTCGCTTTTGTAATTTCAAATGTCGATAAGATCTGTCCGCCATTACAATGACGTCACCGCCATTACCTCCGTCTCCTCCGTCGGGTCCCATGAAGCTCCTGCAAAGCAGCTGTTCATTGAGATGTGCCACTTGTAACAGTCATCCGACAGAATTTTGCTACGCCAACTTTTTTAAACATAAAATTTAAGTTTAAAGATCTAGAGCAAAGGGAACATGCTGACGAATACAGCTAGAAACCAACGTTCCTGATTAACACAACAATGTGAAATGTTGATGGCCAGATTGCCTCAGATGGTAGCAAAATGACGCGCTACGCTAAGGTTTTCAAAATGAAATCAACAAGTTATATGACGATGACGAGCAAAATGAATGATTATTGTGGGAACAACAGACTTTTGAGGAAAGAGTACGAAATCTATCTGCAAAACTGCTTTCCTTTTGGCGATGGTGAGGGGAACATTAAGAAGCCAGCGAAATGTGCCGTTTTTTCCACACCTAAAGATCACATTTTCGATCAGCATGAAATGTAAAACATGAATTAAGAAAACATTATCTAAAGGATGTTATAAGTGAAGGGACGAACAGAACTATGAATAAAGAGAATTAAGTCGATTATACCAACGTATAATTATAAAAGATACAAAGAACTGCAAATTATCAAACCTTCCTCTTTTCAGATGAGCTAAGCCATTGCCTCCATCTCCAGCTTTGATTTTTAGTCTCACCCAGTCTATAAACTTTCCTTCACTGTCCTTAAAGGAAGGAAAAGGCTATCCATCAGTATAGTATGTACCTAATCCTTTACAGTTTCCGATCAAGTCAACGAGTATACTTAGTATGCTGTAGTATGCTGCGTTCTTCAATGAATGGCTCACCTTCCCATAGTTGTCTGAATCAACGAAATGGGCATCATCTTTCCTTGCTTTCTTTCTCTCATTGCCAGCAACGTTCGGTAGCGACAGGGAGAAACATCTCCTCCGCTCTAATGCTCTGAGTGGGGAGGCTTTGTAAGCATAAATGTTGCGATTGACGAAACATTGCAGGCATCGGATAAGACTTTCTGATGTTTTCAGCAGAGTCATCACTTTAGACTGGTATGCTAAGCAGTGATTTCTCGAAGTCACCTGTGAAGGAAAAAAGCTCGATTTGTACTGCTTTTCGCATCATTTTGATATTAGAACATAAAGTTGAACAGGGCAAATAAAAAAACTTGAATAACTAATAACAGAACACAATGATTGAATGTAGCTTAGCGCAGAGTTAATATAAAAAACCAGGTACTGTAGCCTCGCCCCTCCCAGTTTCCAACTCTTGCGACACCGCTGGACTTAGATACTAAAGGAAAGACGCGATCATTTGTAATTAAGTTTTTGCTGCTCCTTGGGCTTGATCATAATCGAGTTTTATATGGTTTTAAATTCACAGAGGCACATGATGAAAAAGATTATTGAAAGAAATCCTAGTAATGAAGTTCAACAGACAAATACTAGGTACGATGCATTTGACATACTTTCGATTGTATGATTTTTATTTCATCACACTCTTAAGCTATCTTTCTTTCCATTTTATTGTGTATTCCATTCATAAACTACGCTGAATATGAAATAGGAAAAGAACCACAAAAAGTTTTCGCAACTCAGGAACGATCTTTGTCTAGTCACAGGGCCCAGGCTGACTCTCAGAAGCTCTGACACTGATTAAGTAATGGGTAACAAAAAACCAATGACTCAGATATGGTCAAATAATCTGAAATTGGTATAAAACTATAAGTGGCAAGAGTGCAGGTTCAGGGACATGTCTAGAATTCCAAACGAAAAATTTGCAATAAGCTTCTGTATAATCTTATAATTTTGAACAAAATTTGGATAAAATACATCAAGAAGTAAAGTCAGTGTCATGTCAAAAAGATTAATTGTTCTCTTTCCCAATAGTAGTTTCTTCAAAATCTTATTATTTTGGTATAAGTTTTAATAATCTTTAATATCCAAAAGCGTTTTGAAGAGACTTTCATCTAAAATTTGAGAGATTCAGTTATGTCCTTTCTCAGAGCAAATGCTTTCCAAAGTTCACATGTGCTTCCAACGAACAGTGTTCAATTTTCACAGCATTTCAAGGTCAAAAATAATTAACAAGAACAGTGAAATTTTAGAACTGCTCTATTTGAGATTCTACTCATTAGCTGGAGTTGTAGGCTTCTTTCTTCTTCTCGGTCTCTTTGGCTTTCTATCAACATCTTTCTTTACTTGCTCTGTATTTTGAGTTTTCTTTTTCTTTTTAACAGAGAGAGGGTTTGGCTCTTTAGGACCTTTCCTTTTCCTCCTTATTCTCTGTTTCGGTTCTTCATGCTTTTTCAACTGTTTTAGAAGATCTTTTTGATAATCTGTCAAAAGCTTCTTTTCATCTTGCTTTACTGAAGTCTCCTTTGATTTTGTTGATGGTTTTTCAAGGACAACAACATTGTGGTTGACATGAAGGATTGGGATTCCTGAACGACCTCTGAGCTCTGTTCTTAATTCCGAATCTTGACTGGCTACAAATAAACCATGTGGGTTTCCTTTACTAACCAAGCTTCTTATGCACTTGTCTGCAGAAATCGGCTCTTTGTGTCCACAAAACCTTGTCTCAAAGTTCTTTTCTATGACCATTGCTCCATGTAAACGAGAGCCAAGTTGCTCCCCCTCGTGGAGAATGCATCTTGTGTTGAAAAGCTTGTGGTTTTCACTTATATATTTGTTTATTTGTTCCTTGATTTGCACTCTGTTTTGCAATGCTGACTGGCAGAATGTAAGATCAACTACTATCTGATACGGTTCATGGATATTGAAGTTATTTCGATAAAAAGATAGGTATTTGTCACAGTGCTTTTTCCTTTTGATTTTCATTTCAAACTATATTAGGCCAACTTTTAGGCCGTTTTTACCTTTGTTCTCTCCGGTGAAGGCTAGAACTTCACGAATAACGCTGCAATAAAGCAACTTAATAATAGAGTCTAGCACGAAATAGCTCTTAAAACATACAGATCTTGTTCTGTGAACGAATCTACGTCTGAATCGTGAGAAATCAGCTCCTTTTTACTCACCTTTTACCCAACTTTTGAACCATATGCTTCACGTTTCTCTTTCTCTTGATTTACGTCGATCTCGGAATGAGGCGGATTAATAATGGTTGATAAACTAAAGAGTTGTGCAAAGTGGGCGGGGCACACGGCTTGGTTGATAACACCACTGATGTGCTGATCTCTAAAAAAAACATCTTTTATAGAGATCAGTGGTTAATATTCTCAATGTTGATTTGAATGAAAATAAAAAATATACTTTCTTAATACTGTAAGCAACTGCACTTTTGGTCCAGCCCTCTAAGTTGGTTAAACTGTCTTTAAAAACTCTTTGCTTAGTAAAAAGGCGTATTTTTAGCGGACTTTCGGGTTCTTTTTGGCCTTTTTGCTTTAATCAATGCGAAATTATTTTTCCATACTCGTATCCAAAGAGATGGACGCGACAGTTAAGAATTCGATTTGATGATGTGAAAAACATTTTGCTTGCTTACATCAGCTGTTAAAAGTACACAAACAAGAGTAAAGGCATACATAAAGTAAGTTACGCAACATGAAGTGGTATTTAGCAATATCAGCTGATCCATCTTTTTACATCATCTGATGACTTCCAACAGAGACAAGCAATGCTTGTCGACAAAAGAGCACGGGAAGAGAATAAGGAAGGACTCAACAAGCAGAGGAAGGAATTGAAGAATTTGAAGAGAACAGAACAAATCTGGAATAATCTGGGATATTAAAAATGGTGAGTTCGATAGAAGAAGTTTGTCTTTTTCCAAACAAACAATAAGTAGAAATCTTTTTTAACCAATCTATCTTGGAATTAACACCAACGCCTTCCCTGTTTCAGCAATAAGATTAATACATAGATTTATGAATATAGTACACGTTTTTATAAGGAACACCTTTGTAAAGGAACTCAAAGCTGAAAATTCCCAAAAAATAAAGGAACTTGAAGGAACGAACTATCGAAAGATTTGCAATGCTGTAACAATTATTATTCAAACATATTTCACGACAAGGAACAGTTTCGAACAAACTCCAGCCTCAACCCAGACGTCAGACCAAAAGTTCCTTTAAAAAAACGTGTAAGTTTCTAAGAACATGTAGTAAGTTTTAGGAAGAGTTAATGAATCCCAGAATAATTATGTTAAAGTCCTTTGTAGTAGTTAAAGGGATTAGTTTACACGTATTCACATTGGTATTAGAGTATTACCTATACTTCATTTTTTTTTGTTTTTCCCCTTTGTCTTGTTGATATTGATCACTATTTTGTAGCGAAATCGTAACGATAGGAAAGGTTCGAAAAGAGTCAACACAGTTAGAACCAGGGGAGAAATCCAATAGATAACGATCAACAAATTTACGCTCTCTAAAAGTTGTTCATTCTTCAAATTTTTCTAAAGAGTTTCCATTTCTATTTCGAATTCATCTCGAAAGGCAGAAAATACGGTGTAGCTATTTCGATATTTTCATACAGGGGAAGGAATGTATGTAGACACCTAAACAAAAGGTTTGCTCGTTTGGAAGTGGGGGTTCGAAGAAATTCATTTCATATTTGCAGTCTGTGGCCTAGCGAGAGGAGGGACTGGGAAAAGAGAGAGGTCGGTCGGTGCTCGAGACGCCAACACATAGTCAAATAAAATGATGATACAGATACAAGATGTAAAAATCCAACGCTTGAATGAAAAAGACATAGAGGGGGGGGGGTGCAGTACTTCTTTGTTGCCCCTCGAGATCGACGAAGGCACTCGCCACGCAGCCCGGCTACAACTGCTGTCCCTCAGTGCCGATGTTCGTGCTTGTTGCAAAATACTGTACAGTCTTGTTAAGTTTGATTGATATTCCTGTGGAGGGCATGTACAGGCATGATCTTGTAGTTTCGCAATGATACCAATTTTAGGTGCTAAGTCAATGTAACAGGTAATTGAAAAGGCAGATGATGAGAGAGATACTTAATTTCACAAACGAACGTATTAACTCGATGTTGCAAAAGTCTTTGGAAGCAATTCTTTATAGGCCTGAATCTGAAGTTAAAAGTTGCGGACAAAAGCTAGGAAGCAGTAGTTGTTGCTTGGGGGTCACATTCCCAAGCCCCCGTATTTTGGGCCGCTGCTACTGAAAGGGCTTTGCTTGAAAAGCACTTTTAGCTCATTGATTGTGTATTCAACATAGGATCTCGATGATCTTATTTATAATGCCTATCGCAAGTATATTTTTGATATCAGGTCTTAATAATACTTCACAGACTTCACATTTTCGTCGAAAATTGCTGGCAGAATTCAGGAAATTTGGCGAAATCTCCGGTGGTCAAAGGAGAGTGAAGATGTGAAGGTGAAATGGTGTTTTAGCACCAGTCGCTAGGATCTCGGCTAGGATCTGAGTAGTTGGTTAATTAATCGAGATCTCGACCCTGGCTGTGACGTTACTGTGGTTGGGCTCCAAGTTAGGGTCTAGCTTGCTGGTTGAGGTACTGGGTTTCTCAACTAAATGAGTACCCAGTCCCCCAGTCACACATACAATAGCTGAAAATAAAGATACTGATAAATCTGTATATTTTCCAGGTGGACCCAGCTCATTTGCATTGGATATTCAGCGTACCAATCGGCATCGTAATATGCCTGATTGGTATCATTGGCAACATCATTTCAATTTGTGTTTGGCACAGAATCATGAAGTCAAAACGCAGTGGAAGTACAGCAACAACCATCTATCTGATCGCTCTTGGCCTTGTTGACAGTGGATTACTCTTCTTCTTCCTGCTGACCGACACAATTCCAGCTAACAATCCTTCGGTGAAGAATACATACTCCTTCGCAGCGTTCTATTCTTACTTTGGATATCCGTTTTTCTTCTTCTTTATTGTGGCTAGTATTTGGGTGATGGTGGGTGTAACAGCAACTCGTTTCATAATGGTTAAATTTCCACTGAAAACAAAAGATTGGTGTTCCCCCAAAAGAGCGTACATCGGCATTGGAGCTACCCTTGCTGCGGGGTTCATCATCAACATACCCCACTTCTTCAGTTTCCATCCCGCTGAGATCAGCAAAGGCAAATTCCAGCTACAGATGACCAAATACGGGAAAAGTGAATCAGCGCAGATGTATGAATTCTGGGTTCATTGTATGTTCCTCGTGTTGGCGCCCTGGGCTACAATTGCAATCCTAAACGCCTGTATTATTCATTCAATGCTTTCAAGAACCAAATACATGCAGAAATTGGATAAGACAGGATCGAGCAAACCAGAACGAAACAAACAAGACAGGCAAATGACACGTGTGCTACTCACCGTTACCTTCACCTTCTTGATATTATTAGCCCTTCAGTGCATCACTCAGTGTTTCTTCATGCTTGGCGTTGGAAAGAAAAGCGTTTCATGGGATCAAAACGCAGTTAACATAGCGTTTGCATTCGCTAAGATGGGCGTGGTGATCAACTCTGCGATCAACTGTTTCTTGTATTGCTTTACAGGCTCTATGTTCAGAGCTGAGCTTGTGAAGATGTTTTCTGCTGGAAGGGAGAGGTATCAACCATACACAACAACAACATCAAAATCTTCAAGAGCTGACACTACAGAAACATATACGGAATCAAAAGCCTGAATTATGGAGACTAATTGACGAATATATTAAGTATATGGACTCTACATTTGTGGAAAAAATCTAAAGATAATTGTTGCCCGAACTACATAATGAATTTGTTTTGTTGGCAATTGCATAATTTCTTGTATCACAATCAGAATCGTCAATGCCATAAATTAATGTATAATCGAATCAAAGGTCTTGTTACAAAGATATAAGGCAGTTTTTTTGCCTTTTAATCCTCCATGTTATACACACATATTAATTTAATAATATTTTTGAGAAGGAAAGATAACATTTTAATCTATTAATATTTTTGAAAAGGAAAGATACTAGATACATGGTTATTCACTGACAAAATTTACTGAAAATTTGGTTTTTGACTACTCCCCAAAGTAAAGAAAGCAATGGGCAAACGACCATTGAATTCCTAAAGAAATGTAAATCTGCCTCCGCAGTGGTTAATTCAATATTGAATTCTGAAACTTTTAACGAAGAAGGGATATCAATAAACTTAGTTCGCGCAGTGAAACATGAAAACAAACATTGAAGACAAAAAAATCGACTTTCATTAGTTGAAAAATTTGACAGTTGCTTGAGCAACTCTAGCAACCCCCTGGATCCGCCCCTGATTCCTTGGAAAGTTTTGGCTACAAACATCTTGTAGTTGCAATTATTATGGTACTGTACTTTGCTTCGACGAAGATTTAAAAAGCTAAAGTGTGCTGTTTTTACTATTTTTAGCTGAAAATCAACTGCAGTGTTTACAGATCCAAGTGCTGCTGTGAAGTCCAACAAATCTTTTATTTTCTCTCGGTGGTTTATCTCTACTAGCTAACTAGTTAATTAACTAGAAAATTTCACATACAATTACAAAGGAGCTATATTTGTCTTTGTGCTGTATTTGCAAGAAAGAAGTATTGCAACAAACAATTACACGTCAACGCACCTCCAGGTAGAGTAGTAAGTAACGGCATTGCTGCATTACACAACCAGTGGCCAACCAGGATTATTGCGAGCTGAACTGAACATTCCTTACTAGCAGCACCTTGAACCTGTGTTGTTACAAAGTACATCAACGATCTAAAGAAAAGAGTGAGTGTTATCTTCCATAGAGAAATAACATCCAAGGTAAGTATTCCTATTAAGAGCTTTGGTTTATTAGAACGTAGTTTCGTTTTCAGCCTGGATGCTGCTTGTTTTGAAGTTTTGAAATGACTTTTTTTCGCCATCTCTCTCTTGCATCTGCAGTGCAGCCGCGCAGGCCATACGCATTTTCTTTATAAGGAAGTGCTTTATAAGGAAGGTAGTACTCGGACTTTTTGTCGGATGGGCAATAACTCGAGGAACTTCTAGTACTGGATCATCTCTAATTGGTGGATCCCAATCACTAAACACAATATTAATTAGTATTCATTTCTACTCGTCTTCTGACACCTTTAAAACCTATATTTCCTTGACCGTAATGTTTTGAAGAATCATAAAATACGTGTAGCCCCAGAACACCCAGAGGCTAGGCTAGCTAGTTACTGAGCATGGGAGAGAACAGACCCCAATTCGAAAATTTGTAATTCGACAAAACGCTGTTTTTCGTTTCACAGAAGTGCTATTGCAGTTTAAGTTTAGGAACACACAATCTTGGGATTTCAGTTTAAATTTCCTATAGTACCTGGGTTTGGCGAGATTTTTAGAACCTTTGAACCACATGGAAAGTCTAGAGTCAAGTTTATACACTTACTACAATTTACTTTTCTTTCACTATAATTTACTTTCCTATACTTTACTTAACTATGATATGCTATACTATACTATACTTTTCTATACTATACTATACTATACTATACTATACTATACTATACTATACTATACTATACTATACTATACTATACTATACTATACCACTATACTATACTATACTATACTATACTATACTATACTATACTATACTATACTATACTATACTATACTATACTATACTATACTATACTATACTATACTATACTCTGCTACCCAAGGAAGTTGGCTCCACGTTGGATTTTCGCTAGAAAAACATATTTCGTGGCTCATTTGACAACAAGAAAAAAGATTAGGTAGGTCAGTCCGTTGTTACCCTAATAGGATCAGGACAATTTGATTACTGGATTTCTGATTCTGAGAACGACATGTGAATCCAACTGACATAAGAATGAATATTCAATTGCATACGCAACCAACAGACCAATACTCACTAACATCAAAGAATAAAGTTTTCACATATTTCATATTGATTATACATAGTTTTAGGTTCTTTATTCTGCAAATAAAATTGAATTGAATTGAATTAAAGAACCTGTTTCATATAAAGTCCTGAACCCTAAAAGCCCTTTTGCCTTAATTAATAGATCTAGCTTTATATCGAACCCGTCCGTTTTGTCAAGCTTTTAAGAACAAAGTTATGATATGGCAATGAATGAATTATATGTAATAAAGGTTTTGATATGATTAGCATGTTCTGTTTTGCTATCCCAGTGAAATGTAGGAAAAAAATTCAGTTCCCAATTATTGCAAGGAACAGCCACTGATAAAGATCACATATATCGAAACTGTTTATCATTGTTTCCGTCTTTTGAATCTTTTCATAGTAAGTATGTAATTAAGTTAAGCATAGATAGCTCTGATAAACTAGAGTAGAGCAGCTAGACTAACCAGCAGCAGCCATGATGTCAGTCAACGACAACCCTTGCATCTTTGAAGCTGAGGTTGAAGCAGATCAGCAGCTATGTGGAGAAAAAACATTCGTGTCGACGTCAGCATGTTTAGTACAGGATTTTATCCATCTGCTTATCGTGTCCCTTGATACAGGGTTGTGGGGTTTGTGGAAGCTGATTAAAAGTTGTGTAGGTATGTTGTTTGAGACGATCAGAGGTTCTGCGCAAATCTCAAAGTGACGTAGCTGATGACAGTCTCAGGGACGCCTGCACTTATGGAGGGCAAGGGGGGCAAAGGTTTGAAGAAGGGCAACTGCGGGGGTTTGGGGGCGTAGCCCCCAAGAAAATGTTAAGTGACCACGCCCTTCAGAAGCCTGGAAAACGTGGGAAACGCCCTTTAAATTTTTTCATTGACAATAAAACTGTTTAAAAGATTTGCTCGATTTTGCAAGAGAAATCTTTTTTTTGAAGAATTCTTATGCATTTAAAGTCATGAAGGTGAGTAATATGATGTTGCTATTGGTTTTCGAAAAATAATTTTCTCTGTTCATTAATTTTTGAAAAATTACGGGCGACAAGTTTCACATCGATTTTCCCTCGACCCAGAAACAAATAATGAAATCAATATATTATGGTCCTTTCTTGCCTTTCTTCTATTCTACAATATTTATCAGACAACTTTAAAGCTATTATAAAAATAATTGTTGTCGCTGAGGGCACATCTTGCCCCTCCTTGCCCCCCTTGGATAAGGGCAGGAGGGGCAGTTGCCCCCCTTGCCCCCCACCGCAGGCGTCCTTGGACAGTCTAACAGAGAAGAACAAGCACTTTAACTTAAAATGAAAGGCGGGGCAGTTCCCCTACATTGAACCTAGACCCTAATGGAAATACCAAATTTTAGGAGCTCGAAGAAACGAGCATATAAGAAGCGCCAGAATCAGAGGTCAGACCTTACTAACCTAAGCAATGGTCTAAAGAAGACTAATTGGTCCCAAAACTGCATTTGGGATTTGAATTAGATGGTGCAGCGTGCAGAATCTGGGACTCTGGGCGCTTGATACATGAAGTTGTATCGTGATTTTCTTGAGTGCCAATGTACCAAAGCAGTATGAATGAAGTATTGTGACCCTATTGTGACGTCCTTTTTTTTACAACTGCGCAAATTGCCGTAAAAGTGTTCAATACCTTAATTAACTGATTCCTATCATGATAGTTTGTTTGATACCAATCAACTTCAATGTACCGTTCGGTTTTCCATACCTCTATTCAATACCGTCCTTTTCTTTTGCTTTGCTTTTGCATGGATTAATTACAAATTACCGCATTCTTTACACTGGTTTTGTGTATTTATCTTTCATTGGGCAGAATACTTACATCATTCATTTATTTTCCGTTTAATGAATACCCCAATCTGATTGCAATAAAGGGCGCCAGTTCGTAATGAAGGAGGAGAATACCTTTTGTTATTGAAAATTAATCCACGAATATCGTGCATAGTGACATGAAATGTGCACGAAATTCTCTGGAACAACCAATGGAAACACCAACAACTCTCTTTTGACAAGATTCAATAAGTATCAACCACGTACTGTATATGTCTATGCTTTTGACATCAGTCTCTTTGTCCCCACCAGTGTTTCCTCCTTTGCTATGAGCCAGCTCGAGCTCCCTGTTCTCAGTCTTGCTCCTGATCCATCACTGCCAAGCGTGGTGACCCAACGGGAAACGCGAAATTTTCCGTCACAAACTTGAGGTTGAGTCACCACGCCCATAAAAGACCTTGCAAAGTGTCATCTTAGCCAATCCTAGTTGTTACTCGTAGTTGAGCAAAGAGCTGAGCGACCTATAAAAGATCTCCATGGAGTGAGAGCGATACTGTGAGATCTCTTTCTCAGAGGAGCGCAAAAGAAGAAAACATTTAGATTCCTTAAGGTTATTAAGGTGGGAGCAAGTCAAGGCCATCATATCTTGTGGTATGCTCAGCGGAGCAGGGGGAGAGAAAATAAAGGAAATACGTAAGGAAAGTAGAAACAGGGATGAAACAACGCTAATTGCTTAATGCAATGAGTGCTTACGACTAGTGTCAAGTCTGACTGCTAAAATACAAGCACACCCGATAACGATGGGAAAGATGAAGTGTCGTAAATGCTCCAACCTTCACTGACATGACATTTCTGAGAACAACAAGAAAGGACCCAGATTACTATTTTCTTAGCAATTTAGTGTATTTATTTTTCGTTATCCTTTATATCAATGGCTAAACAATATCAGGCGTTCTCTTCTATTGGCGCTCACGAGCCGTATCACTTATTTTCTAATAAGCCTTTCAAACACTGTTTTCTTTACTGCATTCATGGTTAATTACAACCCACTAGTTTGATAGAGACGTGCTATCGGGAGCAGACAGTCAGCTCTAAAAAGGACGTCAAGTGAGCGAAGTTTCAAGGTTCTTATAATCTAAAACGTTTAATCTTGCGAGAAAAAGGAAATATCTTTCTTGAAGAAAAAGCTTATCTTTTTAACTGGTGACAGATGGTTGTAGTGAAGAGGATTGTGGGCATATTGGAAGCTTTAATATTACATTGACCGTTTCAGATCATTGTTTTGCCCACACAAAAAGCCTGTTATAGCAGAATCTGTAAACACGACAACCAATCTTTGAAACTTCAGTTATTCAAAGCGACCTAGGAGAGCAACATCTTCTTTTCAAAACCCTTTGGTCACAATCACAGACTGTCACGTTAGCTTCTTGATGTACTTACTCTAGTAGAAGATTCATTGGTAAGTGAAATGTTATTGATATTCAAGCATTTTTAGGTACAACTTTGTTTTTTCTTATTATACTAGATTTCGATTTATAGTCTTATTATAGTCTTATTTGTCATTACGAGCTGTTTCTAATAAATGCTTACTATGGTGCGGATGGCCGATGACTTATTTCAGTATTTGCAATAAAACCAAGTACAATGGGTAGCGATTCGTTCTAGATTCACCCGTTTCGCTCTGAGTGTTGACAGACCAGGGTATTAGCACTGTGAACGAAAGGCTCCTTGCTTGCTTGTGCAAGTTATTACCCGACGTTTTCCCTGAAGAGAAGGATATTTAAGATGTTGGAATTGGCAGACGGGCATCCTTTTTGTCGCCCTCGATAATAACTTGAACCTCTGGTTAACCCCATTCTCTTGCAAATTTTCATAAAGTTCTTGATATGCTAAATCAATGTTTCCGTTACATCTACTTAGCGTTACGTTCGTCAGTAGTGCATTTTGCTTAGTACAGGAAACTTCAAATTGCTTTTTAGCAAACAAACACAAATAGAGGCCGGACGAGGAAGGATGTAGCGATAAGAAACAATGCTGCCTAATAGAGGCATACGATGATGCTGCATGTTGTTCTTTTCAAAATTTTATGACTAAGTAAAAAAATTCGTTAAATTCGTTTAATATATTAAGGGTCTTTAAACTTTTGTCTTTTTTTCGATGATACCGATGCCAACGAAGCTCTGTACTTTAACTTGACTTCGCTTGACCTGGGGATTATTCTCTTCTTTAAACTATGCTAACAAGATTGATGCATGGATTTATGTCGTTCTATACTCAGTATAATACTGCACTGGAAAGGTTTTATTTACTAAACAGATTTAGCTGTAGTTAGAAAGGAAAGGCGTAACCTCTTTCAGAATAAGCTAAACTAAAGTAAGCTAAAGAGACAATTCTGTCTTAACTTCAAAAGTCAAGAATATAACTGGACTTGTGTTTTCTATCAAATCCGACTGCTTGGGAGGCCCAGGGAGGGGAGACATTTATATCCGGGGGTTAATATAAATCGATTAGCACCCAAAAATATTGGCTTTTTGTGCACCAATCTACTGAGAATAATCTCTCCAATATAAGGCTTCACGTCTAAGATAGCAGATAATTTTCCCCAATTTAGCAGATAATGGTCCTTCTAATAAGTTATTCTTATAAAAAACGTGTTTGTTTGCTGACAACTACGATTTTCTCAATGTGTCTTCTATACTTTCGAATGCCAATTGTATATGTATTGGAGATGAGTAGCGATTAGTGATTTGATAAGGAACTTGATCTACCAGTACCACTACGTCACCTTGCGTCACAGAATCAGTGGAACCTAATTCTGTGGCTGCTGTACGTATTCTATTCCATACCGGAATGGATTGTATCAGAGAACATGGGTTGTATAAATCTAGATAGGAAACCAATGGTGCATATATAATGTTGTTAAACTCGATATCTACAAGACCAGAAGCTTGTTTAAAGAACTAAAGACGAACAACATATTTTAAATTAAATTTGGATACTGTCATTGCGATTTCAATCATACTACACTTTGTACTCAACCGCAATCAATTTTATCAATATTTCTTCAAATTTTTCTGCAATTGACCTTCATAGGAAAGCCATATACAGTACAGGGGGGTGGCCTTGGGTTGGGCACAATTTTCATTTATTACAGAGTCAGAGTTTAACGTAACACAGAACTGCCAACTAGTTCTGTGTAAGACCTATAAGAGGCAATTTTTACGGGTTACCTTTTATAAATGCTGAAACTCATCAAATAGATATGTATGTGTGTACAACTGTATGTTTCAAACTTAAAAGACAATTCATTAGCTCTATACCTAGGTGCATATCACTGAATCTTTACAAATCCTCCATATCTTTTGCCTGCGTAAGACTATTGACAGCGAAATTCTCATGTTCTAAAAAATCTAGCAAATCTAGAAAATAATCATTGACGGGCAAGATACCCCTACATCAATCTTTGTATATCTTAATAATACCATAAATCTACAACCCTCGACTAACTTGCACTTGCCTTTACCCTTCTACGTTTCCAGCCTTGATTCTAAACACTCTCAAGACCTCTCTCAGACCCTCCTCACTGGAGGTCCCAAAATGGGGGATAAGAATATCCTATATCCCTTACAACTTTTCTTAAAATATCCCTTTTCTCATATTTGCACTCCTCTTTGTCCCAGAATTTCACATGAAATCATCCCGTATACCCTTTACTTTGTCCAGAATTATCCCTTTTCCCTTTGCTTTTTTCAGGAAATATTCCATATCCCTAATGCACTAATTGGGCCTCCCCATAAATCCATGATTATGGTTTACTTGGTCAAAAGCGGACAAAATGTTGAGTGGCGGTAGAAAATCCCAGAAGATAACGCCTTTTTAAGATGCCTAAATAGCCCCCTGTTCATCTACCTTCATCTCAATTCATATCTGAATATCTTTGAATGACCCATTGGCATGCTTAGTGAATTGAAAGCTAGTATCAGTGTTTGCTTTGTTTTTGTAGAAAACGGTAGTATATTGACTAAGCTATTTTATACAGCAAGAGCCTCTATATTTCTAATGTTATCTAAACAAATAATCGTGTAACTTTGACGCAAATGGTAATATCTGTTGCGAAGAGCTTATTATAACTGACTAAAATGCCGAAATGAGAAGCTTTTATCTACAAGGAAAAGTCAACATCAGGTCTCAAACATGAATGTTTTGATTTAGAAAACAGTTGGACAGCCTTTCAGAGATTTGGTATGGCAATCTACGTCAACTTATTGCTACGGAGCTGCGCGAAGCACCTGGGAAGCAGCATTATATTCTTGCACAAATTGGAATTTTGTAAATTTGT
Source organism: Chrysaora quinquecirrha (assembly GCA_014526335.1). NCBI lineage: Eukaryota > Metazoa > Cnidaria > Scyphozoa > Semaeostomeae > Pelagiidae > Chrysaora > Chrysaora quinquecirrha. The sequence goes on from JACTAT010000014.1 coordinate 260,978, forward strand.
TTGTTTGCGGCACTGTTGTTGCGGTTGCTGTCATGCATTTCGTGTATGTATTGAGTCTATTTGTAGTAAATCAAAATGACGTGAAAAGCAAAAAACATTGCTCAGTGCTGGAGATGAATGCTCCCCACTTGCATCCACAATGCCGAGACAGTGTGGCTGAGGCGCCGCATCTTACGGTGGTTCCCGTTACAGGAAATCGCTATTCTCCCGTGAATCTTCGGCCAGCCAAAGGGGTGGGACTATCCGGCCCCCAGACCATATGCTTACGCTTGGATATCCCGCCATCCACGACTCACACACTGAATCAATTGTGTAAAGACATCACCTTTATACTCACAGAATTTGGCCTATTCATATCATGGTAAATAGACCTATTCGTTGTTGCAAATATTTAATGCCCCGAATCGGTAAATAGTTGCCGAATGGTAAATAGTTGCCAATATTTAATGCCCCGAATCGATGTGAGGGTTGAGATTCGAGGAAATTCGATTGGGGCCTGGGGACGGGATTGGGGTTATATTAAAGAGGTTCCTCTTTGCAAAAGAACAAGCCTCTTTAGAATTCGAAGACGAGCAGTTTGTTTCATGCATCTTAATTGAATCATAGGATGATTATTAAAAGGGGACGATACATTGGGGATCTTAATTATAAAACTAATCATAAGCAGGGATAATCAGCTTAATTCATTTAACCCAAGTAGCCTTACATATCATGGACACACCACAACAGAAGAACGACTGTCTAAGAGGATGAATACATCGTAAAACTAAGCATAATGCATGTTTGTGTGTGTGTCTCAATATGAATTGGCTTGATACGAGCTGGCAGCTCCATATACCGATCACATTTGTAGTCTGTCAGCTAAGACAGTTAATGCGAAGTAAACTGACTGCCGTTTGTTAAGGAGAGACTTTTTGAGGTGAATTTCTCTCTCAGAAAATATTATTCAATATTCATTCCTTGACTGCATTATATCGGGGCAGTGGTAGAGAGCTGGATTAATAATTAAGGGCTCCACTTAGATTGGTCATATGTGGTGTACTGATGCCTCGGAATGGCTTTAACAGATCATGGGAGTGTTAACGACTTTTGGTAGTCAGGGGCATGCTCCACAGATAATTTAAAAAAATATGATACCACCATAGTTGGCTTAGACTGTCAATTTCTCATGTTAGGTACCCAAACTATGGTAACAGAGATAAGTTGACTTTAAAGCTACGTTTAAGAAGGTCGTGAGGATGCATGTATAAATTACATATCTGTAACTTGCATTACATATCAGATGTCACAAGAGCTTTTTATGTTGCTGGGGAAAGAAATGAAAACGAGTTTTTCCAAGAAGAACAAATTGACAGCCCCCTCAAATATTGAAATAACTAGCGTGCCCCTCCCCAGCTATACACCACTGTATTGAGGGATGATTCGTTCCTCTCTTCTTATTGGAGAGCGGCGAAGCGTCCAAGAACGGCGTACCACTTTCGGAGTTCAAACGAAGAAGAGCTAGTTTGAAGAGGAGAACTAATGTCATTTATTTCTAAGCCAAATGTGTAAAAGCTTCTTTTTATCACAACCCAAGATACGATAGTCTAGCGCCAAAAGATGGCTCTTGAAGGTTAGACGGGCAAGGTTAAGTTATCTTTTAAATACAGCCGGTCTTATCAGCACATACTGTATATGTGAAGGCGTATTATCTATATATCATTATCAATCTTTAGTTTGAAAATCAACAGACGAAACTCGTGGGTTAAAGAAGGACTAAAATAACTACCATTAATATTGGAACGTGCCCTCTCAGTTACCTATTCATATCTTTTAAGTTTTAAGTGGTACGGAATTCGGCTTCACTTGCTGATTGGTGCATTTCGATCCGCATCTGGGTATAATTTCCGCCTAAATCAATTGTTTCGGCCTGTTTCGGACGTTTATACTCTGTGTGTCAGACGAAAAAAGCTTTTTATTATGTCTAAATATGTATTATATGGAGTAGTATATTCGTACATTGATACATGGTTGTAAAGATGTACGTGGATAATTTGTTTCGAGCCCCTTTCGCATTCATCCTCTCTTTTTTTGGTATACTTTCGATTCGAATATTTTTCTTTTCTCAGATAACAGTTCAACTTTTGTTGCATCAACCACTTTGTTTTAAAGTGGAGAAACAATATGTTAGTCTTTTTTATAGCTACTTCATGGTGTATGTCTTCAGCGTTTCCTTTGCCACTCCTCAGGGTATTTCGTAAGGAATTCTCAACCGTGGGGAAAATGCAAGCAAAGGGCCCAAACCGATCATCATGCTCCTCAAGGAAATATTTTAAATTTACGTTGCTAGAATTTCTTCAGACCTCTTATCTAATCTTCGTTCCTCTCATGAAGTTTTTCCCATGATTGGATAAGAGATCCGACAGAAATCCAACATTCTCATCAGTGAAAAGGTGATAGGGCCCCAATTTTGACTTACACCACTGGGGTATAAGCTCTACTTTTTGCTCCATGCTTGGGTAGGACGAGGGGCCTAGTGAGACAAATTCCCACCACTATGTACGTTGAAAAATATTACCTGCCACTTCTGAAAACCTCATCGAAAAACGCGAGCTTTTATCAGCGGCGGGTGGAAACCGTAAACCTAGCTTTGCGTTACCTTCCCCTTACAGAATTTACACATTAGGTAGGGTTAAAGAAAGAGACCCAGAATAGTTCTACATTCCTCTAAAAGGAAGTTTTACCGCTTTTTTCAGATCCTGCCTGCTGAAGCAAACACATTGTGCATCATTAAGCATGATTGGTCAATTGAACCAAACCTTTCTTTTCTTCCTGAACCAATCTGGTCCGAATGGCACACAACATGGCCCAGATGACTATTGCCTCGCATTTCCTGAAGATCCTGTCTGTACATACGAGCCATTCAAGCTAACCACTGGGAAGATCATATCAGCCATTGTTATGGCCCTGTTGATGATCATTGCACTTGGAGGCAACGTCCTGCTTTGTACAGCTTTCCTGTTCTACCGCAGACTCCGCAAAACAACAAATTATTTCATAATATCCCTTGCCGTAAGCGACTTACTTGTTGCTTCAGTGGCCATGCCGATGTGGATATCATATGAAGTGACCGGCTGGGAGACGTTACCCCCCTGGATCGATTTCTTCATGCTGTACAAATTCTGGCTCTGGCTTGACATTGTATCGGGGGTTTCCTCAATCACAAATCTGGCAGGGATAAGCATTGATCGATTTTTCAGTATCATGGCTCCACTGCTGCATCGGACCCGCATGACGTCATCTTTGGCCATAATGATGGTTGCGATGGCGTGGATATACAGTATAGTCTTGGCATCTTTAAGCTTTCCACAATGGCGTTATTATACCCTCATTGTATCAGTGCTTGGATTCTTTCTTCCATTGGGTGTTATAATCGTTTCATACTTTGCAATATACTTCAAGGTGAAACATGGCTTCCTGAATAAGCACTCGGATAAAGACTGGAACCTGGAGCGTACATTGCTGATCGTAATATTCGTTTTCATAGTTTGCTGGCTGCCCTTCTTTGTCTTCAGCCTTGTGTATCATTACTGCCCAGTTACACAATGCCATTTCGATCAGAAAAGCGTGAATCAGATCGTCAGTTTCACCAAGTGGATGCATTATTTGAATTCCTGCTGCAATCCCTTCATCTATGGTGTTTTCAATACCAACTTCAAAATGGCCTTCCGAGCATTATTCAACCAATGTTTCGGCAGAGGCACCATTGACAGCGACATCACCAATGCCCACAACGACACAGCACGAGACAGTACAATCGTCAGTCATATCAGAAGCTTTGGACGCAAGCTTCGACACTCACGCCGATCAAATAAGAATGGTCTTCTACTCTCAGAGATGGATTCAGGTGTTACAATGCTCTCAACAACACCTTCATCCAACCGAAACAGCAACGCACTCAACAATAATCCTTGTGGTACTCACCTACTGGGCGAAGAACTGGAGCAAGCAAACAACGTAGGAGACATCCAAAAGTATGATGCATATGACGGAATATTGCAAGGACGAGAACGAAATAATCCCACATGCAATGGCTTGACAGACTATGCTTCCGACAACAAAAAAGAGAATACTTGCAATGGAGATATTCTTAGACACGCCAACAACGCGAATGACTCCAATACGTTTGGGAAGCTTTACCCTCGCGACAAAATTGATTTGCAGAAACTTCATTTTCTTGAGTCGCAAGAATCGAACGTTTAGGTGACTACACATACGTTCATAGAAAGAATAACACTAATAACTATTGTTCCAGCATATATGGCAAATGCTAATCTTTGTCTTATATGCTGCTGGAATAGACCATTATTGGATATTGAAAAATATTTCTCATTGAATTTATTGATGAATCGATTGCGGTACGATTTGTTACTGAATCCTTACTGCTACAACTGCCTCTCCTCAATTATGGAAATGCAACATGCGACATGCAGAGACATCAACTTTACAGCTTCTCCCAATCCAGTACAGTGATGCATGCGATTGACATAAAGAATTTAGCGACGTTTGGATTAGGACATAGCGAAAGTTGTTAGGCCTTTCATTTATTGAAACTTTGTAAGTTGGAATTATTTACAATATATTTATTCACAATATATGCAAAATATTCGGCAGCACACATACGTAGATGTTATTTTCTTTAATTACAATAAAGATGGTGCTACTGTTACTTAATTTAAGATTTTAGATTTTTGCTATACTCTAATGCCCCAACACAGTAGGGTCCCGCATTAAGGTATAACGAAACTTGTAAGAACCTTTACCCTTAAATTTTTGTGGAAAATCTTCAAAAATGCCAGAAAGATTGGATTAAGCATCCAAGCACTTTTTAAGCATAAGAGAATAAAACACTATGCAGTCTCTTGTGGTGGTTATCAGGAAAGTGTTGTATCTTTCTGTTTTATTTCCTTCATTGTGTCCCAAAATTAAGAACCATCAAAAGGCTAAGTGTCAAAATTGACATTTCGTTTATGCGGGATTTAGGGAAGTTTGCTTTAGATACAGATACTCGTAAAGGTCGAAGTGAAACATTCATTAGCGATATGCAAGTTTGAGTTATTACAACGCCTACAAAAGCACCACACACGTCTGAAATTTAACTTCTTTAATAGCGGGTTTATTGTTGCTGCAACATAACGTTAGATATATAATGCTGAGGCTTACCTTGTAAAATCTGGGTAACTTATAGACATCGCCATACACCTCGCACATTTGCCTGGCTGCATAGAGTAATAGCTAATACTTCCCTCGCTATTGGTATTTTTGAAGAGTCCACAGTAGCACAATGGTAATGCAAGTAAGCTGCAAGGACAAAGTTCAGCGTTATTGCATTAATAGTAAATTTAGAAACATGAATCAAGAATGAGAACTGTTTCTGAAAATGTTCATATAAAAGCTTTCGTTAGCAAATGTGGTGTGTGAAAATGTTGGTGGCGATTCCAGATCCCATTTACATCTTTAACAAAGCGGACGAAATATTATTTGTTCTGCTCCGTCAACTGTTCCGTTTAGTCTGAAATTTTTTGCAACATTTTGCATCGTATGCATTCATGTCGTTGCTAGCAAATAACTACTGCTTACGCTTACGTATAACAATAAAAATTTTCTTGTAAATAGATTTGCTGTATTTCGTTTTTGTGAAGCTTTTTTAGATGATGCCTAATTTATGGATTTATGTTCGAAATTCAACCCCCCCCCTTCCTTGCTACTCGTATTCTTATGTACCTTGAGGTATATCTGAGGCACATGTTTATCGCATCACCTGTAGGAGTAATCATACCCTCAACTGCCATGCAAATGGAGGCTCAACCCATCTCAGCAATAACCGCCATACTACAGATGCAGTACTAGGCATTGTATCGAGATTATAGCTCGAGCTAAAATCCTTGATTCAGATGTAGTGCTACTGCCCTGCCGTGCCTGAATTGGGCCTTATATTCTTATGCCTGATACCTTGAAACAAGATCAACTTTATATTATTAATTGACATTAGGTTGTGCACTGAGAGCACTGCTTTTCGCAACCATATAGGGTTCTAGTTAGAAGTAGTTATTGCTGCATCAATGAAAATTGTTCTATCAGGACATTACTGTCCGACAGTATTTCCAATTGCTACCTTACAAAATTTTAGAAATCAGCTCCTGGTACAGTTTTGCAATAGCTATCGCCTATCGTACAGTAATTTGCAACCACATGGAAACTTTGCAGTATTGCTTTTTACTTAGTTATACTAGGCTTGCAAACATGGATATTTATTAAGTTTTAACTTGTTCAGACTTTTTATTTTAAGATATGATACTCATTCATAAGTCTACTCTTTTGCTTGTCAAGGTTTGTTTTGTTATGATATGTAAATTAATATTAGCTACGTAGATTTAGGAGTTTAATTCTTGTTTATTGATTGTAGTTGAATTCATGTTTTAAATTCAGATTATTAACTTAATGCAGAGTATTTATTCAGGCATAGACGACCTACAATACGCACTGTTAAGCTGTGGCTATACTAAGAGACGTCGCGCGCGACATAGTATTCGTCGTGTCTCCCAGGGTGGCTAAACATGCGAGTGACAAGCGAGAAAGATGTCACCCGAGTCGCGGAGACAAGAAATGTTTCTATTGTCTCCCATAAACATTTGCGTGTCTCTCGCTACAAATTTTGTCGCGCAATAAAATTTCCGAAGTGGCTAAACTGGGAGACATCGAGCGGACATCTCATGCCGCGCGTGACATGTCTCCTAGTTTAGCCAGGCCTTTACTGGGCGTTGGTGATGGGTGTCGAGCAAGCGGTGGCTATCGGACAAGCTCTCGTCAAGTAGGGGCTTAGACTGTTGGCACCAAGTGAAGTCCTGTTGGGAGGCTCGGCCTGTTTTATAAGAACAATTTGATGAAAAAACGAGCCTGGATTTTGACTAAGAGTTTTCTAGCAAGCAGAATTGTTACACGATTCTAATACCTCTTCTCAAAATTCCCAAAAATTGTCTAAAGAGTAGATTAAGAACATTTCAACGTGAACCAGAAAAAAACGGGACGGATGAGCTTGCCATCTACAGATTTTTGACCACAATTAAAGCTCTTCAACTTGAAAATGGTGCAGATAGATTTTTATAAATCACCCAATCATCCTTCACAAGTTGTGTCACGAATTCACTCATTGCCGCATGTCTGAGCATAAGCATTCAGAGCTGTTCTCGGTGCTTTAAAGCAAAATTCGTGGAGAAGGTTCAACCAATTTTCTCCGCTCCCGATTGGTGTGACTAGTCATTCTGTATGAAACAATTCTACCAGTTTCTGTGTACCCTTATCCGCAACTCTACCCGGTGGTGTGGTTCCAAAAGAGTGCCTTAATGAACGTAGCCTGTAAGGCGTTCCAAAACGAGATAGGTCAGACATACTAATTGTGGACTAGAGTCATTGCAACCTCGTCCCAAGGTCCCAAATTGATTTCCTCGAATCTCAACCGTCAAATCGATTTTGGCCCTGGTACCTGGCCACAAATCTGCCAAAGTACCGGCAATTTTGGCCTAGGCATAAAAACAAGATGTAGATTCCGATAGCAGTTGTTCTTAAAAAGGAAATGCAAAGAAATTCATTGATAACTGTAAGGCAAGATATAATATCTCATGTAGCATCATTTTTTGGTTTTTATAAATGTTTTTTACATAGTTTTCGGCCTATTTTGGTGTGAAATTTTTAAGAAACTGTGACGTCACTTAAAATTTCTATTCTTTGAACAGCCAATCACATTGCGAATAGACAAGGCCGATACCAGGGCCAAATAGTGACAGCGGAGTTTCACGTAGAGGCCTATTCACCCTGGGGACGAGGTTGTACTCATTGAGCATACCTAAATGACACCATAGACCTACAGGAGACCTGAAGCGGCATATTCGGATTCCGACTGGGTGAAGTTGTTCTCGTGCAAACTCTCGACGAAAGAAAGACGTCTTTTCTACTTTTGGCAATTCACTCTGACGGACGGACGAGCATTAAATGCAATACTGGACGCGTGTAGCGATGTAGTATATTTCTTCGTGCAAAGAATTTCGCCTTGTGAAGCTCCGGCGAAGCAAAAAGAGACAGCTACAGTCATTGTCACTTACATAGCAATATATATAACGAGAAAAACTTACCAAAATAGGAGATACAATTATTGCTGTTTAGATCCATACATAAGCCGAACATGGGCGCACTAAAATGAGATAGGGATAATATATTTGTTATCATTGGAATCCATAAAAGCGATGCTAGACGATGCGTCTTTATGCTTGAAACGGTGACCGGACATGTTTAAAAGTTGTTGCCGGGACCAGAAAAGCAAAAGGCTGCACTTGGACCCAGGAATTGGCTTTAGAACAAAATGTCCTGAAACCTGAAGCAACACAGTCAGAGAACATTGATTTGGTTGAAAATTCGGAGACATGGTTTGCTTGCCGCCTTCTTGTTGCCGCGCGAAAACGGTTTGTTTGCACTGGCGACGCAACAACACAGCCTCGTATTGATACAGAATGCTTCCAAGACGAGGCGTTGTCCTGGAAGCTTTGACCCTCTAGGACCAATTTTTCTTACCGCGCAAGTTGATTGTCGCAGCATGTAGTTTACTCAGGGGATGTCTCAACGGGACATTTTTAGGAGTGTTGCATCGCCAGAACAGGTGGAAAATCGCCCGTAAACCAAATGAGACAGAAATACTTTTTTACACCAGTCACAAAAAGGCGACAGTTGAGGAATTGACTGATGCGGCCGGACCAAGGGGCATAACTTTCTAAAAATCATTCTAAAATGTCTTATTTTGTGCGATTTTCATGGGAATATCGCAAAATTTCCAACAAAACTGAAAGGCCTGAACTACTGAGGACCCCTAATCCCCAGGCGAAGGCCCCAAAAATCATAACTGCCAGCGCAACAAGGCGAAAATGGGAGCACCAAAGGGAGACAAGCATGCTCAATAAAAAAATTGTTAAAAGCTCTTTCTAATGAGTAACAAAAATATTAAACATTTTGTCAACTAACATAACATAACATTCGAAATCTGAAACATGCCAGCATTTATGTACACGTGTTAAAGCTATTCTAGATTTCACATTCTTAGTGTCAGTCTATATCTAGAAGTATGATATATCAAACGTGTATTTCTGAAAACTTGCAAATATCAAAAATATTGTCAACTAACACAATATAATATTAGAAATCTGTAACATAAACATTTACACGTGTTAATGAAGCTATTCTAGATTTCACATTCTTAGTGTCACTCTATGTGCAGATGTATGATATATCAAACGTGTACTACTGAAAAACTCGTATATTGAAATGATGGCTATATAAATAATACAACAAATATGCTGGTAAACACTATAGCATAATATCAAAATCTTAAATAACAACATATTTACAATATTCTGCGACTGCAAACAGACTGTTGCAAGGCGGATACTTAACAAAAAGCCCAGCTGGTGAATTAGTAACAAAGTATTCCCTCAAAGTCTCGCAACTCTCTAAAACCTACAGCAAGTATCGGAGGAGAATATTGACCCTCATATGTACAATGTGGTAGCTACTCGAGATTTTTTCATACCTACACACCTTAAAATTTGCAAATTTTACCCACAACTAGCGATTAGAGAAATGATTCTACCTTCCGTAATCGTAGTGTCACTGGAAACAAAATTCTACCAATAAACAAATGGAAGAGCAACTGCTCAGACAACACGCTAGGCCCCAGCAATTACAAAAGTAACACTAAAAACGAAGAATTCTCAACCCCAATAAAATTCAAGAATTTCAGTTAAAACAAACCGTTCCCTTCGGATGCAAAACTAAATAAAGCACTCATCATATTCAGATACAGTAGGGTATTCTTTGACAGAGTTTTCGTGTACGACTCAAGGCGAATCTTCAAATTCCTTATTTCTTCTTGAAGTGTAAGAAGAGATTCTCGGTCTCGAAGAGGCAAGCAGAACTCTGGAGTAGTATCTGTCGGCGTTGTTGGTTCAACAACAGACAAGGAAGCCATGTTTTTCATAGCAATGCTGTGTTTTTCTTGCAGATAAGACCTGCATAGAATGTAAAGTAAAAACACGAATTCTTCGATTTCTTCTGCGCTGTGCTTTGATCCACTTGTACTAATAATATTTCCTTTACATGGTGGTAGCTTCTTGAAGTAAAACTCGGTGATCTTCTCTAAAGATATTCCTTGGTCTTCAAATGGACAAGAACCAGCAACAGATTCACAAATTGTAGATATGATAATGGAAGCAGTCTTTCGCTGTACAACGACTGGCTCGATAGAGGAAAGAAGCCTCTTACGACATTCTAGTGACCCCATGTCAAGAAAACATCCTATGTACATTTCGGCCATTTCATCAGCTTGATCTTGTGGATTCCGACTGATAATATACACCAAATTCATAAGCCGTTGCAGGACGACTCCGAACTTTTTAAGTCTCATGGTGTAACTGTGAATCATACTTGGTTTCTCTGATTCATCAGCTTCATGGTCATTCATAATTATCAATGCCTTTGTTAACCATTCAGCGAGTATCTTAATACGTGAGCTGCCAAAAATACTAGGCGAGAGAATCTTCCAAATGACGCATTCTCTTATGTTGTTTCTATACCGTTGAAAATCTTGTGAAAATGTGCTTACAAGGAGTGCAAATACAGATAAGAAGTCAATCTTATTATTCTCATCTGAGGTTGAAGAAACTTCCCCATTGAGGCATTCCAACTGCTCTTCAATCTGCGTTAGGAAATCAGTTGCAAGACTAACGAAGAAGTCCCATGTTGGAGCATAATTTCGATGATTCAGAGAATGACTAGACATTAGGTTCTGCACTGTGAGTATTGCTTTTCGCGACCATATAGGGTTCTCAGCAAGAGCAATTTTGTCAGGATATACATAACGATATGAGTAGGGGGAGCTACAGCTTGGGACGAAAATGTCACCACCGCATCTACATACTCTCCTTGAAAAATAGCGTCCTCCGCAAGCCCATCTAAAAGATCTACAATGCAGTTAGCGAACTGATTCTTTTGTAAAGAGGTCGCCACTGTTATATTATTCGTTTTCAAAAATAAAGGAACACAAGCACCTATCTTTTCATTGTTGTCTTCTTTTATCCGTGGTGATGGTGAGAAGAATGCTCGTGCAATTGGTGAACTGCTGATAGCTGAATTATCTGAAAGAACAAAGAAAAATGGTTTAGAGAAATAAAAGGATCCATGAAGCATATATCATTGAAGTTCTTATATAATTGAAGTTCTTCAATGATTCTGACTCTGAAAAACATTGTGCCCTCACCTCAGTAAAGAAGTCTTAGCTCTTAGGAGACATGCTTTCCTTATAAGTGGCACAAGCAGCTGCCACACCCATTCAGTAGCCATGTTCCATATAGTTGTTATATATTTTCCATATCGTCATTAAACGGTCTTTCGTAGTCTTTGCGAAAGCCAAATATGGTCAGCAACTTTATGGAAACAAACATTTACAGCCAGTGTAAAAGACCGTTAAGGACACAGTTGCTGAGGATCACTGCCCTAGAAATCAGTTCTATCTCAGCGACCATGAAAAACGACTGGAGCCACCACTCCGGGAACCACTCCAGCGATTGCCAACGACCGCAAAAGACTAAACATATGCCAGAAATTTTGAACTTAGACATCGAGAACGCTCCATAAAAAATCGGCGATCCGCAAAGACCGCAAGTCCGCAAAAAACCCTGAAAGACCCTCAACGACAACGACCGAGTCTTTGACGGTCTTTTACGAACGCTGTAAATTTTTTCTGATGTTTCGATAAAGTCGCTCATAGTATTTTAGTTTTTGCGAAGTCTGCGAAAGACCGTGCACGATCCTCAACCGTGCACGATCCTCAACGAATATGTATTTGGAAACCGGTCTAATGCTAGGCACACAGGCGCACACGAGAACACTTTGCTTAAGCAAAGTATCATTCGTGGCACTTTGCTTAAGCCAGATTTCCACTAGACGCAAAAATTTCGCGGCGGGCGCATCTTCATGCAACAATTTTCCGCGGCGGAAAGAAAATACATGATCTCCACTTGATTTTGCTTAGGGAGCTTTTGAGCAGTTACAAAATGGCTGCCGTGAACTTGAGACGTCTTGCCCGTCTTGCTGACTTGAAAATTCGGCCATCTTGTTCTCTTTGCTGTTTTGTAGCTGTATTTCATCAGAAAGTAAACGAATTCTGTTGGCTACCTTTCAGCGGAAAAATGTCGTGCCGCGAAAAGTAGGATCTCTTTCTACTTTTCGCTCGTCGACATTTTCCGCCGCGGCAATTTCAATTGGCCAATTAGATCACAGGAAATTTTTCCGCTTCGACATCCTCCGCCTAGTGGAGATCCGACTTTAGGCAAAGTGCTCTGGTGTGTGCCTTGCATAAGAAACTGGCTTGTTTATCATTAACATTTAAATATAAACAAGCAAAAATTTACCTTTGATTTTCTTGGCTTTGATGTTACTATCATTTTCTGTTCTTCGTTTTCTGTTCTTTGATTTTGGTGTTTTCAATGTCTAAGAAAACAAGCACAAACAAACAAATCAACACTGTGGTCGCAAACAATCCTCATTGTTACAGTTATTTGACACATTTTTGGCTTTTACATCACACATTCTTATAAGTTACAATTATTCACACTGTAACATTAAAGTGTTGATGATATTGAAGACAATGATTAGATAAACAGCATAAAATGGTGTAAACATCCATCTAATGATTACGATGAGATAATCTAACACTTACATTATTATTATTGTTCACTGTTGGCCAATATTTCTTTTCTTTCTCAGGTTTTGATGTTTCTTCACCTTAAAAATGATTTAGTGATAATACAAGGCTGTTACAATAGTCAGCTGCACAGTGAACCCTTTGCAGAGTATAGCAGTTTTCAACAAGATCTCGACTGTGCAGGAGCCACTTTCTTTTGTTGCATCCCTTTGTCATTGCTCTATTGAAAAACTTGGGTGTGAAAATGTCATACTCTGCAGTGTGGCACAGCAAGTGGCATGAATATCATGAATGGGAATGGGTTAACAAGTAATATAGGGTGCTGCAGTTAGTTGCTGAATCATGCTTACACTCCACTGATAATACACAATTTACTTATAGATGGCACTGAGAGCAATTGACCATGATGCAAAACAGGTTTCTCAATATTTTGGGGGGAGGGCTGCATTTGCTAAGAACATAGGGGGGTCATAGGGAGGGTAAAAAAACCGTAAAACCACAAATTTTTTAGCAAAAAACCGGACAAGCCTACATGTTTTTCCTTAGAATCATAAAACTGTAAAACTGCACCAAAATCACAAATTGGGAAACTGTAAACCTAATTTTTGAATGTGAAAACAGTAAAACCGCTCTCAAAATGTCGAAAAATTGCAAACTGTCATGCCTAATGACCCCCTCACATAGCAGCATCACACTCTAAACCTTACCATGTAAACAGGATCCCAATTTGAGTTCTAGGGCAGGGCCCTTTTCTATTACATGTTTGGAGTGGTTAAGGGTGTTTGCTTTTGCATTCCTGCATGTCTGCCCACTAAACTTCACTCATACCTATACCTCTTAAGATATCAATCAGAAACCAAAAGAAAGGAATTTTGGTCATACCTGGTTCTTCCTGGACAGTTGGGAGCACATCAGCCAACTCTTCCTTTTTCTGCAAAAAAATAAATCTCATTACTTCTAAGTCACTTTAGAGTAACTTGTTGGTAAAACTTAGTCATGGCAGCTTAACTAAAGGAGCTGGCAAAAGGATTTTGCAGAGGCATAGCGTAGCCAGACATCAAACACTGGACTGGCAATCGGGAGTGGTCACGGAAAATTAGGGTTTGGTTTTTAGAAAATGCAACACATCAGGTTTAGCCTGTATACAAAATATGTATTGATGATGATTGGGGGTGTCTTCCCCAAAGGGTAATACCCCCTTCCCTTGGTTGCACCACTGGATCAATCATCTGGGTAGTCTAGGAGGGGGTCATTGGGCATGAGGGTTTGCGGTTTTTCAACATTTTGAGAGTGGTTTTACGGTTTTTACCTTCAAACAGTAAAGTTATACAGTTTTTCAATTTGCAATCTCAGTGCGGTTTTGCATTTTACGGTTTCCAAGAAAAACATGTCAGCTTGTATGGTTTTTGGCTAAAACATTTGCAGTTTTAAGGTTTTTTTGACCCTCCCTATGACTCCCCACCCGTCCAATAGGAATATATCAAAAATCAATTATCAACATTCATCACATCACACCTGTACCGTGAAGGCCCCAATGAAAACCTCTCAAAAATGTTTTCTTGAGAGGGCCTCCGTATTTCTTTTATAAATATCACATCATCCTCCATTATCTGTTCTTTCTCGTTTTCCAAGGCATCTATCTTTGGCATTTGGTCACAAACCAAACCATCTCCATCTTCATCTTGCTCATGCTTGTTGCTGTTGCTTGGCTCGTTGCGTCACATGACCGTTAACAACTAATTACTTCATGTACTGTACTGTGATTGTGTTTGTATTGTAGTTTGTATGGCCTAAGGGTGCAGTGTGCCTGTGGTGCAGTGCAGTGCGGAATGCTGTTCCAACTTTGCAGGACGGTCATGGCAGTAAACACCCATTCACTGCATAGATACAAGACCGGAGTCAACATGACGGAGAGGCTGAAAAGCATCAGTCGAAAAATAGGTAGGCCTAGTATTATTTTCTATACCTAACTATGAACTATCTAGTCTATCTGTCCTTTATAATATCTAGGTTCTTATAGCATAATACTATGACATGATGAAAATGGTGAAGATGATGATGATCATGATCATGATTATGGTGATGATCATGATCATGATGATGATCATGATCATGATCATGATTATGGTGATGATCATGATGATATGATGATCATGATGATGATCATGATGATGATCATGATGATGATGATGATGATGATGATGATCATGATCATGATCATCATGATGATCATGATCATGATGATGATCATGATGATCATGGCCATGATGATAATGACAACCAATGAGAACAAAAGGCTGAATCTGATATGGTGATGATGATAATCATCATCATAAATGGTTTTCCTTGTTATGCAGAAGTTGTTATTATTGTTGGCACTTTGTTTCAGTTATCTCTTGACAATTTAACCCAGTCAAGTTGACACTGACCCTTGAGAAGTTTGACATTGGCTTTCAAAGTTTGTGTCTAATTTGCAATGAGTAAGCCCTTTGCATCTTCCCAGGAACTGGAACCTTCTACTTGGCCCATTCTTATAGTATTTAAGCCCAGGGTGGTTTTTTCCAGATAATGCATATTTGTCAAAAACACAAGCTATTGATTTATATCCACTTTATTATTGCCTCAATCCTGAGCAGCTTAAAAGCAAGCAGAAATTTCTAGATTATCAGCTGTGTTTGCCCTCATATTGTAATCAAGCGACACAGTGGTAATGTTTGTTAGTTACAACTATCCAGAGTGACCTTTTAACCACTTATCATGCTCTAAATTTATTCAAGGCAGAATATGGCATCTTCATCAAAAGACAACCTGGAGCCCTCAAGTGGAGATGTATGTCAAGAACATGGTTAATAAATATGAGCAGCTAATTGAAAAAATGGCCAATGCAATGGTATGATACAATTGCCTTAGCAAGTTTAATAGTTTCAAAAAACCTTAAATTTTGTCTGTAAACCGCAAAAAGAAGAGTAAAGACAATAACTTGAAAGCTGAAATGATTTTATTAGTACCTGTCCCTAGGATCACAAAAGTAGATGGAATAACAAGATCTCAGACCCAACTGTGTGGGATACTTTCCTGAATTGGGCTTGTTTATACCAGTGCATCTTGCAATATAAAGTAGACTTTGTGTTTTTGGTAGTTAGTGAGAGACTTTTGAATTCTTTCTATACTCTTCAGGATATGAATGCAGATGAAAGAAAACAAGCAACAAAATCCCTTCAGGAGTTATCACATACTGCACAATTGTATTCTAAGATTATTTCAAAAAGGAAGGTGAGCTAGACTCAGTCAACTTTACCCATTGAATTCTTTATCATCATCAGTATTTATATTGCCTTTTGTCTTTGTGTCTTGGTTGGTAAAGTCAAAAAATGTTAAACTATTGGGATGGAAAAGGATAAGGCACAACGGAAATAATTAGCATTATAATGTTAAAATAAACTTCTTTTAACTTTATTCAATAAATACAAGTAACTTTATTTTGTTGTGCTCCATGGTTGTTCCGGTAATTGGTATTTCATTTGGATATGACATATTACACATTTGAGACTTGTTTGATCAATTAAGGTTTTGTTTATTAGGGTTCCAGTAAATCGTGGATCATGCACTGAAATAATAAGTACCTTAATCTATGTTTTCTCTTTTTCAAAGGAAATTTGTGAGCTATCTGCAATTGCCATTGATGAGGATGATTTTGCGAAATTGGCAGAGGAAGAACTGATGCAATATAAAACTGAACTTAGTCTCATTCAGGTTTGATAGGTTCCTTTCTTGTTGCTTTTTGACGCACGTCTTGTGGAAGAAGAACAAGTAATTCCTTGACTCACACTCATTGATGTTTGGCAAACGAAATTGAATCGTTTGGCCAGGGCCTTAAGATTCACTTTCTGCAGCAATCGCGAAAATTATCATTGCACTGTTTAATACACTTCTCTGCATGCAACTTGCATTGAAATCCTGAATTTTACACGGGCAGTTGATGAAAATTTACGTACAAGCTAAATAAGTTAGACATTTTTTAAAATTCTTTTTTTGATCCTGTTAACGTCGCTGATTTGTTTCCTCTTATCTAAAATGCTTTTCCTATGTTATTTCATTATCAAGGAAGAGTTAGTCAAATGCCTTGCTCCTAAAGATGATGATGATAAAAATAATGCTATTTTGGAAGTCAGGGCTGGTGAGATGCATCTGATATTTGTCTCTAACTTGATAATTGAATTTATAGATTTTTTTAAAATCCAGTTTCTCTCCAATTTTGCATCACTTATTTATTTTCTATCTAACATTGTTGCATTTGTAGGCACTGGTGGAAAAGAAGCTTCACTTTTTGCTAGAGATATATTTGAAATGTACAAAAAGTGAGTTCATTAAAGCTTTTATTACGCTACCCTCCATTATATTGCTTCCATTACACCATCTTCCATCTCTAAGTTGGATGAAATCCGATTCTTGACAGAATGTTATCAGGTTGTGTTAAGGTCCTAATATTTGTTATGTATCTTGAATAATTTTATCTTTCGTAGATTTTCAACCAACAAAAGGTGGAAATTTGAAATTCTGAATGAAAGCTCAAGCGAGACAGATGGGTTGAAAGTGAGTTCTTCATTCCATCGTTGTTAGTTCACTTTGTGATGGTAATTTAAAGCTTTAGCCTTACAACAATACATTTAAGACGTTGATATCTAGTTGGAATGATGCCCTCCGCAGTCTCAGAACTGTAATACTCAGATAATCTAAGACTTCATTACTTCCTAAGCCCACCCCACAAACAGTTGAACCAGGGAACACGTAACGTGCATTTTCAAGGTTCTAAAAGGCATGTTTTCAAAACTTTCCCACTACTTCAAGCCACCTTCCTCCGTAGAGCTCACTTTGCTTCGCCGTCCCTACACAAAGGCCTCATCATACTAAACTCTTAAGGGCTCCAATGGTCTCCGTTACGCTAGTGAAAGTGACACGTCGTTTCCAAGGAAATTGTTGGGAGAAAACATTTTCATTGTTTCGGTAACGTCCCAGTATGTTTCAAATTGTAGGTTCGAATAACCAGGTGTTAAGTGCTAATCTTCCATAAGCTTTTTTAGGGTAGAGTAGAGTACTATTTTCTTATTAACCACAAGCGTGGTGCATAGAATTCAGTTGTTTGTATATGCGTGCGAATTACGATAATTACTTGATTTCCTTTAGCTTCAGTACTACTTGTATCGTTTGAGCAATGTAAGGCAAAGTCTTTTAAAGACAAACTAAATTAACCGACGAGTACCACCCTAATTGAGCTTTTACTGCAACCTTGACCAAATCTCCGGACTCCAAGGGGCTGTCTCTCAACTCAGTCATCGATGTATTGCCTAGCCTTGGTGCCCAACTTCTGCTATTTCTTTCTCTCATCTGTTGCCCTATTTAGTGATTGCAGCTCTGCACGGTCCCAATCGATGGTGTTGTTTCGCCAATTTTTCTTTGGTCAACATAATAGCTTTTGTAACAGATCTTCAATGTACTGCAAAAGAAAAAGAAGTCATATTGTACTGTAATTTCGATGTCACTAGAAATGAAATTTGCTAAGCTGTTCTTTCTTTTTCATGATAAAGGAAGCATCTGCCAGCATTACTGGAATGGATGTTTTTGGAGCTCTAAAGGTACAGTTGCTTGGATTAACTAATCATTTTATTACCTTTCGAAACATTGTATGGAATTAGGTAGAGGTCTTCACATAACATCTCGACCTTCAAAATAAAGGTCCATGCGCAGTCGAATCAGATAAAAATATGGGCGTCAAGATAGTACAAAAATCGTCGCATGAAGAAAGCTGTCATCGATTTTTCTAGAATCTCCATTCTATTGAATAAATCAAACGACGAATGAATGAATTTCCTTCACCTGTTTCTGAGTTCCAATGTCAAAAACTGTATGCATTTTTTCGAATTTATGCAACAGCGTTTTTATTTTTGATACTGTCATGGAGTTTGTCACTTTTTAGATGTCTAAAATATTTCAAAAAATTTCCTTGTACGAAAACCTGTACTGTTACATTTATTACCGTCAATAATTTCTTTTCCTCTAGTTTGAGGTTGGTGTACATCGCGTTCAAAGAATTCCTGTCACCGAATCACAAGGTCGTGTCCATACTTCAACAATCACTGTGGCTGTACTTCCTCAGCCTAGCGAGGTATGATTATTGCAAATAATACCGTTGAACCATGATAACTCATGAAGCTGAAGAGTAAACAGTTTGAAGCTTTTCAAGGTTTAAAACCCAATATTGCTGGCTTATAGAGAGATGTAAATGGTTCTAAGCTATATCTTGCTTGAATCTTATATTTTTATCGTATTATATTATGGTATGGTATTTTTTTATCTACAATAATTCTTTCACCTCAGATATTGTATTTGTTCTAACTTGATATTTTCAGATCGACATAAATGTAAATCACGCAGACATCAGGATAGAGACGTTCAAATCGTCTGGGTAGGTAGCATCTTAACAGTCCTGAGTGGTTGATTTCGGTCCTGTTTTTGTTCATAGTTCATTTTCAGTCTGCTACTGAGTTATCATTCTCTGAAGAGTGTGAGATAATAAAGCTTCAAAATATTTTCATAAGTGCTTAAACTTTTAATGACCATTTATACAGGGTG
Source organism: Chrysaora quinquecirrha (assembly GCA_014526335.1). Taxonomy (NCBI): domain Eukaryota; kingdom Metazoa; phylum Cnidaria; class Scyphozoa; order Semaeostomeae; family Pelagiidae; genus Chrysaora; species Chrysaora quinquecirrha. Next base: position 280,392 of record JACTAT010000014.1, read on the forward strand.
GCCCAAAAAAAGGGACCCCCTAACTAAATAATTTATTAATAATTTATTCTTAAGTTGGAATTTCATGAAATTAATACTACATGATATTCAACTCAAGTGAGATATATCGTGTAAATATCATGGTGATATGGGTTAGTATCTCTGAATAAATTGACTTTAAAATTTTACAATCCAAAAACGTACTGTAACAAAATATGCAACTTTATACCCTTACGTAATCCTTACGCAACAAAGCAGAAAAATCAATAACTCATTCTTTCAGTCAAATGATATTCAAAATGTCCTCAATCCTGCTCAAAACACTTCACTAATATGACTGACCATACATTAATGGTCGTGACAATTTTACTCTGGGATAATGATTCTCCTTCACGCTCGATTGCAGTACAGTACGCAATGATGGAATATAAACAGCTGGGTTTTGGACATCATGAATTTAGCGTCCCATTGCGCCGAGATGGAAGCTCTTATCACCAACATATTTCTACACGATAGCGCACTTGACTTGAATATTACCTGGTATAAATTTGATAAAATTCCTCCTTGAGAAAATTTAGGATACAGAAATTATTTACCTAAGGGGTCCTTTTTTGGGCCAACCCTGTACCAACTAAAATCTAATTCTCTTCTATGCTTCCCCATGTCCCCCCAACCATACGGGACATTACTCTCAAAGCATACACTGCCTCTCAACGGTCCTATCTGGCACGACAGTTAATGTAAAGCAAGTAATTAAAAAAAACAAACCTACTATTCGAGAATTTAAAAGTTATCTTCTCCAATAGAACAAGTCAAAAGCCCTGAGGATATTACATACAAGACTGTACGACCAAGAACGACAGAAGGCTGATAAAGAAAGGCGAGAAGCACGACGCATCCAAATCGGAACTGGCGATCGATCGGAGAGAATACGAACTTATAATTTCTTGCAAGATAGAATAACAGACCACAGAGTTAATATTACTTTGCATGGAGTTGAACTGTTTCTTGAAGGTGGGCAAAACTAGAGAACTTAATAGAAGAACTTAGAGATTTAGATCAGGTCCTAGCGTTTGACAAGTTAGTGAATTTATCTACGAACACATGATTATGAAAAATTATTTAAAATTGTAAAATATGTTTGAATTGTATCAAATTTTCAAGACCAGCCAATCATGTGAAATTGAAAGTCCCTTATCCGGATCTCCACTGGCCTTCGCACGAAACATTTCGTCACGATAGCGCCATGCTTTTTTTCCGTCCGTCTTCTTGTCGCGGCGAACGGTAACAAGTAGCAATGACTTTTACGTTTCGCTGCAAACGCACTTTGTGCAACGCGCTAACTTCGTACTGCTTAATTAGCCGGCGATTTAGTAATGGTTAGCTACATTAAGTATCTAAGGTTAGTTGCTGAATGTGCAATTTCGCTATTAGTTTGCTGATCTTGCCTCATTAACAGCATGAAAAGATATATGATCGGGAGCACTTCGGCTAATTTTGCAAAGGACCAAGAACGCGCCTTTACTGAAAGACACTTAATTTTCTTACGAATTGAGAACTCCAAATTGTGTCAAGAGTTTTTAAATTTGGAGCGATAGTATTGTTGTGCTTAATAGTTTTTTCTGATTTTATAACATAAGTTATCATGCCTGAATTATGTTTCTCCTAACAAATTTAAAGAAGTTTATAATTGTTTCAATATTTTTTACCGAGGAAAGTTTCAGATACCCGCCAGCTCAATGCCGAGTTTCTTATAAAAATTTCCCAATGATTCAAATTGGTCCATGAATGCGTCAGTAGAATAAAGGATTTCCTTGTCGTGTAGAAGATGGCATGTCTTTATTCTAATTCGCCCAGAGAGCAACAAGAAAGCAATGGGATATTCTTTGTACTGAAAACGCAAATACTCTGTTTTAAACAGTTTTAAAACCACAGACAACAGTTCCCAACTGATATGCTTAGTCTACTTTACCGTGATTAATTATTTTATTTGCGCAAATGCACTCTATGATTAGCCTTTTTCCCATGCCCTGTCCGCATGTGACGGATGAAACAACAGTTTTGCCACTATTTTATTATGAAAAAAGCGCAGCTGAATTAGCGTGACCAAGATCTCCTCCTTATATATTTTCTGATTGTTTACCTAGTTATATAGAAGCTACATTATCACTGCTTTGCACATATCCTGTGGCATGATAGTAAAGTATGAGCGATCTGCAAAATCTGCAAATATATTAGCAAAGCTATATACGAGGAAGATGAAGATCAGGATGTATCTTGTATAAAGAAGATAGTAACAAATGAATAATTCAAGACTAGAAAGGAAGAAAAGAAATTTGAAGAAGATCAAGATCAGAATCAAGCATTATCAAGGAATTCCGCATCAATATTAAGAAGATAGTAACAAATATATTAGTCAACACTAAATAGGAAGAAGATCAAGATCAGAATCAAGCATAATTAAGAAATTCCGTATCTAATATAAAGAAGATAGTAACAAATATATAAGTCAACACTAAATAGGAAGAAGATCAAGATCAGAATCAAGCATAATTAAGAAATTCCGTATCTAATATAAAGAAGATAGTAACAAATATATAAGTCAACACTAAATATGAAGAAGATCAAGATCAGAACCAAGCATTGTAAAGAAATTTCATAGCAATAATAAGAAGATAGTAATAAATATATAAGTCAACACTAAATAGGAAGCAGAAGAGATATGAAGAAGATCAAGATAAGAATAAAGCATAATTAGGAAATTCCGTATCAATATTAAGAAGATATAGTAACAAATATATCAATCAAAAGGGAAGTAGGTCAAGATCACCAAAATGGAAGTAGGTCAAGATCAGCATCAAGTAATATTGAAATATTCCGCACCAATATAAGGAAGATAGTAACAAATACAATAGTCACCACTAAATAGGAAGAGGATCAAGGTCAGAATCAAATATTATCAATAAATTCCGTATCAATATTAAGAAGATAGTAACAAATATAATAGTCACCACCGTATTGCCAGAAGTAAAAGTCGGAATCAAATATTAAGAAATTCCGTACCAATATCAATATTACCAAAGAGACACAGCAGACTTTTCGTGTGAACTACAATGAAAAGCATTTGAAATCACGTGTGTATATTCAACGGAATATAGATGTAAAAGGAAGGCCGAGAAGAGTGAACAAAGCAGCTATTAAGCAAACTCACGATATAGGCCAACGCCAAGAAAGATATAAGCTATGCATAAAGCCACATATGGTAAATTATGAAGATTACTTTCAGCTAACAGTTGCGATTGATACTGATTAACATATGTTTTAAAAGGATAATTCTTACCATAAAACACAGGTCAGGATACCATCCGTACTGTCTGATGGTGAATCAGCAATACATCAGCTATGAAACGTGGCTAAATTGCTATCAGTGACTTGAATCGATACAGTAATTCAATTCTCTTGTGCATTGCCTTGTACTCTAGATTCACTGCAAGGGCACATGTTTTTGAAACCTTTCAAATACCTGATTTCGCTTAATCTAATGGGAAAACGGTAATGGGTACGAGCAAGAACACACAATTCTAAAAGCGAGGGGAAAAATTGAACAAGGAAAGTTTTTAACCCTGGTTCAATGAAAAAGCATGCACAGGGCCCACAGAGAGATATAATCGGTGTACACCATGCGTTGTTCCAACTGCCCTCATGATGATGCCATACGATGCCACAAATTTCGAAATTTCCACTACAGTATGCGAACGCTTGAATTCATTGCAAAAATTAAAACACTTTACATGTTCACCAGGGAGCCCGATGTTTACAAGCTTTAACCCCGGCAGTTATATCAGCAACAATGGGTATAACACTTCGTTACTCATTAGTGGCCTGAAGTGGACAAAAGTGGCTGTGCCAGAGCTGAGACACCACGGCTGTACCAGCGTTGAGAATGATGTCGCGAAGCTTCGTTTCCATATAGCAATACGTGGCGGGGCAAGTACCAGTACCTGTACCAGTGCTGAGACAGTGATTGCCATAAAATGGTATCATATTTCCTCGCATTTGCTTGGCTTGTTACAGTCATATGCTCAATGAGAGCAAAGGCAAGTGCCAAAGACACGTCACCGACGGCTGTGTCACATGTTTCCATTAAAATCTTCTAGTGGTAGAAGCGTCATAAGGGCCGGGAATGTTGAACCAAATTCAACGTTTCATGTTGGCACCATCGCGGTAGAGCAACTGTCCAGCCACGAGCCACGGTAGAGCCACCGTAAGGAAGTGTTTCCATTAAAACTGAAAACGTCACAGCACTGTCTCAGCACTGGTACAGCCGTGTCTCAGCACTGGCACAGCCGTGTCTCAGCACTGGCACAGCCACTTTTGGCTACATGGAAACAGGCTTTAAAGGGAGAACGCTCATCTAAGTCTGGTAATTGCTGCAGATGAAAACAACAAAAAATTCAAACATCAACCCCTTCGAAAATCACCAGTGATCAAATACAACAAAAATTACATTAGCAATGAGCAAATCAATCTGGAATTAGAAATAAAACGAATTTTACAAATTAAAAACATTATTGACCGTTATTGATATATGTTTGCCTCAATCATCGTAAGCCTAAGCCTAACACATACAAATCTACGAAACAGCCTCCCTCGCGAATACTAGACCCCTCTCTCAGTTTACTGTCTCCTATAACACTGGTTTGTTATGAAAATAACTGAAACGAGAGCAAAAACCTATGGTTTTAGCCGCGTTTATATGCAGGGGAAATGCCGTGTTAGGCCATGGCTAAACTATCAAACATTGCTTGTCAAACATTCGAAATTGATTGCCAAGCAATATGTTTTACAGTTTGGCTACGTCGCAAAACATTGCTTGTCAAACATTTCAAAAAACATTTGATATGTTTTACCGTTTCGCCACATCGAAAACAATGCACGTAAAACAAAACACCGTGCAACAGACTCCGCTTATCTATGCTTTTCAATCGTAATGTTTTGTAAGGTGGGCAAACTTCCAAACATCGCTTCATAAGCAAATTCGAAATGTTTGACAAAAAATGTTTAATCGTTTAGCAAGGCCCTAGAATGGCCAGTTTGACATATAAGTTAATAGACCCGTGCCATAGAAATTTATCATGAAATCAAGAAACTCTTCTAGAACCAGTTTCAGGGTCGAAAAAATCACGAATATTTTATTCATTGTTACTTCTAACAAGAAATTAAGTTATTCTCCGGTTGCTGCAAAACAATCGTAGGTTTTTGTAAACTTTATGACGATTCTGATCCAAGTTTTACTCAAATCTTCAAGAGTTGTTCGTTGAGCGTATCTAAGGCAGTATTCCAGTGTGCCAGTGAAGCTAGTTTTCAAGGGCCAATACATTTGAAAAGTGTCACATATCCACAAGTCATTTAAAATTATTGCGACGTTCACTTATAGTCTTTGGGTCACTTGGTTCGTTAGGGTCGGAAGGTCCAAAGACTCCAGAAATACCAACAACCACGACACCCTAATGTGACCCAGACTCTCGGAAATGTGCAGTGCAGGACGTTGCGTTGGAGGCTGTCTCCATCTACTAGCCTAACAAAAGTCAAACATTGACTAACAGAAAGCTATAAAGCATTACGACGGATGCAAACAACAGAAATGCCTACACAGTAGGTATCAAACAAGACATAAATCGAAGTTATATATACTAAACTTCCTTTTACTATTAATATGTAAATTAACCAACATAACCATACAACCCCTTTTGTAATATCGAATATACTGTATGTTGTCAATCTATTTTCATGATGATCACGGAGACTGTATAGATCAAGTGGATTTGTTTGTTACTACAGCTTTCTGGTGCTATGAGACTGAGGATATTGTGCATGGCCATGTACTTTTTCAATAAACAGTTGCTCCTTAAGCACGTAGGACTGGACTGACCTGAACATTAAGCAACTTGAGGCCCCAACTGAATTACTGTAAGCAACGGAGGCAAAAAAACGAAGATACAGCATTCATTTCAAAATCTATATGTTGATGTGATAATATATAACAGCCTTTAGATAACGTGGTTCCACTTACTGCCTCCCAAAAGTCTTGTGTTGTGGGCCTAACAGTTGATGATTTTGACCCGCAAATCAGAAGTTGTTGTCGGGTACAAAAATGTTGAGTGACTTCTAAGCAACTTTGAAGGCCTAAAGTTCAGAATTTAGAGCAACCTTCAGGGCAGAATAAACATCCAGTTGCTTATTGAAAAAACTGCATGCTTAAATTAGATTTAGATTCTCAAAACCTTCCTGCCTATTAAACCTGGGGCAAACATTTGTGCTCTTGGAATACACAGATGACGAGTATGAATAGGTAGGACTGAGTACTTCTTTCGTTAAGCACTTGAATAGTTCAAAATCTTTCAAGATGTTAAACGGCTAAATGGCGCTTAAATACTCACTTGAAGCCTAATAGATTGCTTTGTTGTTGAATATTAGAGCACATTTTTAGCTAACGAGTTTTCAGAAAGTAACTGAAAGCTAAATCTAAACGAATCTAACGTTAATTCCATACGCTGAAGTTCTTTAGGTGAAAAACTAGTATAAATTAATAAAGAATATGAAGATGTGGTTGTATGATTCAAATGCAACAAAACTGACAATTTTCAAAAAATTACTAGTTAATGATAATTACTATAGTGTTAATTGATATTCAGCTAATAAGAAAGTAAGTGTGTGCTTATATTTTCAGTGAATCTAATCCCTATAACTTTCCTGCAATACTTCATTTGCAATAATTTGTAAAAAAAATAACGTTCTCTAGTTATCTTTCTCCATATTTAAACAAATACGATACTATGATAATCTTATCCCCAGTTATTTTAGTTTCTGTTGTTTCGTTGTTTGAATATGTTTGTGTTTGTGTTGTTCATTGTTGTTGTGTTGGATATGATTCTTCACTTGATAGCTCTATGATCGGTGTTGTTGTCGTATAGGCTGGAGTATATACGACATGCTCCCAAGACAGTCCGTCATTTCAAACACATTATAAATGTCATAAAATTCCCATACCATTCACGGATAGGATCCTATACGTTTCCTTCGGCAGTTTTCTTCACAACGTCTGGCTTTTGCGATGATTTCGTGGATTTTCTCCTCCACAGCGTAAAGCCCTTTAAACGAGATTCACTCGCAGCGTTAGCAAGCTTTTCGTACATCTCCACGGTCTTTTTAACAGACGAAAATCTTTGTAGTCTTCGTGGTCCATCTGTATGAAAAAAATAGTATTACTAGATTACAGAAGATTTGACTCTTTTGCCCCTAAAGGTATATTCACAGATGCCATTTTACACAAAGTACTTATGATATCTCTAATACAATACTTCTTCAGGGCCCTATAAGTCACTCTGCATAACGGCGTGCCGTTTCATAAGCGAAGATTTGTGACTTTTGAAGGATTCAAAATTAAAAAAGGAAATATTTAAGGATGCGAGGGCATGCTTGCTTATCAGGAAACGGTGAAATATTTTCAATACATGTAAAAGTATTCAACATATCTATGTTTCGCTCAAAGTGCTGCAATGGTGGCTAAGGTTTTTGGGACACAAGAAATATTAAAACAACGACTAAAAGAAATGAATACTGTATACACATACCTGACTTGCCAGATGATTCCGGATTATAGGCATACTTTTTATAATCGAAGAAGGAGAAAGACCCGGACTGCTTTCTGTTATCTATTGGCCTTTCAGCAGATAACGAACCGAGTTCAAAACTCTTGTTTCTATAAGCTTGCTTTCTCAATTTTCTTCTAAGAGGCACTTTAGCTGCAGCTTCCTGCTGCGGTGTTGCCTCTGATGCTGCATTCTTGGACAGAGTTGCCTCCTTTTCGACTTCGTTGCTTAGAACACGGGTAAGTTTTGCTTGTGCTGCTGCTTTGGCGATAGATCCATCATTGTTTTCATTGGTGTCTTTAGTAACCTGGCCACTCCTTGTCTGTTTGCCACTTTCATTATCAACATCGTTGTTGTTAGCTTGAAATGTATCTAACCCGTTAGCTGCTTCGTTATCCTCGGCAGCAGATTCTGAAGTAGAAAGTGGCTGGAAATCTTCCTTAGGCCCATCAACAACTGAAGATATTTCATTGCATGGTTGCTCTGATTCTTTAACAAAGTCAGCTTCATCCTTGTTAGCCTCAGTTTTGACTTCATCCTCAACTAAATCACTGTCAAGCTTTTCAAAACTCGTCTGAATTAATTGGGTGATATCTCGTAAGTCCTTCTCTACTTTCGATTTGACTTCTTCTTCTGACTTGACATCGTTCTGTGAACCGGCTGGGTTATCAAGGAGACTCTCAGTTGATTCTCCAAGTGGCGTCAGGTCATCTTCCGATTTTTGCTCCTTTTCATTAGCAACAACCTCCACACTGCCAAATGTATCCATTCTGGGTCTAGCTCCTAATTCATTGGCTATTCTTTCCGGAGCCTCATGATCCCTTATCACATCAAGAGTACAAGCTCTACTTTTAGAAGGGAATGTACTCTGATGTTGAAAACCTATATTGATCTTCTCATTACTATCTTCCATATCATTAATAGTAGAGTTACTTGAGCTTTCATAGGGTTTGTCAAGAAGCTTCCCTTCCGATCGAGTCCTTCGCTTAGTTTCAGTCAGCGTTCTAAATTGATCTGAAGGAAGCGAGATTCGTTTATCTCTGGGGTCCATCCTTTGCAACGAGGATAACTTTTTGGCATATGTATCTACTTGATGAAATATAGCATCTCCTTCTACTGTATTGAATGTAAATACACCAATTGCCGATTTGCATTTGTCACCAGCTTCAAATGAGAATTTCGTTCTTCCTCGACCGTATCTACGTAAATGCTGGATTGGCCATTCTGCGATAATGTCATGCGATGATGGATCCATCAAGGTTAGAGTCAATGGTGTAATCTGAAGGATACATGCTCCATTCATACCGGATTCTTGTGAAGCTATGGTCGGCCTCACAGACACATGGTACGTCGAAGGGCCTAGAAAATACAAATATAAATTAATGAAAAAAATAGCAGTAGCCAAGGACATAAAAATCAAAGCTCTAACAAAAGTTTGGCTGACTGTTTCGTAGCTTTTTAAGCCCTAGTTTTTGTAAGGTGTTTTTTAAGCCCCAGCGTTTTAGCGCCAGGCTCTAGGATCTCAGTAGCAGGTTAACTAATCGAGACATTGACCCTGGCTGTGACGCTACCGTGGCTGTGCTCGGACCCTGACCACACTGAATTCTGACACAACGAGTCAGCAAGATTACACCACGACCACGCAGCACCTTCGTACTCTTTAGTAGGTTGCTGAAGGAAGGACGAGAGTTGCTTATTTCGCCTGAGCCGATGAGTAACAGCTGTAGTATCGAAGCATTAACATTGATTTATGACTAGAGGTTAGGACTCTTACAGTACGTATAGTATAACTTGACTATCTTTAAGCTTGTTCTGTTATGTTAACTTTAGACTAGCAGTAATACACGAGTCGTAGTTTTCGCTCTTCAGGTCAATCTAATAGGCTGCTCAGAGCTACTCTGAGCATCAGGCTATCCAATTCAATTATGGCATGTGAATGGCTGTAGTTGCTGCTAAAGGTTGTCTTTGCTGTTTGCAAAAAATGGGACTAACGTTATGAATCTATATTGACATATATTGACATTCAACATTGCTTGTTCTCTTGTGTGTGTCTGATAAGAACGAAATAGCAGGAAAAAATTATTGCAATAACATATACAGCATACATTAGCATATGACAGTGAAAGAAAATAGCAAAGCATGCATACCTTCTGCCATACTGGAAGCCATGCTAGCCCCGTCATCAAAACCTGACTCGAATGATATAATACTTGATAATTCACAACTTAGCGAGGATGCAGCATTTCTAGCTACTGTATCATTGCTACTGTCTGTAATGTTCAATGGATCATTTGTTGATGTGTCTTGTTCAATCTTCTCAATACTCCCGAGAATCCTCGATAACTGCGGAGAGCTGTGAACGAATCCCGCAGCCTTTGAGTCGGCAAGATTGCTTTCCTCGGCTGCGCCACGGTCTAAGCTGTGATAACCCATATCGAGCGGCTCAGGACGGCCTAGTACTGTAACGATACTGTTACGATTCGCATTTCCAAATACTATTTTACAAAGAGATTTGAACCAGGCCTTTTCTTCTTCTTTGCTGCCTGCTCCAAGATAAAATGTCTTATCCGAGGTGACAATTTCAAGAACATGATTATAGTCTTTATTCCATACAGGTTTGATGCTAACACAGTGAACTAAGGGTATGATTCTTTTCCTCTTTCTTGCTGCCAGGCCTTCTCATTATCATAATATTCTAGTCGAACTCTTCCTCGTGCGCTGTTGCCATACAAGACGAACCATCGTGAGTTCCATTTCTAAGAAAAACACAAAAAGTTAACAGAAAAACAACTTTTAACACTTTAGTATAGAGCTACATTAATCGAAGAGTCGAAAAATTTATCCAAAGTGACCATTATTTATTTGGTTCATACTTGATGAATTTTACAAAATAGTATTCAGCTCCCTTGTACCGATAAAAAATGTTGATTTGACAAAGTCATTTTGTGAAGGCAGATAGTCAGATCAGTCAGGCCACTTGTCATTCTAAGCACTATATGCGTTTTTTAGGAATCTTTGGTCTGAAGGGAGTAACGAAACGACAAGAAAAGTAACTTCATATTTCCAGCAAGATGTATGTTAGTTTTGCAAGTCTATGGTGTTTCACTACATACATAGTACAAGTACATAGCTAATGGCAGAGGGAGAGGGGCAGTAAGGACAGTAAAGGATGAAGGCCGACATGGATGCTTGCCGGAGTATTTCACCAACGGCTAAAACTAGCGGTATCTTTTGCAGGAAGCAGGATACGTGAACGTGAACAAAATAATTGGATACGTGAAGAAAATACTTGGAATAGGTGCAAAAGAATTAAATCATTGATACTGGCATTTATAATTCTTTTTACGTTTGCCGAAATTCATTTTCAGAGTCAGCTAATCACGGCAATCAAGGGATCATAACCAGATAACGATTTCCGGGCATTAAAGATTATTTGCATTTTAACATGGTAATTGTATATACTTTTAACATATTAAATTGTTCTATCAGCGAATGTTATAACGTGGTATATGTTAAATAGCTAATAATCAGCAAACACAGTGTCACGATCTTAAAATAGATGGCTGTGATTTTAGGCTGCAGTAGCTGGCGTTATGGTTATAGCTGCTACAAAGCAGTTTATCGAAGGTGTCATGGCGTCGTGGCCTAATCCAACTGGCTCGTGGTGTCTGAAGCGCAGCGAGGTCGGGGTTCAAGCCCAAGCTATGGCAGCGTTACAGCCAGGAACGAGGTCTCGCCTAGTGAACCTACTACTGACATCCCGGCTCGGCGGCTGGCGCTAAATACACCAATTCACCCTTACCTCCACCTCCACTTTCATACGACAACAGCAACAACTACATTGGGGCCATTTGAGGTAACTTAATTGCAAGAACCCCTGACCGGATAATCATAATTTACAGTTATAACGATATGTAGTTATGCTCATCGAAAATATACTTCTGAGCGAAAAGAAAGCTGTGAAACTGCGAGTCTCAAAAATATTCTCTTGTAAGCCTTGGAAGTTGGGTGCTGAAAGGGGGAGGGCTCTTCCAGACCAGCTTCATACTGAAGCCACAGTTCAATGGAACCTCCATATAACGGACAAATATGGAATCAATGTTATTGTCTAATGCTGAGAGCTGTCCTTTTTACAGAGGCTTTTACAAAGAAATGATCAGTAAACGAAAATATCTGTGCGTTCTTTGCGGGGTATTCGCTGTAAAAAAGGTGACCGTTAGTGGAGTCTTGATTGTCAAAGGGTGCCTTGCAGGCAAGAGGCTTGGTCCAGCGTATGGGCAGGAGAGACTAATTCATTTGGTGTTGTTTGCCTAATCGCAAATGCACGCTGCCCCCGTTTTCCAACGCCATGACCCACTCTTCCTCCAGGGACGGAAATGACAGTATCGAAACTAAAAAGTGCGGAACTCATGCAAGTTCGTCAACTCCCCTGTCATGGCCTTTGACGTAGGCTTGTCTTGCTCTTTCGTGCAACCTGACGGCAAGCAATCAAATTGCAAAAGAAAGAAACCTCGCCACGTGGTTATGCTGTCTCGTTGGTTGTTCTTTTGAATTTCTTGTTTTCGTGTTCAGGTTCAAGACATTTGTCGACGCCATAAATCGCATTGAGTTTTAGACAGGTGTTCAGACAGCACTGTTTTTACTACCTGCAAGTCATCAAACCAGAAAACTCTAAGAGGGCACACATGCGTGCATCGCAGCAAGCCCCACTCAGTTAAACTGTGGCTGAACTCGATTTTATAGGTCAACAACCGATATGCATGTGAAATGATTAGTTGAAAAAACAACAACTAACGTAAAGACAAACTTTTCCATGGGTTATGAATTCAAATGCAGTGTAATAGCGCATGATCACATGGACGTTGACGTCAGAAGATTCAAGTTTTCCGACAATATTTCAACAACCAGTTTCATCAGTAAATACATCCACATGCTAAATTAGCAATGTTTTTGTAATTTCGCTTCCACCAGTAAAATCTGGCGTCATAAGTTATGAATCATAAATCTCAATCGAACTGTACCAGTCGATAACGAAACAAAATAAAATGTCAAAATTTCAAATCTTAAGAAAGCTGATTAAGACTCCCTTTTAACAAGAGCGAATCCGAGTGGATCCGTTCTCAAAAAGGTCACGATAGGCTTTTCGTTTACAGGCGTATGGATCCGTTCCTTTTGGGGAACAGGATTGTACCCCTTTTGGGTACGCTAGCAAAACGGATGCACAACCATTTGGATCTGTTCCGTTCCCGATCCGTTCCCAATCCGTTCCCGTGTAAACTCAACGAAAATCGTACCCATATCGTACCCTAAAGGTACGTATCTTTCAGACTTCAACTATGCTCAGACAAGTTGTTGTAAAAGAATGTATATGGCTAGACCGACATGAACAACATTAAGATAAATGTCTTGTCGCACTTAAAACTCTTCTCCCAGAGACCTTTAAACATTTCCTGCTCGAGACTATTTGGTTTATTTCAAATTCACATATGTTATAAATAATGAAATTGAATAATCCTATCAAAGTTTAAATATTAAACAAAACGGGGGAAAATAGAGTCGTGGGATTGGTATAAAAGCATTTCTTTACTATATCTTTTTTTATCTTAATAGAGAAAGAAACAACAGACCACGAGGAAAGTGTCTTAAACATGTCTATTGCTGGATTTAGGTTCTTTAATCTACGAGATTAGTTTAAATCCTTGAATGGGAAATACAGAGAGCTTCATCATGTAGGTCTGCTTTGGTGCAGCTGCAATTGACCACACAAAAGTGGTTTTCACTTTGTATTTCAAAGCAAGTTGAGTTGTCCTGGAAGGGTAGAAAGAAGTGATGTTCCCTCCAATAGCAAAAAAATGTTTCTTAGTTTTCAGTAGAGTTTTGAAAATCATCACCCAAAATATTCCTCTTAAGCATGAATATACAGACAGTTTGGCTTCCTAGAAACTCTCTATTAAGAAATTCAGACCTAACCTCCTCAATCATTTAAGTATTTTCAGTTTCGAAAGTAATGTTTCAATGCAAAGTACAGTAATGTCTGTATGTAATGCTGACAGCGATTGAAAAGTTAACAGCATTCAAAATATGACCAATTGATGGCTTTTCAAAGCATAATTTAGGGATATTTGACTTGGAATATATAGGAAACCCTCAAGAAACTTAACTTATGCTTGGAAAACTTTTGGCATCTTTCTGAAAAAGGTAAATGCGTAAAAAGTTAAGAAATATCACACCAAATTCTTAAAGGCTGGTGCCTTAGTTATTTTTTCATGAACAAACTTTGCAATTTTAATATGTTTTACAGCTATAATTGTTGCTGCTCATAAACTGTGGCTTGAGTTGAGAAAACAGCAGGTATAAGAATGAAACTTGTTTTAGAATTTATTGATAACAGCATAAAAGATATCAATTTTCTTTGTTCTTTTCTTGTTTCATATCAAGAAAGTTTTTTCAAAATAAGGTTGAAGTTACAATTCTGAACCTAAGAAGACTGGTTTGAATGAGTTTTGTCTATACCCTGGGAAAATCAATGAGTGAGAATATATAGGCTGTTTAGGTCATAACATGATGGGGAGTGCACAGTACACTCTGTGATTCTCAGTGAGCTTGCCAAATAAACCAGCTTTTACTTAAAAGATCCCCATACAGAGGAATCTTATAACCAGTTCATATACAAAATTTTTGGTTTTGAAACCTTAGAACTAACATTACCTTTATTTTGCAGGGCTTTCAGGAGTGGGGGCTGCGGGGGGGCTTAAGCCCCAAATAATTTTGAGGACAATAATACGATGTCATAAAATCATTATGTCATCAGATACTTTTCTGTTGTTCAGCCTGGTGCAGCCCCCCCCCCCCACAAATCTGAAACTCCTTCCAATGGGATTGAATTGTGTGTGGAAGTGATGTCCATGGCTCTGGAGCTAACAATAGGCTTTTATGAAAAACTACTTCCTATTCAAAGTGAAAAGAAGGAAATTTCTCTTGAGACTGTCAGCCAAACTGCATGGAAAGTGATATATCCTTTCCCAAAATACAGCATGTAGATGAAATCCTACCTATCAAGCTACAGATTCTCAAGGCAGAGGAAATTAATAAGGACGGGATTCCTGTTTTTGGGATTTTTCAGGATTTCTTGAATATTGCTTATCTGTGTCTTGTTGATTTTCTATATGTATTTTCTACTCAGGTTGGCCAGCCAATCTCCTCCCATCTTGAGATTCCCCATGGGTTTATCATATCAACAGCATTCTTGGTGCTGCAGGGCACTAATTAATTTATCCTATTACTTTTCAGACATTGTTTGCCCCAAACAATTGGCAAAATAGGATCTGCTTACAGTATTCATTACCCCCTCTGGCCAACACAACTGTGAGGAAAATGCCCCTGGTAAGATCTCAGTGGCAATATCTGGAATTTGGTGTAATTGCTTCACTACTCAATAAACACTGAAATGAAGATGACAGCTCAGAAAGATTTGGGAAACCAATTGGGCCCTAATAGAAACGAAAAAATGATTTTAAGTCTTTTGGCTCGAGAGAGAACCAGACGGGAAGAAACTTATTCAGACAAAACCCAGAGTAAAATAAAATCGAAAGCTCCAAAACGATTATCATAATCTCTACCTAAAAATCAGGCAGTTTTTTAGAGAAAAATAAACAATTATACCTTGAATGCTCGAGCTTTTTGAGGACACTTCAACAAGTAACCTTTCTTCAAACATTCAGTCATCTCGAAGAGAAAGAAACGATGATCTAACGGTTGGCTGTCGAGCTTTTTTGGTTAATCGAAGTCAAAGAAATAGGCCAGGATATCGCACGTCCAGAATGATAAATTGCCCAAGAAAAATCTTCTATTATTATGGTGATGGTATTTTAGAACAATGCTGTAATACTTCAGAGAGATTCAAGCAATTAAATAAATCTTTTTCTGATCATCTCGACGCAGTACGTAGCCAGTAAAAAATTTGCCAACGTTGTCGTTGTCAGGTGAAATCAACCAGGTAGCTAGGCCACAAAACAGTTTTCTTCACAAAAACTTTTAATAAACCTAAAATATAGTTTGATCGTCGAACTTGGATAGTCCGATAAAAACTGAACTAAATTAACACAAATCTATAAGGAAATCTGCATCCCAAACGTTTCTTTTGACCAGTTTTTCACAGACTGGTGTGCTGTCTGCCTTTCTTTACGCGAGTATCCGCCTTTGTCGAGAGCCCGTCAACAAAACGTCATATGTCGCTGCGTGCGTTCACACGAGGAATAAATAAAGACGGCCAGAGGGGCTCATAATCCCCCCATAATATGACCTCATGATGACATGACAACAATTATTATCAAATTTACAAAGCCTCAATTCTTTCTGAACAATACTGATGTTTGCTAATATATCTATTTTGGCGTTATATGCTTATTGTCTTCTATCCGTGACGTGATATCTCTAAGGTCTATAACAAAATAAGCACAGAACCGGCGCTTTTCAGATTTTGAATGCTTTCTAAGGTAAACAAAAATATAAACAATTCCTCAAACAAATTGGAGGAAAGAGTAATATCCTGTATGGCGTGGTCTGCCTTTCCCGTCATGGAAACTTTCAAGAATCAGTCATGTTCATGTGCCCAACATGATGGCACTGGAAAGATGCCAAAACGTCTTTTCATTCTGTAGGTTCCCAGTTCCACACATTTCTTTGATTTTTATTTCGATTTAGAAATGTCTTCGAATAGCACAATTAATAGTCACGAGAAAACTAGCTCTCCGTTTATGCAATTGACGAGAAAATAGAAATTAGGTCAATTAGAAACAATCTCGCTCACCATCAAATAAGCGTCCGTACGCACCTCTTAATTTCTAAAACTCTCGCTTGAAATAGCAAACACTCACACATTTATATTTGCGCGGTACCCAGAGAACGAGACAATTAATAATTGAACGAGAAAAAAATCAAAAGGGGGACATGCACAAAAGAAGGGGAAGGGTAAAAAAACCGGGACAGGGGGAGCGGAGAACAAACGCAAACGGAGATCGGGCTGACCAGATAGACAAAGCCTCATTTTCATTTTCACGAAAAATTTATGTGGTTGTTGATGTTGTTTCTTGTTGCTAGGCTGTTGGCAACTTCAACTTTGCGAGTTATGTGATTTTGCTGGATTGTGGAAGAAAACTCACAGAAACCAAATAAAAAAATGCGATCGATGTCTTAAATTGCTAGAGATTATTTTGAAAGTTTATCCAAAAAGTAATGGATCAATTTGGCACAGTAATCCTACGGTGAGTTGAGAGAAAAGGGTACACTGAAGTGAAACTAGGCCTAATAAAGTCTAAGTACTATAGCAGCGCAGCGCTAGGTAGCCTCTGTTTACAAGGCCTTAAAACTTCTTGAGCTAGTACTAGAAGGAGTATCGAGTACTTGGCTGCTTTGGCGCCAGCGGGGTAGCCAGACATCACACATTAGAGCAGCAGAAGGCGTGGTCATGGAAAACTAGGGTGTTGTTATGTTAAAGAGCAATTAAACCAAGCCGTACCTACCCTGGTACCCTGCTGTGACACTTCAACATCAGACTTAGCCTATATATTAAAAACCAATCTTGGCAAACGATTAGGGGCAACTGCATTTTTTGCTATCTAGACCAGCTGTGGGTCAATGTTTCACCTAACTTCCAATTCTCCCATGTTTTGCCAACCAATTATATGGTTGTTTTGCCCAAACTAAAGCGATGCTTACCTTTATGTTTATCTGGTGGCTGTAGCCTGTCAATCATTTCCTGTTTACAAGGGGCTACACCCCCATGCCCCCCAGTTATTGCAGTATTGACCGTTTTTGTAATAAAGCAAGAAATTAATAGCAAGTAGCATAGTTGCACAAAAAGACCAGCAGTATGCCACACAGATCAATTACGTATGCCACAAGTGCCAGATATAACAACAGAAACATACATAGACAGACCAATGGAAAATTGTTTTTCTTTGTGAATAGTGCATGGAATACCCTCTTGGTTTTAGAGTAATCACATCTAACAGTATCTACTGTTGTCTTTCTAGTTGGTCTGTTGGTTACAATGGAAGTCCCATCTTTTTACTAAAAAGGACACAATCGCACATTTGACAGGAAATTGCATCAGGTTTTTAAATCTGGAATCAGGAGAGGAAAGTTTTCTCAGAAGTCCTGGTGATGGGATTGAAGTCTTTGCTGTTAATACTTCATACAATGCCATTGCATTTTCAGAGGCATGTGTTGATACAAACATATACATTTATGATCTGGAGGATTTGTCTGAGCCAAGAGCAGTTCTTCAAGGTAGGTTTTGAGCTTTTCTTTAGGACAAATAATTTGTCTTTTGTATTGATATTATGCATTAATAACCATTGAAGCTAAATATCTTATGGCTATCTGTGTAAAACAACCTCCTCTGAAGCCAAAGCATTCTTTAAAAGCCAAACAAAGCATTGTCAAGACCAGCACACAGCTGATTAAGAAGCGGTAACTAGATACATCATATAACGTAACAAGATATTTTTATCAGTCTATTCCAAATCATTTGTTGATAGAGTGTATGTGTGTTTTAAGTGAGATAATTATTTGTGTTTTCCTAGGTGCTGGAACTCTTGGTGTATCTGCAATTGCATTTGCAAACAATGGAAGCTTACTTGCAAGCTATGCTAGAGCACCAGACTGTACAATAACACTTTGGTAAATGTTTCTGCAATATTGTCTTTTCTGCCTATATGTCTGCGAATATGTTATTTGGGTTATACCAATCAAAGGATCATCCCCAAGTCTTAGGGTTTTCTTCCATATAAATGGCAAGTAAATCCTTTGTTGCTTTGTTGTATTGATGTTACTGAAAAACAAGAAAATTTCTGAGTAGCGATTAAGCCCTAACTGTGCCCCCCCCTTTTAATGTGAGTTACTCTTTGGCATAGACAATGTTTCCAGTTTTGGGTTGGCATGTCAATAACTTTATCATATGACAGTGTTGTAGGATGGTTGTTCATAAAAACCCAATACAGGCCAATGAGCGTTAAGAATTTAAGTAACCTTAGAGCTTGAAACTAACTTATTTTATTGCTGGCTGTAAGGCTTTCTTTCTATGCTCTTTTATTTAGGAATTGGCCAGAGCAAAGAAAACTTTGCACCGTTGGAGTGAATGATTTCACCTGTACTCAGCTTTCGTTCAATCCTCTTAACTGGAAACAACTTTGTGGAATCAGTGATAGAGGTCTTGTTCTGTGGACAACTGAAGAGGTGAATCAGTCGTATCATATTTCAGCGCAGTAAGTGGTGATTTCAGTACTAAACCTGTAGAGTTTAAGAGCAGAAGTTTTGTTAAACGTCTCGAGATTTCGGTTGCTAACGGTCGTACCTAACATGGGGGCTGCAACCACCAGCGGTGTCACGATTTTTTGGTATATATCATAACACTAAAAGTAAAAGCAAAGCTTTGACTGTATGTGCAACTTTTATTTAGTATAAGCAAGTGAAAATTCCGAAAACCTATGCTAAACTCTACGAATAAGAAGCTGTCTGCTTTGCTACAACAAATTTTAATCGTTTTGCCAAGCACGATAAGTTGAACAATTTATAAAATGATCATTTATCTTTTTGTCACAAGTTCGACGTTTTTTGTAATTTTCGTCTCCGATTACGATTCTGCCTCGGTTTCGGATTCAGCACTCAATCTTTTGTCTTGGTGAAAATTTTCGTACTCCTTGTTGTCTTGATTCTGTTCTTTCGCAGTGGCAAGTTTGGAACAAGGACCGTGACAATGAACGAGAGTATAAAGTTGCATCCCAATAGATTTGGAGAAACAAGCGCTCAAATTTGCTTATTCCTCTAATTTTTAACAGCAAAGACTCGTAGACTTTCACGACAGAATAGTTGCTAAGGAACGGAAGCTACAAGGACTACAATGAATCTATATCATTTTAATAGAACTCGCTGTAAAATATATTCTTTGATATGTGAAATTATATTTTGTCATCATACTTTCGTAGAAAAATTCATCTGCCACCAATTGAGGGAGGATACGAAATCGACTTGTATGACGATCTCGATCGACAAATCAGTCGATCAGTTAGCCCAATCACATCAAACATCAGAATCACAAAGACTGCTATCGCAGGGATCGTTGGTGACGAAAGCGAAAATATTGAACTTGGTAATTTTATCAAAATTTTAGCCGTTTACCACTAGGTAACTCAGTAAATCTCATTAAATCAAAAATATACTCTAGAACCTCTGTATGTCTGCCGTATGTCTGAGGTATGTCTATTGAAGTAAAGATTCTGCCAAAAAAATGTTTGCTTAAATTACCAATGTAATTGTAAAGCTTGATATTGAAGGCTGGCTCGGTATGACTGCCATCGCAAACGCTAACTGATTTCCAGATGGCAATATTAGAAGCATCCGATCTGATAGAGAGAAGTGAAATGTCGAGTCTTATCGTGGTTGCATCATGGTTGCATCAATGTCATGATTCGTGCCGAAATCAAACCTACAGACGATCCTGTAATGCAATGCATCATTGTTAAAAGCTCCCTGGCACCATCTTTTTGTAATGATCTATTTTAAGAGCATGGTCGTCCTTAACATAGGAGAAACTGAATCTGAACACGTCGAAACAAAAGTATTAAGTTCTGTATGTCTATGAAGAGTTCATTTTCTCACATCGTAAAGGTCAGAAGAATACATCGAAATGGTGTGAAAAACACTTACCGAAGGAAGATCGCTTTTTCATTTTGTTTCAGTTTGTCTCTGTTTGTCTCTGTTTGTTTCATTAAATAAGTCTAATGTTTTATGATGTTAGGAGTGTCAGTCCATGAGGAAAGTTCTTTCTGCATTTTACATTGTTGACCTATTTGAGAGTTTGAATCGGCTATTTAAACGCTTCATTTATGTTTATTATAGATAAGAGAAAACGTTGCTCTCAAAAGGTCACTGCTGGGCTCAAAATGGACTAATATATTGTTGCTGTGCTGGTGGTCAGATCTTATCAATCAATTTCGAATCGTCACACGTGTCTTTTTTGTACAATCCCATAGTCTATAGCAGTGCACTAGAAGGTACTTCCTTTAAAAGCTTACTTAAATACAGTAGAAGGTAACTTTTTTATATTTACCTCGTCTTGGTATACTTTTTTGCTTTTGTTTAGGAGATCCTACGCTTATTAAGCCTGTGCTATGACTGTGTGCAATCTTAGGTGCCTAATTGCCGTCCCCCCTGCTAATTAATTTTTTGAAGAAACCCCAACCCCCCTCCGCTCTTATTAGGACCCCGCTTATTAAAATTTGCATTGATATTGATGTTGATATTTTTCACTTAACTTTATACTCTGACGTTTTTAATGTGAAATTTCACTTGTATACTCTATTTGTTGGTTAGAACTATGGATTTCCTTAGCCTATAAGTACTATAGGGCCCCTCGCACTGCGTTCCAGCACAGCAGTTTCCTGACAAAGTTTGTCAAACAAAATCCGACCCCCGCTTATTCCGACCCCCCGCTAATTAGATCCTGACTGCAGTTCCAACCCCCGCCTATTCCGACCCCCCGTTTCGTTTCTATGATGAAGAGAGACAGTAGCAAAGTTCTTGACTTTCTTTCTGCATCTGTTTTCAACGAAAATTTTTAACATTTGATTCCTTTCAACAGGGATCCTTATGGAAAATCAGCCTGATGAAAGACTTGAGCATCCACTCTCTGAACTGTCGGCAGGAAGCATGGAGTGTATTGCCTTGCACAGACAAGGTCTTTTTATTGCAGGCCAGGTATGTCATCGACAGTTACTTTAATTGTATCTTATACAGTAATCGTGCTTGAATGAAATGAATTGAGTTTAATTGATAGTTGAATGCACATTCAGTTCAATTCTTTTCATAGTATATAATACTATTTAGAAAGTACAAGATATTGTATACTTCACCACCAAGAGATGCTGAGCTTCTGTTTTCTTGAGCTTTCTTGCTCGGCGCCTGTTAAATCAAAGTATAAAGTAAAAAAAAAACATTAACAGCAAGAATGCATTAATTATATGAATTAACAGTAAGTGTAAATGAATTAGGAATCAGTGTAGACAGACTTCAGAAAGGGACCAACTGTCCAAACTATGCCAAAATTAAGCGTATTAACTTGGATATAGATAATGTCTCAGAGCTCACCTTGCAACGATTTTTTGCTGGCTAGAAAAACTTGATACCTAAATACCTAAGTTTGATAGCATTGCACGAGAGCAGTGTGCACGAGATCAGTGTAAGAGCAGCATCAAACAATATTGCTCTATCAAAATAATATACCTCGAAGTCAGCTGTACCAGCTGTTTAGGTTCACATAGAAACAAGTTGTGCAGGTTATTATACCTCTGGAATTACCTCAAATCTTGGCTTGAATGAACAAATAAAGATTCTTCTGTTGGTTGAAAAAAAGGTGTACTTAATGCCAACATGTTGATTTTTCTGAAGTATGAAAGCTTTAATCATTAAAAGTACTGATACATTAAGTTTCAGTACATTCATTACCCTTTGTCACGCTCTTCTTCAACCGTGAAATCGCAGTTATTGAAATAGCAGGATAAGTTTTAGGCACTGGCCAAATCATCAAACATTGTTGTGTCAAGCATCTGAAATATCCTTGTCCAGCAAACGTTTGATCGTTTGGCCACATGACTGCTCATGAAACATCTTATGCTTTCAGCAAGCAGAAACTTTTTTTGAAGTTTTCCAAAAGCATTGCCAAGCCATGTCTGCTTGTCAAGTAATGTTTTGCGACGCGACCAAACGGTCAAACATTGTTTGCGAAACAAATCTCAAATAATTTTCAAACCATGTTTGATCGTTTGGCCACGGCCTTACTTTGAACTTCTCTTGTTTTTCAAATTTTCAAAGCGCATATTACATTATTCTGAATTTTTTCTAACATTTATTTCAAATCATCAACACGTTTTCTGACTCTCAATCCTAAAACATTTATTTTTCAAACTCGTATTGCTGGCACTAACACTTCTCGTGTCAACTTCCACGACATCAATTGCACAAGAAAATTTAATTTGAGAAAAATTTATACACCGCAGTACAACTTTTCTTTCAATTTTCAGGATGATTTTCTGAGATGCATCGATGCTAGCAAAGGAGATCTTCGCATATCTGAAAGAATTCCATTAGACAATACTATAACCTCTATCTGCTGGTCACCTGAATATGATTGCTTAGTACTTGGTAGTTCTGAGGTTTGTTTGGTTAATCTATTGCGTTTCTCTCAAAAGCTTGGTTCAGGTGTAAGAAATTTAAATGAAGACAAGTTATAACCACTATTTACCGTAACGTATTTAGATAAACATACGTACTTCGGTTTGTTAAGTCTTAAACGATAGCTATTAACAGTTGTCGTGTTCTGCCATTTTTATTTGTAATCTGAAGCAACTTTCAAACCAGAACACTCTGACTGACGTCAACCTAAACGCTCAGGCCAACTGTAGCTAATTATTTAATTAAGCAAAAATGGAATTCACTATTTTGGACTAGAGGGTCAGCTTTATTGAACGTGATATTTATTGAAAAAATGCCTCTTGAAAACGTCTAGCAGATAGTATTTACGAATGACACAGATGGTTCTTTGGATGAAGGCGTTCAGAGCAATTTTTTACGCTTTGTTGTGCTAGTAACTTGCAGTTCAATGTAGCATACAACGAATTCTAATCAAATCCACGATACCTAATGTTCAAATGGCCTATATGCTTTTCTGCAATTATTAAGGCTGTTACTATGTATTGCTAGAGGAGGCATTTTTCCAGCATTAAATGAATGAATATAGGATCCCTCGTCTGTTCTGTCACTGTCTGATGGAATATACACAGCCATATCGACTGTATTGATTTGATGCCCAATCTATCGGCCAAGCTTTTGATAACATGCATTGGGTAGGCATATATGGTCAGCAGCCCATATAACCTTGCAACACTTATGCTACATCTTTCATAAGTAGTGAAACAAGTATTTGAAACAGTTGAATCAGTAATATGAATTGTATCAAATGAATTGTTATGTTATATGAATCGAAGTATTGTTTTAATTTTAACGTTTTTGCTTGCAGGGTTCAATATCGCTGTATCATCCAGACACAACTGATGGTTTGAAGACATTATTTGAAGGTCAAAGTGGTGAAATAGTTGGTTTGGACTGCACGAAAGACAATGAATCTCACTGTGTTGTATGTTGTAAATTTTTTTCATATCAAGTTGAAAATTATTGTCATGGATATAAATGAATAATGGCATGGCCAGGAGTTATCTTATATTCTTTGCGTAATCCACGTGAAAGAAGCAAAGGCTGGGAAAACGCATTTTACTGGCCTTTCCCCGACATCACCTACTTAAAAAAAGCATTGGCACATATTGTATTATTTCTTTCTATGGCAAAGTTGCTACAATTTTCTCCATTATTTAAACAATTGCTGTTATCCAGGCTAATTCTTTCTATACGTCTTCACGTTTATCTGGTGCAAGATGACACTCCCTGCAAAAACTGTAGCAACCGCTCCCATTAATAAACAAGTCGCGACTTAATATTTTATTGCACCCATGAGCAATTCAAATTCATAACTGCTTAATCTTTCTTTCTACAGACATGCAAAGATAATGGTCTTTTGCAAGTTTGGTCGCTCACTAAACCATCGTGCATCGGAAAGATAAGCCTGCAGTGCAAGGTATTTCTAACTCAATTCCTTAGCGCATTTACATTTAATTCCATTAAACGATAGCACTGCAAAAGCGGTGCATCTAAAATTGCGATCGTTTGCTAGGCTAAGTGTCACAACGAAACAAGTTTCTGCACCTAGATGCGAGTTTTTACTATTTCCATGCATAAAATTTAAATTCTTTCACAGTTCTTTTAAGTTTAATCATTTCTGTTTTGAATCGTTACTTATTTTTGTTGCTTTCAAATTTAGGCTACGATGCTGAAGTGTTTGCCTTCATCAAGCAGTACTGTTGTAGGAACTGCAGATGGTCGCCTTCTTCTTGTCGATCTATCGTCTCCAGAAAAACCAAGATTCGTTCTGGATCGTTTGTTGCATAAAGGACCTGTTACAGCTTTGGGGTAAGTATGTTAAGATCGATAAATACATTTGCATATGCGGAGTTAAGAAAGAAGCTGAAGATAGTTGCCCAGTTAAAAACAGGCTGTCATGCTGGCTTCAAATAACGCTATTAAGCTTTAACTGTTTACTTTCCAAGCATTGCCTTCATTGTAGACTATTTGCTATTTGGATTGTTGGGCAACCCTCTGTTTGTCTTAACTATTGTGTATTACCGTTGTAAAATTTAGTACAAGAAGTCTTCCAGTTGCAATCTTATTTATCTCAATAGCTTCTAGCATAGAATAATTTGTTTGTTTGTGTGGTTACTATTTGTTTTGTTATGATACGTCACAGTATGCAAGGAAGACGGTCGGTAGTTACATTTACATCCAGGTTTTACCACGAACGTCAGCACCAGCTGTTTGGCTCTGTTTTGGTAATCTAATTCATATTGCACTGCTATAAGATACAATACCTGATCTGATCTAACTAAACGTCTCTAGGGGCTTTAATATACTGACTCAAAACCTTTCGAAGAACATAACACTCTATCTCAGCAGACCATTCTAAATTCAATTTAAGAATTGAAAGCTAAATGCTAAATCGATGATGCAAAATTACCGTCTGTTTTAGGATTGGTAACATGGGAAAGATTCTGGTCACTGGTTCGACTGATGAACGTGTTTTTATTGTCGATGCAACAGTTACATCAGAGCTGAACGTTTTTGGATACACAAGTATGTATGAGGAAATATTTTTAAAATTATGTGAACGATATGTTGCATGTACATAAGGATAGGAATTCGGTGTAACCTTTATCGATTCACGCTATCTTTTCGTTGGTGTTACAATCAAGAATGTATGGTAGATATATAGCAACGTTTAGCACAGAAATGATAGATAGTAAATACACAATGTCATGTAGGGTTCTTGCGAATGTGTCTTTTCCTTCCACTCTTCCTGGTCCCTGCTTCTCTTCTCGCATGCATTAATTCTCTTTTCATTTACTTTATCACTAATTTGGCAAATCAATTTTCTCCATTCTGTTTGGTTCTTAATCTATTATCTCTATTTTTCAAATGCATCATTACAATGCAGAGCAATTTTACAAGTTGTTTCATGTTTACGTTCATAAAGATCAACAGCGTGTGTTCCTTTAGTTAATTAAACATAGCATGGCAGTCATTTCCCATTCTGAACATATTCCTAGTCAATGTAAAGCAGACAGCATATGCTCTGTGCATGTCTCATTACTGACATTAGCGTTGCTTCTGTTCAAAGTAATTGCTTTTGTTCAAAGTAAAGCAAGTGCTGTTAATACATTCTCTGATGTATGCCAATCCAAATTCATCCTGAACCTGCCTGCATCTCTGCTGGATTCTTTTTACTTGTAATCTACCTGAAATTAGCCTAGAAAATATAGATCTAAAGGTTATAGATACTGCATTATTCTCTCATAAACCATTTTATAAATCGTGGGCCCATCAATCTCATGAAAGTCAATAAATAATCCAGGTTTATCATACATTTTCTATCTACTTGTCTTTATAGAAATTGAAGGTGAAGCCCGTAAAATTTCATGCGTGCATTACTTGGATGAAAACAGCTCAAGCTCATGGAAGGTTCTCATTGGAGTGGGACATTCAGAAGATGCTCCAAGTTTCAATCGCTTGGTCGGTCTCGATCTGACCTCAGAGGCACTAAAAGGTTTTTTTCTTGTTTACTGTTTGTATTCTTTGCTTTGTTTACGTGTCAAATATTTGTGTATGTTAGCTTGAATTTCTCGCTCCTTGAATCCGCTATTTGTCTGTAGTTAAAGTTTCATCATCATCATCGTCATCAACATCATCATCATCGTCATCGTCATCGTTGTCATCATCATGATCATAATCATGATCTTTGTTATCATTATCATCAGTACCTTCATCCCACCATGATCAAGCCACCAAACTGGCTATTGGGGAGCTGAAATTCAAATAGGACGAGACTCAATAAGAAAACCACTGCTTTTAGATTCACATTACTTGATGCTATCATTTTAAATGTATTGTCACGAATACTTGCAAGCTGAATATAACTTGAAGCAAAGTTATATGTTGTAAGAATTAAGAAGGATTTCGTTCATGCTTCGAAAAGGGTTAGAAGTCGTTTCAGTTATCGCTAAGTTTTTCCTGCATTTTCAAGGACGAAAGGATGTCTTCGTTGACAAGACTGGGCTGTATCGAGACAGTGTTATCATGAAAAGAAGCTATCTATTTCGGAATGCGCTGTGTGATATTTGTGCTGTATCACGTCAAAATGCATTTGCTATTCAGATTCATGGTAAAAAACTGGTAAAATTTCCTGTTCCTGTCTCTGAGGTATGACATTTTTTTTAATTCTCTCAATCTACAATTTTTATGCAGTATACTCATATATTCATATCTTCTTGTGTTACGATGAACTGAATTTTTGCATTTCTTTCACCTGCCTTCTTCGTGTACTTTTTCCTCCTTTTATTCTTCTTATTTAGCTTCTTCCTTGACTACTCCATATGCTTCCCCTTCTTAGTAAACTTCTACTTTTTGTCATCTTCGTTTTTCTTTGTGTTTATCTTTCTTTCTCTTTGCATTCACCTTTTTTCTTCATTTACCATTCTATCTTTCGTTTTTCTCTTCGTTTTTTTCTTCTTCTTCGTTCTTCTTCCTGCTTGAAACCCTCTTCCTCTTCCTCTTCCTTCTTCTTATTCTTTATTATCAACCTTTACTTATTTTTGATCTTATTTTTTTATTCTTTCGTATTCTTTTATTGCTCTTCTCCTCTTGCTGTTGCTCTTCATCTTTCCTTTCCTGTCTTTAAAATTTCTTCCTTTTGTTTCTCTTTTTCCTTAAATTATTATCTAATTTTTTTACTTACTGTCTTATTTGGCTTTCTTGTTCTCAAGAATTTCATACCAGAAAAATTCGAAATTTCAAACTTAAAGTAATTTCATTTTGTTTTTCGTTTACTTTAATTTATGGCATCTGTTTTGGTAGGAACAGCATGGAAATATTGTCCTCGACCCTTCGATGGATTCACAAGGGCATGGTCTTGAAGGTGGATGCATAAATGTCTCTAGTCATCTCAAATGGTTGGCCACAGGAGCGCCAGATGGAAACTTGATACTTCGTGCAACTGGAGCACTGGTATGTTTACTATTTAAATTACAAAATAAACTCTATGCACTGACTCATCAAGGAAGTTTATGTATCTCTTAATTTAAGACAGGACATGGTGAAACCCCAAACTTTAATTTTAAATCAATTTCCTTTATTTTCCTTTGCTTTCCTAACCAGTATCATCAACGTTAAACTTTATGCTACCGCTTCTAACACTATACCAGAGGGTTGTCAATAGGTTTGCTTGCCTTGCTATTTGGAGATAGTTCAGGGAATATGTTACAGATCTTCAGGCATAGCTATACTTAAGAATTGGTAAAGTTATCATATTGAGGTTTCGCAAAAGGAAAAGACCTATATATAGACCTATATAAGGAAAAGATCTTTATATATAGACCTATATATAGACCTAAAAGACCTATAACCTCTAAGTTAGCTTCAAAGTTAGTTAGGCCTTCCCTATTTTGAGGTTTTTTATCAAGGCAAACACGTTATTCAAGCCGATGTTTTGGCAATAACAAATTTCTGTGTCCTTTTAGGACAATTTGGTAACTGTGAAGGCTGGGCATCGCAGATTTGACGGCATTTCCATGTTTGCTTTTCAAATGACTCACGCAGTACAATAACTGTTGGAGGAGACGGAACACTGTCTTGTTGGCAATGGGAATTCAGTGTTCTTGGTAAAAGCCGAGCAGCAGCTGCTGTTGATGCTGCAAAGTCTAATTTTGACTCTATACGTGACCTCAGGCAACAGCAGAATCAATACCTCAATGGATTACCTGAATTAAGCATCGATAATAAAACTGAAGGTATGTTTTGATATTGATAACATTGATGTATACAGTGATACTGATACTGATATTGATACTGATACTGATACTGACATTGATATATTGATGCTGATATTGATACTGATACTGATACTGATACTGATAATGATACTGATACTGATACTGATACTGATACTAATACTGATACTGATACTGATACTGATACTGATACTGATACTGATACTGATACTGATACTGACACTGACACTGATTCTGATACTGAAACTGATACTGATACTGATATTGATAATGATAATGATACTGATACTGATACTGACACTGACACTGACACTGATACTGATACTGATACTGACACTGATTCTGATACTGATATTGATACTGATACTGATACTGATACTGATACTATTGATATTGATATTGATATTGATATTGATATTGATATTGATATTGATATTGATATTGATATTGATATTGATATTGATATTGATATTGATATTGATATTGATATTGATATTGATATTGATATTGATATTGATATTGATATTGATATTATATTGATATTGGTATTGATATTGATCTTATTTGAAGGTATGTCGCTGCTTGATTCCGCATCAAAACAACAGAAAACATGGTTGGATCTCTCTGTAGCAAAGGTAAGGCAAACAAAAGCACTGTCTCTTTATTTTTTTTGCACCCATTTTTTATACTGTTTGGGAAACGTTAAGTTTTTTGTTATTAAATTATTAAAATCAGCTAAAATCTCTTTTTAGGCCCATGACGAAGAAGACCAGAAATACAAAGATTCCAAGAACAATTTAAGAAATGACATTGAAAAATTACGAAAACAAGTTTTGGATATGATTGACACTAACTCCAAATTGCCTGACATTGAGAAGCTTGATCGACACGAATTTAACATGGATCTCGATGAAAGAATGAAATTGCTTGGGATACGGGAGGAAAAACTCAAACAGGTAGAGAAATTTCTACATCACCAATGCAATACCGTGCATTATAGTATAGTATGGCGTGGTACAGTATATTATAGTTCAGTACAGTATAACGAGTTGTGTAGCATGATTTAGTTGGGCATATCATATTAAAGTAAGCAAAAGGTGATTTAGAAGACTATATAACATCGTACGAAAACGTAAAATAATATGATACGAGAAGAAAACTCAGACAGGTAGAGGAACTTCCACCGTACGAATACAATACTGTACAGTGTAGTATAGTATGGTGTAGTAAAGTATAGTATAATGAAGTACTGTATAACCAGTAGTATAGTATAGCTTCGTTAGGTGTAGCGTAGTATAATATGCAAAGGGTGGTATAGACGAGTGTATTATATCGTATAGCCACGTAAAATAATATAAAGTAAAGTTTGTTATAGTATAGTATCATCTAAACAGTATTGCTACATTGGGTCTCTCCAAGTGTAAGTGCTGGACCATATTTTTAATTGATTGAGTTCCCTTATATAATAATGGTTGCCAAAGAAGTTTAAACACCCTTGATTTCTAGTATTAGTTGTATTAATTAGCATTACGAATCTCCCCTTGTTCCCCTTCAGATGAAAGACCAGTATAATATTAATCGTACTGGCTCGAAACCAGCTGAGAATTTTCTGCTTTATCAACATTTTCCACGTGGAGGGGAGGAGGAAACAATTACACAGTGCGAATATACTTTAGCATGGGTGGCAAAATTTTGGTAGACATTGATGTTCATACAATTTTTTTTGAGTTAAACTTTAATTATGTTTGCTTTTCCTGTAGCTTCGAAGTGAGATTGATTACGAGAACTTGGCAAAGCAGTACATCCGGGATCTTATCAAACGACAATGCTGGGACGAAATGTCAACAAAAGGTCGCTCTCTCAAGGCTTTTAATACGTCTACAGAAGTTACGAATTACCCAATGATAGGGACCGTGTCCATTGAGTGTCTAATTTTTAGACGCCGATTAGACACCATGAAAATTCGACGTTCGTCTAATCATTTTAGCTCCTCGTCTAATTAGACCAATAGACATATAATTTAGACGATTATTAGACGCGCATTAGACCAAATTAGACTGTAGGGTTTAGCCGCATTTCATCCAGATTAGACGAAGCCAGCGCAAGCACAAAGGGTTTACCTTTGGGAGAAATTATTTGACACTTAAGAAACTCCATTTCAACCTGTTTTGTAATGATAACATGCGGCAGGAACAATAGATCTTTTGTTACAACAAACATGTAAAACACCCCTTAAGTGCCCTACAGGGATTTAGTTTTGCAAGTTTGCTTCTTTGACAAATGGGGATATTCACCGCAATGGTCTAAAAACGTCTAACTGCGTCTAATTTCGTCTAACTCTCACAGGTCTTAAATGCGTCTAATTATTTTAGACGCTGCTCGAATTTTGCCGTGCGTCTAATTAGACTTGCTGATCGTCTAATTAGACGAAAAAAACGTCTAAAATATTAGACTTTTTAGACACCCAATGGACACGGTCCCTTTTTAGAGGTAAGTTGGGTAGTTGTGTATTGAAGTATTTACCTGTTACCTGTCTACATCGTGCCTTGGTGACGCAGGCCTCAGTAGAGCTTCTCCGTGTTCTCCGGTCGACAGCAGTTGTTCCTGGCTGTCCTCTCTCGTGGATTTAATGAATTTGTTTTTGGTTTCTGTAATAGCATGTTCTCTAGGAATGGGTTATTATCCCACAGTTCGACCCGCAACTTGAAATGCTATTGGGATCATTCTTCGTCTGGTCCCCACCTTTCGACTGTTCAGCATGGGTGACCCTACTAGGAATGCAGGCTTAGCTGTGATGGAGACACATGTATTCATATTCACATATATTCATTTAGGCCTGAACGTTGCCTGCTCTATATATTCACTAGTCAAGATTTCCTTTGTAAATTCTAGCCAATAACTCCTTGGGGCAGTAAATAAGTATCAAACTTTGGATTAATCAATATCAGGACTGGGCTAGGTTGTTGAACAAATTAATCAACGTACGCAATTCATTCTTCCCTGCCTTTTCAGGATTGTATCTACCGGCTAAAAGTAGCTTTCAATAAGAAGTTCGATGAAGTGTTTCAATCAAAAGAGACGGAGATTAGGAAAATCACTGACAAGAATGTTCGTATAAGGAAGATTATAAAAGACCTAGGTATTGAAGATGCTGTATTTGAACCAACGTGGACTGTGGATGAGAAACCTGAAATGTTACTTGAGGTGAAAGATGAAGAAGTTACTGTTGAGAAATATATATCAGAAGAAGAGCAGAAGAGGCTTGATGCCCTTGCCTTGGAAGAAGCAGGTAATTACACTGCATCGCTTTAAGATTTTAATGTTTACCCAGGACGACGAATATCTACTTTGAAAAGGGCGACGTATAGCATTATAGAATAATATCTCATTCCACTGTAGGAGTGGATATGCTAGGGACGCCTGGACGAGAAACAGGGCAAACTCTATAAATTGGGTACCAAATTCGAGCTTCCTAGCAGGTCTTCAATTCAATTCAATTCAATTCAATTCATTTTTATTTGTAGAAATACAATTTACAATAATAAAATGTACTCTACACGGCCCAAGAAAAGCAGAGCTTATCTTGCTTGGGCCGCCACAAAGCTAACAAAACTAACAATTATTAAATTCTTAAAATATTGGTTATAATCATAAAAAAAAGGTTGCGGATAATAATAATATTAATTGATATCATAGTTTCTTACTTGCTTTAAGTCTAACCGACTAACATTAAGGCATAACTTAAAATAATGAATTTTTCTAATATTCTGAAAAAGGGAATAAGGTTTTCTCATCTCTGTTCGCGGGTCATTTTTTTGTTCGGGATATTAATAGCTTTCAAAAGTTAGGTTCTTAAATGTTTTGCTAAAAGCCTTTCCATTAGATATTAGTTTTAGTGACTCCGGGAGGTTATTCCAAAGTCGAGCACCCATATTTCTTATCATTTTATTTCCCCAAACTTTGTTAAATCGATGAACTTTATAGTTATGCTTTTGTCTAGTTTCGTATTTATGAGAGTATTCGTTAGTCTTAAAGTAACTTTGAAAGATATCTGGAAGGTTTTTTGCTTTAAAGTGCACATGATGCATTAATTTTAAAACTTTAGAGTTATACAAGTCAGCAATTTTTAGAGTTTTAGATTCCTTATGTAAGATGTTTGTCGGATACATGCGATCTTTAAAGTTAATTATCTTGAGAATTCTATTTTGGACAATCTGAAGCTCTTTAATATTTTTATTTGAGGCTACACCATATGCTTCAAGGGCATAGCCTATTTTAGATGTTACCAGAGAATCATAAAGGGTCATCAAACACTCCCTGGGAATAGAATGTCTGAGCTTTGCAAATATTGAGCAGTATTTTACAATTTCCCCTTTAACTTTACTTATATGTTTGTCCCAAACAAGTTTGTCATCAATCTTGATTCCGAGATATTTTATTTCTTTAGTCTGCTTTAGTTCGTCTCCCATTTGTATGGGAACTGAATTATAAGGTATATTCTTTCTCGATGAAGTAAAGATACAGTAGTAAGTTTTAGTCGTATTGACGAGTAGTTTGTTGGCATTTAACCATTCGAAAAGGTTCTGTAGTTCAACATTAGTAAACTGTTTGAGCCTAATCATATTTTCGTCAAAGAAAAAGATACATGTATCGTCAGCAAATAGTCTTGGCTTTGCCGAAATCGCATTTGGCATGTCATTTACGTATAAAGTGAAGAGTATGGGCCCCAATACAGAGCCTTGTGGAACACCTTTTTCTATTTTTTCAAGCGACGAAATGGTGCCATTTACAGAAGTGAATTGTTTGCGGTTTCGAAGATAGCTCGCAAACCATTCATTTATTTTCCCCCTAAATCCGTAGTATCGAAGTTTATACAACAGAACCGAAGGATCAATCGTGTCGAAAGCTTTAGACAAATCTAGAAAAACACCAAGGCATGACCTATTTTCATCAAGGTTATGATAAATTTTGTCAAGAAGCTCCAAGAGGGCATGTACAGTAGAATGTCCTTCTCTAAAACCAAATTGAAGTTCATAAAGAATTTTGTTTTGTTTAATAAAAGAGACAATTCGTTTTGCTATCAACCGCTCCAAGATCTTCTCGAAACAGGACAGCAAAGAAATAGGCCTATAGTTATCCGGGCTGCTACGATCACCGTTTTTGAAAACTGGAATAACTTTTGCTATTTTCCAAACGTCAGGGACTATTCCCGTATGAAAAGAAATATTAATGATGTGCGTTAGGGGTTTTACAATAGAGAAACAAGATGCCTTTATGATTGATGGTTTTATGCCATCATGACCAGCCGATTTTTTCACTTTTAAAGACTGGATTTCGCTCCAGACCTCATTTTCATCAGCCATCTCTAGAAAAAAGGTTTTTGAAAAATGATTTGTTAGAAAGGCTGTAAAGTCGTTTTTTGACTTTTTAATTTTCGCAGCAATTTTACTTCCATTCATGACATATAAATATACATATGTATGGTCCTGAAAAAGGCTCAACATAGCCGAAACACGAAAAAGTCAAAACGGGAGGAGAGCTTTGGGCTGTATGACTTTTGGAGTTACTCAGCAATTTCATTAAGCTCTATGGCTCAGTGGAATCCCACTTACGTGCAATTAGAGAATTAACAGTATACAGCGATTAACTAAGGAGTTTTGATTACTACCACTGCACTCGTGAACCCTGACACTTCGACAGTTTTTTATCATAAGTATCTATCCTGCTGTACAGTCTCCGCAAATAAGAAACAGACATGTAAGGCTGACTATGTGCAGAGAACAACATAAAACAATCAATACCATGGATAAATAAAAAGGATGATTTAACGGCAGGGCACTGTATAGCCATATACCATTGACGTGCTTGTAGATACAGAGGCTTCACGGACGGTCCAGTCTTGTAAATTATCAAGAAGAAAGATATACCTCACCTAAATACATTCTTTGAAGTCTTGTTTAGCTCTGTTTTTTCTCGGAACTTATTCTTGAACATAATATCAAATTTTTTTGCAGAGCGAAAGAAAGCGGAAAAGGCAGACAACGCTCGGGAACGTGCTTTGGGAATGATGATGGCTGGAAGACTTGAAGCTAATCTTGAAGAAGAATTGAAAAAAGAACTTGTGAAGCCTGAATTTATGGAGAAGCCTACAAGTGAATGGACTGATGAAGAACAAAAGGCAGCTAAAGAGTTTGAAAAGAAGGAGCAAAGGGTAATACTCTTATTTGTACACGCTTTTTGTTTGCGATCGTGTGATCTAGTGATACAGTGCTCGTGATTTGCGATGTCTTAGGTTCAAGTCCAGATCGATTGATACCAAACACAAATGGCATTCATTGCCTCTTTGCTTGGGCATTCGGCATGAGAGAGCAGGGATGAGGATTGTCTTTAGATCAGACCAGGTCTAGGAGTGGTACCCTTACGGGTAGCAGCTATCAAAAGTCTGCAGCTACCAGTTGTCAGCTCACCATTAATATTTGGGTGCTGCTTCGAGGTATTTAATATCTCATCTTTGCAGCGTTTATTTTCTCTTATCAAATTATATCCATATATTACAAAATTTGAAATTATTCTTCCTTAGCTGAAAGAGAGAGAGAGAAATTCCGCAAAGCACTTGAAGCTGAATTGAAGAAACTTCAAAGCAGTATCACTGAAGCAACGTCATCGTTTGATGAGAGACTTTCCCAGTTATTCAACCAAAAAATCAAAACTGAAATGGTCATTTGTCAGGTGTGTTTATATATATATATATATATTAGGTATATGTTAATTTTGTATTAGATACTTTGTTGTATGACAAAGCTATGAGCTAGGCAGTGAAGAGGTTTTCAGTTGAAAGTGTGAATTATATATTATATAATTAGTTATATACCAGTTAGCAATGCTTTGTGATGCGGTCAAACATTACTTGTAAAGCAAATCTCAAATGTTTGACCAGAAATGTTTGATCTTGTGGCTTGGGCTTAAGGGGTCTTTTAAATAAGCTAGCTGTAAGATAAGCAAAATTTCAAAAAAAAAACAGTGCTCGATCAAAAGCAGTTATCATAATCGTTGAACTGTGTAAAGCAAGCTGCAGATTTTCTGCAGTGTTTCTGCTTTCAGCTGTCTTAGCAGGATGAATGGCTATTTTTCCTATGACGAGTTTATGACATGCTTGCAAATAATGCTGTATCAAAATTACAGGAAGAGCTGAAGATTCAACGTTTGGTAGCATCGTTACTTATGGAAGAAGAACTAGATACGAGAGAAGCCCAGTTATTGAGGATTTTAGAAGAGAAGAAAGTTCTCAAGCAAGAAAGTTCAAATATGGTTGGGAACGTCAAGAGAGAGTTTGATGCATGTAAAGATAGTTATGATATCATTGTTGCAGAAGATAAGACTTTGGATAAGAATTTTAGACGGGAATTTGCTGATCAGGATCAACACATGGTTGAAGTGTTGTATCGACTTTTCAAGAGAAGACCAAGGTACATATCTAACGTTTTGTTACTTGGGCGTTTGAATAAGAAAGCAAGCAAGCAATCAATCCTTCGTTGCTAGTGCATGCCAAAGCATAGCTCATATGGACCTGTGCTTGTGCTCCCATATTCAAGAACGCACACCCTGGATGTGCTCATTTAGGGCACAGTGGACCACTCGAGGGTACGTCTTAGCCACTCGGACACTCCACCTGTTAGTACCAGACTTTTCTGATGTTCGAATATGTTTGATGCAGAGAATTTTTTAAAATAAAGACAATATCTTTGTAACTTACAGGAAATGATAAGGAGTAATAGCTACTTTAAGGATCCAAGGACAAAAATAATTCCGTTTCCTCTGCTATTCTTTAATTTGCCATCTAAAGATGTTTTGCAGCACTAAATTTAGCTCTAGCTTTGTAGTTATTCTTGCTGAAAACTTCGTCCAATTTATGATCAACATAACAAAATATGTGTAGCAATGAAGAAATTATGTTGAAATCAAAATAATTCAACGTTTTAGCAAGGAAAGGAGTGCATTCAAAGGTTATTATAAACAGAAGTTGTTAAACTTTTGCAGTGAAATCGCATATGTTGTTTGTTGTTTCCCATGTCGTCAAACGCTGTGTGAATATTAAGCAGAAAATTGAAGAGCCAAGGAAAGTGCTGATATAAGGAGCGTAGAAATGATTAGCAACAAAACGGTAATATGAAAGCAATGATGAAATGAGTTGCTCTAGCAAAAAGGAAAGTGCTGGTGCTAGTATTACTGACAACTGTGAGTAACATGGAAAGCACTTTGAGCAATGCATAAGCGCTAATGTATCCTTTTTTATCTTTATTTCAGGGCTCAGAAAACACTAAAAGCTGCAGTTGAAACCCAAGCTGATGTTCCTTCATCTGGTGGAAATCCGTTCCAGCCTCGTCCATCTTCATCAAGGGCTGCATCTGTAGCCGCTGCAACATTAGAGAAGGCTATGACTGAGCTTGATGATGACCAACATATGCCAGAAGGGATCGATCATGAAACATGGAGGAAACTTGTCTCGTTAAGGAGGCTTAAAGTAGAGAAGGAACAACAGGTAAATAACCCACACACTTAATCTACCTCCTTGAGACTTTTTCAGAGACTGTGATTAAAGCTGTGACTAAACTAGGAGACATGTCGCACGCTACATTGTATTCGGCGTGTCTCCCAGGGTGGCTGAACATGCGAGTGACAAGCGAGCAACATGTCCCCCTAGCCATTTGCATGTCTCGGAGACAAGAAATGTTTATGTTGTTTCTCAAAAACATTTGCGTGTCTCTTAAATTTTGTACGCGATACAAAGTTTCCGAGATGGCTAAACTGGGAGACACCGAGGGGACCTCAATGTCGCGTGTGACATGTCTCCTAGCTTAGCCAGGCCTTAAGACACGGCCATCCCTTCTCATCTCGTGAACAATTTGGTTTGATTTTGATTTACAAAGATACTTCAAGAAATGCAGCAACGCAAAAACATGAATCAACATTCTCTTAGAGGTGATAGGGGTTGTGAAATTTTAGTATCATATGAATGACGCCGTTTTATATCTTGAGCCTATAAACATTAGATGTGGCTTTTGTCAGGGATTGTCAAACTTTCTAGTTGCATCACATTGAAAAAAATGGTACAACATCTTAATTAATATTCATTTATGGATGAGACATACTCATAACCCATTACTTCCTACTCACAACTCCCATGACTATATCTTCTCTGTAAAGGACATCAAGTAAAAAAACACATTTCTATTACTTGACACCATATAATTTGTGTTTTAATTGTCTATACTGGTTTGCTCATTCACTAAAACCTTGATATATGCAAGACCTAATGGTGTTTTGATGTGTTAGTCTGTGATCTTCTATCAATTACAAGGTGAAATCAAAGGCATTAATTCTGGCTGATATGAACGCTATTTATCAAAAGAGAATAGACGAGGACGAACGACTCAAAATGGAAATAGAACATATTTTCAAGGAGCTACAACGGTATGTACCCTTTTTCATTCTTGTGAACAAATAAAATGTGCCTGAAAATAATGTCATTATGCCCGAAAACCTACTATGTCAAGCCTTGTTTCTCCCTATACGAATCAAGAATAGCTCCCCGAAAATAACAATTACCAAGGTATCATTTTAATGCCCTATTCTTGAACAGTTTGATTTCATACTTTATTTCATTTAATACCGTATTCGTAAGCATGTTCATTTCTTACTGCATTCTTTAGCATGTTCATTTCTTACTGCATTCATCAGCAGGTTTATTTCACGCCGTATTCGCCAGCTTGTTCATTTTACACGGTATTCTTCAACTTGTTGATTTCATAGTGTATTCTTCAGCATGTTCATTTCATGCCGTATTCGTCAGCATGTTGATTTCACGCCGTATTCATCAGCGTGTGCATTTCACGCCATATTCGTCAGCATGTCGACTTTATACCATAATAATCATATGTTTTCTTTTACTTCTAGACTTAGAGATGATCGCCTGAGATTTAATCTGAACCTTGAAGTGCAATTACTTCTGAAACAAGGACAGGTACTGTAATTTCCTTATGTCTTTGACATTAAAAATGCAGTTTGATTACCTCTTAAACGTTGGTGAGCCAAATTCTTTCGAGATAGGAAGCAATCTTGCAATACAACTTTCTATTCAAATTCAAGTGCGGCTGCCTGTGTTGATGAAGAGTTACAATGCGAAATTTTCTATCAATTTCAAATTTGACAATGTTTGGCTGTAAAAGGATGATTTCTCATATAGATACTTAATTGCCAACCCAGCATTTTGTTTTCGAATATGGAATATGTAAAATGTTTCAAGCTTCTTTGCAAGACATATAAGCTGACATAGCACACGTGCAGTTTATTTGT
This sequence comes from Chrysaora quinquecirrha, assembly GCA_014526335.1. Classification (NCBI taxonomy): domain Eukaryota; kingdom Metazoa; phylum Cnidaria; class Scyphozoa; order Semaeostomeae; family Pelagiidae; genus Chrysaora; species Chrysaora quinquecirrha. The sequence goes on from JACTAT010000014.1 coordinate 319,381, forward strand.
CAATAAATGTTAACATTCATGGCAACATTCGAACACTTCTTGACAAACACTAATTTTGTACAAACATTGTACTATGGTTACGTTGCCAAAGATTTTCATGCTGAATAATTCTTTTGTTTCGCTATTATTTGGTGAGAAGCTCAAGCCCCAATTTGTCTAGCATGAAAGAAAGATACAATATCTAAAAGAGGGAAACATTACTTTATCGCTACGGCAGTTACCATCATCATGCACAAAGACTCAGTTTACCTTTTACCTTCCACACGACTGTAATTCACCAAAGTCTTGTCATTTATCAGAAACGATCCAATTTAGTTATGTTTTCGTTAGCTTATTATATAAGTTATGCTCATTTTCTAGGTCGAATTGCCAGCACCATCTTTTATCAATGACTATACTGATAGCATACTAATTCATCGTTCTGTTGTGGAGGATTTAAATGCAACAATCAAGGTAAAGAATCTATTTTCGTTATAGGAGTATTTAATTATAACTTAAAGGTAAACAAATCTCGACTACTTTCCATCAGTGGCTATCTATAGGAGTTGGAACTTGCAAAGACTGATTCTCTTCTTGAGTTTGATTTCTTTTAGAACGTAGACTTCTTTCTAATGTAGACTTAAGACTTTGTTTTATTGTAGTTTTTATTATTTATTGTGTCAAGTCTTTGCTCATCTTCTAATACAGACACTTGGAGAAAGCAAACTGGCTAGTATGAAAGACAGTAAGGAGTTCAGAAAAGGAATTTATCAACTAGAATGGTATGGATCATATGTTTAAGTGTTCTTTAATGAAACTGACATGTAAGATCAATAAGCAGCCATAATGATGTTCTGTCCAAAGGATCAAAAATTGTTTTCAAATATTTGAATTTGCTTTACAAGCAATGTTCGACCATTTGGCCACGTTATAGAATATTGCTTGACACTCATGGTTCACTCTGAAATTCTAAAGATGAACGACTTTTTATGGTTGTATAAAGAACAAAATATTTGACAAGCAATGTTTCATGATGCTACCAAACAGTTAAACATTGTTTTTGACCAGCAAGTTTCAAATGTTCGACAAACAATGTTAAATCTTTTGGAAAGGGTGGAAAATATTTCACTAGAAAGATATTCAAAATCTTTACTATAACTACAAAACTTTTTTCATCAGGGAACATAAAAAGATGCATATGCAAGCTGATGATCTACAAACTGCTGCAAGAGACATACAACTTCTACGTGTTACTAAAGATTTACAAGCTGTAAGTTAAACAATTCCTATTATTTTCAGTTTTCATGCCTTCTTAAGTTACTTCATCTTCTGATGCGAAATTGTCTGACGACGAATAGTTAAATGACTGAGAGCATGAAATCCATCCAGCTTTATGAATTTGCAATGTTATGTCCTTAACAAGCCTGGTTCTCGTAGTTTGACGTAATCCTATATTTCCTTTATCACTCGAAAAGTATAGTTTTGATTCTGACCTGCTTTTCTGCTTGTAAAGAACTTGTTCTACATTCAGTGTTAGTCAATACTTGCAGTAGGAAATATGTATTAAGCAGTTGTTGACGTTGCTAAACCTGTTTCTGTTACTCTTAAATGCTTTTATGTGGAGTAAGAATTTAGTTTCGTGAGCTTTATCTAGCAAGGTGATTTGTATTTCAAAAGTATAGTAATTCCCCAACGCCATCGAAGGCTTTTAGATGCAACTAAAAGTCATTTGAGTGTCAGGGGATATAGTAGCCAGGTGTAAGTGAGTTCTTAAGCAATCGTATTGCTAGATTATCACTTTATCTCTTGTGTTTTAGTATCTTGGTGAAGGAGATCACAGTGCCCGACAGCAGCATGAGGTTGTAACGTTGGAAAAAACAGTAGAACTACATCAGAAGGTAAGACTGCAGACGATAACAAATCAAATTAAATTGGTTTATTCTTTCTATATAAACCACATGTTTTCTAATCTTAATCTGGGAAGAGGAAGTCAGTACACTTTTTTTATAAAAGCAATTTCATAAGAACACAAGTCTTGATCTTACCAAGATTTTAAGAGGAAACCAAGGACAAGCTGACACTGCTCTTTGCATTAGCAATGGGAATATTGATTGAATATTCAAGTAAGACCATCAGACCGAATGTAAAACACAAAGCAAAGAAAGAAATAAATAAGCATGTTGCATTTTTGCATTAACCTAGTACCACTCCCAAAGTTCACTGAAAATCTTACTGTTCATGTCTAAAGTAACCGAGGAATTAAGAACAGATGAAGAACATACTCAAGGCTGAAAAGTTAAGAGCAGCCAGCCTTGATCAAATTTGCTGGTTCCTATAAAAAACGTGTGTAAATCAACTACACCCAATCCAATACGTTTTTGATCAAAACGCTGTACCACACATGTACCTTTATCTTACGTAATATTTTGAATTTGTAGATTTGTGCCTCTACCATATCATGTTTGACCATTATTTGGCTATTATTTTTCATTCAGATGCATCAAAGAAATGTTAAGGACAGAACGAACACGCTGAAAAATCTAAAAAGATTGATAAAAAAGAAAGAAGAAGAAAATACTTCACTTGATGGAAATCTTGAAGAATTGTCTCTTTCTGTTGCTGAAAGACGGAACATTGACCATGCAAATGGTAAGGACATGCAACCGAACCATTGCATAATAATTTACTTTTCCTTAGGCGCCATTTCATAAGGATCATTACGAGTGGGTCAACATCTATGGGCAGTGTGAGCAACATTTGTTGGCCATATTTCTGGGCAGCAAGTGTTGGCCACATTTTTTTATTTATCAATTTACAATACATGCCTAATTTTTGGAAGACTTGCAGTATTAAAACTTCAGTGTAGCAGCAGAACTACGTCCTCCCCTCGCTAAAAAATGTTGGTTTGTGGCGGTTGAGAATACTTCTCAAACGGTAATGCATTTAATAAAAGTTTTATAAGTTTTATAAAAGACGAACAGGACAAAATTTTCTTTGGGGAGGGTTGACTCCTTCTGTTTTTCAGCAAGAGAGGGTAGCTACATAGACTATACATATTTTTTTAATGGCGGGGTAGCTCCAACAACTTTTTGCAGGCATTATACATGAGCAAACATTACAGGTTCGTATTCTCTTGATTATAAGTGTGATGCAAATTCCATGTCAATCGCCAGAGCCAAGAAAAAGTTACGGTCACACGGTCATTTATCGGAGGAAGGATAGAGCACAAGAAAATCTGATGCCACACCTAAGACACGCCTATTTTTCATTGTTTAGTGAGTAAGGTTTTCAGCTAGGGGTATTTTTGTCTGGAGAAAGGTTGAACAGTTTTCTGGACTCGCCAAAGAAAAGATTTCTTAAGGACATGATCGGATGATCCATCAACTTGTAAAATCCAATCTCTGGGTGTAGTGTATTCTTGTTGATCTTTTATTTATTTATTCCTCTTATTTTCCCTTAGATGATGAGAGAAATGAAACAGCTGCAGAGAAGCGAATGCAAGATATCATAACACGCCGAAAGTTGGTAGATTTAGCCAAAGCTCAAGCACAGGAAATCGCTGTTTTACGTGCTGAGGTCGAAAGACTCAGAATGCGCACCTTTCCTGCACTGGTTCAAGTTGATCAACGTTGAACGCTTATTTTTATCGATTAAACTGTATGAAATGTATATAGAATTCCCTTAAATGGCTGGCATCTTTCGTATATCTACCGTTGTAGATGTTTGTTTGGGATTTTCCAATTTTGTCATATTAGGGTTTTAATTGTGAATATGAGCTGTAACTGAAATTAGTTGTGTTTCTAAAAAGGACGAATTGGCTCGAGAGAACGACCGAATTGCACCCTCTGTTATCATGGTTACTATCCCGTCACAGCCCCAATCCTTTCATGGATGATAACTTTATAAACATATGTATTCATATTGAACAATGTTTTCCCTCTTGTATGGCAGTATCCACTGTTCTTTGCGGAATATGTTCATCTGTAATGCATCCTTATAGACATCTCTCGGAAGACGGCAGATGTGAAAACCTTATCAACTCTCTTAATTAAAGCTTGCAGGTTTTTTAAAGCCCAGACATGGTATAGAGGTTTTCTAAACTAAATCTTGAAGACCTCAAAATACCTACTTTTTCTGAACAAAGAAAGTCAGCTAAGGTTTTTTGCCCAGGTCAGGTCATTCGACTTGACTCTTGAGCAATATTTTTTCAAATTGGTTTTGAATTTCGTGCCACGCAAATGAAAAATTGAAAATGAAATTATCATGAAAAGATTTATATGAGATTTGTAAAACTATATTTCTAGTTGTCTTTGTCTTTTCTAATTCGTTTGGTTCGCTGATTTCGGATCAGAATTTAGAATGCATAAAAGTGTGCAGTGCGGTCCCAAAGGAGTACATGCACGCTTTGAAATACATACATTAGGTTGCAAAAATCTTCACTTTCTTTAATATCAGTTGTACGAACGAGCTCTCTGGCAAGCACTTGCAGTCGCTCAAAATGGATTTGAATTAAAAATCTAGCAGCCAATCCTGGAATAAGAACGTAAAGTCCACATCACATCTGAAGGATGCTGTAGAATGAAGTTGATAAAGCTTTCTTTCAACTCCTGAGTAAGTTAGACATTATTTAATGCGAATTCTTATCTTTAATAGCATATTTTCCGTGCCTAGCAAGTCTGTTTTTAGCAGAATAAGCTGAGACTGCAGAGTACCTCACAAGCTCGGTTTTGTACTGACGGCTTCGGTTTCATATTTCTGTTATTGCCCTTTGAAACGGTTATTATATAATTAAATAAATCATTCATAATTCTTCTTCCAGGACGTATACTTTTGCTGGTTGCTATCGTTTTCATAGAAGCTTATTTACAAAGAAAGATGACTCAAACATTTAGGTAAGCCTTTCACGTTGAACCGCTATGCGCCCCTCCAATATATAATGTTGGGAGGTTTAGTAGCAGCGGCAGACAGCAACGGTCATCTGTGTTGATGCATGATTTTAGACTAAATGCTTGCTTTGCTTATGAATGATTCTATTAGAGAAGCAGGGCATCTTTTAACGTGGTGGGGAAATTGCCCCACCAGGCCCTATTGGCTGCCCCACCTCTGATCCTTGAAATCCTGGTTTTGCCCCGCCAGTGATGGGCCCTTTTGACTTTGGAAGTATTCAACTTTGGAAAGATTAGTGCATGATTATTTTAGCCACGGAAAGCCAACCAGAGCGACTCTAGACACAGAAAATTCCAAAATTTTCTGTGGGAGATGCCCCCGTCCCCCCCCCCCCTACGTGAGCGTGCCTTTCAACTTTCCTTTGGCACAAGTGTCTCATGTCAAATTTACCTCATTGCCGGGAAATAACATCTCCTCCAGTCAAAAAAGATGTTTGCAGGTCCTTAAAGTTACCAAATTACTAGAGCAATAGAGCATGAACCATCATTCGCTTCCTTGATATTAGCCCTTGATGCTTATACAGACATAACTTCAGGGAATTGGGCCCTCCTGCTGATTTGACCCACTAGTGAAATTTCCTTAACAGATGCTCTGGAGGAGTGTGTCATGATACAACGTATTATTAAAACTTAGATAAAAAAGTAAAGTCTGTTTGGTCTTTTTCCTAATTAATTTGCCAATGTTTTCGGAAAGAACCATAATAAAGGGCCCCCAAAGGCTTTGGCGTGATGCGCTACAAGGCATTTTTTGCTCGTGGTGACGTGAAATTGGTTTTTCAACGCGTTATGGCGTGATTCGCGCTTTTTGCGTGCACGTGAAAATCGATTTTTTTTACCGCGGGATTACGTGATAGTGGCTTTGAACTTGTTGCTGGGGTGATTAAAACTTGAAACGTCAGAAGGAATATGGCGCTAAAATGCATTCAGCATAATTGAGAGAAGTTCTGGCGGAAACTTTAAGACATACAAAACACGCCTCAAAGAACAAAGGAAGAAAACTGCAGCCGAATATGAGGAAAATGGATCCTGTCAAAAGTCGTTAACTGTATAGCGAATAATGATGCGAAGTTTGACTGCATTGCTTCCATTGGTGAGTTTGGATTGTTATATACTGCTGTTCGTCTACAAGATCTAACGACTTTCTGAAGCTAGCACAAGATGGCATTGGTATCACAGCAGAAAACGCTCGTTATCAGTATCCTAGCACATGGTCTCAGATGTCCATTCACTGGTACTTGTTTTTATTGCGATATCGCAGTCTTTCGCAGTTCAGGAGTAAGCCTGATTAATCACGACACCGGTTCTCTGAGTGATATTGCTTTGCCAACAGACCAAAGAAACAGAAAAAAGACACTAAGATATGGATACCATTGAATCAATTTCTCTTCACTTGTTTTGTTCAACCAAAAATTTTCTTCAGGGGCAAGAATTCTGTTGTGACATTTAAAGAAAGCGATACAAGTGACAGTCGAGATGGTATAAAATCAACGAATGCCCAGTTTTATGAACCAGTAGGGATGACCGTCTTGTTTTATCATGGTTTTTACATCTGTGATGCGAGCATTGGTGCGATGAGGCGATATTCAATCTTCTGAAAGTGCCATTGCGTTTGTCAAAGACTGTTTTGAAGAAATGGCAACCTTGATACATCCCATTGCTACCAAGCAGTCCGACCTTCCAAAAAACTTAAATGGCCCTCGGGGAAGCATATCTGCTAAGACCTACTAAGCCTACTAAGGAGGGACTTACTTGCTGCATGAAATTAGATATTGAGTACCTTCATTCTACTGTGAATCATAAACAGTACAGCAATTCGCTAGATCCTTCAGCTCAGCTACGAAGGAAAACAATCACTTTCAGCCTGGATTGTCTACCTTTTCAAAACTACTGAAAGCTGGTCTCCTTTGCCAGAGAACAGATTAAATCTTGACCAAACAAGAAACGCGCATGCGCAAAAGAATTTCCCACAATTGCTGGAATTTTGAAAAGCAATTCTTCCAGGACTTTGAAGCTTCTATACACTATCGATGCGGTGTCATGAGTTGGAAGCGTAAGCAAGGGGTATCCAAGCGTAAGCACATGGTCTAGGGGCCGGATATCCCCTCCCTCGGTTGGCTGGCGGAAGACTCATGGGAGAAAATAGCGATTTCCTGTAACGGGAACCACCGTAAGATGCGACGCCTCAGCCACATTGTCTCGGCATTGTGGATGCAAGTGGGGAGCATTCATCTCAGCACCGGATCAGATGTTTTTGCTTTTGCTTTCCAGTTACAAAAATAGACCACGCTGGCTGGGCTGACTGACTGAACAAATCGGTAGATGATGGGATGTAAAAACAAATCCATCATATTTGTATGTCAGGTCACAATAAAATGTAATTTAAAATCTACTTTAGCTAAAAAATTTGACTGGATTTCCACGCGTGAACGTGATATTGAAAATATTTCGACGTGATGGTGTAAAACGGCGAAAACATTGATGTGATCGAGTGATTGATAGACCTGCTTGAAGGACCACACTGAAGTTACAAACGTTCTTGAGGAAGCATGACCCGCTTCATTTCCTTGATAAATAATCTAATGCTTGGAGATTTCAGGGCTGTTCAGATTAAACTTTCTCCTAGGGAATCGGGCCCTCCGATGGTTTGGCCCACTAGTCAAAATTCCTTAAAACATGCCCTGTATTCATTACTTATCAAAGTCAATCTGTCAAAGTTAGTGCCAAAAACACAGCCAGTAACATAGCAAGAAAATCTGAAAATTAACAGGAAACGTTCACACAGCTCTTGTAAGGTCCCTATTTAGAGGAAAGGGTATACATTTCAAGGTATAAAGACATGTACTTTATTATTCATTATTATCAAAAGTCAATCTGCCAAAGTTAGTGCCAAAAACACAGCCAGTAACATAGCAAGAAAATCTGAAAATTTACCTTAAACGTTCACACAGCTCTTGTAAGGTCCGTATTTCGAGAAAAGGGTATAAATTTCAAGGTATAAAGACATGTACTTTTTTATTTTATTATTACTTATCAAAAGTCAATCTGTCAAATTTAGTGCCCAAAACACAGCCAGTAACATAGCAAGAAAATCTGAAAATTTACAGGAAGGGTGATTTACGCCAATTCACCCTCGGATCGCCAAGGCGTTGGGGCTTTGGCATCGCTCTATGTATCTTGGGGGTTATTCAAACGTTCCACGAAGCCTGTAAAGGGACCCTTTGGTGTTGTTACGATGTGCATAGTTTATGCTGCGTTTTTTTAATTATAGTAGCTTATTGTTATATTGGAAGGAGGGGTCTAAACAACAAAGGAATGTTCATCATCCCCACTCTGCATCATGGAACGTTCAGCTCTGTTAGCAGTCTGCGCTACACTCTTTTTTTTTTAATAAGCAACTGTTCAATAAGCAACCAGGGCTAAAATTTCTGGTGAAATAGCTTTCTTTATACTGTATATCCTTGCAAACTTGTCAGTTACATTGAGAAGCCAGAAAAGAGCCAAAATAAGAGGTTTTAGGGGGTACCAGGCATTCTGTGACGGCTGAAATGCTAGATATGTTAAGCAACTCTTGAGGGCTGGACAAAAGTCAAGTTGCTTATTGAAAAAAAAGTGTATGTTCTTTCGTGCGCTTCCTGGACTCCGTAAACCCCCAATTCAGTGCCGACGGGCCAAGTTATATTGCGCGTATGCATATGAGCATCATTATCTGCAAATCTTGACTTCTTAATTCCGTTTTGAAGAAAGCTCAACCTAGCCGAAAAAAGAAAAATCAAAAGGGAGAAGAGACTTAGGCTGCATGACTTTGAGTTACTTCGCGATGCCACTGAGCTCTGTGTAAAACGTTGTTGCATCTCTGATCATGCAGTCCTGGTTCGAATCCCATCTATTGCGGTATGACATTTGAAAAATCCTATTCCATTTTATATCTTTTAGAGATATCAAGCATTATTTATTTTCATTTACCAATCCATGCTTGCAACCTTTAATAATTTCTTAACAAATTTTAATAACTTTCAATAGCAGATGCAATAAAAAAACGAAATGATCTGGTGTGGAGAACGCTACTTCCCCACTTCCTCCACAATATGGCTGAGACGTTACGGGCCAGCAGAACCGTCGCTTGTCTCTGTGAATTCTCCTCCAGCCAAATGGGGTGGATGTATCCGGCCCCCAGACCATAAATGGATAAATCCTATCTCAGCTGGATTCGAACCCATGATACTCGAACCAGGAGCCCGTTGTTGTAATCAATCCTCCACGGCGACTCCGTTTCAGCAATTTACTTGTCTATCTCATAAATGCGAGGCAATAACTGGTTTGCAGAAGAGACAAGTGGTTGTTGTTGTAACCATAGAAATGCCTTTCATTGATTCACGTCTTAAAATTCAATTGTTCTTTTATGGCATTCGAGTTTTGACATGTTTAAGATTCATTTCAAGCATATTATTAGGATGAGCTGATCCTGCTAGGAGAATGAACAATTTTCTCATCGAATTGTCTGATGTTTCTGGCCGCCAACTTGCAAACTCGATGGGGTCAACTTCAAGATCACAGTCCAATTCTAAAGCTGCCCTACGTTTGTTCCTTTTGTAATTAAGATGTCCCTTGGTGCCTCTTTTGTCCATCCTATATTACTAATATGCTTATATGCAAATTAGCTTGCCCCATTGTTATGGTTAGCTCCCATGACATCCCACAACCTCCCCGGACTCTAGCGAAAGGTCAGAAGGCTGCAAGTTAAAAGGCAGCAAGTTAAAAGGCAGCTACGTGATATCTTGTCTTGCCAAGGCTAAACTGGTACTAATATTCACCCGCATCGCGGGTGTAAAGGTAAAAAGCTCGCTCGCATCGCGGGCGTCAAGTTTTAACTAAAAAAATCGAAGTGTGGGACGATGAAAGCGAGCAAGTATGCAAGCAAGCAATCAACAAACTCAATAACAGACTACTAAAAACTTCATAAATAATAAAAATTAATCCCTTAAAACGAAATCAGACATGCAGTACAAATTAAATACAACATTAATCAGATGAAAAACTAAAAATTTGGCGCAGTTATCATGAGTAAAAATATACCGAAAAGTTTAAGAAAATTATAAAACTAAAAATAGACCGGCTTCAGGTGGGGTCAAGTGCCACTCGAGGAGGTCATTAATGTCATAGTGATTTTTCGATAGCATTTCACATGGACTTTCAAAAAAAATTTGGTAAACGGTCGTTTTTTGCTGCGTTCGTGAAATACGGGGGTCAGAAAACCAGGGGGGTGACATAAACAAAAGTATTGACAGAGAATTTTGGGCAACATTCCAGCAAACTGGGTAGCCGGAATTTTAAAGTAGGTTTGGACTCTTTGGTGGTGGGTGGTCATTTTAAGACTTGGGAACATTCTGGCAAATCAATTGTTGTGACATCATCGATGACGTAGTAAAGTTACGGTCAGTGAAAATCTGACTTTTCAATTTTGTGTTTTAAATGATATGGTCGGAAAGAACATCTCAAATGGAGCAAAAAATTATAAAACACCAATTCGATTTGGCTTAATACTCAGAAGTTATTAGGATTTGAAGTGTGTGACGTCATCAAAACGCAAAACTGATATTTTGAGTCTTAACCGTTTCGTGCATAAATCTTTCTTTTAATGTGTTCAGCGTTACTTTTAGGATAAAAGCATCATGTTCTCGGTCATTTACGCTAAATTTTGTCATTTTAAACCTTAAATTACGAAGAATGCTCGTAATTTCTATTGCGATGCAGCTAGGGCTCCGAATTACTATGAATGTTGACGAAGATGAAAAAGATAAAACATTTTCTGCTTATTTTCCCTGAGAATGGTAATATGACTGAGCTGGATAGAGCGAAGTACTAAAAAGTGGATCTCAAGGTAATCATATACAAAAGATATGGATACTGCTTACAAAGGTTGAACAGCTGCATTTTGATACGTGGTTAGAGGGAACAGTCACTTGGTTAGGAAGAAATGCTAGAAGAAAGAGGGGAACAGCCATGGAGGGTTGAGTTTCATTGCATAGATGAAACTCAATAACATCAATAGATATGTCCATTTCAGTCAACAAGATTGGCGAAAGACAGGAGGAAATTGCGCGGCCACTTGCCAGCTACTAGCTATTGCTGAAATGAACTGGAGCGAATCTTAGCGAAACCAATCGACCGATTCAGTTTGAGTTCAATATTTCGGCAGCAAACTTTGTGCCAGAATAGGAGCCACAAGTCAGATAATATCTAAATTTGCGAACTTACCCTATAAATCCTATTTAGCCTTTTTCTTGCGTTTTTTCGTTATTATCATTCAGCGCTCGTCTCTGCTATTATTGGAGAACTCACAGTGGCTTGTCCCACAAAGCCGCACTTACAGAGTTATACATTTGTCAACGTAACAACTTGCGAAATGCGTCTCTCACCTTGCTACTCTAAAAAGTTAATCAAAATTCTTTGCAAAAGTCAATTCCAATAGCCTATCGGTTACTGTTATCTTGTATAAATCTCTGTATTATGCCTATTAAGACTGATGAAAAGTGGCACACTTCGTACTTTGACACGAAAGTGAACGGATTTTTCTGTGTTTAGGGTGAGCCGTAGTATTTGAATTCCTCTCCACTCCACCACCAAGCCTTGTTTCAAACTAGCCATATCCGCTGACGATAACCGCCTTCATCTACACCTACACCTGTGCCTATGCCTTCGCCTACTCCTATGCCTTCATCTACACCTACACCTGTGCCTATGTCATCGCTTATGCCTTTGCCCATGCCTTCACCTATAGCTGTGCCTATACCATTGCCTATGCCTACACCTTTATCTGTGCCTTAGCCTACATCTATGCCTACATCTACACCGACGCCTGTGCCTATGCCTTCGCCTACACTAATGCCTACATCTCACCTAAACCTGTACCTAAGGCTTGTCCGATGCCTATGCCGTCATCTACACACACGCCTGTGCCTATGCCTTTGCCTATGCCTTTGCCTACAACTCACCTACGCCTGTGCCTTCGCCTTCGCCTATGCCTTTGCCTACACCTATACCTATCCCTTAGCCTAGACCTATGCCTTCATCTACACCTACACTTGTTCCTATGCCTTCGCCTATGCCTTTGTCTACAACTTATCAACATAGGTGTCTGTCGTCTTCCCGAGCATTTACGGCTACATAAATCAAATAAAAGACCATGGTCATAAAAATTTAATTCGCTCTATCTAGCTCAATCATATTACCATTCTCAGGGAAAGTAAGCAGAAAATGTTTTATCTTTTTCATTTTCTTCAACATTCATAGTAGTTCGGAACCCTAGCTGCATCGCAATAGAAATTACGAGCATTCTTCGTAATTTAAGGTTTGAAATGACAAAAATTAGCGTAAGTGACCGAGAACATGATGCTTTTATCCTAAAAGTAACGCTGAACACATTAAAAGAAAGATTTATGCACGAAACGGTTAAGACTCAAAATATCAGTTTTGCGTTTTGATGACGTCACGCACTTCAAATCCTAATAACTTCTGAGTATTAAGCCAAATCGAATTGGTGTTTTATAATTTTTTGCTCCATTTGAGATGTTCTTTCCGACCATATCATTAAAAAACACAAAATTGAAAAGTCAGATTTTCACTGACCGTAACTTTACTACGTCATCGATGACGTCACAACAATTGATTTGCCAGAATGTTCCCAAGTCTTAAAATGACCACCCACCACCAAAGAGTCCAAACCTACTTTAAAATTCCGACTACCCAGTTTGCTAGAATGTTGCCCAAAATTCTCTGTCAATACTTTTGTTTATGTCGCCCCCCCTGGTTTTCTGACCCCCGTATTTCACGAACGCAGCAAAAAACGACCGTTTACCAAATTTTTTTTGAAAGTCCATGTGAAATGCTATCGAAAAATCACTATGACATTAATGACCTCCTCGAGTGGCACTTGACCCCACCTGAAGCCGGTCTAAAATGCAAACGTTGAGTGTCATAACGTGAGATAAATTTTGAAATTTTGATTTATCATTATTGATAACAAATTTTAATGAATATCTTTGTAAAGTAAAACGTAGATTTGTGAAATAGCGGAGAATTTGCAACCCAGCCCCTACCCCGAATGTTGTCAATTACAATTCCAAATTCAGCATGCAAACACTGTGATGAATTTTAAAGTAGACCCGCAGAAGTATATGAATGGCTTGGATGGTGAGGTAGCGCTTGATTCCCAACGAAAAAACAAAAACTCTGCAATTGAAAATGTCGTCATGCGAGATTTAACTGTAATTAGGGTTGCTATTCAACAATCGATTAATCAAAAAGAAATTCTGGCCTCCTTCCCTAAGAAACAACAACAAAAGTCATCAGACCAAGATGAGTCGTCATGGTGCGTCGTTTTTACGCTGAAAAGATCTAAGCGCCAGCCAATTTCAGCTACAGAGAAAACAGATTTTTTCGATGCTTTATACGTACAAAGACAGATAATTATTCATGCCAGTCACTAACTGCAGCAATTGTTCTTATATTAAAAACATAAACACTTAAAGTTACCCTCTTTGTAACTCCTTTATCAAGCCAGATAGCCTCTAAATAATCTAACTCGTTTGCAAATAAGAGTGTCTATTGTCTCTGAAAGTGAAATAGTGTTCTATGAATACCCTGTATATCTCAGAGAAACTCGTTTATTTCGTCAAATATTGCGTCGAATGATTTTTCTAGCTCGTCTTTTGGACCAGAGGGCGCAGCATTGTCTGTTTTTGTTCCTTCGTTTGTAGATCGCGCATTCGGGTCATCCTGCTCAGCAGCAACACTTTCCAACTTGCTTCTTTCACTGTCAACCACAAGTGATTCGCTTTCTGAATTGAACTCACTAGAGGCTACATCACTGACAGGTTTCTTATCAGACTGCTCTGTTGGACTTTCACTGCTTGCAGGACTTGGAACGCTAGCAGGCCTACTATCAGAAGGTTGAACAGCACTGGCATTCTCATAATCCGATTGTTGAGTCTGTGAATTTTCGTTAATATCATCTTCCTTGTGACTTTTGATGTCACCCTCTTGATCAGTGCTTGCTGTCTCGCTAGCTGATATCCGCCTTTCTTCTTTCCCATTTGCATCAGCCTTTACTTGCAACTCCCCAACGTCAACAGCAATGGCTTCCTGGTTATTAGACTGTCGACTTTGAGAAGCATCTAATGATGCCGACGCTGTTATTTTAATACCGTTGCCTTCCGTAGATTCTCTTTTTTTACCACTTGCTTCGGAAGATTCTATTTCTTTTTCATTAGACTTATCCGATTCTTGATTTGAATTCACAGACTTTTCTTCATCTTCTTCGATAGTTTTCGTTTCTAAAATAATACAAGTGTTAGAATTAAACAACGGTTGGATTACCTCACAACACAAAATAGGTTGGCAGGCAAAAGGCAAAGGAAAGAGGAGAAGAGGTGCGCCGAGCCGAAGATATACGGACACCATCAAAGAGCTTTGTGACAGGGGAATGATGAAGGCATTTAGGTGTTTAACATCTGACAGGGGGAGGTGGCGATGCATGGCGTATCCGCAAGGCGTCGACCGACGTATACGACGATGACGATGATGACATATAGGCTATGGGATTTGTACAAAAAGCATAGTTCGTATTGCATACATGTGCTGTGAAACTTGTTCAAGTATTCACAGAAATGTTTTAAGGTTGCATTAGGAATAAATCTGTTACGCTGGAAAGCTTAAGTATTAAAGAGAACAAAATTTACTGAAAGAGTCAGGGAAATGTTACGGCCATACAGTCATTTGCCCAAAGCAGGTCAATTGGAACAAAAGAAAATTTTATGCCACAGCCAAGACACGCCATTTTTTCATTTTGAAGTGAGGAAGGTTTACAGCTGGGCCTATTTAGTCTGGAGGAAGGTGAGAATACTATTCCGAACTCTAGATTTTTAGAAGTTTTCTGGAAAGCAAAGAATCTTCGGGGCTCATACCTTTCAGGTGTTACGAAAATCAACCAAAGAAATAAGGCTTTGAGTAAATACCTATTCTAATCGCTGCACACTAGCCTTCATTCTGCGCTGCTATACCTCAATAAGATCTCATATTACCTTCATTCTCTGCAGCAAGCCTCTGTTTATCAAGCTTCTTCATCAGTTCACTGTCTTTCTTTGGCTTTTCTGCTATCTTAGGAGGCTCTGTACTGATTTTCCTCAGCTTGAACTTTTGGAATTCAGGAACAGCTTCCTTCTTTTCGGCTCCATCCAAATGCTCCTTGCTGCTGGACTGTCCACGTCGTAAATTTGTCTTGAGAAAAGGTTAAAACAATCATTTACAATGATTTAGACAAGGTATGAGAAGGTATACAAAAAAGAATATATTCAGCACCAGTTTATGACTGCTGCAAAATTAGTATATAGGACTAGCCCTTGCCCGTCTGTTACCACTTCCTTGTAACAGCCTCCGCCTCATAAGGTCTGTGCATTCCAGTTGTTGAGAGAAGTCATTCCATGGTCCTGACCAGTTCTACTGTCTACAGATTTCACCTCTACTTAGTTCTTTATTCTGGTCCTAGGTCCTTTTTCTTGGTCCTAGTCCACGGTCTGGACTAGGACTTCACAACTCATTCTTTTGCATGCTTTGGCATCACATCAGATCAACAGACCACATCAGGATAAAAGATGCAAGATAAATCACTACAGCAGAGGACATACTTAAGAAAATCTACGGTATGAAATACATAGGGGCAGGACATCTTGCCAGAATGAACGACACAAAATGGGACAAAATCACAATTGAATTGACTCCAAGAGAAAAAAAAGGGGCAAGGCAGACCCAAGAAGAGGTGAAGAGAACACTTGGAAGAGAAGTGTGGTATAATCTAGACTTAGCATTGGCAGGCAAGACGATCTTGTGAAATCTGCAGTAAACACTACACTGCCAAATGATAATCCTTACCATTGACAAGGTCGTAGGATTATCATATCTTCTTAATACTGGGAACAACAATGATACAAATATTACGCATGCTTACCAGTAAATCTGCTAATTCATTCATCGCTGGAGCTTTGTCATCCTTCTGTAACTAAAATCAATTTGCAAATATTTGAGTGTTAGTTGGTAATTGGATCATGTAACAGAAATAAGACGGTTTGAAGATTGTATTTTTAATGTAGGAGCATGGTTATTGTGAGCACTCGACATCTTGGTGAAAACATTCTTCATGGACTGATAAGAGTACACAGCACAAATTTGAGATATTTATGTTGACTTTACATTTCATAGAGCTAAGGTGTCAATTCATTCATGTGATATGCATTCCGACTTCTGCTGTTTTTTATAAATGAACCAAAGGTAATTTTTTACTCATTCAAGTTAGAAGATGGTTGATCATGATCATTAAGCTACAGACATATAATGCTTCTCTTACCTGATTTTGTGATTTGAGCAAGGCACCCTTCTTAATCCGAGCCATCATTTCTTTCATCATATCTTGGACCGGATCATCTAATGTTTAAGGACAAGAATCAGCAAGGAAGATAACCAACTCAAAAGAATCTGCTGCGCGCTACTAATATGAACAAACAAAGTAAACATGCAAATGCAAAGACTTGAGAAAGCGTTTGTTCTGAAACATTTTCTTCACTCAAGTAAACGTCGGTTACTGCTCAAGCCATAGCTAAATGTTACTTGAAGCTACATTTTCATGTTACAATTTCAAAGTCATAATTTTCAAAGTCGATATGTCAAAGTCATAAGTGTCATGAGTCCCAAGTGTCAAGTGTCATGTCCTAACGTCACATGTCAGATATCAAAGGAATGTCTTACAAAGTTAAGAAGGCCATAAACTGGTGAAAGAAGGTCACGAGAAAAAAATAAGAGATGTCAAGTGTAATAACTGGAGCACTGTGTCGATGTTTGATATTTAAACCCACATGTAAACGTAACTTGGTCATAAGTCACAAGCCACAATGTCACAGGCCACAATGTCACAAAGTCACAAGTCAGATGTCAAAGGAAGGTCGTACAAGGTTACGAAGACCTACAAACACAAAAATATCATGGCTAAAAATTAATGAAAAATATTTCGCTCTGTATAACTGTTTGATATCTTACCCTTTTCTGGCATTTTGTCATCCTTCTTTTTCTTTCCTACACCGATCCTTGTAATGAATTTTCTGTCATTTGGAAATAAAAAAAAATTTTGATGATCATTCTATTTAATACCATATATTCTAAATGTAGATATCCCTGTCTGATCATTTTCAACTCCGATAAACCTTTCAGAATCAACATTGTGTTTTTTTGCCATTCATAACAAATCAAGTAAAAGTTCTGAGTTCTTTATGTTTAAGAATTGAACAGAATCTTTTAATTTTTTCACTCTAAAACTAATGTTGGAAGTAAAGTATTCTCCCTGAGGTTACTTGCAACAAAAAGTTTGCAATTGTCTAATAAAGAAATGAAGTTTAGTAAAGCTACCATCTTACTGTCAATGCCGCAACAGATCTTATTAATGCTAATTAATTAAAAAAGTTATCTTGTACTTCGATTTCAAAATATGAAATACAAAAAAATAACACGAAAATCTACCTTATCATTGGTGCCGGCATTGGAGGTGGTGGCGGAGGTGGTGGTGGGGGAGGCGCTGCAGGTACAGGCACTCCAGATACTAAGGCAGCTTCTGTTCTCACAAGCTTTTCATGCAAATCCCTTGCTAAAATTGAAAGAAATTCATTTTTGGAATAGGGTTAATTAATAGAGAAGAATTAGGTCATTGGACAAGGTCTAGGTGGTTAATGTAAAACCTGGAGGCTTGTCAAAGAAAGTCGGAAGAAATGGCAGGGGAGATGATTCCAGAGAGGAAGAGTTCAAGGAATGGAGGAATTAGAGTGGACGACAGTTTTTTGAAGAGATGCTTAACTATCTAAGCAAAGAGATGTCAAAGGACAACCTGCATACTGATTTGATAAGCTTGTTTTCCTTCCCCTAGTATATTGTGCAATTTAAAAATACTCTCGAGTATCTTTCACAAGAACAGATAGGGCTGAAGCTGAGCTCTCATAAGTCAGAATAGTGGTATTATTGAAACGAATTGCAGATGGAAAATTGAGCCGCAATGAGGGTCATTAACGATAAGGAGGTGTATGCTTATTACCTTTACGTTCTTGTTGCTGAGCTCTGTCTTCTGATTCATGTAACTGCGTCTGTAGAAGCTCTATCTGATCCAAAGCGACTGACATTTTTTCTTCAAGTGCTAATGAATAATGAAGAAGTACATTCAGAAACATACTATCCAACCTTTCAGTTCTGTAATAAAAATAAGTCAGAAACGCACTTCGGCTAGCACAGAAATTTCTCTCTAAATCAGTTCAATTCTTTTCTGTAATTCTCAACCAATTTTTCCTAATATCCAGCAAACAATGCACTGTCCGACATCAACTCTAGGTAATTGTTGCTTTGCATCGAGGTCGTTCTACTAGTATTAGTTATCATACCAGCTGCTGACGCACTGGGCGCAAAACCTCGTCTAAGGTTTTCAGCTAAATACCTTAACAAATGGTTCATAGATAGATAACAACAGGAAAACACAATGTTTATGTTAACAAAATTTCCGTCGAAGGACATCTTACCCTATCTGCATTGTTTTACTTCATACACTCAACCTTTTGCCAGAGGTCTAGAACTGCACGACACTTCTCTGGAATACTAGATGATGGCAAATGTGTTGGTAGGGGTCTTCTCTTAGTTTCAATGCGTGGGGGAGAAGATCCCCTACTGAAAATATTTCAATCTCCTGGGAAAATTTCGTACAGAAACATTTCTGTGCAGAGATAAAAACAGGATGCTACTAAGCATTAATACTGCTTATAACCGTCCCAGTGGATAAGCTAATCCAGGCATACAAACCTTTTATATCCTTGTTATCTTTCTGGGAATCCAGCTCCTCAGTCAGATTTTTTATCTGTAAAATAAAAGTGGATTTTATACTGCAAAAAGTTATAAAGTAGAATTAAGCATCGTTGAGTAAACCAGAGAACGTAGGTACATTATAAGTGCCAGGGAGTGTGGCAGGGTTTAGACACTTCGTGTTCGATTACCCTACTTCATCGAATAAGCGCCCTCCCTCGAATAAGCACCTCCTTGGATTGAGCTGACCATCAGGTTGATCACAGACACTACTTTAATAGTGTAGTGTGTGTGCATGCTTTTGACGGAAGGAATCAAGAGACACCTTTTGCTAGTTGCTGCAAAAACTTGCTTTTCTTACTTTAAGTCAATTATGAATCTGAGAACAACAAAACCCTTCATGGACGTAGGAAGAATGTCGAAATTCTAGAACACCAAGTCAAAGGCAAATAGACCAATTATTGAACATGATGTAGAAATGTAGAAATACCAGGACAGCACAGAAGTATGCTTCGTAAGCATAAATAAGATCGTTGAAACATTTCAATATTCAGAAAATTCAGGAATTTGTTTCTATTAAGCTATCTAAAGGCCTCGCAACATCTATATCTTGGATGAAGCTTGTGAAAAGCCACATAAACTCTCATAATTTTACAGAAGCTGGTAACATATAAATAATTGGGCAAGAACAGTTTCCCATAATAAAAATGTAAATAAAGTGTTTTGTTAAAATAAAGAGTCAGAAAGAGTGAGCGAACAGGTGTCACTAATGCCTCCGTTCTTATGTCTACGTATACAATATGCAACAGAATATTGCATGCAGAACTACAGACAAAGCAATCTAGTGTAGTGTGAATTGAGACTTCTTGCAGCTAGCGAAGTATCATTTATATCATAAACAAAGAATGAAGAAGACAAAATGCGGCGAACACTTACATTTCTTTCATGTTCTGATCGCTCTTTTGCCAGAATCTTATTCAGTTCTTCAACTTCTTTGAAAGCGTTCTCCAGCTGGTCGTTTGTAGCTGAACTTGAGTTTACTATTCTACTCGTTCTTGCCTCAGACTGTTGGTTATGAAGTAACTATAACAAAACACGGAAGATATATAGAGAAGTCTCTAACAGCTTTCTGATTATTAACTTCCAGCTTAAGTGTGTGGTAGAATGAGTCTAAATCGAGCAAAGCTTTCAGGAGCTTCTATTGGTTACTTTTCAACGCAAGGGATGTGAAAAGCATGCGTAAATTAGGACTGGCTACTTGAATTTATGGTGTAAAGCAAAACCATCTTAATAATCCTTAGACAACGCTTTAACATTGAAGAGCACCGTCTCTCGAAATCTATTTTACCTGACTAGCATATTCCTCCGCCTTCCGCCGACACTCAACTTCGAGTTCAAACTTCTTACGAAGATCTTGGAATTCATCAAGAGCCATGACAGAAACTAAAATTCAAATAGGATAAAAGATGCTTCAGTTTCAGGGGATTTTTTAAATACATTCATTTCTCAAATACAATTCGATTGCTATAGAATCTAAAAACCAAATCAACGTGTAAGTCATATGAGCTAGTGTGGTATATCGTTGTGATTTGCAGACTCTGCTGCTGCTAACATGGAAAACTCCAAAAACTAGACGTTTTGCCACTCAAATGGTAAAGAATATCTGAAAGAATACAAAAAAGTAGAAACAAGAAATTATAGAAGCATCATCATATATGAACCGCGCTGTACCTTGGGTATTAAGAGCTATTTATTCAACGCTAGCTACCTCTGTTAAGTTGCTGAATTTGTGCATTTCCAATTTTCAATTTTTGTTTAGTTGAGTCATGCTCTCTTTTCTCATCTTCGAGCTGCAATTGAAATGTAAAATCTTGATGATAGAGAAACTATGGTTGGTTAAGAATAGCACAAACATGATATAATGATACTAAAAGGGTTTTGTCTAAAAGTCCCCACAGAATGTTCTGTTCAGCAGCTTGGCTCCATCTTTGCTCAATCGTCAACGTTTGAAATAAATGATTTGCTTTCGCAAAGCAATATAACCTATAACGACCAAGGGTTCTTTGTGAATTCGTTTAGTACTTAAATTAAGCAAGATACAGCGTACTTAGTATCCTAATCACAATGGTATTGCTTTGGCCCAAAAAGATCATATCTTAGAAAGCTATATATCACTTGAGAGAAACCTTTTAAGAAGTCTCTGGTACCTGACTCTCGAGTTTTGTTACACTGCTTTTGGTTCGACGCATTTCCTCCTTCATGCCAGTTAAAAGAGATCTTAAACCTACAATTCAAATACAATTAATAAATAAATAATAGAACTACTACATAATAAAGTTATAAGTCGTAAAGGATGTCAGTAATTATTAGAAAGAATTACTGATAATGTTGACCAACAACGTTAGACATACAGGGGCTGTGTTGGGGTTCCATGGAAATCTCCCAAAATACGAGCATTAATAACGTCTTCTTGTTGGTAGTCTGAACTCAATGTTGGACAACAACGATGTATTCTAGCAAATTAGCTTTTGGAGCTTTTTTTTCGCTCTTATTTTTCTGTTTCTTTGGCGATTGCTGAGATTTTGATTGATTGCCAAGAGTAGTTGACGGGGGTTGACTAAGGTCTGTTACCCAAGAGCGAACATGACAAAGACAAAACCGCTTCAAGGTGACCACAGTGACCATCCTCTGTGCTTTCACTTCTTAATCTTGAATTTCAGCATATAGCGCAAACAGATATGCTTGCTTATGCTGCTGTGTTTGTTTGATTGATTACACGACCCCTTTTAAGATCGAAAAATAACTTATTTATTGGGCAAAAGTTAGCTTCAGTCTTCCTGACCGTGATTTGAAACAAGATTACCTTGATAGAAACTTTAAGAAGGTCTTGCACATGGGAAGCCTTTTATGGATACTTCTAACATCTCTTGGATTTTACGTCGTTTTTCAAAAATCACATTCACAATTTACCTCATCTTCTGGAAACTCTTAAATAGATAGATGCTCTGGCTTTAAACTAAATAATCTTACAACATTTTCATGACGTGTTGCACTATACCTTCAAGTTCACCTTTGGTAGCTCCATCAGATGAGCTCTATAATAGAGTAAAGAGAAAGCTTACTTAATGTGCTTGTGGCTAAAATGATTTGATTATCTTCAAATGATCTAAAGGTGTATCACTTGGTAAGATATTCTGCTATAGTAAACTAAACAGAGCATACCATGTTTGAGCTAGCGGGTATGATGGCAACATTGGGTGCCATTTTATTAGCTTTTCTCAGCTCTTTGTTCTCCTCTTCAACCTATTTTAGAAAAAGAAAGCAATTAGATCTACTGTTTTACAAAAAACATATCCCCACCAACCATCATCAGTGACAATGACTATAGTCTTCATGACTCATATGGAAATTGGCCATACCATAATGAAGTTTTAAGTAAAGATCTTTTATTACTCGATTTTCCTTTACCTTTTTCAATTTTCGTTGACATTCTTCCTTGCTTTTTACTTCATCAGTGTATCTTTTCATCAAGTTTTCATATTCAGTAACAGCAAGAAGAGAAACTGCAAGAGAAAACATTATTTGTATAAATCTTGTATCCACATTTTGAAAGGAGGTGTTTTTCCACTAAGGACTTTGAACCTAATGCACTAAGTTATGGTGTAACAGGAAAGATTGATGATTTGCATTGATACTGACCTCTTTTGAGTTGTTTGAACTGAGACAGAAGTTTTTGATTTTGATCATGCTCTTGTGAATACTGTAAGACAAGCATATTTTATGTATGAACATATAGAAAAGTCATATTTCAAACATGTAGGACTTTAAAGCTGTTGTGGCCTTGTGGTCTAATCCAGCTGGCTCATGGTGTTAGAAATTCAGTGAGGTCAGAGCCCCAGCTTTGGTAGTGTCACAGCCAGGGTTGAAGTCTCTATTACCTGACCTATTACTGAGATCCTAGCAACTGGAGCAATTGGTGCTAAATACACCATTTCACCTTCACTTTCACCCACAAATTTGTGGTATTAGACCACAATAACAGGAAGGATAAATCTGTTCAGCCAAAACAATAAGCTGTTCTAGCATTTCTCTCTGCAGGATGCCTGTAGAGATAAGGCAGAAACTGCTGGGAAGGACTTAAGTTGTGGTCACATTAGAGGAACAAGCACAGTGCAAGTCATATTGTTCAAAAAATATTTTAGATCAACACCTTTTCTCCTTTTCTGTTTAATAGAATACTGTATATGGGCCAAGCTATACAAAGTTCTTGCCATGAAATGTTGATTTTTTCAGAATTATGTTTTATTTCTTTGTTCTTGACACACTGCAACACACCTACTGTACCAGGGGTTCAACAAATGAAGGGTGGTTGGGACTACAGTTTTTTGTGGATATCTAACCCTTATCTATCATTGACGGCAAGCGTGAAAATTTCATCCTTATCTACCTTAGAGTAGATCTGTTTGTATTTTGCTTGAAGTTCTTCAAATTCCAAAACAGCTGTTAAAGAAATAAAGTAGAAAAGGTTTAACATTGACACGAATATTTAGCTACAATAACAAAAAAACAGTCTCCCTAACACTACACACTACAGACAAGTCTCCCTGCTACAGACAGATCTGGTTCAGCTCATTTCGGCGTCTCATAGCAAATATAACTTTAACTGATGATGATGCCATTAACAATTTGATAATCAATTAATACGGCATCAGTGTTGTCACGTTGAAACACAATTCACAACACTATAGTTACACTACCAGACCATATAAGACTACTACAATCACCTGTGGCCACACCATTCCGTACGTTATCTACGGTATTTAATGCGATGACACAACCACAGCCCAAAACATAGAAATAAAAATTTAAACTCTTAAAAGATTGTCTTGTCTTTCCCGGAAACTAAATAGATAACTACAGTACAATAAAGAGCTAGAAAAATTTAGGGCATGCATATTTAGGGAACAAACCTTTAGATGACAAGTTTTTTAAAACATCAAATTCTTTGGCCTTCTCCATTTTATTTCAAGTTGTTGTCTTCTTCAATGAAATTATAGTATACAATATATCATACATACTTTTGAGGTAATAAAGTTAACGAGATTCCTCGCCCACATCTCATTCTTCCTCCTTCAAGTTTCACCTCCAATCATAAGGCAAGGCCCCCCTTGTTTTTCTCACCAGGAAACAGCTGGCCTCTTTGCCTTGCCTCCTTTTCATTTCTCTTGATTTTCAATTTATTTTTCATTTATTTCTTTTTATATTTGAGTTAATAGTAATAATTTTCCCCAGGGGTTTTTCACTTTTTATCTGGGGGAATGGGGGTAGTTTTTCCAATGGATAACGCTAAGATCAAAGGGCAGTGAAAACGGAAAATTACAAAATAAAGACATCCTTCGATAAGACAACCCTTGGTAAGACGTATGGCCTTTTGTGTGCCCACGCAGTCCAGGGGTGCCGGAAGCACGGGGGCAGCGGGGGCAGCTGCCCCCCTGCCCTCGGAAAAATTGCCAAATTCTTTTATTTTCCTATTGTTTTGCCCTAAAATTGTTGCTTCTGCCCCCGCCGCCCTGCATTGCTTCCGGCGCCCTTGCCACGCACAACGCGAGAGAAGTCGTGTTTATCATAGCATTGGTTTGAAAAGTAAGTCTTTAAATTTAAATAATGCGTTTAACTCACTGCTAGCTTTGTAAAAAAATTATTGAATATTATGATTATGCTGTACAGTTACTAATTGTTATTTTGGAGAAATTGATAGAAAAGTGATTATAAAGGAAAATATACTTCAAGTCCATTCTCAAATCGAATGGCAAAACGGTGAAGCAAAAACGATCAAACTGTGTCAAACATTTGATATTTGCTTTACAAGCGACGTTTGTCCGTTTGGTTTGGCCAAGGCAAGTTACAAAACATTACCAGATAATCAGAATTTGATCGCAACTCTTTTGGAAAACTTCATACCTAAATTAAACTATATAAAACATTTAGTTAACAAGCAATTCTTAAATGTTTATGTTTTAAACAATGTTTGATCGTTTAGCTACAATCTTGGACAAAATATTTGGGACAAGGCATTTTCTCCCAAGAATAAGGCCTATTCCATTGATTTTCTACTTCCATAACTCCAATTCTTCCCCCTTTTACCCCCAAAACAATGTTGGTAGTGGAGAAAAACAACTTTTGTACGAAACAACATTGTAACGGGGGAGAAGGGGGAATCAATAGATAGTAGCAAAACTATTTAGGCCGTTCCAATATATTTTGTCCAAGATTGTAGGCTTCCAATGCAAAATGCAAAAATAAAAATTAATTTTTGACAAAACAATTGTATAAATGCGAGAAGCCTCTTTTATTAAGTTAAAAGCAAAACGTTTTCATGTTGTTGGTTATGGTGTGGTTATCTTTTGCAATTTTATGACTGAAAACACCCACACATCGTCCAGTTTCGTCAAGGCATTGAAAATGAGGTATCTCAATGGATTTTTATTTCTGACGTTGTTCTTTTGTACGTGGCAGGCACTGAGTGGCATCGTCCCTTAGCCTTATATAACCGTAAACTGAAGAGGGCCTCGTTTTTGAGCTGTTCGAAGTTGTGTTGGACTCGGAAAATGAGGCAGTCTCTTATCCGAATCAAACTGTATCCGTCTCCCGGGCGTAGGAGACCCTGGAGCATTAATTGGTATTAATTTGACATGTTTATTCGAGCTATTACTTTTCTCTCGTGAAGTTTCGTTTCTTGAACTAACATCTTTTTTAGATTTCGCACTTTTGGAATTAGCAGTGTGGCGCTTCCTCTGTCTGTTGGTCGGCGATAGACTAGAGTCTGTTTCATCAAAATGATGATCCAGCGTATCAAGACCAAATAAGTTACTATTTGCAAATTTATTCTTTGCAAGCCACAACTGATAAGCCTTCTGTCCTTTCAAACGCCGTTCCGCCTTTTCTTTCTTCTTCGCGGCTATTTCAGCAGCAACCTTCTCTTCCTCTTGCAGCTGAATCTGCTTTTTTATGACATGTTCGGATGACTTGTTTTTCTGCCATTGATGGTGTTTTAGTATCCTTGCACATTCACGATGGCCCCAGAGAATCGAGAGGCTGTAAGGCGTGTGTTCAGCATCGTCAACACCGTCTAAAAGTCCACCAGCATCGATCAATGCTTTCAGACAGTCGACGTTGCCACTCGCTGCAGCTTGGTGCATCGGAGTAATGCCGTAGTCAGTTGTGCTGAAATGCAAGCGAATAAAATTTACTGAGACTGTAAAAGCATATTTTTGCAATTGCCGTATAAGCAGTCAATTGTACTCATCGCATCCCTTGGACTATGCCTATAAGAGACAGGAAGGTACAAGTGAAATTCTCCGCAAAACCAACTCAAATTAGAAATCATTTGCGTTATTGTCCAGATCAAACCGTCACTCAGAACGAGATCGAAAAGGGTCAACTACATGCAACAAAGGGCATATAGGAGTTTTTCGGAATTTATTTGTTATTACTTATAGTTAGCAGTTTACTACAAACAACTCTTCTTAAAAACGGGATTGAATCTCTCGCGGGATTGAATCTGCTTTTTCCCTGCGACATCACAGTCCGTCTTTATTTGTACCATGCAACGTTGTAGGTTATGCTCCTACGCCCAGCATCTACAATGACCTAGTAACGTGAACCAGGCGAAAGTGCCCTAGCAGTAAATAGCGCTTGGCAAGCCCATCGATCACAAATTGTTTCTCTTCTCTTATATAAAGAATTGCAAACTTTGATTGGATAAATACGATGGACAAGAAAATGGGATAAACATCGTGTCTTATTTCTGAAGCTTGCATCGTCATTCCGCCACAGATTAGCTTCGCGGATCGTTATTTCGTTATTACTACAGGTAAACGAAATTCATTAAAATTCAAATGCAAAGTACAGTGAATGTAGATAGCAAAATAACTAAACATTTAGACAAAAGCTACTGTCCTTTCACTGCGATGAGACCCCGGCGAGTAATGGCAATGAAACAGATACAATTATACAATTTAAGAAGAATGACCCTGTGTTGCGTAAACTAGCTACTTTAGACCGCCTTGAGCTTTATCTGGATTATACTGTATGTATAGATAAAATATGTCAGCCGAAGAGGCATAATTAAAACAACGAAACGGAACATAATCTGAACAAATACGTAGGCCCAGTTG
Source organism: Chrysaora quinquecirrha (assembly GCA_014526335.1). NCBI lineage: Eukaryota > Metazoa > Cnidaria > Scyphozoa > Semaeostomeae > Pelagiidae > Chrysaora > Chrysaora quinquecirrha. Next base: position 346,361 of record JACTAT010000014.1, read on the forward strand.
ACTACGTGTAGACAGACAGCTTTACAAGGTTGCCAAACCGTACAAACCTGGATGCATTCGCTCCATGGTCGATAAGGTAATTTACGCAGTTTAGTGACACATCTGGAACAGTATTGTTGATTGCCAAATGGAGTGATGTCCACCCATCTTCACTCTTTAGGTTGATATCGACATGTTCTCTTTCTACAAGAATCTTTAAACATTGCAGCTGACACTCTAAAGCAGCGAGATGAATAGCAGAAAGACCCTAAGATGCAGAAAAATGAGCTCTAAGTCAATTGATTCATTAACATATAATACAGAACAAGAGATGTCACAAAGCATTCAAGTGTTTAAACGCTAAACCGGCATGAAATAGAAACACGATAAACCGGTATGAAATAGATTGCTATACCAGTAAAAGTCCCCGTAAAAGTACGTTGCACATAGCGGCACATGATATTCCTTTCGTAACGTCAAACGGGGCCTTATTTGATAACAAACGTTTAATGAGGGCACTTAGATGACCATCAACTACATTTAGCTCAAAACACCGGTATACCTAAAATGATCTTCTGAAGAGGCTATGTGTTTGTAGTTCTTGATTCTTTCGGGTAGATGGCAGCAAACAACTGACAGCATTCAATCCTTCAGGTAGAGAGTTCATAAGCTTAGAAACATTTTCAGCACTAAGCTAAGCAGAGGTACAATGTTGTTGTGAGTGCCACTCTCGACCTTGCCGTGGAAGAGAGAGGAGACTCACAAGGTCACCAAAATTCCAGAAAAAAGCACAAACACAGTGAGGAGAGGAGTGGTCAAATAGAGGATAAGGACGTACGTTGCGCCACTTTTAGATTAGCCCTGCGATGTGTTGCTAACCACTAAGCACAGTAACCTATACTTGCTAGATAGCAAGCACATGTACGTCTATCAATCTATCTGGCAAAAGCTCACATTTTTATCTGTAAAATCCAATGGAATCTGCTTTGTTGATAAACTTTGTTCAAGCCAAACTGCATCCCCAACTTTTGATGCCATAAGAACATCTTCTTCGATCTTCTTTTGTAGAGCTGACTTAGTCTGCAAAACTTTTGGTACAACTGACTCTTTGCTTTTGCTTGCGCTTGCCATTTCACATTCAAACTTTCTGTCTACAAGCAGGACAAACAAAACCCCAGAAACTTTGGTCTTAACAAACAAGCCAAAGGTTCAGTCAGCCCAACGATCTTGATGTCGTGCTCTTACGAAGTTATTAACATATTTCTTGTATCTCTTCTCTGGGTTGACAATTTCTTTTTAATCTTCTCGCAGCCACACAACTTGATATGCTTTTTTGTACTCCTGTATGTCTTGGCATTGAAAACCTCTTCAGCTGCTCTGCAACTCTCCAAAGCAACAGGAAGTGAATCCAAAACAAATGCCCCATTATGATCGAGCCTCGCTTCCATTCTTTCTCTCCAAAAATCACATGTGGAAAGAAAGAATCTGGCAAATGGCAGCAGAGAAAAGCACGTTTTAAAACTATCAAAAAGTCTTTCAACTGTCTTTCATAACAAAGTTGCTCGAGTTATTTCAAAATGGTACATATTTTATGTTGTTTATGTGTCGTTATCTTTAATTTTTTACCATGACTAGAGGGTAATTCGAATGGAAAAAGAAGATAAAAAATCACCCGGCCTAGGCCACGGCACACACAGCACAGGCACAGCACAGCTGGACGGCCTGCTGAACCAGGCCATATGCTATGGTTGGAGACTGTGCACCCAAAAACAATTTTTTGTTAATGGAAGCAATGTTCTTTATTTTTTTTTATTGCAGTGTTAAACCAAAAGCAATCACCAAGCCTACTTTTTATTATTTTGATTCATCTTATGTTGAAAATAAAGCAATTTAGGGACCATCGACAAAAGACTTTCGTCCCCGTTAACGGATTTTGTCCGTTAAAGTCTGAACCCTCTCCCCCCCCCTCGTTAACGGACACATATTTTTTATGGTGGCCCGGATACACTTCAAGCAGGCCTTTGTTTTCATAAACTCGGACGATGATGGCCTAGGTACCTATCTAGCATGTGTCACAAGGCAAACAAATTTTGATGATGTGTGAGCTTGAAGTTTTCAAACCTGGAGTCCATATATTTATATTTCAAACTTCAGTCATTTCACTCTTTCTTTGCAACAAAGCAACACTCATTCTCTTCGTCTTTTTCAATTTCAATGCGATCGGTATGCATGCAATCGGTTTTCTTTCCTTTATGTAATTTTTCCTCCTCCGCTTTTCTCTCCCTGTGGCCCGTGGCCTGATCAACAGAAATGTAGTTTGCGGGCAGGAAGCAGAAATTACCACAAAAGAATTTCGACTTTTATTAGCTGGTCAAGAAGGGTGAGTTGATTTTAAGTAGAGCAGTGGGTCGTAGGTGTTGGCCAAAACAAAATTCAGCCTTGTTCTAAAATATTACGGTACTTTCATTAGGACCTTTTTGCAACTTTTCTTTATCAAGATTTTCATCCCCAATGTGACAGTTTTAACGGATTCATGTGAGACCCCCTCCCCCCTTAACGGACAAATTCCGTTAACGGGGACGAAAGTCTTTTGTCGATGGCCCCTTATCAAATATTATGAAGGGTAATTTATTTGCTTTCAAGACGTTTTGCTTAACCTCCGATTCCCCCAACTTCCTTTTCGCCCAACCTGCTAAGACATTTCACCCAAGAACCCATCATGCATGGTCGTTTAGCGGATAACTTCTTTGTGTAGGCCTATGCAGTTTGTCAATTATTTGACATAGGAGGCTGTGCCCCCAAACCCCTGATTTTCACACTGGGTGACTGTTTTGTGACAAAAAGAAGTGATAAATAGCAAGTAATTTAGTTGGGTGATACTACCAAGAATGTTGGGCGAAACAAAGGTCGGGCAAATTGATCTGATACCTTTATTTTTACTGTTATAAATTTTCATTTTTAAGGTGATGTATGTGCTTTATGAGCATGCCTCTGGCTATGCTATTTTCAAAGTGGTTGCTAAAGAAGAAATTGGAGCTTTGATACAAGAAGTACAGGAATCAGTTCAAGATCTTGAAAGATTTGGCAAAGTTGTCAAACTTGTATCTTTTCAACCTTTCAAATCAGGAATCAATGCTCTGGAAAATCTGAACAGTATTTCTGAAGGTAAGATTTGAGATAAATTGTTTGTTAATAGGTGTATGTAACTTGGGATTTTTTTTGCCAGCTCAAAGTCAACTTCATCACTACCATTATCCCCTTCATCATCATCAACATCATCATGATCATCATCAACATCATCATCATTATCATTGTTAGCAAAATCCTTATTGCCATCATAGTGATCATTATCATCATCATCATCATCATCATCATCATCATCATTATCATGATTGTGATCATCATCATTATCATAAACATCATCATCTTCATTATCATCATGATCAAACAACAATAAAATAATAAAAATAAAGAAACAGAGAGGCTGTGAGGCCTATAAAACCCTGTTCATGAATTTTTTCTCTCACTCCCCCATCATGCACCTACCCCAACTGGCCAATGTTAAAACCTGGCTAAATGAGTTGATGCCATGGTACACGGATTGCTTTGGCTTTGTTTTTGTTTTCAAAATTCTGCTAAAGTGCTGTAAGTTCTGTTCATAACCAGTACCAGGGGGTACCAGATGACGTTATGTCCTTTTCTGCTACGGACCGCACATATTATTGCTGTTGTTTGTAATGATTTTAACATTGAAAAAAATGATCATCATGGCCAATATTATCATCTTAATCATTGTTATCAGCATCATCACCAATATCAGTACCATCACCATCACGGTCATGATTATCAATGTTGCCATCATCATTATCATCAGCAGCATCATCAGCATTGTTGTCATAAATTTATTCATCATCATCATTATCATTAATGTCTTTCATCATCATCATCATTATTATTATCACCACCATCTAAAACATCCCCCTCATCATCATCTCCATTAATATCATCAATATCATCAGCATAATCACCATGATTATCACAATCTTTATCATTATCATCCCGATCAAAGAGTATTTCTTCTTCTTTTGAAGGTGTTGCCCATGATGACCTCAAGACATTTCTTGAAAGCAATGTTCCAGTTGGGAAAAAGAGAAGCAAAGTTGTGCTTGGAGTAGCAGATAACAAAATTGGTGGCTCGATCCAAGAGGCAGTCAACATTCAGTGTGAAACTGGAGATGCTGTTCCTGAGATTCTAAGAGGAGTCAGATTGCATTTTCACAAGATGATTGAAGGTAAGTAGATATTAGAAACCTCAGGGTGGTTTCCTCACAAAGTTAGTTGGTTTGATAAATGGAAAAGTTTATTCCCCCAAAAAGGTCCCCAGCACCAAGCTTTCCCAAAGCTTTTTATGCAAAAGATTTTGCCTATTGGAGAATGATGGACTGAACGTGACCATGACTTATGGTTTTTTCTTCCTTCAAGGACTGTCAGCTGTTACATCTGCAAAGGCCCAGCTTGGTTTGGGTCACAGCTATTCAAGAGCAAAAGTAAAGTTCAATGTCCACAGAGTTGATAATATGATAATTCAAACAATCGCCATCCTTGACCAGCTTGACAAAGACATCAATACATTCTCTATGAGAATCAGGTAATCAAACTTTTCTTATAAATCCTTAAATGCAACTTTTGACAATTCTCAGAGTATAAGCATAAGAAACAAACTTAAACAATTGACTAAACGAAGGCCAACTTTGTACCCAGCTGCATATCAAAATGTACCAAATAATAAAGGTAAAGTATGATAGATATTTTCCTTTAAACATCAGTCAGGTCACAACATACAGTTAGATGACCAATTAAACTTATTGAAGAGTCAAAAGGAGAAAGGTAACTCTTTCTGTCTTCTCACTTAGATTAGTTTAAATGGTGATCTCAAAGTTTCACATGAGCTGATTGATGTTCAAAACACAATACCAATCCAGCTTCACCCATTTTATTGGTGCATTTTGATCCACATCTGAGTATAGATTCTGCCTAAGTCATTTGTTTTGGTCTGTTTCTAATGTTTATACTCTGAGGTGTGACAGACAAAAAAGGCTAAATTATGTCCAAATAGATTTTTCTGCAATTTCTCACAATTATGAAGTTTTGTACAACTCCTAAAGGCTTATCTTGCTTGTCTTCCTTTTGCATTTCTCTGTTCAGCAAAAATGTTGCTATCCATTTCAATTTTTCTTTTCATAGAGAATGGTATGGATATCATTTCCCAGAACTTGTTAAAATAGTCAATGATAATTACATGTATGCAAGAGTTGCTCAGTTCATCAAATGTAGAAAGGATTTGACACCTGAAAAACTACCCGGCTTAGAGGAGATTGTTATGGATGAAGGCAAGGCAAAGACCATCTATGAAGCTTCTAAGATGTCTATGGGTATGTGAAACCTCAAATTTAGTGACTGGTTTTTTCTGTTTTTGCATTTTTGTCAAAGATGATGGACATGTTATTCTTCCTCAAAAGTTTCTCACAAATAAACAACAAATTGTTCTGGTTCCAAGACTGACTTCTGTCCCTTTAACTCCCCTTTGGTTCACGTAATGAATCAAAGAAGGCTTCCTTTGATCCAAAGCAAATTACAGGGTTTTGGAAAATTTTGGACCTGTTGCATTGTCGAATTCATGGTAATGCTCAATCAAGTCCCATAGCTCCATGCACAATAGCAACTATGACAAATACATATTCGATAAAATTGATTAAATTGTTTTGTAGGAATGGACATATCACCATTAGATCTTATCAATATTGAGTCATTTGCAACCAATGTTATTGGTATGGCTGAGTATAGGAAGAAATTACACAGTTATCTGTTGTCGAAGATGGCTCAAGTTGCTCCTAATCTTTCTTCTGTCATTGGAGAACAGGTAAGAAAACAAAGTTTGGTTGATCTTCCCTCGTATGTTGTTCAAAATATTCTTCACTAACACAAGTAGCATTTGCGACCACACAGGCCTAGATATCTTTAGTGGTGCAATATGCTTCTCCCAAACTGATTATTTTCTATAAGAGTGTTAACAGGTCAACTCGCCACACTGCTAACTTGCCACACTGCCAACTTGCCACGCTGCCAACTTGCCACAGTCTATTCACCACACATCTGTTCAAATCACCTCTAAAAAGGTGACTTGCCACACTTAGTCTGGACAAGCCAACTTTATCAGTGTGATGTTAGATACTTTTGCCTCTATGATAATAGATTACTACCTTATCACACAATATTTAAATTATTGCTGCCACTGTCTCATATTCATTTAAACTCTTTTACTTATAGAATAAATTTATCTTTTTTTTGTAGGTTGGTGCACGACTTATCGCACACGCGGGCAGCTTGACTAATCTTGCCAAGTATCCTGCATCAACTGTGCAGATTCTTGGGGCAGAAAAGGCGCTTTTCAGGTAAAAAAAATTTACCTTCTTGTAAGTTGAGAAAGCTATCCTAAAAACAAAACTTTTAATCAGCACTTCTCATTTTTGCATCTTCTTCATCATTTTAGAGCCTTGAAAACCCGCGGAAAGACACCAAAATATGGACTGATTTTCCACTCATCTTTCATCGGACGTGCTGGAGCAAAGAACAAAGGCAGAATCTCACGTTATTTGGCCAATAAATGCTCGATTGCTTCAAGGATCGATTGTTTTTCAGGTATGCTTATTGTCTATTATCTTTCTTAACTCCGAATGTTCTCTGGTTGTTCGAAAGCAGTTTTTTGCCTAATGTGCTGTTATTGTGCTAACCAAAATGAAACAGAAGATATAGAATCGAAATGTAAACCTTAGTTGCGGACACAGATATGTTTTCATTTCTGGTAATGTTTTAGGGGAAACGAAAATAAAAGCGTTTCGGCGTGTTTTACAGGATATAAGTCTTTCTTCCGATCATTTTCCATCACAAGCCAAACATCTACACTGAAGCAGAAGGGCTTTGGAATCTTGTGTTGCTAGTAACATCTTCTTAAACGGTTATGAAGCCATCGTCGCTTTTGTCAGCCGTCTTTGATACTGCGCTGGGACGGGACATCTTTGTTGAATCAGACTGTTTTCGAGGTTTTTTAAGTAATATCAGACAGTTAAACGTGGTTTGAATGCAGTAGGATAATTACCCCTCAAATGGATACCCCTTCCATAAGTTGTTTCTATCTGCTTTTTAGGCCAGCCTTTTAATTTACTCGTTTAAAGAACTCAGCTTTCCTCTCTCTCTTACTATCGAACTTTATCGTATTGAGTCGGGGACTTCTATGATGAGTTATACTGCAGACAATTTTTGGTATTAGGTGATTCAGTTAAGTGTAGGTATGCAAGAGATTATGAGCTTCTGTTTAAGGTTACCGACTGCTGATCATTCATGAGTATTTAACAATACTCGTGAGACAAAGAGGCAAAGGCAAAGCCCTTACAGCATTGTAGAAATTGCAAAAGAGTTTAATATAGTCTAACGCAAAGTACTCTAGTATAATCGTCTAATGTAACAGCAGCAAAGCAACAGCTAATCTTCTGGGGTTTATCTTCGGGCTTTCTATGTCTGTAGACTTTCGTGAAATAGGCAGAGAAAAAATTCCTTAATCATAGCAATGAAAAGCTCATTGGTACATCTTCCAGCAGTTGAATCTGTCCAGTTACCCTCAATACCTTCTTTGCAAGCACCAATGTAGACAAACATCCTTCCTAGTCATTCCTTGATGATTTTCGGCCCTTGCAAATAGTTGACTACACATCGTGAGTCTATTCCTGTCCTGTCTATTATATACAAGCGCAGCTTTAAGCAAGTGCAAGCAGAATTAAGCCATGGAGCAGAGCTTGAAAAGAGCCGTTGATCTTTTATAGACAACCCCAACCCTCTTTTTGGGAAAAAACTACATGAACAAGTCGAAGATCGCCTCTCGTATTATGATACGGGTGACGCGCCAAAGAAGAACATTGACGTCATGAGAGAGGTAATTGAAGAGCTTAACAAGACAGCTGATGAGGGAGCAATGAACAGGCTGAAAAGAAGAAGAAGAAAAAGAAGAAGAAGGAAAAGGCACAAGAAGAAGAGAGATTAGAGGAAGAGATTAAAGTGGAAGATGCTGGTGAAAATGAAGAAAGCAAAGACAAGAAGAAAAAGAAGAAAAGGAAAGAAAAAGGTGATTAATAATTTCTACTTAATAAAAACTCAGACTAGAGGATTCAAAGGCCTCTGTTACACTTTATCGAACAGCTATCGTTGCGACTAGATTTTTATTTCATTTTGGATATCAAATGATGCACTGACATTCTACCAGATAGCTTGTTGTTGATTCTAGATTTTTTATAGGGTAGACCCATTTAAACTAAGCCAAGGCTAAGGAAATAACTTATCGTAGCAGAGTGATTTTCATGCCGCCTCTTAAGTGGAGTGATTTTCACGAAGATAATCGGAGCTTTTATACCGGATTCTACTGTCTAAGTTTAACTCAATGGTCTATCCGATATGAAAATCAACCCTCAACGATAGCTATCTGGTATAGTGTAACTGGGGCCCTGTTTATGTTATATGTGTAATTGTCAGTTTTTCGTATTACATCATTCATTGTATTATATATATTATATTCATATTCATTTTATATACTTCATCTATATTCATATTTATTCTTATTACCAAGAATAAATTTTAATTTATTCATGTTTATATTTATATTTATTTATATTCATATTTATATTTATAATTTATTTTTTTTATTTTTAAATATTTGTTTTTATGTTTTTTTTCTGTTTATCTTTGTGTTTTTATTCATATTTATATTTCTGCTCATTCCCATCTTTTTTCATATTTTTCTTTGTGAGAATCTGTTGATCAATAGGTGCTTTTGTCTTAATCAAACAACTTTGCGACGGGAAGAAGAAATAATCGTACTAGAGTTGGCAAATTTCTTGAATTTTTCAAGATATACAGTATTTACAAGGATTATAGATGGGAGTATCTTATTAATCTTCTTACTAATTTTAAATTTGTAGAGGAAGAAATCCCCGTGGCCGAACCAGAGCCAGAAGAAGCGGAACCTGAGAAGAAGAAGAAGAAAAAGAAGAAGATGGCGGCAGAAGCTGAGGAAGATGAAGAGAAACCAAGCCAAAAGAAACGAAAGATGGACGAAGATATTAGCCTTAGTGCTTCTGGTATGCTTGATGCAACTGCTGATGATCCAACGCCGCCAAAAAAGAAGAAAAAGAAGGACAAAAAACAAAAATAATGATTTTGTTCTAGGACCAAGTGACTAACCAGAAATATTTGGTATGCAGTGATATTTTACGAACCTTTCATATTTTACGAACCTTAAATATTATGCGAACTTTTAATTTTATGCGAACTTTTAGTATTTTACGAAACGTTGATATTCCTTTGATCTTTCTGATTTAAGAACTCTTATACTTCTTCCCTCTTGTTGTAGCTTTACCTGTATTTCTCAATAGGAAAAGTAAGGCCTAGGTAGTGCATTTTAGGCCTTGTCCAAACGAGCAAACATTTTTGTCAAACATTTCAACTTGCTTATCAATCAATGTTTTAGCTTTTGGCCACCTCGTAAAACATTTGCTAGACAAGCAGAAATAAGCAGAATTATTTGTGCGATGTCATTCAAAGACTTCAAATGTTTATTTGATACAATCGAAAAGTATATGCCATGCAATGTTCTGGGTTGTAGCAAAACGAACATCTTGCTTGATAAGCAAATAAAAAATGTTTGAAAAAAATGTTTGATCATTTGGCCAGGGCCGTACGGCACTAGAAATAAGTCAAGGCATTCTATTTTGCATTGATCACTTCCAGATAAATTACATGTTAACTGAACAGTTCTTATTTAACAGTGGGGTAATTCTGATTGATTAATCATGTATACAGCCTCGTGTTAATGATTTTGCTGCTCTTTCCAAGAAAGCGTTTTTCTGTCATACTGTATGGCTTTTGTGTGTCAAGGTAACTTTCTCATCTGATTAGCCTTAACTGAAATTAAAGCAACGTTTGTCAAGTATGTTCTTTGAGTCATTTATTGATTGAACAAATCATTTGGTTTTTTGTTGTTCTGGAGTTCCTTTCTATGAAGTGACCATCGGCCCAAGACATCTTGTTTAGGCTATATCAAGTTATAAAGTTGGGGTGGATCAGTAGAATTCGCCAAGATTCCTGTATTTGAGTCTACACAAGGAAATACTCAAAATTTCTCTGAATCACTATAAATGCGCTATACAAAATACTTTAAGTGACTGATAATAACTGCATTAACAAACTACCACTATATATGTTACAGCTAAAGTTTAATTTGGGAAATGTTCTGATGAAATAGTGATGTAAAAAGATTTCCTTCTATTTTAAAACTAGCAAAAAGAATATCCTACAGTTTTGGGCTCTGGTCAAACGAATAACCCTTCTTACTTGCCAAAATGTACATTTTATGTTTTGGACACGGGTTTTCAAAACTTAAGACGGGGTGTAAGAAGCCTTGCATTACACTATTTAATCTAATGTAGCTGTTCAAAAGCATTTAACCCTTTAAAATCCAAGATGTTGTCTAAAAACAATAGAAATGTTAGCCAAGAAGGTTAATATCTCTGATCTATTTACTGTTTCTCCTAATTTAATAGAAATCGGTTTGGATATCAAACCGAAGTTTTCAGTTTTAACATTCTTAGATGCCTAATTGGAACCATAGAGACTACCACATTGCCTTTACAGTTATTATAACACTAACCCTGTAATTTTAAATTCAAATCTTTCGTCATTGAGTCGTCTCGTCTTAATAACAATTTCTTAAAAAAGACTTAGGAAACTAAACTGTTAAGAGGTTTGTGCTCTAATAACTGAGCTTCCTTAATACTTAGCATAATCTGGAAATTTGATATTAGGTGGGAATAATACCGTATCAATTAGATTCACAATACCATTAGTTGCGCCTAGATTGAGCAGAACACTTCGGGCTGTACGTTCTAATGTGTTGTAGACCAACAAACCGTTCTTTGCCTGTGAGAGTTTTCTAACCCTTAGTCGAACACCAGGTATTCTTGTTCTGAACACGTAAACCCAGCGAGTAGTCATCAGATTGGTATGGAAATACCCAGGCGTCAAGTGGAAGTCCACCATGTTTCGCAGTACATCCATGTTAGTGAACATATACTGAAGTGTTTCTTTGATAATTTCAAGAATGCATCGTCAGTTGGAACCCAGAGAATGTAACGGAACCTTGTTTTTCTTTTTAATGTATCCAACATACCAGTCATCATAACGGCCTTGCGAAACAGTAACACTGACGGCTCCTCTCGGTTCGTCAAGACGCTGGCAAGGTGGTTCTCGTACGGTATCATCAGCCGGTCGATGATGTTTATGCGGCCGTTCGTCGCTTGTCCGTCGTGTGAAAGGATGAATGCGTGGTCTGCCATTCGTCGCTAAAATGAATAAAGGGAATTAAAGGAGAAGTACAACGAGGAACAATGTATTTGGAAGATAACTAGACACACTTCTGGCAATGTGAATGACTGCATGAAAAAAAGCTGTGATGAGATGAATTTTAGGCCTAAAATCATATGTTTTGTTAAAGTTCTTGCATTTCGAATTACCTACTCAGTTTAGCTCAAGAAACCTAGCATCACATCCACTGCACAAACACAACTATAATTTTGGGTCTTTGTTTCAGTGACTGCAAACAGCGTAGCCATTACATCGTGTAAAATGTTTCTGAAATCCTCCTTGCTATCTCAATCCTTAGTTTGTCCAGGCCCTGGCCAAACGATCAAACATTGTTTGTCAAACATTTGAAAAGCGTTTGGCCACAAAGCAAAACAATACTTGTCAAAAATTTTTACTTGGGTTAAGCCAAAATTGTTTTTGCAACTTTTTAAAAAACATCGCACCAAGAAGTCTGTTTATGTTTTCTTGGCAAAAAAGTTTTGTGATGTTGCAAAACGTTTAAAAATTGTTTGACAATTTCAAATGTTTGACAAACAATGTTTGATTGTTTGGCCATAGCCTTACATACCTTGTCATACGACCTTACAATGAGCGGGTTGCCAGATAAAGTTTTCAGTTCCCTGAAACGTTGTCCCATCGTCTTGATTTCTTGTGGAACAATATGATATCTAATGATTTGTCTTCGATATGTTCTGTCTCCAGTGAAGCTCTTTTTGCTGTTTCCATTCAGATTGTAGAAAGCTTCGTTCGTAGGTGCAAACAATGTATACTTTCTAGCGTCATCTGTAAGGATTGGTCTCAAATCTTCAAATTCCATTATATATTTTAGAAATTCCGTTAGATCGTTCTTTATCAGTGTTTCCCTTAGGTTGAGAATGGGTTCTGGAAAGAGAGAATCATATGTTTTATTGATGTTTGGTCGTTCTCAACAGCAAACCCAAAAATTTCAGAAACCCCAGATTTTTTCGTGCCACAAGGGAAAGGGAGGCTTTGCACTTCTTCCAAATTTCCATAAAAACGAAATCTCTACACTGCTACACTGTTTTTGTGTTTAGTTAAAACAGGCCTTAAAAGAAAAGACCGTTTCTTGGACTATTAACATGTTGAGACGTTCAAGTCTCGGTGGGGTCATTTTCCCCCAAGATACAGCTGTAGTTTAGATGTCCACCTCTCAAACCTCGTTTAATGAGCACACATGAATGAATACCAAAACGAACAGCAAACCCCAAAATTTCAGAAACCCCAGATTTTTTAGCTTCAGAAGGGAAAGAGAGGTGACCTAAATTGCTTTGCCCGCACTTCGCCGCACTTCCATCAAATTTTCATAAAACCGAAATCTTTACACTGCTACGTTTTTAAGTTTAGTTAAAACAGGCCTTAAAAGAAAAGACCGTTATCTTGGACTATTAACATATTGATACGTTCAAGTCTCGGTGGGGTCACTTTCCCTCAAGATACAGCTTAGATGTCCACCTCTCAAACCTTGGTTAATGAGCACACATGTACCAAACCAATATGAATTATCCCTATTCCGTCCTTGCCGATCTGCTTTGGCAAACGAGAAAAACATGCAAATAAGGTACAGTTGACATCCGCTATCTCGACTGCCCGCTATCTCGAACATTCGCTATGTCGAACGATTTTCCATTTCCCCTCGTTTGGTATAAGGGTTTGTATAGAAAAATCATCCGCTATCTCGAACCCCGTTATCTCGAACATTCGCTGTCTCGAACCATTTTCGATTTCCCATGGAGGAAAACCTGCTCTTTATCTCGAACTTTGCCAAATTTTCTGCTGAACTGGATAAAGAGACAGGCTGAAAATATGTATAAATTTGGCTACAGAGCGGGAATGGCAGCAGCTAAGTGATATGCTGCCCATGTATACAATAGATAAAGCTGTTCTCTTTCGAGATGTGCTGCATCGCCATTATCTCAATTTCACCAATAGTAGGGATGAAAGCAGATGAGCTTTGACTCCTATGTAAAAAATATCAGACTTGTTTGATGAAATTTGGGATCAGTAACCCTGCATGTTAATAGGGGTTCCTTTTCTGACTTAAAAACTATAAATTTTTATATTCATATGGGGCATCCATTATTTCGAACATTCGCTATCTCGAACAAAATTCCAGTTTCCCTTGAGAGTTCGAGATAGCGGATGTCAACTGTATAAATATTAAACGACTAAGAGAGCATTTCATTTAGATATGGGTTGTCAGCGTCCAGAGTACAACTCGCCTCGTAGATTCTCCTCTTACCTTTGTAATCTTTCTGCCTGACATTTTTCTTCTCCACCACTTCTACGAATTGATAAATATGCTTATTAGTCATGGCTTGGAAAATCTCTTCTTTACAGTAGAAACGTTCCAAGGGGAGCACTACCTTATTGAGGCCTGATAGGGGGTCCTCCAGTAAAGTAGCCAAAAGGTTACATTAAAAAAAAACACTCATCTAGTAATATATTTTGACAATAGTCTGCCCAATTAGTGTAAAAAACGTATGCTAATAAGGTAGAATCTGCTCTTGGTAGGTAATAAAGTTGCGAAAAATGTTTTTACCGTTTGGTAGCTGTGTAGTCGGGCGAACCTTACTGTATTTTTTGCCTCCAGAGATTCCTGCAACGGGAAATAAAGAGCCTTTAGATCTTTAAAGAGGGTAGAATTATGCCTACTCATTACAGATCACAAGATGCCCTTGAAATATCATTTTTTATTTGAAATATAGAGCGTCTCAGGGTAGTAAGAATAGTTTATGAAGGAATGATGCCTAAAGGACATATAGGCATTGGTAATGGAACACCTTCGTTATGAAATGAATGACATCAACCTTTAGGTGTCAGGTACGTAAAAATGTAAATTTGAATAGGGTAAACAGGTGGTGTGAGTTGATCGTGAAAAAGCATATTTAGCGCAAGTCGATAGGATATCGGAAGTAGATGAACTGACGAGACCTTCTCCCTTGCTGTGACGCTGCCATTGCTGTGGTTCGAACCCTAACCTCATTGAGCTCCTGACCCAAAGAGCTAGCAGGATCAGACCACGACGCCACAGTACCTTCTTTCAGGTATTCGAAGTCTTCGGCGACGTCTTTCATGTATTGGACATCGAAGTTTTCAGGTATTCTATCGTAAAGCCCTTGCTAAACTAGGAGACATTTTGCGCGCGATGTCTCCTTGACTCGGGGAACATGTTGCTCGATTTAACCCTCGCATGTTTAGCCATCCTGGGAGGCACGCCACGCCCAATACAATGTCGCACACAACATGTCTCCAAGCTTCGCCACATCTTAACAGGTATTCGGAATATTCTAGCTGCCAGGTATATTACATATCGAAAAAGAAGGAATCCACTACCCTGGTACCTAGCTATTGGAGGTCTCATATACACAATAACTTACCATAGCATGCGCCCTCTGAATCAGCAGGCAGCTTTGAGCAGTCGAATATTTCAGCCAATTTCACATTGTTTATCAATCCAATACAACTTTCACGAATTGTGCTGCATAGCGATCGACAGGGTTTCAGTACTTTAGAATCCTCCCCAGGCACACAAGGTGGTGTATATATTGAGCACATATACCTTATAACGCTGACTGAGCATCCTATTTTGATCAGCGGTATTATCTGTTTTATTTCTGACCAAATATCTTGGGATCTTTTGTCTTTGAAGCTGTTAGGGTATGTCGTGAAGTTAAAGATATTCTTGCAGAATGGGATGCCATTTCTTGTACATGCTATGATGCAAAATACTATGTCAAGTATGTGTTTGGTTTTTTCGTAATTTTTGTTGGGGAAAGGCAACAACAATAGTCTATAAGAACCCCATAAAGAAACGGAAAATAGGTAATCAAACAGGAGAAATATGTACTTCATCTACAACCTCTTCTCCAAACGTCAACGCGACTTCCCGATTTCACTGCCGTAAACCAATGCCGTCAACTGGTATGGGCCCTGGTGCTGGATGCAAATCGTGCTAAAATGTTGGCAATTTCGGCCTAGGCCTTGAACATGATTAAGATTCCGAGAGGCAATGTTGAAGGCAAGGAAATGGAAAAATTTCATTGATAATTGTCAGAAATGATACAGTGAAGTATGCAGCATTGTTTTCTGGTTTTTATATCATATTGTTTACAACATTTCGGTCCAATTTCGGTCTGATAAAAAGGGGATAATTTCTATCTTTTGAGCAGTCGCCAATCAAATTCTGAATTACAAAAAGCCGATACCAGAACAAGAGAGAACTGACAAATTTCTGGAACAAAAATGCGGAGAGTTGGAGAACTAAACATAGAGAATCCGAGACCAAAGCGTAAAGAATTGGAGACCTGGAGAATTTGAGAACAAAACGGGGACAATTGGAGACCAATACGTGGAGAATAGGAGACTGAAACGTTGAAAATTGGAGAAAACAACGTGGACAATGGGAAAACAAAACATGGACAATCGGAGACCAAAACGTGGAGAATGAGAGACCAGACATTTACAATTGAAGACCAAAGCGTTGAAAATTGGAGACCTGGAGAATTTGAGAACAAAACGGGGACAATTGGAGACCAAAACGTGGAGAAAAGGAGACTGAAACGTGGAGAATTGGGAAAACAAAGCGTGGACAATTGGAAAACAAAAAATGGACAATTGGAGACCTAAACGTGGAGAATGTGAGACCATGGAGACCAAAGTGTTGAAAATTGGAGACCTGGAGAATTTGAGAACAAAACGGGGACAATTGGAGACCAAAACGTGGAGAAAAGGAGACTGAAACGTGGAGAATTGGGGAAACAAAGCGTGGACAATTGGAAAACAAAAAATGGACAATTGGAGACCTAAACGTGGAGAATGTGAGACCATGGAGACCAAAGTGTTGAAAATTGGAGACCTGGAGAATTCGAGAACAAGACGGGAACAATTGGAAAACAAAACGTGGACAATTGGAAAACAAAACATGGAAAATTGGAGGCCAAAACGTGGAGAACGGAGACTAAAACGTGAAGAATTGGGAACCAAATTAGGTCTCAATTCTCCATGTTTTGGTTACCAAAACATGGAAAATGGATACCTATACGTGGAGAATTTGAGACGAAGACGCTGAAAATTGGAGACAAAAGCGTTGAAAATTGGAGACCTGGAGAATTTGAGAACAAAACGCGGACAATTGGAGACCAACACGTGGAGAATTGGAGATCAAAAACGCGGAGAGGATGAGAGGAGCTGGTGGAAGATCTGGGTATTCTTACTGATGTAGATAGGGTGAGCAGGTAAATGACAGAATAAATTCAAGAGAAAGAGGTCAGCAGCGTAACTGAATATGCAACCAAATATCGAACCCAAAGAGCCCTAATATATAACATTAACTGTATGAAGTTTACCTGGAGGAGCAGGCGTAGAAGGTTTTGTTGCTGCTTTCGTTGTTGGTACTTCTGGTTTCGTAGTTGGTTTTTCTGGTTTCGTAGTTGGTACTTCTGGCTTCGTAGTTGGTTTTTCTTGTTTGGTAGTTGGTAATTCTGGTTTCGTAGTTGGTACTTCTGGTTTCGTTGTTGGTACTTCTGGTTTCGTAGTGGGTACTTCTTGTTTCGTAGTTGGTACTTCTGGTTTCGTAGTTGGTACTTCTTGTTTCGTAGTTGGTACTTCTGGTTTCGTTGTTGGTACTTCTGGTTTCGTAGTTGGTACTTCTTGTTTCGTAGTTGGTACTTCTGGTTTCGTAGTTGGTTTTTCTTGTTTGGTAGTTGGTAATTCTGGTTTCGTTGTTGGTACTTCTGGTTTCGTAGTTGGTTCTTCTGGTTTCGTAGTTGGTACTTCTGGTTTCGTAGTTGGTACTTCTAGTTTCTTTGTTGGTTCTTCTGGTTTCGTAGTTGGTACTTCTTGTTTCGTTGTTGGTACTTCTGGTTTCGTTGTTGGTACTTCTGGTTTCGTAGTTGGTACTTCTTGTTTCGTAGTTGGTACTTCTGGTTTCGTAGTTGGTTTTTCTTGTTTGGTAGTTGGTAATTCTGGTTTCGTTGTTGGTACTTCTGGTTTCGTAGTTGGTTCTTCTGGTTTCGTAGTTGGTACTTCTGGTTTCGTTGTTGGTACTTCTGGTTTCGTAGTGGGTACTTCTTGTTTCGTAGTTGGTACTTCTGGTTTCGTAGTTGGTACTTCTTGTTTCGTAGTTGGTACTTCTGGTTTCGTTGTTGGTACTTCTGGTTTCGTAGTTGGTACTTCTTGTTTCGTAGTTGGTACTTCTGGTTTCGTAGTTGGTTTTTCTTGTTTGGTAGTTGGAAATTCTGGTTTCGTTGTTGGTACTTCTGGTTTCGTAGTTGGTTCTTCTGGTTTCGTAGTTGGTACTTCTGGTTTCGTAGTTGGTTCTTCTGGTTTCGTAGTTGGTTCTTCTGGTTTCGTAGTTGGTACTTCTGGTTTCGTAGTTGGTTCTTCTGGTTTCGTAGTTGGTACTTCTGGTTTCGTTGTTGGTACTTCTGGTTTCGTTGTTGGTACTTCTTGTTTCGTAGTTGATACTTCTGGTTTCGTTGTTGGTACTTCTGGTTTCGTTGTTGGTACTTCTGGTTTCGTAGTTGGTTCTTCTGGTTTCTTTGTTGGTACTTCTGGTTTCGTTGTTGGTACTTCTGGTTTCGTTGTTGGTACTTCTTGTTTCGTAGTTGATACTTCTGGTTTCGTTGTTGGTACTTCTGGTTTCGTTGTTGGTACTTCTGGTTTCGTAGTTGGTTCTTCTGGTTTCTTTGTTGGTACTTCTGGTTTCGTAGTTGGTTCTTCTGGTTTCGTAGTTGGTACTTCTGGTTTCGTTGTTGGTACTTCTGGTTTCGTAGTTGGTACTTCTAGTTTCTTTGTTGGTTCTTCTGGTTTCGTAGTTGGTACTTCTGGTTTCGTTGTTGGTACTTCTGGTTTCGTTGTTGGTACTTCTTGTTTCGTAGTTGATACTTCTGGTTTCGTTGTTGGTACTTCTGGTTTCGCTGTTGGTACTTCTGGTTTCGTAGTTGGTTCTTCTGGTTTCTTTGTTGGTACTTCTGGTTTCGTAGTCGGTTCTTTCTTCGCAGATGGTGCCGTTGTAACTTCTGTTGTCGTTAGCGGAATAGTAGTTGGTTCTTCCGTGGTAGTTGGAGCTGTTGTAACTCCCTTTGTTGTAGGCGAAAGTGTAGTCGGTACCTCTTTGGCAGGTGGTGCTGTTGTAACTTCTTTTGTTGTTGGCGGAAGAGTAGTCGGTGGTTCTGTGGTGGGTGGTGCTTCTGTGACTTCTTTTGTTGTTGGCAGAATAGTAGTCGGTGCCTCTGTGGCAGGTGGTGTTGTTGTAACTTCTTTCGTTGATGGCGGAAGAGTTGTCGGTGCCTCTGTGGCAGGTGGTGCTGTTGTAATTTCTTTTGTTGTTGGTGGAAGAGTAGTCGGTGCCGTTGTGGCAGGTGGTGCTGTTGTAACTTCTTTTGTTGTTGGCGGAAGAGTAGTCGGTGGCTCGGTGGCAGGTGGTGCTGTTGTAACTTGTTTTGTTGTTGGCGGAAGGGTAGTCGGTGTTTTTGTGGTGGGTGGTGCTTTTGTGGCTTCTTTTGTTGTTGGGGGAAGAGTAGTTGCTGCTTCTGTGGCTGGTGGTGCTTTCGTGACTTCTTTTGTTGTTGGTGGAAGAGTAGTTTGTGCTTCTGTGGTTGTTGGTGGTGTTGTAACTTCTTTGGTTGTTATACGAAGTGCGATTGGCCCTTCTGATTGTTTTTCAGCTGTAAATGTTCTTGGAGTAGCAGGCTTTCTTTCTTTGACTTTCAGCAACGCTTAAGGTAAAGAAAATAATGCTGTTATGCCCACAAACAGTAATCAATGCTTCCATCTAAATGAACGGTTTAAGCATAAGCATGTCATCTTATGACTATTATTTAAGGAGGAATTTCTGTCGCGTAGTAGTATGACTGTGCGATTGCCAAAAGGATATAATTCTGAATTGAGACAAATACACCTCGAAAACATAAGCAACTATAAAATGAATATATTTACTCATATTCCGCGTTGCCAAAGCAGGATTTTACAGTGAGATTGAACCTCCTCAAGTCTCCATTTTAATCTATTTTTTGTTCCCTGTAAGCCGAATGACGCCTTGCTTGGCAAGGTGAAATATTATTTTTTATTAATTTAGATTTGCATAATTGTTTTTTTTTTCATGTCGTAATGTTTCTGTCTTTGTTTAGCTTAGACCCCGTTTACACGATATCGGTACCACACCGGTACGATTTGACACCGGCATGAAACCATGCCGGTGTGGGTTTTTTATCATCCCGTTTACACGATACCGGTGTGATTTCATGTCGCTTTGGTTAAACAATGGCTGTGACATCATAGAGCTTAATTTTGTGATTTTGGGCTATGGCCTAAGCTCTAACAAAGAACAAAACCAAAAAATAAACCAAGAGACCTAATTGCAAACAGTCCCCACCGCTCGAGGCAAACAAATTTTAGCAACCAGCCATTATTTCATCGATGTAAATAAAAAATACACGAAAATGCCGTGTCAGATGTCGAATAAAGCCAAGTGTAAGACGAGAAAAGCAACTAAATTTACTTCAATCGACAAGGAAAATTAATTTTCATGATATCACATCAGAAAAACATTTAATAAAGAAAAAATTTCAGTATAATTCCTATCCTAAAAGCAATCGAAGTGAAACCTACATGAAATCGTATCGGTACCATGCCGGTATGGGGTGTTTACACGATGTCGCTATCACACCGGCATGAAATCGTACCGGTGTGGCTATCGACATGTGTTTTCACACCTTTTATGCCGGTGTGGTACCGATATCGTGTAAACGGCTCGTCTAAAAACAAAAGATTCGACACCGGTGTCATATCAAACCGGTGTGGTACCGATATCGTGTAAACGGGGTCTTAGTGTTTCTGTCTTTGGCTAGCTACTTAAATCTTGGCTACATACAAGGCGTTTTTTTACGAAGCGCAGTAGTTAACTATGTGGATTTCCCTTGTGTTTTACAAGTGGGCGACACATCTTCGTACAGCTATCCTATAGTGGAACTTGCTGTCTGGAACTTGGATGAGTAGATAGTAGTAGATTAGTAGTACTTAATTGCATGTTTAGACAAAATTTCTGGCCTATTTCTGGGGTGGATTTTGATGAAATTGTGACGTCGCTAAACAGTTCTTGTTTGAGCAGCCAATAGAAATCAAATACGGACGGGACGACAAATTTTAAGGGGGGTGGTGACGAAGGGAAATCGCAGAATATCAAGTCGGATATCAAAGAACCAGATACCTTCGTTTGCTGTTAAAACATGTTCCACTGAATGTACAACTCCATTGACCACCATCAAATCAGACTTGTCAACTTTGACGACATGTTTCTTGCTGCTACCTTGAATATTAATGTATACTCCTTCTGACGTTGGAATCAGACTGATTGTTGACCCTGCCAAGGTTCTTACTGCCATTGGTCCATTCCCCATTACAGATGACATGAATATTGGTTTTGGTACTATATGTTTTGATACAAATAACTGAAACAAAACGAAATTCCTAAACAATAACTAATACCTCAACAAACTTATACCCCAAACTCAATCACACTTGCAAGCAAGCAAGAAGTTCCCTTCCCCTTGACTATAACACTGCCTATCATAATAGGTATTTCTTTTACCGATCTGAGACTAATGATCAATTTGCAGCTGAGCTGCCCGCAGGCGTGCGCAAAGGGAAGCATTAACCATCCAGTATTAGACTGGCTTTGTTGTCTCACCCCGGGTTATATATGTGCAGTACAGTGAAGGGTGTGCAGTATAGTGGAGGATATTCAGTACAGTGGAGGGATATCATCAGTACAGTGGAAGGATATCATCAGTACAGTGGAGGATATTCAGTACTGTGGAGAGATATCATCAGTGTAGTACAGTCAGTACTGAAAACCCTCCACCGTATTGATGATATCCCTCCACTGTACTGAACTACTGAATATCCTCTACTGTACTGCACACCCTCCACTTTACTGCATATACATTGCCCGGGCTGAGACAACCAACCCGGTAGTTAAGGTAATAACTCAACGGACAATAAACCCAGGATGATATTCCAACAGATTCAGGATGATAGGTTTCCTATTCCGGGTAATAACCTACCTATTACGGCCGGTAGAAGGCATAACCCACCTAGTATATGATAGTAACCCACGCAGTATAAGGTTATCTTCTCATTTAAGCACCTATATATTCTACAGTGTTTATGTTGATGAATATTATTATTTATTAAACTCGAAAACACTTACCCTTGCTGCTCGCCTGTCTCTTCTTAATTTTTCCAGTCCTGCATTAGTCAGCTGATTGAATGCTTCATCGTGTGGTGTGAATAAAGTGTAGCCAGTTGGAAGAACGAAATTCGCTTTGTTTATTAATGATTTCATTATATCACTGTCTCTATCATTATCCATCAGATCAATAAGGGAATTCTCTGATGGAAATAGAACACCATCTATAATATGCATAATACCATTTCGTCCTTTGATGTCTTTCTTCACAAACTTTTTACCTTGAATCCAAATGTCCAATTCCTGGTGGAAAAATGGTTTACGTTAATCATGTAGAAAAAGGGGGAAGGTAACTAAAAGCACCGGGCTACAGAAGAAAGCTATGTATCTCCCATCCATTCTTTTTGCCATTTTTGCCACCTGGTTTTTTGCTGCTCCACTCTGTAACTCTGTCAGATCCAATTTTTGTCAGAAAATCGTATAAAATTGAAGAAGGATCCTGGACAAAAAATATCTGAAAAATTGTCCTAGACACCTCCTTGCCTGAGACAGTTAATTTTGTTCAAACACTTTTTTTGTAAGGAATAGGTACAGCGTAGTGTTAACGAAGGGTCCGCTCTGGGAATTGTACGCATATATGAGTGCATGATGAGAGGAAGTTCATATTGCAGAACCATGCCATTTTTATAGAGCCCTAGACTGATTTAATGCTAAGAACTACGCATCGTATTGTCGTAGCAATCGTGCATCACTGAATTGGCTCGAACATCACCTGTGTAGAATTTCTTCTCTTGCTTTCAAGGGCCCTTTCTGTTTCAGTACAAGTTTTACATGTTTGGATCCTTAAAACGTTTCCCTTTTATTAACTCCTTTCCCTATTAAACGTCGCACTTAATTGAAGAGGTATTGGATGCTCTATAGAGGCCTTGGGCGTTTATTGGAGAAACCGTAGAGGCCTTGGGCGTTAAGGGGCCTTGGGCATTTAGAGGCCTTTGGCCTTCACGATATCTTCTAAAACATACCTTTTTACTGTTTCTTCTTACATTCAAAAACGCTCTTTTATCCAGTCCAACAGGCAGCATCATCCCATCAACCATAAATCGAGACGGATATATAGCATCAATAATAAAGTGATACAAAATAACATAGTACAATCTGTTTAAATTGTATTTCAGCAATCGTTTGAGCTGTGTAGAAAGTTTCCGGTAGGCTGCATTCGTCGGTATGAATACAGTCATTTGACGTGATTCTAAGATTCGTTTCATATACGTCTGTTTGGCGACGCTGTAGAACCAAGACACAGACTTTTCGTCTTTCAGAAGTTCCCATAGTGTCTTTTGCGCTGCACGCTTCTCGTGTTTTCGCACTATGAATTGACCTAGAAGTAACAGAGAAAGGAATCAGATTTGTGATTTACTCTTGAGCAGCGTTTCTTTTTATTACCTGTTTGAATTTTGATGCTATAGAAAGAGCGAGCCTATGCTGGATTGGGAACTTGTGATTTCGACAGTTGATACCTCTCCTCTAGCCGTGCTTTAACTGCCTACTTATGTCAGAGTGTCAAAAACTAGTCAGAACTTAGGATATAGCTTGTTGACAACGGTCGCGGGGCGTCTCAGGTCGAGACGGGAATCAGTTGATTCCCAGAAGTCGAACCTGCCCAGCTGTCTGGAACTATGCGCCAGCGTCTCCTAAAAACTAGTTGCCAGCCAGCGCTTAGGCCTATGTCGACCAGTCAGTTGCGATAAGTATGTTCCAAAATTCGCCGATCAGCAGCCGGCAAATAGTTCTGACTGTGCGCAATGTCGACAAACGCCTGGCCTTTCGCTCATTCAGATTACAACCCTGTGCGGACCTTGTGCTGACAGTGGCTGTGCTGTATAACTCCTAAAGTCGTTCCAGTGCAAATACTCCTAACCCCTGACCCGTCTCGTCGATTCTCAAACTGACCACTGATTAGGGACAGCCTCTGCCCGCAGGATAAAAATATCAGTGTGATCGAAGATACAGATAGATAAAACAAAAATTGAAATAAAGAACATTTCAAATAGATCCAAACTATGCAAATTGCATTAAAAAGGATATTTCATCAATCTTGTTAACATCAAGTAGTTGTTGAGAAAACATTATAACAAACTGTGTCTTATTCTCTTTTCGAATTGTCTTTTGTTCTGTGATTCTATATATTTTATTTTAATTAATTCTATCTTTCCCAACACTAATGCAATAAAACATTTCACCAATGTCGGATCCTTTGAAAGAGTCCTTGTTTGAAATTGGTTAAATTATTGGATTTCTACTTAAATTCACAGAAACACACAATTTGTCCTCCGCCCCAAGCGATATTAAGACAAATTCTGGGGAAAATTTTGCACAGACGCTCTAGACTCATTTAATAAGCCCACACTTTTCATCAGCAGCAACCTTCATCGACAGCATCAATCAGCGGCAATCTTTATCAACAACAACAACAATTTATAAATTGACATTTAATTGAATGGCCTAACGTTAGCCTAAAAGTGGTTTTATGAAATGAAATGAACATTTCTCTTGCCACTGCTCCTTTCAGTGTCAACCCAGAAAATATGTCTCACCAGAGGGATCTAACCCTGCGGTAAACACACATCTGTCTATGGGGTTCTAGAGCATCTAGAGTATTATGCCTCAAAATTTGCAAGCTATAGTCAAAATCCTTTTGGTGCCTTTTTGTACGACTTTCAATTGCATTTTCAAATTAACCGAAAAAGTAGTCGTTGTGGAGTAATACACTTTCCCAAAAGGTTTTGATAGCTATAATGTTCTACAATTTGCACTCAACACGCCAAGAAAAAAGGGCCTTCGTTTTTTAGGGGCGAAATGAGTTCCCTAATGGGACAGCTGTTGAACTGGATGGCTTGTTGCAACAAGTTAGGCCCTACATATTTCTTAGTCAAAAGTCAGGACCATCGTACAGTTCGGTTTAGGCATAATGTCGCATAGTTTTGATCTCATAATTTTCTATATTTCGCATTTTTCCCAGAAAAAGGGCCACGATCCGAAAGTGACACAAAACTTGACTGGACTAAACAGATGTGGAACTAGATTTGGCACAACTTGTAGGCCTATATCAAAATAGGCCCTGTATATTTTCTTACTTCATTTGACTTAAACTTGTTACAAACAATGAAGATTACAATCAAGCCTCTAGTAGACATCTCAAACACGATCCACTGCGATAAGACCACAGATAAGACGCTTATTGACAGCGCAACAAAACTTATCTGAAAGCTTTTTGGTTCTTTGAGACGTTACGCCTTTGGTTACTTTTCTTCTTTGCGACAAAAGCGGTTTTACAGTTTGAGACATTTATATTTTAAACATGCTACAGAAGTCTGTTTTCAGCGAAGCTTACGGATGGCTAATAAATAAAGCTTCAAAAATAATCTTGAACCTCTCAGAAAGCTGTTGTTCAGAAGTCTTAGGTCGTTACTTAGCAGCTCAGATTGCCCTGTTATCACTATAGTAGTAATGAAATTTGCTTATACAGCATTCACACTGCAAGTTAAAGCTCGTTAAATTAAACCATTTTACCAAATGTTGCGTTCTGATTGGTCATTCCAGGGATTCGAATTGATTTGATTGGTGAAAATTTAACCTGGTTTAAAGCTAAATAAAGCTGGTTTAAATGTGTCAGTGTGAAAACAGTATTAGGCCTAAAGACGATACAAAATTAGCTCCAGCGACGTATTTCGCAATGCAAAGTTTCTGCAATTCATTGGGACATGGCATTGTATCTCATATATTGCAAGCACAGACTTTTCATATCTTGAATCGAACTCCATTCACAAGGGCATTTACTCGTTTCCATTGCTTATAATTTTCTTCTAAAAGCATAAACTGAGGCTAGGCTTAGATGCGTCTATATGTCAGACAGTAGCTATGAAGTATAGATTCCTCAAGTAAGAGGGCACCAAATTCTTTATTTGATATACCTCAGTCTCCGACTTATATGATGTCGGTATATATTCCTTATCTTCTGAGGCACAAATTAACTTTGTGGAAACTTAGTCACAAGAAAACCACTACTGTCAACTACTGTGTCTTCCCTCAGGCCTCAGACACATAGCACTTCTTCTTAAATCGGTTGACTACAGTCTAGCTGCCTAGGGCTTAAGTCTGGACAGTCAGGAAAGGTTATGAAGTTACGGTCGCACTGTCATTGACGGAGGAAGGTCAATTGGAACCAAAGAGAATCTCGTTACTACACCCAGAAAACGCAAGTTTTACACAGTTTCGCCCCCCTCTTACATTTGCTCATGTATCATCTAGAATCATCTCCTCAGTAACTTTAGTAGGGTTCTGGCGTTTCCTAGAATTTATCAGAGAGTCTTGAGGTATGGGTTTTTCGCGGACTTTGTCACATGACCATCAAATGCCCATATTTGGAAGCAGGTGTTGCAAATGATCCTTAAATCAGCTTTATCTCTGTCAATAGTTATCAGATATGATTGAAACATTGAAAACGCCCCCCACCTTAGACTTACAACGTCAAAAATAGCCAAGACCAAATAGGGTTAAGGCCCCTTTTCGCATAGTTGTTTAAAGGCTGTGTGCCTTAATATTTGCTGATCACGTTTTTATTCAACTGTAAATGTTTATGCTTTGCTGCTTCCTTGCCGAATGTACTTTAAACACACTGTTTATATTATTTTTTCTACTTACTACTCTCCAAGCTGTTTACACAAGAAAAAATACAGATAGACGAAGACCGACTTAGTAATTATATTGTTAAAGTAGTCAGGTCGCTACGGGACAGAAACAAGGGGTCAGACTGCAAAATCGGCGGGCAATGCAAAAAATGGTTTAAAACAAGTGCAAGAGCTTGTAGATGACAAATCAACTTGTTGGACATCGCCAAATTGCTTGTGAGGGGAACCCAGCAGCATTTTATGGTTTCCCATACAGTTTTTCATTTACTTCAAAATCTTGAAAATGACCGAAATCCAAAATCATTGCATGAAAAATTTAAAACTACTGCCAGAAAAGGCTTATTGAGTGCATTCGAAAGAGACCTTGGTTGTTAAATTTGAGCTCACCTAACCAGAGTAATAGAGCAGTGAACTTTGAGTGCCCCCCTGCAATGTTGCACGAGCGAGAAAATAATCGTGCTTCCAGGGGGGGCACTCAAGTTTCACCAATCAATATCTCAGGAGGAGAATGACCGAATTTCAAAAACAACATATGTTCTGAAAGTACTCTGCAAGCACTTTCTGACTGTTGTTTTCGATTTTTCATGCAGCGATTTTAAATTTGTGCCATTTTCAAGGTTTCGAAGAATATAGAAAAGTATACGGGAAAAGCACAAAATGCTGCCGGATTACACCCACAAGTAATTTGGAGAGGTCCAACAAGTTGATTTGTCATCTACAAGCTTCTGCGCTTGTTGTAAATCATTTTTGCATTGCAACCCACAGATTTTGCATGCTGCATTTACCATAGCGCCCTGACTAAATAATTGCATGAAAACCACACTGATCATGGCTGAATAAGTTACTTAAGGTTTCTTTTTATTCTTTATTAATATTTGTAATTGTATCATTTCTTTGAGTGAATCAAGCTGGGATTTTCATCAATCTGTTTTACATAAAGAATAATTCATGACTAAAAGGTTTTTTACCACACCACAGCAAATCATATGCTTAACCCTTACGAAAATCATGACTTTCAGCGTAAGTTTAAGCTTAGCTGGTAGAAAAGACATTAAGGATAAGGAGTTATTCACGACCAAAATCTTTTTTACCAGGCCACAGTGAATCATATATGCTTAACCCTTAACGGTACGAATATCGTGACTTTCAGCGTATTGTAGCTATGAGTTAAAGCTTAGTTGGTAGAAAAGGCTGAAAAGACAGTGCATAAAGAGAACTTTTTCATTTTGGATAAAGGTATTTACATATAGTCAAACGGTGAAACCTCCACTAACAGATGTCCTATATAGTGGACACCTCCTTAAACGGGCAAATATTTTCGCGCCAAAGGCCTTTGGACAGGTGATGTGGCCTGGTAAAGTCCTTCGGCTCATGATCGGTTGGAATCTCGTCGGGACTACTTTCCACAAGCCTACAGTCAACTCAGCTTCAGCGCTCTATCCTTCAAGTCGGTGAATGAGTACCCAGGGTATTCGTTTTAGAATATCAATCTGGGGACACAAGCTGATAGCAGTCTGGGAGCACAGGCTGCGGATCTACATCAGCTGTATAGCTGCAGGAACCCTTGACCTACTGTAACAAATAAAGAGTGCTTGCTTGATTGCTGGAGGTCCTACTGTAATACAGTGAGAATAAGTTGACACTGGGCGCAAAATCTTTACGCTCAATCCATAGGAGACTTTTCAGCTTCATGTCCACATCAATCAAATTAGTTTCTCACCACACCCTTCTTTTACTAGGCCTACACCTAATTGGATTACTACATTCCATACTTAGGTTTAGCTGGTGTTATTTAAAAGAAATGGTTTTGACCACTGTTTACCACAGATGAAACCCCTTAATTTGATTCGTAGACTATAATAAATTCACTTGTTAACTAACTCAGAATTTCACCTATCTATGCATTTGTCTTTTGATTAGCAGATATTTTTTAGCGATGTAATAATAGGAATATAGTAGAACCTTCATTGACGGGCACCTCTTGTACAACAGACACCTCCGAACAACAGAAAAATTGTTTCTTAACTAAAGATTATTTTTAAAAACAACCTCCATATAGCGGACACTTCTCTACAACGAAAAGTAACAGTGGTCTCACAAATGGTCGTCATATCGAGGTTCCAATGAACTGATTTCAAGTCTGATTTCAATTGAAAGCCCTATCAACGTCAGGATCAGACAAAAATTGTTGATGGGTCAACGCAGGTCAGGAGTTTTTTGTAGCAATATGTAGTCTCAAATGGACGACGTGCAGCTAGTCCATTCTGGAATAAAAATTTTGGATACCAAAATTATCTCAAATCTGACAAATCGATAGCATGAGTTAACCGAAGACTAGAAAATCTAGTGATCCAAATGAGACTCGACCTAACGACTTTTCAATCCAGCAGAACCATTCCTTGGTCTCCCATTACGTCATCAAAATTTAATTAAGATACACATACAACCAATTAATGCATATTTCTGAGTATTAATTTCGGGGTCTGTTTCAATGTATAACTTGCTTATATTTGGTCCCCGTGAGTTTTCGATCTTTAGCGTTGATGTCTTTTCCCATAATTGTTGCTGAATTATTAATTTTTCTAACCCCTGGCACCTTTCAGTTCTGATCGTCACAGAGACACTTCATGTTCCATGGCAATATAACACCTCTACTTAACATACAGGTTACAAGGGTCTCCAAACTAATGACTTCTTCATCTAGCTGGATTTTGACACTTAAAACGGGATTGGCGATTTTCTATTGAAACGAAATTTCCTACCACTGTCCTTCTATTTCGAGCACTGCATTGACTGAGAACATAATAATTGATTTTTGAGAAAAATTTTCGCCCTAGTTTTTCACCCAGAGATTTATTTTCAAACAAGATTATTGGTTTCAAACAATAGTGCATTGTTTCCAATCAAAAGGGCATTGTTTTTACACAATAGGACATTGTTATAGAATTCTCCTCGAAAAATAGGACATTGTTTTCAAATAATAGAGTATTGTTTTCAAACAATATGGTATTATTATCCAACGAAAGAGTATTGTTTTAAAACAATAGGCGATTTTTTACTTTTTATTCCCTGCAGAGTCAGTCTGAAGTTTTTTTATGAGTGTTTCTTATTTGCGGGAACTTCCTATATACCGTGTCCCTTATAGGAATTCCCTAAGTCCTAAGACTAAGTCCTCAGTAACAAAGATACCACATAGACAAGGTTGTTGCTTGTTGATAAAGTGTAAGAAACGAGGGGATATCTCGAAATGTTTTCAGAGTCTATAAGAACTTCGGAAGTTTTCTAAAGTAAGCTTTTTACGGTAGCAATCGAACCTCGGTGTGAACCAGTGATTAGAAAAAGTTATATACTTTCTTGTATTCGTTTTTTTTATTATTAGCTATCGAGAATTTTCACAGTGGCCACATCACCACTCTAAAACCAAACCTCTTACCACATCACGTATCGCCAGGGTCGCCATTTGCCTCGAAGGTGATTTTAGAAAGTTTGAAAAAAAATTTTATGAAGAAACTACGAAATTTTTTGCAAAGTTTGTGAATTTCTTTGCTTGAGAAAATCATAAATGTTTCGAAAAAGCATTGCTTAACGATTCTGCTTGTCAAGTGACGTGGCCAAACGGTGAAACATTGCTATCAAGGCAAATCTCAAGCAAACAATGGGCAACAATGTTTGATCGTTTGGCCAAGGTCTTCAAGAATCACTTTAACGTGACTCTTCTCAAAATTTAACTGTGAACCAATTTATTTACGATTGTTTCGCTGACGTTTGTGTATACCCAGGTACTGTCAGGTACTCACATTAGCAATGTCAGTCAAACCGTAGTCCTCGAAGTGATAGCCATCAAAATACTTTCTGTACAGATCTGTCATACAAACTCGAAAATTATTTCGTTTCAAATGTGACCTCGTTCAACTAGCAAAAAGACCTCCCTCAAACATCATCTGTTGTTTATCGAATTCTCAGTAGTTCTAACGATATTTAACATGGTTAAGCAAAGCAATTTCTGAACCTTCTTGCACACACCTTTTCTTTTCGCACCTTGTTTGGAGCCAATTGCATACTTTACTTAATTTTGGACCCTGTGCAGGGACATCCCTAAGTACAGAACTAAAAGCTTCTTTTGATTATTCACGTCGCAAGAACAATTCAAGTTTACCACATAACAAGGTCAAAACGAGTTAAAAATTATTGTTGTACTCTTTTTCAAGTTCATAACAGAAGTCGAATTCCTGCGGTTTTAATTATTCTGAATCTGATCTGCGTCCATAAATTTCTAATTGTGAGTTAAAAAAAATTTGGGTCGGAAGAAATGGCTTCTCATAACCTGGGTTTCTTGAACGAAAACCAGTCGATCCTACTTCAGGTTTCAATATTAGAATAACGTTCCAGTGCCAGGGTTTCGTCTTAGTCGTTTATTTCAAAGCTTGCATCTGATTAAAATTTCCCAAAATTATGGTATGAAAAGTTATTCTAAACCATGTATAAACGTAAATTTCAAAAGTCTTACCTGAAATGCATACAAGTATCACCAACAATACGCAGCAGCTGGTTATAATCCGCATTTTTGATACCAAGTTTTCTCTGTATTTTATCCACGGATCAAGGTCCTCTCTGTTGGTCTATTAAATCCCTTAGATCATACACAGAAAACACAAACCCCAGCAGCAAAAACCTAGTAACTCTGTGAATCACTGTTATAACAACCCATGCTACGGCTAAGCTAAACAGCCAAGCTAACTAGAGAACCTCTGCTAGCCTATAGCAGGATTCTCAGTCACTAGTTACCCTGAGGTTGGAATTGACAGTTGGCAAATGTGCAAATTTCAATGAAACAACGACTTTTCATCTGCTCTGGTTACATCTAATTGTTGTATTGAGTTTCTTCTTAACCATACAGACCATTGCATCACCGGCGTAATCATCCGAACATAATCTCCTTAAAATTGAGACATGATGTACGACGTTCTGACCCTTTGTGGGTATCATCCCTTTAGCGCATAAGATGAAAACATATTTCTTTGTCAATCAGGTGGTAGACCCCTAGGAAATCGTTTTGTCGGAAAAATATGTTACAATTTATTATGTCTATAGTATTCAGCTGTTACCATCTTGGGTTTTGCTATTTTGTTACCCTTTTTTGAAGTCCAGGAATAACATGCTTCGATTCGATCATAAACTATTGAGGAGGTGTGGCCGAGTGGTCAAAACGCTTGGCTGACCATTGAAACCTCGTGGACTTGAATCTCGTTGGAAGAGCTATATGCGAACGAATCTTCAACTGTGCTGTCCGTTTGTTGGAATTCGATAGAAAAGTATACACAGCATCCCTATGGGGGACAAGCTGCAGATTCAAGGGATTTCATGACCGAGAAAAATCGTAGACGGTACTGTTATTGTGCTCGAGCTTCTGCGCAAACGGTTCCAACAAATATGTGAAATCTTTCGTATCGTGGGCAATGCAGAACTCAACGCCCACTCAACGTCATGCCCTTGCACAATGGGATAGTAGCTCGTGGACAAGAGTAAAAAGCTGTAAAGTGTAAATCTAAGGTTTAAGGCCCTGGCCACACAATCAAATATATTGTTCGTCAAACATTGGAGATTCGCTTCATAAAACAATGTTTGGCCGTTTGGCCACGTCACAAAACACTGCTTGAATAGCAGAAGTGAATTGAGTAATGATGTTGTAAAGCGTCAAAAACTTTTTCTGTTTTTCACCAAAAAAAAGTTTGAGGAGCGAATAGAAGATACGGCATTCCACTGATCCATGGTCCTAAAAGTTTTGTTATTATGCAACCTCTATTTATATAGTAGTTGCTGTTGTGGTTTGTTGAGAAAAGCCGAGAAAAGCATACTTAATACCTTTATACCTGGTGATAACTACACGGATTTGCAAAGTGAAAGAATAAAAGAAATTGAATACTTATGTTGCATCGTTTATTAGGCTGTAAAACCTCAATCAAAACCGTATGTTATTGAAATATTTTTCAGATGAAGAGTTACAACATACATGTCGTTCACACCTCGTTCAGACGTCGTGTCGTGTTAGAATCGCGTCGTGCCGGCGCATAGGCTCGACACTTGGAACGACGCTTGATGCAGATGTTGTCCCAACCGGCGCCCATTCCTTACGCCTGGCAGTCAAGTTAAAAGTTTTGGCACGGCATTGGCTTGACGTATCAACCACGGAGCGTTCCCTGACCGTGCTTATGTCGAAACACTGCCGTGCGGCACGGTAAAATGTGTGTTGCCAAGATTTTAGCTCAAGCTAGAATCACTGGTTGATTCAGACCAGACGTTGTGCTGGCGCCACGACACTTCCGTGACGTCGGAACTGGCCATACCAAATGATTGGATGTTTGTTTTGCGTCATTTCGCTAGCCACAGTCCCTTTTATTGGAGGTGCAATAATAAAGACTAACAATTTTAAGAATAACGTTCTTAAAAATAACAATTTTAGCATCTAGTACCCCTTGAGGCTCTGCAGTTTCCTCTATGTTCCAAGAATCCATTTGGCCGGTTTTGGTTCATTCATGCAGTTCTGTTTTGGTTTGCGCTAGTAAAAACCATCATCGCTTTTAGAGGCAGTTTTAGCAAAGTTTAATCATAACGCATGTTCTACAGGTTCAATGTTAGTTACCTTAGCAGGAATATCTTTAAGAGGAAAATGCAACAAAAGATAGCTGTTTTGATAATCTATACTTGCCTCTTATTCAAATCTGAATCTGCAGACAGCAGGTCAAAGAGAGGTTGCTGGTTGTGGCTTACTGACGCATAAATGATCATGGCCAACACCTTGCTCTAAATTTAACCAACAGAAAAACCGAGAAACTTTGGTTGACGTCTCTATAAACTTTTCTTCACCAAAGATAAAGAAAACACGAATTCGATACACATGTAAAAGAATATTTTTAGCATGTTGAAACATTGTGTCAAACACATCTTATAATGACTGACGAGTTCTACCGAGTTTCAACCACTGTATCAGTGGCGTAGCAGAGGTATATGGGGCCCTAGTGAAGTATGGGAACTGGGCCCCTCCTTGTACATATGTCTAATTAAAGGGACTAGGAAACTGCAAATATATAGAAGCTTTTCGGACATTCGTATTACTTTTCGTCTGTCAGATTCCACTTCTTCAAGTTATTAAAGAAGGCCATATTTTCCTTTTTGTTCAGCTAATGAGCAAAAAACTATGAAACTGCAGTACCTAAAAACATACCTAGCTATAAAAAGAGTATTTCAAAACGTTTTAATGGAATATTGTCAGAACTTTTAGTTCTTACAAGCAGTTTTTTACAAAAAATACATCTATTTCATCTTAAAAATGATGACTTCATCTTATTTTAAAGGTTGGGGGCCCCCTTTTGTCCCTTTGATCCCTATTCGGTGGGGGCCCTTAGTGTTACGTAATCACCATCGGCTACGCCTCTGCTATTGCCATTTTCAGTACACTGATCGTTAGTCTCAAGAGTGCAGTGAAAGGACTTAAACCCCAAATTTCTGGAAAATGTAGTTATACCTAAATATACCTGAAACTCAATTCATTCAGTTATAGGAAAGTCTGATGGAATGCAGTTGCCTTCTCCTGTTGTTGACTATTTGTCCCGCAGATCTGATGATAATTTCAAACAACTAAGAAACCATGAAAGAATGTTGTGGTGAAGATAAGAATCGTGAAAAGCTGAAAGAATTATCAAAATAAGTCGCTTGAATATCTCTAATACACGCTTTTTTTATAAGGAACCTACCTCAAGGCCTAGTTCTCAAAGTTCCTTATTTTTGGGCCTCTTTTGAGGCAATTGTAGTTCCAAAATTTCCTTTATAGTTCCTTAATTTTAACTGCACATACTGTGGTCTTAACAATAATAGAGAGACATTTGCATGTGAGCAAAGCTCGAGACTACTCAAAGAAACATTGGATACATGCTTAACGTACAATTTATGTGATTTTCGACTGCAAATGAATGGAACTGGCTTTCTAATTCTTGATTATTTGCAGTGATAAAAGTATTCAACATTCAAAAGTTCCTTAATGATTTTCTCCTTAGTAGTATAAGTTCTTTAAATTTTCGGGCCTTCTACATGTAGGTTCCTTATAAAGTGGTTCTTTATAAAAAAAGCGTGTATTATCATGGAGGACACTACAGCTCGGTCTGGTTGACATATTGCCTCAAACGCCGCTGGCATCTTAGGGATTCCTGGGTATGCTGCAGACAATGTTTTGCTAGAAGAATTTGGTCGATTATAGCCGCCAGTACCTTAAGCAAAACCTTGAGCATACAGGTATTTCTTTATTAACAAGGAAAAATTCATCGCTACGCTGCAGCCTTTTCATTATTGTCCAACCATAGTTCAATTTCTACTAAGCTAGATGTTCTTTCTTCCACTGAATTTGATGCACCAATGTTTTGATTTATGTAGATTCCCATATTACCTGCATCCCTAAGCAGCATTAAAATGTACACACTGTATTAGAATGTCAACAGATTAAAACATCAATAGATCAGAACATCGTTTGTAAGCAAAGTTCTTGATACCGTGAGAATGTGGTCAGTCTCATAAAAAGTAGCTATCCTAGCTGTACGACAAGGAAAAAGGGGGGCAATAGCTCCCTGAAATTTCTGAACCATAGACTTATTACATCTTGTAAAGTTATCAAACTCAGCAACAACAAATTTTACACAGCTGAGGGGCGATTCACTCCTGCAAATTCTCGTACATCCTCTCTCGAAAACCTATTGTTTCCAAGGAGATCTCTTGGAAATCCTTTTGTTTTAGTTAAAATCCCGTACGCCCCTTTGGAGAACGATGCGTACAATATAGTCGTAGGAGGCTGTTGGGTTATGGTGGAATTAGTCCAACTCTTTAGATGGAGAACCGAGAACTCTCCCTCGATACTGAATATTTCAATCTTTTAAAACAGTTCTTTAGGATAAAAGTTCAAATATATGGGTTTTTTTCCCGTCGCCTTCCTAATCGATGCGCGGCTTTGTTGCGTTGTTAAAACTCCAGAAATACCTAGTGGTGCAGAGTTTAAGAAAAATCGAACAATCTGTCATTTCTCTCTTTCTTCTTTCAACAACTGAGAATGGTTCATACTGCAATATATCTTGTTTGAATAAGATACAAGTTTCATGAATGCCTTTAATGAAAAGTTTCATAAATACTAACATAACGAAGTTTTTAAACTAATAGCTAAAAATGTTTCGGATAATAAAAGTCATTTTCAAGAGTTTTGGGTTTGTTCATTGGCACTCTTTTCTTCCAACTTCTGTCCCGGAGCAGTACCAACATCTTTCGAGACTTGAGATATGGCGTTTGTAAGATAATCAGGTAACGGTTTGAACGGCTGGTTACTTGGTGTGAAGAAATTGAAACTCCTCCTTGCAAGAAGCCTCAACGCACGCCATCCAAATTGCGATTTGTTTACAAGCTTGTATTCATCTTCAATGCCTGCTTCAGGATCTGCCTGCTCGATTGCTTCTTCAAAGAAATCTTTCAGCGACGGAAGGAATTTCGTTCTGTTATCAGCTTTGCATGCTTCCAGATTATCAGGGCAAATATTCCATAATCGACTGAGTTCTTGACTTCCTAAGTCTAACTTCTTGCTAGTGCCGAAAGCGACATCTTCACCCATGCTTCGCTTTCGAGATCTTTTAATTGTGGTACTCTCAGTGACGTCATCAGCATCAGCTTTGCGGGCAAAGCTAGGACAACCTTCGTTCTTCCAATTCATCCAGTTTTCTTCTCGATTCAGAATATGCAGCACTGTCTTTACAAAAGCCTCGCCATCTGGTGGAGTTTCTGTTAGAAGGTTTATAACTTTGGTCTTTGTGTCGCTTAGCCATTGCTGTTGTTGATCGTTCAACGTCTGGTTTGGTTTTGAGTTGGCATTCAAGAACTGGAACAATATCAAATATTGTACCAGAATGTGACGTCTAAAATTACTGTCGTTTAGCTGCAAGTCCATTAGGTTCTCGTTTGTTAAAAACTTCGGAAAATATCGTTTCAGTGAGTTGTCTTCCTTTATGATGTCTGCTAATGTTATGCTGTCCTTCTGTTCTGCTCCTTTCTTACGACGCTGCACATGTTCCAATTTATGGCTTGAAAGAGTTTTCAGAACCTGTAAAATTGATAGAGAAGTTTACAGAATATTTTGGAAATCAGTTGAAGTTTTCAGTTTTGTTATCAAAAGTGGTAAAGGGTTACCCTATTACTTAAGACACAAGGCATATCAAGAGTTTGTAACATCAGTTGCTCTTTCCTGAATTGAAAAAAAAACTTGCAAAGTCCAGCACAGCAACGCATGGTAATGTGCCAACTTAGCTGTCATATTTTGTCATTGTTTAGGCTATTCAGCTGAATGGCATGCTCAAATAACAATCATTGCACACAGTCGTGAAACTAAGCAAAAATACATAAAAAATTGATTGTGACGTCTTCTGAGTGTGGAGTCCCTAAATATTCATCACTCAGTATGTAGGTATGTGGCAAATGATCATGGCATGATAATCACAACTGATTATGACAAGCCTTTGATATCTATAAGGGCAATGTTTTAAGAGAGCTCTGTTTCCCATCATAAGGCAATGACTGGCAAGATCTTAGAACAAGTCACTAGAACCTCAGTAGTAGGTTATCTAATAGAGACCCTCAACCCTTGCAGTGACACTGCCATAGGTAGGGCTTGAACCCCAACCTCGCTGAGCTTCTGACACCACAGGCCAGCTGGAATAGGCCATGACACAAAAGAACCTTTAAGTTAGCATATCACAAATATGCTTCTCTTTGTTAATCTGTCATGATAAGCATTGAGCATCACATCTTGGAATGCACCCTCACTGGAGACCAATAAGAGAACATCATAGGTTCAGTTTGAAGGTGTTAAAGAAGTGAAATAAGTCCATTTCTTTACCTGTGTAGTATTCATTTTGAGTGAGCGCCATCCCACTGGTGTATAACACTTAGATGGATTACTAAAGAAATCTTGCATGGACCATAACTTCACATACAAGCCAAAATCAATTGGGTTAGAAGAGAGCAATTCACCCTCCTCAGTGTCCATATTATCATTATTTTTAACATCATTCAAGTCCATGTCAGTCTGTTTTTTAAATATGGTAACATTGTCAACATTAAAATGACTCATCAAGTTCAAGGCTGATTTTTCATCCAAAGGAAAAAGTCTAGCCAAAAATAGCTGAATACGTCCACAGAAAACAGTATTTTGGGACTTAGATAGTCGTCTCAAGATGTCATTACACATCCTGAGAAGGTGATTCTTGCAAGTCATAAAGAACAAATCTGATGTCCAAACAGGGACACTTTCTTCCACAAAACTAAACAGTTCAAGGCATCTATCTATTGTTAGAGTTTCTGCCAAGTCTGCTAAAAGCAACACAGGAGTGCTGCTTGTACACAAGGAATTTCTCGCACATGAGATCGCAAATTTTACAAGTGAAATTCCAGGGGACATGACATCCATGTTGCTTGTCTTTTCAAGAATCAACTGCTGTAAACATTCTTTGAATGCTTGATCAGAGCATGCTTTCTTATCCAGATCAGATCCAAGTTGAACATCTTTGAAATTTTCCTCAATACTTTTTGTGTCAGTATCATCCGATCTATCTTCAATGTTCTTACAAAATACCTTTTTGGTTGAAGCAAAATCAAATTTCTTGTCCGCCATTTTCATCGTCGTTGGAGAAAGAGGCTTGGTAATAAGGATAAACCCCACGTGATTGAAACCAAACCACGCACGCGCGTTTCGAAAACGTTTGCGACCATTTTGGTTTTTCAATAGGCCCTTCTAGTTTTTGGCAACAAATCTTGTTAAAAAGTCATCAAAATAGCGATAAAAAGAATCGAATTATTGCAGAAATATTGGAATACAAGAATCACATAATAATATAGGCTGTCATCGGCAGACTGGCATTGTTGGGCGGTTTTAATAGGTGGGCCTAAATTTTCACAAGTTGGCCTAAAAAGAAGCCAAAACAAAGCTGACTTATTGTGAAAATTTTCAGCTAAGGCATGGCGGACGCTTCAGCAAGATCATTGCAATATGAGTATAAAGCGGTAAGTATATTTTGTTTTGTAGTACGGTAAGTATTAATTTGCCCCCCCTCTCTTCACATTGCAAGTTTGGGCAATTGCATACCCAAGTTTTTCAATACTAGAACAATAGGCTAACAATAAGGTTGAACAATGGTTGAACAATTGGGCTCTTGCACACCAAGATCTCATTGTGAAAGGCCACACTCGTAAATGGTCTCTCTGATGAGACAATGGGTGAATGAACCAAAAAGGTTGCCCTTGTACCCATGAGATGTCCATGCTGCCCGTTTGCAGAGTATGGCAGTTTTCAACAAGGTCTCAGGTGTTCAAGAGCCACTTTCTATCTTATTGTTAGGGTAAAAGATCAATTCACCACACTACCAACTGACCACAACCAAAT
This sequence comes from Chrysaora quinquecirrha, assembly GCA_014526335.1. NCBI lineage: Eukaryota > Metazoa > Cnidaria > Scyphozoa > Semaeostomeae > Pelagiidae > Chrysaora > Chrysaora quinquecirrha. The sequence goes on from JACTAT010000014.1 coordinate 385,164, forward strand.
CATCACACATCTGTTCAGCTGGCTTCTTCAAAAGAAGACTCTCCACCTGTAACTGAACAAATCAACTCTTTCAGGACAATAAACAGGGGTTTGGGGGCAGTGCCATCAATATTTTTGATAGAGCTCTGAAAAGCCATCTAAAAAGCTTTCACAAATTTCATGAATTTGAATTTGAACTACGGCAAGTTGACCACCAAGGTGTGGCGAGTTGACCGGAAAATAGTGGCAATTTAACCTGAAATTTGTGGCAACTTGATCTAGTGGCAAGTCGTGAGCCTATTGTTCTATAGAAAAATTTGGGTGTGCAAGTCTGCAGTTTGGTACTTGAGAACTGCCATCCGCAGACTAGCGGCCCTAAAGAGCATTGATAGAGAGTTCTTGCTTGCAATAACAGATTTAACCTTCTCAGATTACTTGTGTGTGAATGAAACCTTGTGTAATTTTAATGATACATCAGGCAGTATTGACGAAAAATTGCCTAGCATTATTAAATAGTCAGTCTGCAGAGTGTGCACCATTTCAATGAGATCAAAGAAACTGCTAGTGCAGGGGCTGAATTATGATTTATCAGAGACTTTTGCACAGAAACAGTAGAACAATGGTGCATTGGTGTACTGAATGATTTGAGCAAAAATATCTTGGGTGCATGACTCACACACTCTCAAGGCTGGCTAACAATGAAGGTTCCTTAAGGTTTAAATCAGCTTGAATAAAACTTCCTATTTTCTTAGAATTCAAATCTTGTATTGCAAGCAGATTTATCATTAATTGAGAGAAGAGCAAGAGATGAACCAACTGGAGAGGTCCTTTCTCTTGTTGGCCACCTTGGTGGCAAAAAGATGGGAGACAAGGCTCAAAGAACTTCTGCACCAGAACTGAAAGAAAGGAAAGCCAAGTAAGTGATGCTTAGAAGTGTGTAATAGTTTCTGTATGATTTGTGTAAGAAGGTTCTTCATTGCTAGCTTGAATGTTTTTTAGAGATCATTAATTGAGAAAGTTGAAATAACCAAATTGATTGCCCCTTTGTTTTCAAGAGACCATTAGTCATGGTCACATAGACCAAAACCAAGACTGGTTTTCATACACTTTAATTCATTGGTGATGATCACTGATTCGATCTGAATGCTCTAATACTGCCCACATTGGTTTATGAAAACCATGCAATGTATTACTATTTGGACAATCAGCATGGGCAATCATCTCCAACCACCTCACATCTCTGAAACAATGTCCACTTCTTTGCTATTGCAATCAAGCTTTTTGTATTAGAAAGGCAAAACCTTCAAGATAACAATCACAGTTGAGGGTTTTGTTATTGCCATTGTGATAAGGATGTGTTGTAAAGACTCAAATTAATGTTCAAACTTCATTTTAATCATGTAAAGGTGAAGGTGATATGCTGTACTTAGTGCCAGTCACTAGAATTTCAGAAGTAGAAAAGCTAAGGTTATTTAGTAGCATGTCACTCTGTTGAATTTATAAATCCTTTACTGGGATACCTATTGCTTTTGTAGAAATCTCTAAAAATTCATTTTGTTTCAATGGGAATCTCACATGCCTTTCAAGGAGTGAAATGCTCATTGAGGGAGATCTTGAGCCTTGTTTTGTTGCTACTGTGGCTTTGGCTTGATATCTGCCAATTGACTGAGTTCATAACACCATAATCTGGACCCAGTCTAAAGGCCACAGCACCTTCTAAGGCAGAATTGCTTTAAGACATAATTTTTTAAGAGGAATGAAAAATGATGTGATAAATTATTATTATTTTTCAGGAGGCAGAAAAAGCTGAGGCAGAAGACACATTCTCAAGTTCAGAGCTCCTGCTTTGTTGTCTGGAGAAACAGATGATATGGCAGGTATCTATTACAGACCAAAGACAAGAGAAACAAAACAGACTTATGAAGTTTTACTCAGTTTCATCCAAGCTGCTATTGGAGATCAGGTAAATTTACCTTGTTGCTCTTCAATTGATATTTGTAATTGAAATGATATATAAATCAACTTGATGAAAACTTTTTAAGGCCCTGGCCAAAAGATCAAACCTTGTTTTCCAACATTTGAGATTCTGCTTCACATGCAATGTTTAACCATTTGGCCATTTTGCAAAACATTGCTTGACAAACAGAATTTCTTTAGCCCTGCTTTTGAAAAAACATTCTATGTATGCTTGTATGAAGCAGAAAATGTTTAAAGAGCAATGTATTCTGATGTGGCAAAACAGTCTTTTGTTTGACAATCAAATCTCAAATGTTTGACAAACAATGTTTGATCAGTTGGCCAGGTACTAAAATAAGATCAAGCTTCATTAAAAATTTTTTCAAGATGCCTGAGGACGGTACAGATGCTGATTTATCTTATATTTGAGAAAGTCCAAAGCTTTCAAGAGCAATTGTTTTTCCTGGTACTTTTCTACATTATGGGTTGAGATAAACTCCAACATGAATGTACTGATGTATTCTATTAATGAATCCTTATATAATCAACTTTTTATCACTTTGTAGCCAAGAGATATATTGTGTGGTGCAGCTGATGAAGTATTGTTTGCATTGAAAGAAGACAAAACCAAGGTTAGGATTGATGAAATAGTTGCCTTTCATAATTTATTTTCTGAATATTAAGATCCAAGTGATGCTGCAGTAAAGCTAGTATGATCGTGATCTATTACACCAATTTGTCATAGGTTGGCTAAACCCTTTTAAACATCAGAAAATCCCATTTATTGTTACTTTGCATTCATTTGCTAAAAGAGGTGAACCTTGCTGTAAAGCTGTGACGATGTTTGATTAACTTGGTATTCATGGCACTTATTTATGCGGCCCTTGCACTCACTACAGGTCCTTTGTGGACTTTCCAGCTACTTAGAGAGCTAGTCTTACTGGCTCTCTTCTTGAAGATTTTCATATAAGGCTACAGACAGTAGTAAAACGATCTTGACATGCATAAACAGTAGAATTAAGTTTTATTTATTTCTTATTGTGTAGGAAAAGGACAAGAAAAGAGAGATAACATCCTTACTTGGTGACATGCCAGATGAAAGATTTGCATTGCTTGTTAACCTTGGAAAGAAAATAACTGACTATGCTGTTGAAAAAGATGCTGGAGGAGATGGTAAGTGGCTTAAATTTTCTGCATTTTGTGTACATAGTAAACTATATCATAGTAGCAAGGGATTCTTACTGTTTCTTAAAATAATTAACCCCTTGCTACATCGTCTTTCTGCCTTGTAACAAAATCTTTCAACTGAGTTTTGGCACATAATTTTTGGTGTCTGTCTGTGCTTGACTACAGAACTTAACAGTCTAGTCAAATTTAGTATATATGGCTTACCTATGTATATCGGTTTGAACATGTTGAGCCAACAAATCAAATGAAACTTTCTCTCCAAATAAATTGAAAAAGCTGGATTGATTTGCAGTGCAGTGACAGTTTTGATTTTTCTTCTATTGAGTTTTCCTTTTTTGCTCCAATTTGGTAGTAAAGCCTGTAGGAGTATATTTATTGAAGATTGAAAATTGACTTGCACCAGTGTCATTGGAGGATGGAACTTAGCTGCATTAGGTTTGGCTTGTAAGAGATGCAATGCTTAAACTAGGCTGTAGAGTACCTTACATAAGGTTTAATCGAGCAAAAAGATATTCCTTAGTTGCCAAAATGTACTGCATACAAAACGGGGCAGCATAGCGATTTGTTTGGTGTAGGTGTTCAACTTTTGCTCAGATACTAATACTCAAAAATCAATACTGTTAAATTGATTTGACAGGGTCTTTCTAAATACTGCACCACTTCATGGAGCTTTGTACAGCTTTTTAGTCGTTTTTGTTCAACTGTATTGTTTGTTCGCATCTTTTAGAGGATATGATTGATGAGAACTATGGTGTTGCTGTTCAATTTGATGAAGATGAAGAGGAGGTTAGTCCATAGGATTGTAATAAAATGAGAAAATGCTTTTTTGTTAACTAATTCGAATCGCATTGTTCGAAAATCCTTAAACATGATGGGACTGTTTGTGTCTGTAATAATACCCTTGCAAGAGCTTTGATTACACAAAAGTTGTCTGATCATAAGATGCAAGGTAACATAAGAAGACATCGTGAAAAGCTTGCAAGTGGTAATCTTGTTTTTGAGTTTATTAAAAGGTCTGTAGGAAAGGAGCGATTTTGTTGGGGGGCACCTCCTTATTCTTCAAATAATAGGATTGATAGGTAACCATACAGCTAATACATCAAAACAATAGATTGTGTAAATATTGGGGAATCAACCCAACCTTCCCCCAGTTATGTAAAATCACTGAGATAATGAAGATGACAGGAAGTTTAAAATGAAAAGAAATTCCTTTAATATGAAAATTACCTGCCTCTACAATGTATAACTATTTGTACTTTTTGAAATAACATTGACTCTTCAATATTCAATTCGAATGGTAGCAGCTTAGTATTACAGTAAGTAGTGCATGAAAACCATTAAAGGAACACAACATAGATTCAGAGGATTTTGCCACAAAAAGATGAATAGTACTTGAGCTTTAGACCACTTAAAACAATGTTATTGAAAGAGCTACATTTTCGGATACATTTTTGAACATGCTTGAAGCTTTTTGCCTCAAACATCTGGGAGTATGACCTGGAATATAAAAAGTTTTAATTGTAGCTGACCCTAGAAGTAAGATAGGAACGAATGGCTCAATATACATCAATATGTAAGACAGCTTATTAAACTGATTGCTTAAATTTCAAAGGAAAAAGAAGTTGATGAAATTAAAGAAGAATCAGAGGAAGAAGAAGAAGAAGGCATGATGGAAACAGATTTTGACTCGACATTGAAAGGAACGGTAAGTCATGATGTAAATCAGTTGTTAACTGAGGGGCTACCATAGATAAAAAATATAAAATGAAAAAAAAAAATGAAATGAAATGATAGTAGCCATAGTCCAACGATAGTCCATTATAGTAGTGTCCTTCAGGAATAGTTAAGATGTTGATCTGGAGCAAACATGTTTAACACAAAATAAAATCACTGCAGTAAATTCAATCAGATCGTATTAGGAGTCAATTGAAAGAAACTGTGGAATCTCAAATTTGTTGATTAATAAGTTTTTCGTCTCTTGGAACTTGTAAGTTAGTCATCTTTTGAATCTGTAATATAATATTTTTGACGTGTATTCTACTTCGAATTTCAAATTAATTTTCAGATACTTTGATGTTAGAACTCATACTGTAGATCGTATTGATTTCTGGAACATATCATTTCTGGGGTGTTAGGCAAGGTCCTTTCAACTTTACTAACAATTTCTATGTGTTTTGGCTGTATCTGAACTGTTGTTAGAACAATTCATATTTACCGATGCTCAATAGAATAACAGAAGAACAGATTATCTGAAAGTAACTGAAATGAATTGACAAGTCATTATTAAAGCTTTTCAAAACAATAATTTGTATTACCTACCAGCCACTCAAAAGCTAGAGATTGCAAAGTTCACGTTCAATTCATTTTTTTGTGATAACTTGCGTTTGTGCTTTAAGTTTTACATTCTCGTATTTAACATTAAAATTAACATCCTCGACAGTTTAAGGTTGAAATCTGCAATAATGTAGCTGGATTGGTTGTTTTGAAAAAAGTTGAACTCCACGGGTGTTATTAGCGTAATATACTTTGGCCTTTTAGTTGGATGCACAAGAAGCGATGAACAAGAAGGCAGAAGAAGAATTGAACCCACATGACATTGACGCTTTTTGGCTTCAGAGAGAATTAAATAAGTTCTACAATGATGCAGAAGTATCTCAGTCTAAATCTGTGGAAGTCCTCCATGCACTTGAGGTGAAATTTTGCTGTTGGGATATTACTAGTGAATGACGGGGATCAGTTGTTAACTTAGCGTAGAAGTAGAGCATGCCCAACTTTCTGGAGCTGTGCACCAACTAGTTGCGGTCAAGGAGGAAGTGGTTGCCAACTAGATGTCAGAGTCCTCATGTCGACAGGTCAGTTGTGATCAATAAGTTCCAAAAAATCGCCGATTAGCAGTCGGCAGCTAGTTTTTGTAGATTGTTATAAGCCCAAGAAATCATAAGCTCTGCTTCTCTTGGGTCGTATAGTATACAACATTTTTGTACCTTGTAATTAGAATTGTATGCTATGAAAAAAAGTTGAATTGATTGACAGTATATGATTATTCTCTTGAATGCCTTTTTTACCCATAATGGATATGCCTCTTTCAAGAGAACCTAGGGTCATACAGATGTTGGCTGTCTAGCTATCCAAAGACCGAAATATCTATTTTCCCGGCTATAGCTATAGCTAATTTATCCTGATATTTTCTCCATAGCATTCTGCAGATGAAAGAGATCTTGAAAATAAACTCATGTTGTTGCTTGGTCATGAGAAGTTCTCAATCATCAGAAAGCTTAGAAAGAACCGAAAGAAAGGTTGAAAACTATAGCTAATATTTTTAAGAAATTGTTATTTCACTACTTTGATGGAGGGTCACTTTTATGGAGAATGCTCCTAATTTTCACATCACAACATTTTCAAGTTGTAGAATTGGAAGCAAAGGGCCACAAGGGTATGTCCAAAGAATTTTTTCCCCGTTTCTGCACTCGAGAATATAAGTGAAAATGGTCGTATTAAAGTTCATAACATCACCCTTGTCTAAGTGGTCTATGGTCGGCAACACGCATTATGGCCTAAATTGGTGGTATGCCACTGAAAAATCGTTGGCACTCTGTCCGGACATCGGAATATTTTTTGTTGCTGTCTGAATATGATAGCCCAGCATATAAGAGCCTGCTAAGTGTAACAGATCACACAGACGAAAGCTTATATTATCCTAGCATATTTGAATTTTTTCCATTTTTTGTAGTTCTCTACTGTATCCTACTTGCTTCTGCACAATCTGACAAAGAACGCCTTGAAATCGAGGAACGTATGAAGTCTCAACCAGACTTGGCAGAGATTCTCCACCAGCTATCTGAACAAGAACCCGAGGCTATGCAGGCAAGTTTACATATCTAAACAACCCATTGCATTTACGTAAATCGGTCTTGGCCAAACAAAGTTTTCTATCAACCCATTCACATCGCATTACTGTAACTGCAATTGTCATTGGATATACATGTTTATCGAATATTTCTCTACATCGCCTTTGCCTTGAGATCATGATAGGTTCTTGCTTCAGATCATCTAAGGGGCTTTGTTTGGTTAATGGTTTTAATATATTCTCAGAGCTTTAAGATTCTCCATTATTGCATTTATTTGGCGTTACTCCATCAGGAAAAATGTTTTGAAATGTATCATTTTCCTTCGCCTTTTCAAAGCTACAGACGTGTAAATCTTAATAAATTTTTACAGGAAGAGAGAGCCAAGAAAGCTGCAGCTAGAAAACAGAGAGCTGACGCAGAGAGCACAGGGGAACATGACGACAAAACAGTAAGTTTTTGAACGTCAAAATATTGCTTCACAAGCAGTGTTTGCTTGACTATGTGTTAGAAAGTTTCAAAACATTTTCTGTTTGTTACCAAAAAAGTGTTTGAAGAGAAATTAGCGACAAAGCCCTAGGCTCCCAGTCCCACCTCATTTGCCTTGTTCGTGCTTCTGCTATTTAAATCTCGTCAGTACCATACATATGTCGAGTCCCATCTTTGTGTTATACCAATTGTGGAAATGTCTATGCTTTTGCCGCACTATTCAAGAAGGCTTTAATAAGTTAAAGATACTAATAAAAAATAGATCTATTTAGCGTTTCCTGTATTATTTCTTGCTCTTCGTCCTGTTTTCAGTTTCTACCTGCCCTTGGTTTTGTAATACATAGTAAGCTTCACTATACATCCTCCATTATTTAAACAGAGTGAATCCAAATTGTTTGAACTTGTTTTCCTTTCATCTCAATTTCATTTTGCAACATAGGAGACACGGAAATGTACAATGTTCGTAGATTTTTTATTGAAAAACGTCACCAAGCTAAAGATACTAAAATTTCGAAGATATTGATTTTTCACGGTAGAATATTTTGTTTGTGACTGGTCAATCCTCTGACAGCAACATAACTGCTTGCAATTCAGAATTCTTTAGAAGAGAATTTTCAAAATTCTGTTTAAACTCTTCAGTTGGAGGATCTGATCGAAGATCTACTATACTATTGTTTTGAATGTTTTGAGCACTTAGAACATTTAATTTGGTTTGATTCATTTCAAGGGTCGTTTGAATCGAAAGCTTGTTGATTTGGAAGATTTATCGTTCAAAGAAGGCAGCCATGTGATGTCAAACAAGAAGTGTCAACTGCCGGATGGATCATTTAGAAAACAGAGAAAAGGTTATGAAGAAGTGCATGTACCTGCCTTGAAACCTAAGTCTTTTAAAGATGGCGAGGTAGGTGTTTCTTAGATTTCGGTTACAACTGTTTCTTATGCGCTGTTCTCACATCGTCGGAGACGACCAGGGACACAGAGTCCAGAAATACTGACAGTAGCACGGCTGCGAGCCAATTTGCCTGGTATTATTGAATTTGAGGAAGGTCACGTAATTTTGATAAGAAATTTTTGAAAGTTTAGAAAGACTTTTTCAGCTAATATTGGCTGCCGTCTCTAAGTCTCAAATAGAGGGATTCTAATTTTGATACTGGAGCAATTTTTTTAATTCTAATATACAACGGTTGTTATCGTGGTCGTGGTAATTAACATGAGTTAAATAAAGAAATATATTCTATAATGAGGATGGCTTGGATGGCTTCAATTGGTCACCGGAGGAAGGTTCTACATTATCTGAACTCTGCGGGGACAGATCAGGAAAAATTTAAAATTGGTTCAACATTTTTGAAGGCGCAATCGCATCCCCGTCTCGAACGATGTAATGGGGACATGAAGTTTAATATGGGAACTTGTTTTTAAATCGTTGACGATGTAGACAGGGACTAGCTGCGTGCTGACAAAAGCGACTACTTTGAGGATCTTTCTGTGAGTCCCAATCGTCCCCGTGGCAAACGATTGTAGGGGAACACGAACACCGCCGCCACGACAAGGATGCGTCGCTTAAGACGATATTGAAACCAGGCTTTACGACTCATTGAGAATCTATGACTTGATAGCTCAGTTGTTTGAACGTTGGGTTAAATAGTCAAAAATCGTTCCTTGAAGGAAGAAGCTTTGGCATATCTGTCTAAAAGTCGCGAAAGTTTATTCCAGCGAAAATATTTGAAACACGATATTCGTGAAGGTTTATTCTGCCTATGTCTAAAGAAGATCGTCAACAATAATATATTAATCAATTCGCCTCCTTATTTTCCTGAAGGCTTTGGTCCAGATTACAAGCCTTCCAAAATATGCTCAGACAGCCTTTGAAGGATATCCAACATTGAACAGAATTCAAAGTCGCCTTTGTGATTCAGCATTGAAAAGTGATGAAAACTTGCTACTCTGTGCCCCAACTGGTGCTGGTAAAACCAACGTTGCTCTTCTGACAATCTTACGAGCCATCAGTAAACATATCAATATGGATGGTACTATCAATGTAGCTGGATTCAAAATCATTTATATTGCACCTATGAGGTCACTTGTTCAAGAAATGGTGATGAATTTCGGCAAGGTAATAGTTTTGCTTTCTCCATTTACTATTCTGCAATAGTGCTGCATTATATTCTGTTCTTTGGCAGTAGTGAGATGTTAAGTATTAAATAGCCATTTTATAGTCTTTACTTGCCTAGAGCAACTCGGTCGACTTTACCCCTGGTCTGGATGCATATAGCATAAAGTAGGGTGCAGTCACACACAGCGCTCATAGCCACATACCAATCAGCAGTATTTGCACTAGGAAGAATCTGGAACGGGTAGAACAATTTGTGGCTGATTTGCTACCACTGCCACCTCTTGGGCTAAAGAATGTCAACACGTATTCAATACTCTCTAACAATATTCATTTTAGAGACTGAGTTCATATGGCATTACAGTGTCCGAGTTGACTGGGGATCATCAGCTGAATAAAGAGCAAATCGACGGTACCCAAGTCATTGTATGCACCCCCGAGAAATGGGACATTATTACCAGAAAAGCGGGGGAACGCACATACACACAACTAGTTCGACTCATAATCATCGACGAGATCCATCTTCTTCACGACGACAGAGGACCAGTGTTGGAATCAATCGTCGCAAGAACGATTCGGCAGATTGAAAGCACACAAGAGATGGTAAGGCTTGTGGGATTGAGTGCTACGCTGCCGAATTACCAAGACGTGGCACATTTCATGCGTGTTGATCCAGCCAAAGGACTCTTCTTTTTCGATAACAGCTTCAGGCCTGTCCCGTTAGAGCAGCAATATGTTGGAGTAACTGAAAAGAAGGCGCTGAAGAGATTCCAGGTAAGCATTGTCTTCTTCCTGATCTTTGTGTGAACAAAGGAGCAAGGATTGAAAAGTTTTATTCTTTCTGGGAATCTTGGACTTTGCCTTTCAAATTAAAGAAGTAAACTTCAGAAACCCTACTTTCGACTACACTTTTTTTTTTATAAAAAAACCGCTTATAAGAAAGCCACTAGTAAAATTTCTGGCAAATTACAATAGATTCTATTGTTCTTTTGTTTCTTAAAACAATAGAAAACAATGGAAAATTTAAGAAACTTTTACTAGTGAGGCTTTAGCTAGGTTTCTTATATAAAATACGTGCATTCTCTAAATCTCTACCCTCCTAGACTAAGACCTGCTGCTTAAGAACTAATCAATCACAGTATACGCAATATATCCACAAACAAACAAAATATCCATTTTGTTTAAAAGCTGTGATTTGTCTCCTAATTTTCATTTGCTTTGACTATCAGTAGCTCAGTCAAAACTGTTAAGGGGACTTGTAAGAAAATTCTTTATCGAATTAATCTGAATAGTTTCAGAGTTCATCATTATTTCAATGCTGAATTTTTCTCTGCAAACTTCCCGCTTTTTCCACCTCTGCACAGGAGAGCTTTTAACATAGCCAATCGGCACACAGGCAGCCCCTTCTGATAGGCATTGCATGATAGCGCATTTAATTGAATTGTATTGGCGCCAGATAACCAGCATTGAAGTGAACTGCTTTAACGTTGACTATTGTCAAGTTTATGTAAAGTCTTAATATTTGTATACTTTACTATACCAATAGAAAACTTAAAAGCTTTCACTTCAGTGCTCGAAATGCGATGCCAATGCAATTCAATTTGATGTATTTTTATGTGACTGGCCAGTGTCAAATATTGAAACTGCATCACCTATAAAGCCATATAGGAATTCGTGTTCTTGTTATAGGAGCCTACGTACGTCCCGTCGGGTTATCTCAGACCAGCATTATCCTTTAATAATTACCGACAGCTTTGAAGTCCAAGTTCTGTTGTATTTGAAAATGTTGTATTCTACTTGTACGTTGCATCTTTAGAAACTGGTCTTCTTCGCTTTAAATGATCTATACTTCCTTGCCTTTGAAGGCACCTTATTAGATGCCTCTTTCTTCATTAGGTCATGAATGACGTTGTGTATGACAAGGTAATGGACAATGCAGGAAAAAACCAGGTTTTGATATTTGTGCATTCGCGAAAAGAAACTGGCAAAACTGCACGTGCTCTAAGGGATGCTTGCTTAGAAAGAGATACGCTTGGTCAGTTCCTGAGGGAAGACTCTGCAAGTACTGAGGTTCTCAGGTAAATGATAATCCTTTCACAACGTTTTAGAAGTTTTCATGGAGATCATGCGGTTTATCTATAGTAAATTGGATACAATTGCAGCAATTTGGTAGCTTAGGTAGTATCCTGAAAACAGGAAAGTTTTTTTTGAAGTTCTTGGCCTTGTTGCAAAGTTTTATTTATCTTTTACCTAGTTATAAAGAACGGTTACAATATAGGTCAATCAACAATAAGCCGTTTTCGTTACAACCTTACAACAACGGACAAACCAGGGAAAATTGTTCTTTGTCCGTCGGACATTATGGTCCAATAATTTCATTTAGGACTTCTTTTTGCGTGGTTTTGGTGATTGAACCAACGAATGTGAAGGTGCTGTGGCATTGTGTTCTTATCGAGTTGGCACATGGTGACAGGGGCTCGGCGAAATCGCGTTCAAACCCCAGCTACGGCAGCGACAGAGCCAGAATCGAGGTCTCAATTAGTTAACCTACAACTGAAATCCTAGTGACTGGCACTAAATACACCATCTCACCAATTTCTCAATGTTGATTGTTCGTTCGTTCATTTAGTCTTTATCTTATTTTGCGAAGGTCCATGGAAGCCATATCCGTTAGTTTCTGAATGTACTGGGAGCATGTTAAACTTCTTAAAGCCCACATTTTTTGCTGTGGATGAGGGATTTCGTTTCTCATATTAGAAAGGCTTCGCCACCGTCGAATATTTCTTTAGGTCAACGTAGAGAACTTTTTTGAGATTAGCAGATGTATTCTCGTATTCATGAAAATGTAGCCTGCGATTCTGCTCTTTCATAGGACTGAAGCTGAGCAAGTAAAGAACCTCGAGTTAAAAGATCTCCTGCCTTATGGATTCGCTATCCATCACGCTGGAATGACAAGAGTTGACAGAGCTCTAGTTGAGGATCTGTTTGCTGACAAACATATCCAAGTGTTGGTTTCTACTGCTACTTTAGCCTGGGGTGTTAACTTGCCTGCACATACTGTCATCATCAAAGGAACACAGGTTTGTAATTTATTATTATTGAAGAATTAGCCATGGACTATGGAGCCATTGTAAAGTCCAACTACTTGGTTAGGTTTTGAGCTACTTTAGGTTTCTCAATGAAGCTTCTCAAGTTTTTCTTAAACAATGTAGGATTACTTTTATGCCAGGCCAATGTCGACATTGCGCACAGTCAAAATTAGTTGCAGACTGCTTATCGGCGATTTTTCGGAACTAATTTATCGCAATTGACCAGTCGACATTAGCGCTCTTGCAACTAATTGCAACTAGTTCCTTTTTGACGGCAACTAGTCGATGCACAGTTCTAGAAAGTCGGGCTTGTTCTACTTTGCGATTAGTTGAAATCTGGTTCCCATCTATGGCAGTCGACATGGGTGCTCTTGCGACCGCGATCGACTGTATCCTATAAGTTCTGACTAGCTGTTGACATATTGACATAAGTAAAAAATAGATGGCGTTAATTCTTTTGTATCGTAGGTCAACATAAGCCTGGCTTTAAGGCTTTAGGTTTCACGTTTATCTATATTGTGCCGTATGCAGTTCATTCTCAAGTCTTTTATATAATTTTTTCTCTCATCACTTGTTATTCTGTTATGCAGGTATATAGCCCAGAGAAAGGCAGATGGGTGGAACTGGGTGCGTTGGATATTCTACAGATGTTTGGTCGTGCTGGTAGGCCGCAGTATGACACCAAAGGCACAGGAATACTACTGACAACGCATTCGGAGCTACAATATTATCTATCTTTGCTGAACCAGCAACTTCCCATTGAGAGTCAATTCATATCCAAAATGGCGGATAATTTGAATGCTGAGATTGTGCTAGGAACAGTTCAAAATGTCAAAGATGCTGCTACTTGGCTTGGTAAGAACTGATTTTGCCTGATTTAGTAGTTGCTAGCAAAACTAATGCCTTTTACACAGCTGAGTATGAGGGGCGAATCACTGACTGAAATCACGTATGCTTTTTCTATGAATCAAAGATATGGCAAGCCGTAACATCTCGAAGGCCTGACAATTCCGCAATAGATGGAGTCGGCGGCATTTGATCGTGATGTATCTCGTTTTATAACAATATTGATCCAAAAAATTCAATACTTGCTTTTTGCATCATGATTAAATGCCCCCGACGCCATGTTTTGTAGTACTAACAATTCGCACCATAGGATGGTTTGCACTCTATTGTCTGAAAGAGCGTAAAAACAATGTGTATTTGAGCCTTCAGAAAGATTCAGCTTATTTGCTTTGAAACAAAAGGATTTCTAGGGATTTCTCAGTTTTTTTTACTAAACATAATGGGAATTCCAGCAACGATGTACGGGCTGTCGAAAAGAATAAAATGCCCCCCCCTTGGGTTAAAAGCTTATAAGCTGTTACCTATGAAATATTCGGCTTCATTAGCATCTGAATTCTGTTCTTGCTTTACTTTATCTTATCTCAGCTTTTATTAACTAAAATTCTTAGCAAAACGCACAGCTGCAGCATGAAAACTTTGAATAAACGTTTGATGCAAGCATCTGTTCTCTGTAGCTTTTTGAAATATAAATCTGAACTATATTTTGAGAGGCTTTTTGATATTTTCTTCTTAGGCTACACGTACTTGTACATCAGAATGCTACGTAACCCAACGTTATATGGAGTATCTCATGATGAGATGAAGAATGATCCTGTTCTTGAGCAGGTTTGTTTTTTTTTGAAAATTGCTGTGTAAGTATTTAAGCAGAATAAATGCTGACTCCGGCTGTCTTGTGGCCCTGGAGTCCCTGTCCCTCTGTGTAATAGAACTGGAAACTAATGTACTAATTTCTGCTTATTTATTCCAATTACTAACTTGGATAATTTTTTTATAAAGTTGTTGCAGCATGGAATAAAAATTGAAGTTGAGGAATTTGAGCGATGCTAACTGAAGAGTATAACTAAATGTAGGTTTAAATTAAATTTGAAAAGACATACCTTGAAAAAAATTTGTGATTTATTTTCAGCGCCGGTATGATCTTATACACAGTGCAGCTGTAATTCTAGACAAAATGGCATGATCAAGTATGACAAGAAGACTGGTGCATTCCAGGTAGGAATTCGTTAACACTATATGTGTTCTTGTCAAATTCGTGCTTTTAATGTTAGTCGATGGACAGTCTATTCAGGCGTTTTGTAATGTTGTTATATTGTGTTTCAATTAGACTACTGAAATTGGTCGCATTGCAAGTCACTATTACTGCACGCACGAGTCAATGGCAACGTACAACAAACTACTGAAACCAACGCTGAGTGAGATTGAACTATTCAGAGTTTTTTCACTATCATCTGAATTCAAATATATCAACGTACGAGAGGTAAGAATAAAGTGGTTAATAAGCTTTTGTTATTCATAGTTGACCATATTAACACGATCCCCTCTTATTTCTATTTCATTGGTTTTTATCTGCCAAGTGAAATGGTTTGATATAGAATGTTGTTTTTTGAGGCCGTTGCAAATAGGTGATCTTTAGAGATCACTGAAAGATATCTAAAGATATCTAAAGACTTTTTTTGCATCTTTGTTGATGATGTTGAATACCCATACATCCCAAGATGTTGATGATGAAACAAAGGCTGCTAATGTTATTGCTGTGGTGTTAGTTTTAGTTGGATAATATAAAATTGAACTAGGCAATAACTCTAAGTTGGTTTTTATATCATGGTCTATAAACAATTTTCTTCTTCGTATTTAAATGACTTTCTCGCTCATTCATGATTGCTCCCTCCAAACAGGGTCAAAAATTTATCCCTCTGTCTCAACGCATATTTGAAAATAAGACTAAGCAAAAGACTCGCTCTATACTTTTACATTCTTTACCAGACTACTTTTCTACCAGTTTTACTTTTGTTATGTGAAATTCCATATGGCAACCAAAATTTTTTCTGCATGCCTCCGTTGTTATAATAAAATTTTGTTTCTAAATCGAGTTGCTCTTGCAGGTATTAGTGTTGAAATAATTTTTTCCATTTTTATTCAGGAGGAAAAGCTTGAACTGCAGCAATTAATTGAGCGAGTTCCTATTCCAATCAAGGAAAGTATAGAAGAACCAACTGCAAAGGTGGGTAACATCACTGTTTGGATAAGTGCAGAAGGTTTTAGTGCAAAAGCTTCATGTCTTTAACGACGTGTTTGTTTCTTTTCAGATCAATGTTCTGCTTCAAGCATACATTTCTCAACTGAAGTTAGAAGGCTTTGCTCTCATGTCTGATATGGTTTACATCACTCAGTCTGCCGGTCGTTTGATGCGTGCAATTTTCGAAATCGTTCTTCATCGTGGCTGGGCTCAGCTAACAGATCGAGCAGTGAACCTCTGCAAGATGATTGACAAACGAATGTAAGTATAATTATTGCTGTTAACTTGTATTCATTCTGGCTCTTTCATGGTAACTGATTAAAGTTAGAATAACACCATTTGTAATGTAAGAATAACATTTTAAACAATGTCATATCTTCCAAGTGAGTTCCTTATACTCGGTTTATGATACTAAAACAGAACGTCCCAAAGTTTGGCATATTTGAAATTGAGGTTCCTTTTTTTACAGTGCTACATAACGGACACATGTTGGACAAATATTGCCGTCCGTTTTTGAGAGGTATCCGCTGTATAGAGGTTTACTTCTACAAAGTAAGCTTTGAGGCAAAAAAATTTGTCCGTTGTTTAGAGGTGACCGTTGTTGAAAGGTGTCCTCTGTACTGAGGTTTATTTCTATAAAGTAGTGAGTTTTGGGACAAAAAGGTTGTCCGTTGTTCAGAGGTGTCCTCTCTATTAAGGTTCATTTATATAAAGTAATAAGCTTTTGCACAAACGAAGCTGTCCATTGTTCAGAGGTGTCCGTTGTTGAGAGGTGTCTTTTACTTGATTCTATATAGAATTTTCTAGTTTTTTTCACTACCAATCACTTCATTTCATCCATTTCGTTTCATCGTAACTTTAGGTGGTTGTCAATGACACCTTTACGACAGTTCAAGAAGATTCCTATGGAAGTTATAAAGAAAATCGAAAAGAAAGACTTTCCTTGGGAGCGATTCTATGATCTTGGACACAATGAGATCGGTGAATTGATCCATGCACCAAAATGGGAAGAGTGGTACATAAATTTTTGCATCAGTTCCCTAAAGTTGAGCTTGCGACACATTTGCAACCAATTACAAGGTGAGCAGGACTTATTTCGTCTTTGTAGATTTGTGTTTCATCACGCTATTGTTTATTCTTTGAGGTCCAGCAAACAAGCCAAAATTTTGCTGCCATAACAATGTTACAGTATCTCATGAACCTATGAAGTATTGCCATGCATTAAAAACCATGATATAACTTAGAAAGTTTTTGTGAAGTAACAAACATCGATGTTTATCTGTAAAGCTGTTGTAAATATGATTGAAAAACACATTAAAGGATGCCTCAAGCACATTTAGCGCAAGTGATAACCACTACAGCACGCTAACTTCCCTTGCCATGTCAAGTTGCATCTAAGGATGCTCTGGACTGCAACTCTTACTTATGTCCTTCTTTTCAGATCAACACTAAGTGTGGAACTCACAATAATGCCTGACTTTCAGTGGGATGAGAAAATACACGGAAACGCTGAAGCTTTCTGGATTTTCGTTGAAGATGTTGATGGTGAAACTATACTTCATCACGAGTACTTTCTACTGAAGGCCAAATACGCTCAGGATGAACACACTGTCAAGTTCTTTGTTCCAGTGTTTGACCCTTTACCACCTCAGTACTTCATCAGAGTCGTTTCTGATCGCTGGCTCCGTGAGTAATTTTTTTACTTGATTGTTTTATAACAATACAATACTAGTGTCGTGAGAATCTAGACGCTGGTAAGATAGGAGCTCTTATGCAGGGACAGCTATCAAAGTGAGCTCTACGGGGGACGGGGGCTCTAGTGGGATAATTTTTGAATATATGTCCTTATTAAACCTTGAAAAGTACAGGCAACGTGTCACCTGGTTAATAACTGTTTATGACATGGCCTCAGGAAGTTAGCACAGTATGGTCATAAAGCTCACAATATTAAAATTTTGTCGGGGGCCCTTTTTGGTTGAGATCCTTTAGTTTTTGAACTAAAGGAGCCTAAATTGCGTTACACCACTGAATACTACCTTTATATTATTTGCTTGAACGGTTTACAAATTTACTTCTGTCTAATTAGGACGTTTACAGTGTAAAATGACAATAACAAATAACAAACATGATTTCCAACACATTATTGAGTATTTATTGCATTATTTAGTCAACCTCAAGAAGTCTAATAAATCAACATATACCTAGCATTTGATGTTCATTAAAATAGGTTAATTACTGATGAGCCTTGCCAGGCCGCCGTGTGCAATCGTATTGCTGCTCTCTTAATCCAGGTTCCAGGTTCCTGTCTGCAGGTTTTTTACAGCTGGATGTCTGCTGATTAATCTTGTCTTTTCTCAATCGCTTTTTAGACTCTGAAACTCAACTACCTGTGTCATTCCGTCACTTGATATTGCCTGAGAAGAATCCCCCTCCGACAGACTTGCTTGATCTTCAACCGTTGCCTGTTTCTGCTCTCCGAAGAGCTGATTTCGAGGCTTTATACAAAGACAAATTTCCTTACTTCAACCCAGTACAAACGCAAGGTAAGCAACTATTTCTCGTTTATTTAAATCTTAAATGCAGTTAGAACTTCTCCGATGATAGCTTTATTTACTGCAGCTAGTTTCCTCACTTCAAACTCATTTTAAATTCCTTCCATGCTTCAGTCAAAATATTCTTCCCAATTTTTGCAAAATATTCTTTGCTATAGAGAAAGTTTTTTATTGGTGGTTAGAAGGCAGGACAACAGGACAATCTTTGTATGTTATATTGTGCAAAGTTTGCTTGAATTATTTCAAGCAAGTTTGAATCGACAAGCTATCGACACTTTAGCCAATAGTTAAGTTTATGTGATATTGAAGTCGAATCTGTCAAAATATCTCAATACTGAAATTTACTATGCACGTATTCTTTCGTCTAGTTTTCAATGCTTTGTACAACTCAGATGACAATGTTTTCATTGGAGCACCAACTGGAAGTGGAAAGACGATTTGTGCTGAATTTGCAATAATTCATATGCTTTCTCAACAGCCCGATAGCAGATGCGTCTATGTAACTCCACTACAATCACTGGCAGAGCAGGTATGATGGTTAGATAAACAAAATAAAAAACTCAAAAGGCCTAAATTATGTGTTTTGTGTCAGACCAAGGAGATCAGCAATGCTTGCAGAAATGCCCTAAAATCTTGATTTTTCACTCGATACCATATATCTGCCCCCTTTTCTCCATAAACAATATTTGCTAATTGTAAATAATATTAAATTGAGGTCTGCAAGTCTACCCAAAACGTACAAACGCATTCCGTTAGCCTTGTAAAACAAATTTTTTTTCTTTAGGAAGCAGGAGTTAGGCTGTAAAGCATTGGCTAACATAGAACCATAGAGCATTGACATTGTGTTCAAAGTCAATCGACAAATTCGTAGAATTTAAAGCCTTTGTCCCAAGCCAACATTTACAAAGAAGGGACCTTTGTCAAAAAAAGCAGGCGTTGACTAAGCAGAACTGGATGCACAAACAAGTATATAACATACTGAACAGCTTTTAGGTCTTTTCTTACTGTATTGGGTACATATATCGTTGTTATAAAGGCCATCACCTAGAGGAAATATTATACAGTTCTTGGTGTTCAGTTTGCTAATTATCACGAAGACTTAACCGAGAACTTAATCGTATATAGTAATGGGATCGAAGCAAGCATTTAAGGCCCTAGCTCTGTCACAAAAAACCTTACTCCACTTGCCAGCGAATTTGCCTTCTATGACCATTTATATATCCTTTCAAGCACACTATGGTTTCATTTGTAGGCCTATGTTGACTGGAGAACGAAATTCGGGATCCAGCTTGGCAAAAACGTTGTTATGCTGACTGGCGAAACAAGTGCTGATTTGAAATTACTGGCCAAGGTTGGTTTTGTTTTTCTTTACCATAAGGTTAAGTTCTTTTGTCTGTGTCTTTTTTCTGGAGTCTTCTGGGAGATCGAACGCCCGTTCTTATAGACAACTTTCAGGAAAATTGGAGAGATTGGAGGCTCATGACTCCAGAGCTAGAAGATTTCACAAATCCTTCGCAGAGACATTGTTTCCAAATCAACTTCTCTGAAGTATTCAAAGTTTATCAAGATAGTGCATTTTTGAGGCAATAGATAAAGATTTTAATTCAGCGACCAGACTCATTTCCATATTTCAGCGAAGAAATGGTAGGTTATCCTGATTAATCTTTTGATAATTGAAGGTATATTGCTTTTAAAGGAAATATCATCATCAGTACTCCTGATAAATGGGATGTTCTTTCTCGTCGTTGGAAGCAGCGAAAAAATGTCCAGAATGTTGCCTTGTTTATCCTGGATGAAGCACATTTAATTGGAGGAGAAAGTGGAGTAAGAAAATACTATGCTAACGTAGACTTCATTAGCGACGTTACCTTAAAATTGTCAAACATTCTTTACAAGCACTAATCAACATCGCTAAACATTCCTAGACAAGCCTAAATAACCTAAATTTGTTGCACGTTTTTTTTGAAAAACTTTTAAAACATTTTCTGCTTGTCACAAGCAAAAAATGTTTGACAAACAATGTTTTGGGAGCGACCAATCAGGAAAGCAATTTGTTTGACAAGCAAACTTCAGATGTTTGATGAACAAGTTTGATCGTTTGGCCACTGCCTTAAGTTCTATTTTGCTATGCTTCCTTCCCGCCGATGCCTGAAATATAAAATAAGAAAGTTGTTTTTTATATATGACAATGCTGAAGATCAAACACTGTTGGTCAGACATTTGAAATTTGCTTTGCAACAAATGGTTATGAACGTTTAGCAACATCGCAAAAATTGCTTAACAAGCAGAACTTGCTTGGCAATGTTTTAGAAAACTGCCACAACATTTTCGTGCCGTAAGCAAAAAATGTTATACAAGCAATACTTTTGACCTGGTCAAACGGCCGTTTTGCTTGACATGCATTTTTTAAATGTATGACCAACAATATTTTGTCGTTTGGCCACGGCCTTAAATTTCTTTTCTTATATTTGACCAAGCTATGATAGCATTGCTATCTTCGTAAAGGTATAGTCTTAATCATAGTTTTAAGCTTTGCATATATCATTCTTGTTTTCTCTGTGCCTGATATTAAAGGAAAATCGAAGGTATCAACCTGCACAAAGCAGAATCTAGCTAGGTTTACTTCCCGTATAATTAAATATTCCTCGCTTTTTCTTTTAGCCTGTAATGGAAGTTATTTGTTCACGAATGAGATACATCTCTTCGCAAATTGAGAGGAACATCAGGATTGTTGCTTTGAGCTCTTCTCTTGCAAATGCAAAGGTAAGGAATTGTTTTAGTACCAAGCATTGCTAGTGTATATGCACTGATTGGATGGTTTATTTCAAATTTCTCGACTTCTCTCTCTCCTCCCAACAAGGATTCTTTTTTGTAATACCAAAAGTTTTCACCCGTAGGCTGGTTGAAATGCATATTAAAGGATGTCTGGGACCAACCTGATGGGAGATGAATCTAAGGCCATGTTCACGCGAGAACGATTGCGTATCGTTCCAAGTCGTTTCGTCCAAAAATTGGTACGCTGACGGGTATCGTTCCGTTCCAGCCAGAAATCGGAACGCTTTTTAAAGAAATCCAAAAGGTGGCGGTGCGCAATCGTTCTGTTACATTCCCCTGTGAACAGAATGACTGGTCCAGAAAACGGAACGATACAGTTTTTATGGTAAAGCGCATGTGTTATTGCTAAAAGATTTGCCCTTGAGATGTCATACTTGCCACGTTTTTTTGTAAAGCATTTTGCTAAACTCATTGTCTATTTTCATGGGCAAAAATTCAATGGAACGATTTCGTTCTTGTGTTAACAGCAATAAAAAGCCAGTACACGATCGTTCCGTCCCTGTGTGAACAGCTAATTTTTTCGTTCCATAAACTGGAACGACAATGGAACAGTACGATTGCATACCCGTGTGAGCGGGGTCTAAAGGGGCACCTATTCGAGGGCAGGCTCTTATTCAAGGAAATATGGTACGCGACAACTGTCCAGCAACCTACATCTAATCATCTTCTCATGATGGGATTTGGAATTTGAAGCTAAATTCATTGTAAAAACATATTCGCTAAAATCCTCTTACCACGGTGACTTTTCCATGTAGAATTCAGTCTGTTTTGGAGAATGTGCTGACATATTATAATCCAGTCACCATCCATGACACTTAGGTCTATCTTGATGTATTTACTCTTTATTTCTATACCAGGATGTTGCGCAATGGCTAGGAGTTTCCACAAATAATCTGTTCAATTTTCCTCCTAATGTTCGACCTGTTCCTTTGGAGTTACACATTCAGGTGAGACAGCATTTTGCATTGATACCTAAAATCTTATCAGCTATCTTCCGTGGTTAAGACAAGTGGGGTATTTCTTGGTTGATGCCTGACCCAGGATAACAAAACGCATACTGTCAGGTGCATATCACATGAGTACAATTTCATATTCGATCTTATATGAATGCTTTCACGAAATTCTCAATTGATAGACGTATTCTTGCCCTGGCCAAAATATAAATATTTCGTCTAACATGTGAAAATAGCTTGTTAAAGAAATTTTGTCCCGTTTGACCAGGTTGCTCATCATTGCTCATCTAACACTGTTCATCTAACATTTTCTGATGGAGACAGGCAGAATATGTTTTTGAAGTTTTTCACAAACATTGCCTAGCGCTACTGTTTGTCAAGCAATTTTTTTCAACGTAGCAGAACGGTCAAACATTACTTGTAAAGCAAATCTCAAATGTTTGACCAACAATGTTTGATCGTTTGGCCAGGGCCTTATTTGAGCCTGTTCCTAATATGTTTTTACTTGCTTCTAGGGATTCAATATTACTCATACTGGTTCAAGATTGATTGCCATGGTTAAACCAACGTATCAAGCAATTATGAAGCATTCTCCAAAGAAACCAGTCATTGTTTTTGTACCATCTCGAAAGCTCAGTAAAATCACAGCTCTGGATTTATTGTCATACAGTGGAGCAGACAACCAATCGCAAAGGTTTTTACATTGCACTGAAGAAGACCTACAACCACACTTGAAACGAATCCAAGAAAAGGTTTGTAGTCCGTTATATAACATCGAGCCTATGTGGGAAGCTTTTTGTGGTTTTCTTGGTGTTGGCTTTTAAATCAAAAGTAATGTTAAATTCACCGTTGCTGGCACAAATTCTTATCGTTATTTTCGTTTATTTTCAAGACTCTCAAAGAGACCTTGACCTACGGTGTTGGTTACCTGCATGAAGGACTTTCTGAATCTGAAGTTAAAGTGGTTGAGCAACTATTCACGTCTGGCGCTGTACAGGTATATTTCTTGCCAAATGATGTTCATCTGTTGACTTATAGCTCTTACAATGCTGTTTGGAAAATGCTGATATCAAGAGACTACGTTATCAACCTGTATTCAAGGACCAAGTACTTGGAGTGGAACTTGTCTTTCCTTCAGTAACTTGAGCTATTGCATCACAGCATGAGGCTCCTTTTTGTCCCTTTATTCTTAAATAGGTATGGGCATGATTCCTACCTCTGCTCTGAATAGCACTTAATCTCATTTGTAAACTGTTCACAGGGAAGGCTGTGTCAATATTTAAGTTTGCCTAAAAAGATCAGACATTTAATGAATCGTCTTCCAATTTTTCTGCAAACACGCCTCTCTTGGTCTGAAAAACGTTCAAATTCAACCTTGTAACTTGACATTCATCTATAATTCCCACATATATGCTTTTAATGAGTTAATGTCTTCATCTTGCTCAAGATCTGCGCATTGAAGTTGTATGTTTTGTGTATTAAAATTTTATGACTATTTTATTCAATACCTTTTGGATTCTAGTCGCAAACTCTCTTAAACACCACTTTTACTTTTAGATATTGGTAGTTTCTCGCAGTCTTTGCTGGGCAGTCAACAGCCACGCACATTTGGTGATAATTATGGATACATTATATTACGAGGGAAAAGTTCACACGTAAGTCTTAATTGTATAGTTTGTTCTCTATATGGCACTTTCGCTCACTTTCAATCTCGAATTGTATTGTATTGAAGCTGACCAGTCAAAAAGAGAAAATAAAAGCGTTAGTGTCGGAACAGCAGATAACATTTGTGTATTAAACGTAAAAGATTCTCCGACCAAGTTTGTGAATATCTGAAAATAGCAAATATTAGCCTTCATTAAACTGCAAAGATTGCCAGTGCTGAAGCAGAAATGTCAATATTGCAAAATGCTTATAGATGAGTTAGAGTGGATGAGAAGAGAGGATCCTCTCCCATGAATGTCATATACTAATCCAGTGTCTCTAAGCTGAGTTTGTAGGCATCGAAAATCTGAATGTTTTATTGAGTTTGCAAGATATTGTCAACGTCAGTTTTCTATATTTTGTTTAATTGCTACTAGGTATATGGATTATCCAATTACTGATGTTCTGCAGATGACTGGAAGAGCAAACCGACCTCTGCTTGATGATTCAGGTACAAACTCTGTTTAATAAATCATTAATTCCTGCGTTTTCGTATGAGTTCAGTTTATATTGAATGCAGTATAAGAGGTATTCAATGTATAGCATTATATTATAATGTATTTTCAAACGTTTTTGAGTACGTGACTTTCTTCAATGATTCGAGTACACATTGAATATTATCATATGCTAGTACACAGTGTTCTATAATATTTCTAGCATGAAGGGAATACCACTATTTCGTGTATCATATACAAGATTTTGTTTCATCAGTGATATCAAGCATGAGTACCATACAATATCAAACAGCATCTTGCAATATATTATGCTTGTGAAAAACATATTCTTATGTGCAATTTCTGTTAATTTATATCATGTATATAGGTATCACGAAGTATATCCTGCATCCTGCAATATCGAACTACATTATCACTATACAGCAGTAATACTTTACAGTATTATATCGTTTGTCTGATATCTTTGAGAATACCTAATATTAAGAATAACGTCTTACTATCTTTAGGAAAAGCGGTTATTCTTTGCTTAGCATCAAAGAAAGAGTTTTACAAAAGTTCCTTTACGAGCCATTGCCTATTGAGGTACGTTCCTTTATATAAATAGGTGTGAGTTTTCACCAATCAACAATACTGTTAATCAAGTCAAGAACCCGATCTTTAGGAAAATATAATATCAAAACTCCAGTTGTACACTGCACTGCAAATTACAACATATTATAGTCCAGCACTGTAAAGCATATAGTAAGTCTCTTAAGAAGCATTTGTCTAGTTAGATATGTGACCCATTTGTCTATTTGATAAGAGAAATGTGTGGCCAACATTCAGTGGATTTTCTAAGCAAATTAAAACTCATAAAAGTGGCCGAAAGTTTGTTAACGCAAATATCTTGAAAAATCAATCAAAATTGTAGTAGAATAATTCTATCACATATTCTGAAAAAACTTGTACATTTCTTGACAAGCAGTGTTACATACTGAATAGCATTTATAAATTTTCTTAAGTTCTACCTTAAGGAATGACCAATAAAGTATTTAGATAACTTGAGCAAATGAAAATTCTCTTGCCTAGGCTCAAAAGGTGAGCTTCTGCTAATTTGGAATTTAATGGAAACACTAGTGAATCAATATGAAATCGCAACCATGTTAATCTTTGTTGTTTATAGTTCATTCAATTGCAATGCTTGTTCTTCAATAAAACTTCTTACTTTCTCCACAGTCACATCTTGATCATTGCCTGCATGATCATTTTAATGCTGAAGTCGTCACGAAGACAATCAGTAATAAACAAGATGCAGTGGACTACTTGACATGGACATTTCTATACAGAAGAATGACGCAAAATCCCAACTACTATAATTTGCAAGGTAAGACATCTAAATAACCTTTGGATCGTACAAAGCTTCATTATTGCGATCAAAACCAAAAATGCTCAAAATCCTTTTTCATGCAGTATGCTCCAAATATGCCTTTGTTGCATCAAATATTGGAGTGATGAAACTGCTGAGTGGAGGCAAAAACGCAGGAATAACCTGTGTTTTGATGCATTTGTTCCCTGCATACTTAAAGTATTTTTTCACATTCAATTAAGAATTTTTCGGTCGTAGAAGAAGGAAGAAATTTTATTCACATTCAATTAAGAATTTTTCGGTCGTAGAAGAAGGAAAAATTTTATTATGTTTAGTATCCACAGTTCAATAAATGTTTAACCCTCATCTAGGCTTTAAAAGGACCACATTGTGAAGAATGAGTAGTTTTCGGATTTGCCCACCCTAAGTTCCTAAGTTCTTAGGCAGGGATTTACAGGTTAAACAGGTCTTTTTGTGCAGTTAAATGAAGTGAAGTATGTTGGCCTAATCTGTGTTTTGAAGTGTGTTAGCCTAATCTGTATTTCGGTTTTGAAACTCCAATTTATGAAATCCTCTCCAATGGTGGAGCTTTCCAGTAAATGAATAGCTTTTGAGTTGTACAAAACTTCAGAATTGCGATAAACAGCGGAAAAATTTTCGGGCATACTGAATCAATTCTAGTCAAATCAATTCTAATCAATTCTTGTATGCCCGAAAATGTTTCCGCTGTTTATCGCAATTCATTCCAGTGAATCTTATTGATTCGCTTCGCAACGCCATTTCTATCTTTAGTATTCATTTACAGTTCTGAATATATTCGACTTTTAGGTGTGTCTCACAGGCATTTGTCAGATAACCTCTCTGAACTGGTTGAAAACACATTAAGCGACCTAGAACAGTCCAAGGTAAGAGATAGTATTCGTAATGCCAAGCTTTGCAAGGTTAAATCAATTCTAACATTACCTTCAAACTTTGCTTTGATTGATTTTGTACTGGATCGTGCAGTACTAGAGCGTGCAGTACGAGGTGCAATACAATAGTTTACAAAAATCTGCTTTTAAAAATTCACCTTTTTTATAGTGTATATCAATTGAAGATGAGATAACTGTGATGCCACTAAATCTTGGCATGATTGCTGCATATTATTATATCAACTATACCACCATTGGTAAGAATAATCTGCAAAATTCCTATAAGAATTTTTTTGCTATTTTGAATTATAGGTACAGAATTACCCCATCACTGAGAAACTCATTATTGTAATGTAAATCAAATTGGCATATATTGTGCAACCTGACAGGCTGGAGTTTATTATAAGTCAGTTTCTTGGTGGTGGGGTATTACTGTAGCACACAAATATTTGGGTTTTCTGATTGTGATATAAATTATATTTTTAGAATTGTTTAGTGCCTCGTTGACAGCAAAGACTAAATTGAAAGGCTTGATTGAAATAATTTCATCTGCCCACGAATACGAGACTCTACCAATAAGACAGCACGAGGATTCCATTCTTAAACAGGTATCAATTATTAAGATACTCTTAGTTTACTGAGCATACACTTGCATTCTAATACATTACTTAAATACTAGCATACAAAATTATCCTAGTTTCTAGACTATTAGCTTGAAGGTAAAGTTCTATCTATATGAACTGTTTTCTTCCACCTTGCATATAAATAAAGCTGATTATATCGTATTGGACGGATATGTTGAGCGCCTATGTGGCAAAATAGCTCAGTTGGTAGACTTTGGATATATTCAATATCTTTGTCATGCCAGTCTCTAACGTTCAATAGTCTCTCCAATAGATCACTTCTTATATATTCCTTATCCTTCCACCCTACTCATTTTGCATTTATTTTTTCTGGTCAAGTGAGATGTCAGTCTTACTCTCTGAGACATAAGTTTGTTTAAAGTCTGAGAGCAATCTAAAGTGCTTGAAATACTTAGTTATAAATACTATCAATATCACTTGGAAGGTACCCTAAGTTTTCAAAGCTTATACAAACTCGGTTTTAAAAGATATTAATATCATTGAAGTATGAAGAAGTTCAAAAGTTTTTTGAAAGTCTTGTTTCAAACAGTGAATTACTTTTTATTGTTCTTGTATTCTTTTTAGCTTGCAAACAGAGTTCCATACAAAGTCAGCAGCACCAAATTCAACGACCCACACGTCAAGACAAACCTTCTGATCCAAGCTCATTTATCAAGAATGCAACTGTCAGCAGAATTGCAGTCTGACACAGAATTCATTTTGAGCAAAGTAAGAACATCTACAGCTTTTTTAACTTGTTATTACTGTATTGTTTTAATAGGCTCTATTTTGAATCACTGCAGAAATACTTTGTTCTTGGTGTATTGCTGTGACAAGCAGACTCAGTTGAATGCAAGCAAATGTTTGCCCAGTTTTTAATTTGCGTTCCAATTGTGTGGAGCTAGTGGGCTCAGGGGGTTCACCTCACGCTGTTACTTTATGAAGATTTTAGGGGAACTGGAGCTCCCCCTAGTTATCTTATCATGTTAGCTAAGCACACAGCTATCTTTGTTTATTCTCCTAGTGTTATTATTGTCTTTCTGTTTTGAAACATTAAAGCTCTTGTTGTATTTTCGTTGTAGCATATTTTATTCTGCATATAACCTTTACGCATGACTCTAAGGGTCAAGTGATTGCTGATACCAAAGTAATTTGATAAATAATTTGAAAAACAACTTACCTTAGCCAATCTACTGTGGTGGTATTTTAACAACTTTTCATGGGGAGCATGCAACCAGACCTCATCTATACTCACACCTTGGCTGCGCAGGCGAACCTTTTTCACGTACACATGTCAGTCCGTAGCATCAATGTATGTGTAAATTATTTACAAAGTAGAGCTCCCCTAGTTAGTTTTTAAGCTCTACACCAGGAGAACCTCAGTAGTATCTGTATCTCTGTACAAGAGTACAGTGGTACCTCAAGGTCTCTAAGATTAATGAAGCTGTGTTTTATTCTACAGGCAATGCGATTGATTCAAGCATGCGTAGATGTACTCAGCAGCAATGGTTGGCTTTCACCTGCTATAACTGCCATGGAGCTGGCTCAAATGGTACGTCGATATTGTTTCATTGCATTTATTGACAAGCATGGGTTGGATTTTGAATTGTTTTCAAATATCGTTTTCTTTTGTGTTTCGTAGGTAACACAAGCTATGTGGAACAAGGATTCCTATCTCAAACAGTTACCACACTTTACTACAGAAGTTATCAAAAGATGCCAGGAGAAGGTATGTTCAATTATTCTTAAATATCCTTTAACTTTCTGCTTTTTTATGTCGCTAAAATCGTAACCAAATATTAAATGATAAACATTTTTCTGAAAAATACATTTATATGTATAAGGCATAACACAGCGAGATTGAAGAACAGTCTTGGGCTGCATGAAATGGAGAGTTTCTTGAGGGTTTCACTGGGCAATTTAGCTCAGTGGAGTTGTCCTTTGCTCTCTGATAGAGCGACCTTCAATCCCATCAATTGTGGTATTTTGGTATTTTGATGTAAACAGTTATGTTATCCCTGCCTATATAAATTTCAAATGAAATCTGAAGCTATTTTTTCATTTGAGCAGGAGATAGAATCAGTTTTCGATATCATGGATATGGAAGATGATGAAAGAAACAAACTTCTGCGTTTAACAGATCATCAAATGGATGTAAGAAAGATATTTATTATACAGAATTCTTACCTTTCTGTCAACTTTCTATTTGGTTTAAACTTGAAATGTTTCTGTTAACGGCCGACTATCCTTTCATTCTAGGATGTTGCTCGGTTCTGTAATCGCTACCCGAATATTGAGTTGTCCTATGACGTGGAAGACAAAGATAGCATTGTCTCGTATGTATTGATCCTACATGTTCAAGCACCTTCTTATTTTACCTTCATCTTTCGTACACTAACTTTCCTGAACTTACGTCCTCCTGTGTTGTCTTAACACTGTGGATAAAGCGCTTTCTATATACCCTGTTCGTGGCTATCTCTCTGGCATATCGTCTTGTGACTCTTACTACTTCATAGTCTTTGTTTATTCCCTGTGCAATGTAAGTTTTAGTCTTCCCTCCCATCTTCTATGTTGAACAGTCCACCATCTGTATGTCAACCTCCTCGCTTCCATACAACAGATATCTTTATACGTGCCCGCAAGTTTAATCCACTCGTTCTACTGTTCTATTTTATACAAAGAAAAGCATGGTGGTACATAACAAAGTCAAAGTTATTCAAAGCTTTAAGAATCCAAGCGAAAACATTCTTTTTCTTGTGGACGAAGATCAGACGTCGAAAATCTCCCTCAAGTTTATTCTTACCTATCGTAACTTTGGTTAACATCACTATACTTTGCTAAATCTGTTCTTTCCTCTTAAAGCATTATACAGTGTGACATAGTACGGTAGTTGCAAATTATAGGGATAACAGGAGACCTTGGCTTTTGATGGTTACTAATCCTCAACTGAGATGTACACCAGGGCAAAGCATGTTTTTTGAGATAGTATTTATTGATGAGATATATCTGACGACTTTTAAATTTTAGGTCGAAACCTGTCGTTGTCATGGTTGATTTGGAGAGGGAAGACGAACAAGTTGGTCCTGTCATTGCACCGTTTTTCCCACAGAAAAGAGAAGAGGGATGGTGGCTGGTTATCGGTGATCAAAAGACAAACAGGTAGAGAGTTTTTAATCCTAGGTTCTCAGGTTTTACGTACTGGATGTATGCATGAGTTGCTGTTTTATCAATTCCACAACTCCTTAATCATATTCTGCTGTTCTATTAATTCGGTAATATACTCCCATGGTCTTTCAATGGTGGAGATAGAAGTAAGAACCTTCTTCCTCTCCAAGAAGAATGCTGGTTTGATTTTATATACGAAGAGGCTCCCAAATCATGCTGTCTTGAACAGTTCAAACATTGTTTTCAGAGGAAAATAGGGATTTTATAATTCATTCATCGTGCCATGCCTTTAACTATGTTCGTTATAGGCTGTCAATAGTCTTGTACAAGTTTAATCAAGGAGCTGCCCTTTGGAGCAGACTTCCTTTTGACAATGTCATCTCTAATGTAATGAATTTTCTCTTTCAGTTTGATATCGATCAAGAGATTGACCTTACAACAGAAGTCCAAGGTGAGGCTGGACTACATTGCACCAACTCCTGGCTCCCATGCATACAATTTGTACTTTATGAGTGATTCGTACATGGGATGCGATCAGGAATACCCTTTCAAGATAAATGTCTTAGAAGGAGATGATATGAGTGAATCGGAAGAAAGTGACTAAATGAAATAGCTGATGGAAACAATAGCAAAGACGCTAAAGAAGCTGTTGGAGGCGATGCTATTTGGAGTCGCCTGTCTATCCAAAGCTTATAAGGGATTTGCTCTTACTGTTATCTCAAGGACTTGAACTTAAAGGTTTAACTTTATTTCATATAAATAACAGTATATCTTGCATCAGTATGAACTGTGATACTATACCATAGTGTATGCTTTTGTTAGTAATTACTGTTCTGCTATGAAAAATCTGATAGCTCTAATAATATGAAGAGAAGTCGCTTTTAGTTTTACCCCTTTTTTACTTAAGTATTTGCGTCTTTAGGCCCCGGCAAAACGATCAAACATTGTTTGTCAAACATTTGGAAGTCGCTTATCAAGCAATGTTTACAAGTCACAAAACATTGCTCCACAAGCATAAATAACAGGATTCGTTGCAGGCTGTTTAAAAAACACTTTTAGAAGTTCAGTTTAACACTGTATTAACACTGCTTGCCACAAGCAAAAAATGTTTGACAAACAATTTTTTGTGACGTGGCCAAACGCCAAAACAGTTTGCTTTGAAAGCGAACTTCAAATGATTGACAAACAATGTTCGATCGTTTGACCAGAGCCTTAGTGACAAACTCATTTATATTACGTGCTGATGATATATTGCCATACTTTTCGCTTTCTTAAAAAAGTCACGTTTATTTGTGGAGTATCGTCAATTTTCTACCTTTGTAAAAGCAGTTTTAAAGAGAAAAGAAAGAAACAGAATTGTTTATTTATTCCTGTCTGTCACTTTGACATGTAAGGTCCTGGGCAAACCAAACGATAAAACATTATTTGTCAAGCATTTTCAATTTGTTTTACAACCAATTTTTTTGACACCTTGCTGCTATGAAAAGTTTCCAGGTGCCGAAATGTAGCAAGTTGTTGAAGTTTGGCAATAGCAAAAGAAATGCTTGACAAGAAATGTTGGAAAGGCGGCCAAACGATCAAACATAGGACATTGATTTGGTTAACAAGCAAAGTTGAGCAAAATTTGTGGCGTCTTGTTTTTGAAAAACTTCAAAAACATTTTTTGCTTGACGCAAGCGAAAATGTTGGACGAGCAATGTTTTTGGACGTGGCTAAACGGTCAAACATTTTGTTTGACAAGCAAATTTCAAATTTTTGACCAACAATTATTGATAGTTTGGCCAGGGTCAAATGCCAGCCGGTTTGCATTTGCAGTCAAGAGGCACCTTATAAAATTGTCATGCCTTTAATCAATAATCAATTTAATCCTTATAATCAATTTGTCATGCCTTTTGCGCAACTTCTCCAGCCCAGGTCAGGGTGCGCTTCCCTGGCCGAGGTCCTGGTAACTAGTATTTTTTTCCCGCCTAACATCAAAATGCTGACGCGTACAGCACCAACATGGCTTCCCAGAATGTTTATGCTTCAGCATTTGTTTTGCAGCTATTTGTACAGTTTCTGTGTTGTGCGATCTTGCATAAGAATCAAAACCGATCTTTCGATTTCCAAAGAAACTTGGAACCTTTCGATTCTGTGGCTGGGCATAAACAAGGTGAGTATGTCAATCTATTTTCTTCGCCCTTCTGATGGCCTAAACGAACGTGAACAACATGAAAACAACTCACTCAATCAACCAAACACAGCAGGCAAAAAGAAGACTGGTAGGCCAAACCCCGGTGCGGTGTAATAAATAGGGACTTGGCAATTGACAACACCAAACAGTGATTTCTATGGTGGCTGTCTACAGAGCACTACATTGCAAATTCTATTCCAGATTAAGAAAATAAATAGCCAGCCAAAAAGTCTCTTTTATGTTGACGGTTGTGGTGATCAGCTGGTCTGATCTGATGGTACCTTGAAAATCTGGATAGAAGTTCCACATGGATCTAGATCGGGTCAATTCATATGTTTTGTATTAACATTTAATTTGTAACAGTTGTTAACTCCATTCAAAATTGTGATTACATGGTACCCCAGACTGCAGTGTTTGGGCACTGCACTTACACATCCGAGTATTTCAATGAAACAATAGGCTAACAATAGGATAGAACAATAGAAAGGGGCTCTTTCACACCCAAAATCTCGTTGAAAAAAGCCATACTCTGCTAACAGGATGGTACCACTACCTGCGATTTTGATGGAAGCTGGTACCAATCATTGTGGTACTGGTACCAGAAAGCCCCTGTAGGTCAATGGAGAACAATCTCTCTGAGACTGAATCACCAAGCCACAACTTTCTCTACCTATTAAAATCAATAGAGATGCACAATGCCAAAGGGAAAGAGTTTGCTATCCATGCAGAACAAGCCACAAACACATTGACGTAGTGTATTACCTTGTGAATGTTCCCTCTCCCCAAAAGGCAGGAAAATTTCCCACCAGATCATACACGTGTTGTATTTCAACTCCTCTAGTGTTAAGCCACAATCAATCTGTTCATCAATCTCAAAGATCAGTTAATTAGATGAAGTACTTATATCATAAATAGATATCATAAATATCTAAATACTTTTCACTCTGTATAGAACATCTGTTTTTCATAAGAAATTATATATTATCAGCTAAATCCATAAATGGATAGAATATTAACAAGTATTGAGCAAATAAATGATATAAAAGTAAAAGGTTTTAATGTTAAATAATGATAAAATAATATACGTAATTGTAACAACATCAAAAGCTTTTCTTAAAGATCATGATCTTACTGCATATTATAAAGTGTTCTTATACTTTTATTTCCAAATAAATACACTTAGAAAATGTCTCCACCATCAGATGCATCATATCATGATTTTTTTCTCCACAAGACTTAAAATTGCTGAGATCACATATAGGTTACTGTAATTACAAAGCCTTTTTATTCTCATGTTATTGCATACATAATGCATGTTACCATGATGTTACATATTGTGCTGTGTGCTATAATGCCATTCACGGTATACCTGTTATACTTATGATACGTTTTCAGATAGTTTAGTTACAAAGTTATTACTAACGATTAGTTACCAACAATACCAGTTAGTTTTAATTTTGATATTATCCAATTAAAAGTATTTTCATATTTCATTGTTTGGGTAGTTCTCTTAGCATTCTGTTTTGTATCAACTTTTCTTTTTAATTTAATAAGAGCCTTGATGGCTTTCTTCAAGTCCTTTTTGATATTCTGGAATTTCTTAACATAAGTGCCAATCACAGTAGAATCAACTTTCTGTGTAGTTGATTTAACTGGTAGACTGCGTAGCCTCTTCTGGAACTGGGCTGCCTGTTTCTTCTTTATTCTCTGTAGGTATATTCGAGCTCTGCTTCTCTCTGATAAATCATCCGGTCTCTTCACACCGATTGGTCTCTCTATAAAGTGCACTGCTCTTACTCCTTGTCTTGTTTGTGGACCACGTCTAGGGTTACCATTTTTATCTATTGCAAGAAACCACGATTCGTTTGCTGCCAATTTGTATGTTGTGTATGCGTTACGACCGAAAACTTCTTTGAAAACGCATCTTCTCATAAACTTCTGCTTTCCGAATTTTCTCTTCCTGTCCTTCCCATTTCTTCTCCCTTTCTTCCAAGACCCCATTCGACGGTCAGCCTGCAAAGGAAAACAAGTATACGTTAAAACGTATGCATCCTACGTATGTATCTAACCATGATACATTCTACGTATGTATCTAACCATGATAGGTGGTGTGACCGAGCGCTAAAGGCGTCCAACTCGTGAACAAAACGCCCAAAAGGTGTTGGTTAGAATCTAGTTGGGATTACTTTCAAGAAGCTACAGTCGCTTCCAGTCTAGCCTTTTCTCTGGCTCGATCAGAGCAGTTTGAGTCTGGTTGCAGGCTTCTTCTAACCCATCTGTCCTATCTGCCGAAAGCAGTGGAATGCTTAGAGTATACGTTATATTTTCATATTTAATTATTTTGACACGAAAAACCTTTCAGCTGAAATATATATAATACAATAATAGCAAAACAAAAAAAAAATATTCATGAGGATTCCTAATTTACAATTTACATACAGGTCTATATTGATAAAAGTTTAAGCTGATCTTCCAAGGGGTCGTGTTTGTGTTACGTTTCAGCTCGTCAAATAATCCTTTAAATGTTTTTTGAATTGGTGTAAGGTAGGAAGCTCCCTAATGTTCATAGGGATTTCATTCCAAGCCTTTAGAGCTGTGTAAGAGAATCTCTTTTTGGAGTACTCCAGATTATACTTTGGAATTTGAAGATTATTGCAAAATCTGGTATTGTAACTAGAGTAATGCGATCTTGGAATTTGTTCCAAAGGTTTTCTGGACATAGTCTACTTGTGATTTTATATGTCATAACTGATCGATCAAACGTTACTAGTTGTTGAGTCGTTAAAAGTTTTTTCGACCAGTGATCCTTTATTCTGGCAGTGTCGATTATTGTAATTGCCCTGTCTTGTAGGCGCTGTAGTGACTCCATTTTGGAGTTAGACAGACCTCCCAGATGACATCTGCATATCTCATATGACTTTCAATAAGGGCATGATAAACGTTGGTTAGTTGGGATTGTGGAATGATGTTTTTAGCCTTTTAAAGAGGCAAGGCCTCCGACTATTTTTGCCTTGACGGCCTTAAATTGGTCATCCCAATTGAGCCCTTGATCGATAATTACTCCCAACGATTTTGTTTTTTTCACTCTTTTTATTTCTGAATTGTTTAATTTGAGCGGCTCTTGCTCGGCAATCCTGTTGGTTCGATTTGGATGACCTATGAACATATACTCTGTTTTTTTAGGATTAGCACTCAATTTATTTAGTCTCATCAAATCTCATAGAATACCATTCTCCAGAGACAGCCTCCAGGTCCACCTTAAATGTTCATCTGCTAAAAGCTGTTGTACTAAACACAGCACTAAAGGCTAAGAGCAGGTGCATGATGGATCAATCTACTGCTATGTACTTAAGCTTTTATAAATTTCTCTTTACACTGTTAGATTTGCTCTGGTAATCTTTAAGATAACTTATTCGCATTCCTTTTATGAAACAGCATTATATTGAGTCAGTTTTTAAGATCGCCCAAAGAAACTCTAGATCTTGGATAAAAGTTAGCAGTTGTTGGCAAAAGCATTGTCCTTCTCCAGACAAATAACCAACATTGATGATTGGGGGGTCGAGCAGCTAGCATTGTTCAATCAAAAATAAGCATGTAGACATTTGGTGTTTCAAGGATCTTTTTTTGCGATATACTTAGATTTTCCCTTGAGTGGCATACCCCGATTGCTGTGGTTTGTACCAGGACTACTGATCAGAAGGCTAACAATTCAACTGAGCTAAGCAGATAAAACTGTCGAGTAACATTCTAGGTATACAGCGGGCTAAGGCTGTCGTCCCATCTGACTTCTGTGTTTCGGCTGTATAAAGCCTTTGGCCATCAGTATCAGTACCATATATGTTTATGTGTATGGTATATACTATATGGAAGCTGCATTAACTATTTGGAATTTCACACAGACAGATAAGTAGACGTCTTCTACAAATGTTCGGCAACATTGTGTCCCATTAGGAACTATCCTATTAAGACAACTTATTTACTCGAGTCTGGTAGTTTTAGATATTGCTACATCTATTCGTCAAGTCAATATTACACAATGAAAATGCTCTATTTAGCTTCGATTCACTTATGTTGTAATTGTGAACTTGATACATCAATCTTCAACTCTCACTTTCAGTTGGCTAAAGTCTCCGTTATGATTATTTCCAATTAAATATAAAAGCAAACTGTTTCCGATAGCTAGTATATGTATCCATCTGCGTCACAGCTTTTTGTCATATTCTGCAGACTATGTTTTTATTTGCGACTCCATTGCTTTAATATAATACAGTAAGGGATAGTCTAGCTTCATGACTTCTAGGAGGTATCATTCATTCATTCATTAGTTAATTCATTCATTCATTCATTCAGTTATGCATTGGTTCTCTCATTCATCTTTGCATTCATTATGTTCATGAATCGAGTGTGCGGTCCTAAAGTTAATTAGTTAGTTGGTTAGTTAGTAAGTTAGCACGTTTGTCAGTTCATTTGTTATTTTGTTTGTTCATTTATTCCTAAGTTATTTTGTTGATTGGTTAATTAGTTGGTTAGTTAGTTAGTTAGTTGGTTGGTTAGTTAGTTAGTTAGATGTTTTGTTAGTTGGTTAGTTAGCAAATTAGAAAGTTAGTTAGTTTGTTAGTTTGTTAGTTAGTTAGATATTTTGTTAGTAAGTTTGTTAGTAAATTAGAAAGTTTGTTAGATAGTAAGTTATAGAGTTAGTTAGCCAGATACATAATTGGTTGGTTGGTTAGTTAGTTGGTCAGTTAGTTAGTTAGTTATCTAGTTATCTAGTTAGCCAATTAGGTAGTCACCTAGTTAGATAGTTAGATTTTAGAGGGCTAGCGCTTCTCCTCACTCTTCATATCATGTTTGACCTTGATTGGATTTGAACTTTCGTTGCTACATCTGGGATGATCTTGACAGAAAGATACCTCAGATTTATGTTTTAGCTACAGCTTGATAATCAGTTTCACCGTTTCACTGCAACTGCACAGGATGCCAATGTTTTCTTTTGTGATTTGTTACAAAAGGAAAGCTTGTGGAAATCTGTCTGTTTGAGAGATATTGTTTGTGGTTTTGTTGCATTATCTCGTGTTAGGAGCATTACGCTTACCGACAGGAAAAGATTTAGACTGCTACATTGCGCTGTACCTTTGTAGCTTAAGATTGACTGCAAGAGCGTAACGTCAAGATGGGTTTCAACATTGGATACAGTTCACTTGAGTTTTAATTCATTTTTTGCTTTTACCCTGGTGTTCTTTAGGCGCTGCCAGGGGTGAAACCAGGGGGCACGGAGGGGAGTCGCATCCCTAATGATTGCTGCGGCATTTTTTTATACCTCTTGGTTATAGTTCTGAATGCCAGGCACTAATTTTCGTTGATCACGCCTTTTTTCTTCGAGTTTTGGACCTCTGATTTCACTTATTACGTCACACAAAACGAAGGTGTAACTTTGTGTCAGACCTTATAAGGCCATTTTTGTTAAGCCTAAAAAGCATGTCTCATGGAGTAGTAGGATGCCGGGCACAAAATGAGGGTGGGTTCGATTCCCACCAAGTTAAAGCTTGCTACTCTAATCAGTCCCTATCTAGCTAAGACCCTTGACATCACACATCATCCTCTACGTTCACTGATGCTGTATGATTGCTTAAGGCCAGTCCCAGCTTG
Source organism: Chrysaora quinquecirrha (assembly GCA_014526335.1). Lineage (NCBI taxonomy): Eukaryota > Metazoa > Cnidaria > Scyphozoa > Semaeostomeae > Pelagiidae > Chrysaora > Chrysaora quinquecirrha. Next base: position 423,264 of record JACTAT010000014.1, read on the forward strand.
CGCTGTATTTATCGACCTAAGCTGTATTTTATCGAGCAATTAAGAGACTGCGTTCGATATTTCTTCGACTGTACCCCCTCTTCCAGTTTGGCACCATATTTGGACTTATTCATTCAGCTGTCCGGACGTGGATAGTTCTGGATCCCGTTCCTAATTGATTTCCAAGATGTTAAAAGTCCGGATACAATAAAATAGATAATAAAAACTACATTAAATTACCTTTGCCACTAATACACCGGATTTGGTCATACAGAGATATCTTCCTGATTGGATACCCTTGAAGCGCACTCTTCCGAAGTTGTCACTCTCGACGAGAAATCTCGCTGTGAAAATAAAAGTACCGTATTATAGATTTCATAAGAGGCGATGTGTGTGGCTGCAATGGCACAGGAAAATAAGAATCTGTGCTTTAAGCTGGACGTCAAAGCACAGATTTTTAACCGATGAACATTCTATAACTCGTACGAATGAAATTAAAGCAGGGCTTATAGCACTTGCTTCGCGGTCTGCTCTTGGGTTTTTAAGAGTTTGTTCGCTTCTAAAAAAGCGCATGCGTTCTTCTTGGCCAATTTAGCATCTTATCTGCATTAGCATAAGCTTTCCTCCCTATGGCCTATCCCTATCAAGCTATACCAAGTCGTGATAAACATCATTGGCCCTTGAATATTTCATGGCTATAACCAGTCTAGAATACGTAGAAACTCTTGCTCTCTCTGGCCATTTCCCCACACCTACAACGTCCCTGGGCTGGACTCTGCCTAGAAACAGATAGAAGCTTGTTTCCTTTGCTACAGCCGCAATCAAGCCATAGGCTATACATATAGCCTAAGGGCTCTCCCATTTGCTTTGAAAGAGCTATGCCAATTTTCGAAATGCATAGAAGCTCTTGCCCTCTGTTTGCTATGTCCTCTTTCTTGTGTTTCATGATAATTAGAATCGCTGTACAAATCTAATTCAACATTTCATATTTTTCTCCAGCTAAACTGGTTATAGCTGAAGAAATCATACGTCGGAGTTCGAGCGAACATCAAATACGGCAAGGTAACTTTTTTGTTACGATTCGCTTATTTGCTCAAGTATTTCACGTTTTCGATACTGAGACTGCGATGTAATTTGTTCAAAGGGTCTTTGCATTCCTCCACAAATTTAGATAGTTTCTAGTCCATGCAGAGAATTTTTTGTGGGCACGAATAAGTATTGTCGTGGGTGTATACATATAGATGATGTATGGTATTGCAAATCAATACTGTTACTCTTTTTTGATACCGCTGCGATCGACTCGTCGATATTTTTAGGAACCACAATATCCCTGAAATACTCTTCAATGTTTAAAAAAAGAAACATGATTAACAGTGTGGGAGTTTGATTAGCAATTATGGATACTAGGAAATCGCTAAAGCCCTTGAACATCAGTCTCGGTTAATTTTGCTAGTGCTAATACTTAGTTGCTATTTATATCTTCTTTAAGAATTATATTTTGTTATACATGTTGTTAAGTATTAGTATTGTATACAGTATATGAACATGAGAATAGAAATATATAAATATATGTATGCAGTCATCACAACAGAACAAGGAGATATAATATGCATTACAATAAAGTACATTAAGCTTAACACAAGCATAGAGCCTTTAAAGTAAAGAATAGTGTATACTTTAGTGGAATATCAGAAGAGTAGAAGTAGTTAATTAGACCGAAGTGTGACAAAGTTCAGTAGAACGCAGTGCCATACAGTATTTAAATGTGTATAATTGTCTGATGCGGTATGCCTGTATAGACAGGTCCAGTGTAATTTGGTTTTGTTTGGTTTTGGCCTTCGTAAATTCCTGAGCCTGTACGTTTGTAAGCCCACTTGGATTCCTTTGCTCTGAGCTTTTGCTTATATTGAGTTTTTATAACATTGCTTCTTTGATATCCACATTATGTTTTCTTCTCTCATCCTGTTACATCCTTGAATAAAACATAGCTTAACAAGGGCGTCGTTGTAATCAGTAGTTGATCCACACATCCTCTGTCAGCACCACACCCCATAGACAGACTCGAAATTCTTATCGCACAGTCTCAATGAGGCTGCAGACGACTTCAGTATGTAAATACAACATTTTTCGGAGTTTTCGCCACTTAGTCTCGCCCACTGTAGGCGCTCTGTCGCCCTCTTACGTCCATATCTCTTATCTCTTAAACAAGACTTGTATTTGATTTAGCTAACATGGATATTAAACTTGATTGAATCATTATTTAACATTAATGATAGCAAACTAACTAAACAATCGCTTAACGAATAGCCAACTGCTGACTTTCTTACTAACTAACTAACTCACTACCTACTAGCTAACAAACTAACTAGCTTGCTATCTAACGAACTAAATAACTAACTAACTAAATAACTAACTGCTTTACAAACTAACTAACTCACTAACGAGATAACGTACTAACCAACAAGCTAACGAACTAAGATAGCTAACTTACTAAGTAATTAACTAACTTTCTTACCGACTTACATACCTAAACCAACTTTACTAACTAACTAACTAACTAACTAACTAACTAACTAACTAACTAACTCACTAACTAACTAACTAACTAACTAACTAACTAACTAACTAACTAGCTAACTAACTAACTTCCCGACTAACTAGCTAACTTACTGATTAATTAACTAACCAACTAACTGATTGAATAGCTAACTAATTAACTAACTAACTGATTAACTAACTAACTAGCTTACTAACTAAGCAAATAACTAACTAACTAACTAACTAACCTAACTTACTGACTTACCTATCGCCCCTAATCCACTATGAACATTTGTAGCATTTAAAAAATTTTGACAGCAAGGCATAATATATAATGACAATGTTAGCCAGTCGCTAAGCAATTTCACCGTTAACTGTTTCCTAAATTTTATCGCTAAGACTGTTACTGCTGTTGATCGTGGGTAAATTCTTGAGCGTGTAGGTTGATCGTTTATTAGCTTTTAAGGTAGATTATTAGTTTCCTCATGTCTACTAGTTGCGAAACGGTCTTTAATAGTTTTTAGTCTTGGTACTTAAACTACTTTCTTCATTAATTGGGACGTTTGAATGACGTAACGAAACGCAGACTGAAGTGATTTTTCAACTTTGAGTCACTTGGTCGTTAGAGACAACGATCTAGCAGCAATGATGATCTAAGTAGTTATCTCTAAGGGATAAATCGTAGAAAAAGTTTCATGTCAGGCGTGTAAGGGTTTTGTAGACTTATTCCATGAGTCGAGTTTTCGCTGCCTAGGCCAATCTGATTTCGATAGGTCGCCAAGAACTACTCTGCGCATTAGGCCATCCAATTCTATTTTTACATAAATAGTTGTTGCTATTGCTGAAGACTGCCCTTGTTGTTTGACGAAAAAGTCTAGGACTTCTGCATGAACACTAAGCTGTCCATTATCTGTTGCGGCCTGAGCTAACAACAACAACAACATATTTCCTTGGGAACGAGGTTGATATTTTGCTTGGTTTCCATGGAGGAATCGTATACTTAGAATAAACAACCTTTTTTCTCTCCAGATACATGGGATTAAAACCTTAATTAATCCTGTTTATTTATTTAGACATCCTTAAATTATTCGCTTATTCATTTGGTTTTTATGCAGCATTATTTTTAAACAAATTGTTTTTTATATATGTCTAGTCTAATTTTATCTACTGATTTAGCTTTTAATATATTTCGGTATATTGCACAAGAATTAGCATGTGGCATGGTCGCATCTATGGGGTTGGGCTGTAAATGGATTAATACTAAGTCTACTTACATTTGAGAGCAAATTTGATTACTTAATATAAAATTGCGCATCTTTGTACTTCAGACGTTAATACCCTCAAGTTAAGTAATGCCTTATAGAACGGATGTTGCTCAATACCTGCTGCCTTAATTTTTCATATTTTCGACGTCAGTTTTCTTGTTTTTAGAGAAAGTCCCGGTATCCGAACCCTGTCCAGACCCACTGGGAAAGAAAAACCTCGCCTTGATTCAATCATTCATTCGCAAACAGTCTTAGAACTCTATCTCCCAGCGAGAGTGGTCCTATAGTCCCCAACATTTGTGGAAAGACCTTACAAAGATATTGCCCAGTAGCTATACGAAATACAAAATTGTTGTTCTGCTCTATCTAATAAACATGCCTTCATATTTGAATTTCCACAGCAGCTTCTCAAGTAGCCTTCATTGAAGCCACAAAGTACTACGTGCTTCTGATAAACTGACAGTTTCATTATTTTTTTTTGTATCTTTCATCTTCTAAGTGGATAAAGCATACTCGCATTTTTTTCTGTTTTAGACTATGTCCCTTTGTTGTGAGGGTGTCTTTCGACCGTTTTGAGTCAGTAATTTCTCATCCTACTAGACTCCAAACTATTGGTATTTAGCCCCTGTTTATACGAGACTACTTTGATAGGTCTAATTTGGAACCGCTTCAGTTTTGTGCAGATAGGTTTTGCGCTTACAAGGGTCCCGTTTGCACGGTGCCTAACCTGACGCATCTGTATTGTTTAGATCTGCTATCCATACTTGCTTAGAGGCGCTTTGACAGTGCTCCTGTTTTTATCCGAAACTGACCTGATTACACGAGACCTGAAGGGGAACGATTCCTAATGGGGAAACTTTCTTGAATGGAAGGCCTATGTGCACTTATTCGGGAATAGTTCCGTTTGACCGGTCCCCTATAAACTAGGTCTTACTCTATCTCCACCATTGTTCGATTCTGAAATCCTCTCCAGGTACCTTTAATGTCCCTTAAATTTATATATGTATTAAGACTTCATTTAGTGATTCCTTGACTATTCTTGCTATGAAAACTAGTGCTCTTTTTTGGACCCAACACTCTCACATTTAGGTAGTCACTGTGGGATGTCAATACAGCCTGGCTAAAAAAAGTGCTATCCAAATTTAAAAACTGGGTGTCATTACTGTATTGCTCTCGTCAAATTTGCATATACTCCAACTGCGTAACCTAGCCTCCAACCTATGCGAGAAGACAACATCTTTTTTCTCACTATTTTTAGGGTATAAAACTATTGTTTCAGTTTAGAGTAGCATTTAAGCAGTGAGGTGGTGTAGCTTTGTTTATTTTGACTGTCTGACATGCACTTCATGCCTCGACTTGTTTAGTAAACAGCAATTATATGTTTAGAGATACCATCTGCCGAGTGGCGATGATTTGTTTTAAAAATCTGTTTGCTTTTTTGATTGTTAAGACCGTAATCTGCTAAGGGTTATAACCAGAGAGAAGGTTTAGTTTGCTAAGCAAAAGCAATTCTATTGCGACCTTATGGGGAACTTCTATTTCTTCTAAACCTATGGTCTTTTACACTATAGCGACCATTGCGATCATTTTGGAAACTGAGTCACAACTCTCTGTTTCATTAGTTTTTGTGAATGGGTACTGTCTCTTATCTTTCATAAGTTCTCTCTCGCCCTTGCACAAAAGGCAACAATTTAATGAGATGGTGTATATCTAAGGCGTAGCGATTTATTACTGGCCAAGGGGGAAACGTGCGAATCACTCAAGGGGGAAACGTGCGAATCACTAGTGTAAAACTTGGCTCAACAGAAGGGAAGAGGGGAGCTGCTGTCCCTATTATCTTATGGCTTTCTAATCCCCTTTTTGGGTAATTTTCAAGAAATGACGTCATAATTACCTTAGCCGTAGACTTACAGTATCTCTATGGACACGAATCGTTTTTTTTCGCTCCTCCACAGCCCAAACACCCCGCAAAATCAAGCGAAAACTGGCACTAATAAAATGAGGCCATCTCAGCCGAAAATGTAGAATCTTTCGGTGTGTGTACAAGTTTGTCTGCAAAGTCCCGCCTCGAAATTAAATATCCTGAATTATTTGAAGTCGGCAGATCTCTCCAAAGACGCAATCCGTCTTATTTGCTCTGTGAGAACAATTGGAATCTTTTGTACGGGAATTGCTTGTCTTATAGACTGATCCAAAAGAAAATGAACATTAGAAAAGCAAACTAGCTGGATTTTCTAACAGGATAGCAAATCTTGTCTTGTTTTGTTGGGATTTCATGCCTACGCTGGGTAACTTTGCTCACAGGAAATTTAGATAATTCAATTGTAAATTCACTCAAGACGGGCTTTGTCCGTGTTTGGTATACGGATCTTTTCATCATTAGATACAATGTTGCCTTGTTCTCTATTATACCCTCTCAATGCATTCCTCTCTTCTCCCTCGCAGCAAACCTTTCGCTAGAGTGCTCCGCGGGCGTCAATAACCCACCTTTTCCGCTGCGCTTTGTATAATAAGGTCGCGCACAGAGTCCAGAAAAGTGTTTAACCTTCCTCCAGACGAAAATGCCCCTAGCTGAAAACCTTCCACACTAAACAATGAAAAATAGGCGTGTGTTAGGTGTGGCATCAGATTTTCTTTTGTTCTAACTGACCTTCCTCCGGTCAATGACCGTGTGACCGTAACTTTTTCTTGGCTCTGGTCGCGCAGAAGCGCAGGAGTTCTGAGGACGATACATTTCACGTGCAACAGGCAAGGTGACTTTGTCTCATTAACATAAACGCAGATCACGGATGTCATTGCAACAGCTATCTTAAAGCATTAAAAACCGGGTCTGTTTGGTTGATTTTGATTATACAATCAATGTTAGCGGCATCATTACATCTACAGGCTCACTTATCTTGCTGCTCTGCGTGCGCATTTGGCAAAGCGCTGCAAAAACAACATGCTTTTGCTAATCCGGTAATACACTTAGCTTGCCTAAAAATAAAAAGAACTAAGATGCCTACTTAATTTCTTCCTTTTGTTTCATTAAATTAATCAGAAGGCAATGTGAAGGATTGCTGGTTACCGTAATCCGATGTTTATGTTTTGATGCGGGCTCAAAAAACCAGATTTGCTTACTTCCTTGAAAGAATTTTAAGCCTAATTCTGGCTCATTACGCTTTGTTCTCGTTATTCTATATTATTTTCTGTAACCAAAAAAGAAAAACATCACCAATTCTGAAGGCATGAGTGTGGCCAGGGCCGTCCAGAGGCAGAGTGGGCCCTGGGGTAATGTAATCGTACCAGGCCTTTTTGAGGCTTTAGGGGGAAGTATTAGAGAGTTTTCAGCTTTTGTGGGCCCCTTAACAGCCCGGGCCCCGGTCCTCTGACCCCGCTGGACTCCCCCACTCGACGGTACTGGGTGTGGCCAGCTTCCCGCAACCGGGAGGACTAAAACGTCTTTCAGTCATGACGTTCCGCTGCCGAGGTTTTATCTTTTAAAGGTATATGTATACATATATACATTTTACCCCATTGGAAAAGTTTGTTAATAGTCATTTTGGTGAAATACATTTCCAGTTGCTTTTAGGTGTACCTTTAGTTTCATTGGGAAGGGCTATCGATGTTCTCCCGTTGTAAGAGGAAGGAATGGACGTAGTCAGCATCATCAAGGCCATTTGGTGAGGCGTTCCAATCCAATCTATCCAGGGCGCTACCATGTTACTGCTTCATAGCTAAAGATAGGTGCTTTAACTATCTTAGCTAGATAGTTGAATTTTTACAACATTCGTTGTAATTAGCTTTCAGTTATAGAGACCTCAAATGGATAGTTGCCAAGATAAGAATTGTGGAAGTTTGTTACTTACAATGAATGGACCTTCTTCTTCCGTTTGCTTTGATTTTTCTGCCAACGATCTGAAGGTATTTCTTTGCTGCTCTTGAATACAAGTTCGTTTCTCTCGTGAAAGGGAGGCTGATGTCGTCTGATGTTTTGATTTGTCGCTCAAAGTGATCTTTGAATCTTAGATGTAGTAAGTCCATCTGTTATGAGAAAGAGCGTAAAAACGTTGGAACATGTGCCTAAATTATACCAACTTGAGTAAAGCTTCGGAAAGCATTCCAAGAAATGAACTGATAAGCTTCCCTGAAATTAAGGCCTTAACCTCTTCACTATGACAACAGAACCTCTGCTTTATAAGGAACCCAAGGATTTCTGTCAAGTTTGGTTCAAATCTTCCTTTTTTTGATAAAAGCAGCCTATCTATAAATCTTAAAAGCTTTTTACCTGAATTTTACTAGCTTTTCTGTACACTTATTTACATTCCGCGCTTGAAACGTAGTACTGTAGCCTATTGGTTTTGCAATGCAATACAGTACGCCAAAAAGCAATCTCCGAAAACCCCGTTATTTCGTCTTTATTAGAGTAGAGTCCCTGAGCCCACCCACAAGGAGCTTCAAACTTGCCTATAGGCTATTTACCTGTTTATTTTTAGCCAGTTCTATGTAACTCCTATAGAGCAGGACAGCGTAACAACAGCTCTTTTAGCTAAGTAACTGTTGTTAAGACCTTCGGGAGTTTGAGAATTTCGCAAGTTTTAAGAAGAACGCACTCAGTTTACTGTTGTTTCTTTGTTACCAAAACAAAATGCTTATGCTTTTCAACCTGGTTTGTTGTTGGCTTGATAGCTGGATGAAGTTTCTTGGAGTTCCATTGGACAAAGCTAATGTCCGATTTGTCCGGTGTCTGTTTGCTTGCTTATAGCTACGATGATTACGTATACGTACACGCTTATCTTTAAAAGCATAGTTAAACTCTTTAATTAGAAAGCAAGTACCTAGCCACTACAGAGTTGAAAAAGTCGGAAAACTCGGTTGATCATCCAGGCACCTAACTTCTTTTTTGAACCTGACGTTTGACTCAGTCGCCTTGGGACATTGCTTGTTTGTTTTTCGACTTGCCCTAACACCAATGACGTAATAGGGCTTAAAATTGTTGCAAGTGTGAACTTGATCAGAGTTAAGCGTGAAAAACTTTCCCTTGGGGCAATCCACATTTCTAACAATCTTCTCTTAATTTAGTATTGTTTTTGTAACAGTTAGGTAACGAGGAAAAAAGTCCCCCATCTGCGAGATGTATTTCAATCTTCTAAAATGCTTACGAATTTTTTGTCTGAACATAGTGATTTCTAAGGACTCACTACTAGAACAGTTGGATGCCCAGTAAAGACATACGAGATTTCAACGGAGAGAATCGTCCCACAGCAACTATACCCCAACTAAATTTCCTTGACTAATATCTTATACTCTACCGTATCCCCACGTCTACGAAAACGACACTATGCTCCTACTCCCTTTTGGTATTTCTTTTTAAACCTCTTCCCTATTCTATTCTTCCTTAAATTCTAAATGAACGTACCAGTTTTGTCAATTTATAGCAGTAGACAAAAGTTCTCATCGATATACTGAAGCTGAAATAAAGCTCATGCAGAGTGAAGCTGTTGAGAAAGTTCTCCAGAAAAACGACTCTAGCTTAGCATCCCTGAGGCTGTTTGTGCTTTGAAACTAAATACGTAGTTAGATCGTTTAGTGAGGATTTTGATTTTATGTAGCCAGGTACTCCCTTCTCCCAAACAGCTACTATTTCGAGGTTTACACTTGTAAAGTATAGGTTGGAAGCGTCATTCAGCGTCACTCTAGTACACCTAACTATTGTTTTGGAGGGTAGGGGGGCTAAAAATATCCGAGTTAGCTATGTAATACCATGATCAATATGATCAGGGGCGGACTGGCAGGGATGCTAGGTTGCGATCGCAACCCGGGCCCTCTTGCTACCGGGCCCTTAATTGATAAATGACAACGAATTAACTTTTCATCATTCATACGAATCATTATTGCTAGAGATAACAGTTAATAGAAATCAAGATGAGATTTTGAACGCAAATATTTTGCATCAGCCTTTGGGGGGCTTATTGTAGGTTTGCGGCTTCACGGCTTCGACCCCTATCCAGTGTGTGGCTTACATTAAGTAGGGGGTCAGCAGTTTATGACACAGAGATTTTGCAACTCACATCGGGAAATTTAATATCTATAGAAATGTTTATAATTGCGATAACCAGCGAAAACATTATTGGGCATACTTAAAAGCTTTTTTGTCTGGCACTCCTCAGAGTATGAACGTCAGAAACAAGCCAAAAACACTTAGACTAAAGCGGAACTTCTACGCAGATGCGGATCGAAATGCACCTATCAGAAAGAAGGGCTAAATTGGCATTGTGTTTTAAACATCAATCAGCTTTAGGCGGGAAGAACAATGAAAATTTATTGAAGAGTCCAAGTGAGAAAGCGAACTCTTTCTGTCTACACAGAACCGGCTTTTTGGTTTTGATGTGGGCAGATTCCAAACGCTGAGATGAAACGAGTATCTAGCCCTGCAAATTATTCGAAAACAATCTTCGTTGTAATTTTCCGCACACTCTGGGTGATCTAATAAATGTTGTCCTATGACAGAATCATGTTTGAGGGTGGGTTGTTGCCTAGAGTTGAAAGAATTTTTTATGTATTGTTTATGGTTTTTACGTGGCAGTAGCAACGAGTCTCGATAACAGGCAGTAAATAGATTCTAGAAATCGTAGGAGATAAGGTTGATCCTTTTGAATTGGCTGAAATTCATTTAAGTGCGACGAAAATTGTAGTCTAGCGGTCTCAAAATGCTCAAAACGGTCATTAGAGCGTTTCTAAGTTATAATTTTCCTACTTTTCTGGCGAAGCACGCCCCTGGACCCCTAAATGGAGTTGCGCCTTTGGCGCACATTGCTACAAACGTGCCCGATTGTCATTTGTGCCCCTCCACTGGTGCTAGCGACCCTACAGTTAATAAAAGCCCCAATGTATTCTTGTACTGTATTGCAAAAAAGTTGTGTTACATCGAAACTAATGATTATGCTAACTTAGAAGGTCGAGTCTGCTGGCTACGATATCTCGGTTTGGGACGGGTTGTCGCAAACGAATTTCTCACGATGACGATAATGCATCCTTATGGATTTTTGGAGGAGAAGAGCTAGCAGCATTCAACGTATATGATAAATAAGCTACTGTAGGTACGGGCCCTTTTACTGGAAGTAGCAACCCTGGATATTCGTTGCCAGTCCGCCTCTGAATATGATACATATTCATAAAGGTGATCTGCTGACTTTTTGGCAACAGAGCTGACATCAAAGAATCTACTCTATTTGCCAGGTCACAAATGACACTTGCAGTGTGACGCCTCCACCTGCCTATACCAAAGATTGATGTGCCATAAATAATTCAAAATTGTCCTTTTTGAGTCAGAACAAGACTCGTCAATGATATGAATGTCTCCTTGATGTATATTGATACAATTGGATGGGTATATTTATTGTTCCCATCTACTCTTAACTGACATTAGCATCTGTCTGTAACTATGAGTGTACTGGAAATAGCAGAGTCATTCCCTAATTATAATGCCAATAAAATTGATCTACTGCATTTAGATAAATCAATAATGACTAGTGTATGGCAGTGCAATTAAGGCGTTTTATTTAATTGTTCAATATTATTGCTATCTATCATTCTGTTGTCTGAGAAATAATTACCCTTAGAAGTGGGCTGGAGTGCAATCAATGGCAAATTATCTGATGCCTGCTTGATTTTCATTCTATATTTGGTAATTCATACAATGCTCTATAATGCCAGCCAGAATTATACCTTAGATAGAGGGTAAGAATATGATAGGGTGCAAGACTAAATCATGAAAAGTAATGAATAATAAGAGGGGCTACAGTATTCATTTGTTGGAAATCTCGAAAAATCTCGTACATCTTTGATTGAGAGTTCATGTCGTTGTCTTGGAACTCCCTCATAACATAGCAGAGCCTCCCTCATGACCTCAAAGAATGATAGAAATCCTTGCATTTTCTGAAATCTTGAAGGTAGGCTATATCATTTCTACGAGGAGTGAAATTCTACTTGCCAAAATACGAAATTCAAATTAAAAGCATTAAACTTCCAAAACCCATAAATGTTGATTTATGTACTTCTCCGGGCACTTCTTAAAACAAGCAATATTTTTGACAAAAAATCGAATAACTCGTTACTTAGCCAGTTTATTTTGATTTTGCTCCCAAGCAAAAATACCTCTATACTGTATAGGTAAATATTTCTACAGAGGAACTCATGTTACGTAAACCCTTTGGTATCCTGCGAACTAGGATCTCAATTAACGGAACTTTCAGTTTAAATTGTTTACCGATATTCAACGTTACACACAATACTATCTAGAACTCTATTTGTAAACATCAAATTAGCTCTCAGTGCTTGTATACTATTTGCTTTATTGTGGTTTTGCTTAAATGCAATATAGAAAACTTTCAACTACATACCCTGCTACTCCTCGCTCTTTTTTTCTCTTTTGATTCCCCAATCCATAAGATACAAACACTAAATAAAAAGGATTGATTATAGCTGGCTATCTCTTTGATATTCAGAGTATAAAACTTCAGCTAATCGATTGTGATCCGATTGTGATAAAGCCTCAGCAATAACACTCAAATACATTCTTTTTCCTAAATCAAACTTGATGCGATTAAGCAGTGATTTTATTTGATTCAAGCGCCCAATTCTCGAATTTTCTTCCTCAACATAACACACATAAGAGAAATCAAGTCACTTACATTATTGCAATGTTGAATAGTAGTTTCATAGACATTTCAGAATCTTCTTGAATCTCCAAAAACACGTGTGATCTGTAGTCCAACCGTTTGCAGAATACTTCAGTTATGACTGATCGCTCTTTACTAAAGGCTTTCTCTTTTATTACTTATTTTTATGATCTATGACTTTTAACGTCCTCAAGTTGTTTGCTAAATTACGGCAATAAAACTCGCAGCGAGGATTGTCTTGGGTTGTTTCAATTTGATCGACTGTTTGCTCTTTCCGGAATTCCTTTTGATGCAATAAAAGTGTTAGTTCTTCTACAAGAAAACAGCCTTTGTCCCAATCCGACCCTCCGCTGACATCTCAATATCCGAAACACTTGACCAAAATATGCCCTTATTGTAATTGCCGTCAGACTCCAGAAGAGAACCTGCGTATCGCTTAGCAATAGTATAGCACTGTGCTAAACTTATCATAAAAGTGAATGAGAATAGATTGAATGGGCCTTTATGTATGAACAAGGCTTTGACAGGGGGCCGCAGAAATCGGAACATCACTGCGGCATCACGCATGTTCCGTGTTCTATCTGATCAACGGAGTTGCATAAAAGATTGATGTTTTCGCGGCGATTGCAAAGACGATAGACCAATGACTTCATGTATCGAGACAATTCGGCTGCGAAAATAGTGTATTATCGCTTGTGTAGAGATTAACACTTTTAGTAACGAGTCAATCATCTATGAGGGCGTGAACGTGTTCTGATTCGCCTCAGATTATCCAATAAACTATTTACCTTGTAAATCCCTGTAAATTCCAACGTTTTGCCTCGAGGAAATGCTCTGCATAATTCCGAACTCAAATCATCAAACCCGCCACGAAGCTATAATACCTTACTCAGAAATTTCATTAAAAAGTATGTTTTTGTACATGCCGTACTGTCGTACACTCCCTTGCTTGTTTACCTGTTGTTGTATGCTGCAGATTATGGTGGATAAAACGTAAAATAAACCCAATTGATTCTAGCATAATGCTTACATAAAAGCTCTGCATCTTGTTTCTTCCGGAGAAATAGAGTTGTTATGCAAAAAATCTGCATAGCTTTGGCCAGTAGTAAATATCCGTAACTGACGTGAAGGTTGAGAGCATTTTGCGAAACTAGCCTCGTATTCAGTAGACTGTTGATTTAAATATGGGTAAAAGACAGGACAGAACAGTACAGGACTAAACGACTACCAGGTCCCCGTAATATAGTCATGCAGTCGATGGCCGTCAATGCCAACTTCATTCCCTAAACCCGAGGAAAGACTTGAGGAACCTTACTTTCAAGCGGTGTTCGCTATTTTGGGCTGGCTTCTTTTATGACAGTTGTTTAGAGACTTTCTTGCTTATTATGTGCAAATCTTACTAATTGAAAGTTTATCGTTCTTCCCTGAAGTCTGTCATCCTGCAATTACTAGCAGTGATAGTTGTGCTAACAAAGGCGAGGCTGTTGCTACTCTTCGAGACATCCTTAATTGGTGTTTCATAAGTGCAAGGATGGTTTTAGAAATATTTGTAAAAGTGTTGTCTGTAATACCTAAATAAAGTCACTAGATATAGCTACTCGAGTAAAAATGACACGACACTTTCCTGAAAATGACACGAAATGTCCCTCTTATTATTGAGACTCTATGCTGCAATATTGAAAATCTTGGATATTTTGTTGCATGTTGCATCAATTGTTGAATTGATCTTGAGAGGGCCTTGGAAATGGAAAATCTCATGAAACTGACTTTATCGATTATGTCTTATTCCGTTAACAAGGGGCAGAAAACTATCAAGACATGTATGCTAAGCCTGGCTTTATTTATGCATGACAGTTTGATTGAAAATGCATTAGGCTTTTTCAAACCTTGTTGCTTGTAGCTTTATCCCACATGGCGCTCAAGATGAACAAGACCCATGTACTTTACAAAGACGAGTTTTATAACAGAGATATGAAGGGATGCAAAAACTAAACCCACTGACTGAATCTGCACAGCTGCTAAGACCTCTGTCGCTTTTCCATTGGACAACCAGCCAGTTGTGTCAAGTAGTTGCTTCATAGCAGACCTTTCTATTATATAGCGACAAAAAGTTAATGTTGCACGTAAAGACACGAATTGTCTTATCGTATGGGCCAGGGGACACAGTAGCTACCTAGAATATCTCACTGCATTGATTTATTCTTGTAGAACATGGTACATGGTTAGGTGGGTGAAGCTGTTGCATAGATTTTTTCACTTGAGAAGTGACGATGTCGGCATCGTTGCTACAGATATGACAAAAATGTTATCGGAAACTGTCTTTCATGGCCATGAGAGGCGCGCATTGGAAGTGCAAGAATGTTGTGGTTGCGCGCATCGAAAGTGCAATAATGAGGGCCTGGCAAGACTGTTATAGTTAATTTTGCTAAGAATGAGAAATGCTAAAATGAAAGATTTCTGTATAGAATATACAGTGGAGAGTGACTACGTGACTGGATGCTACTCAAAAACTGGTCTCATGACCTCCAAATCCGAGGCAAAAGTTTTAGTAGGGGATGAGGTAGCTATTTAACGGTTTAAAAGTTGCAATTTGAACTGTTATAGGGCTCAGAGCAAATGCATTATTATTTAAGAGCTTTTATGTTCTCATGCAGGACTAGATTCACTACATATGTCCCACTACTTCGCTCGATCTTGTTGTTGTTGTTGTTGTTTTCTACAATCGCTCTGTTGGAGTGAAAAATCAATAAGGGGAGCGTATACTAGAGACTCGTGTCGTGAGTCTAATGCAGGACCTCACAATGAGGGGAGCAGTGAAATAAGGCAGCCTCTTATGGACGGGCAAATTAAGTGCCTCGAGATTTTGAACACCTTTGCAAGGATTCAACTGCTTTCACTGTAATCCCCGAGGACTGAGAAAAGTCCAGTCAAATTTGTCTGCAATTTTAGTCGACTCATTGCAACAGCCAGTGGTCATAATTTTTCGCATATTTTTTCAGGGTTGTTTCAACTTGTTTGGATCAGAAAATCAAACAGGAAAAGAGTGGCTTATCTTCTTATTTCTAATAAATAGAACAGCATATAAAACTAAATCAAAATAGCTGCAACAGCCCTTCAGGCATCGTCGTTGTTTTGCTTTTAACGAGATGTTGTTAGGTCAGGTTGTATGACGTAAGATGTACGCGATTCATTTTTGAGCACTGACTCTAAAGAATTGAATGGCCTAAGCTTGGTCCTAAGTGCTAAAATGCACTCATTTAAAGACAAATCCTTATAAGAAACTGTTTAATCCCTTTTCCCTCTAAAAGGCCCTAAGTTTTCAGTCTTTTAAAAGGGTAGAAAGTCAACTATGGCTTACTCAGGCGGTGAGTGTATGTTAATTCGAAATGTTTCAACTTTGTTACGTTAAGAAACTTTGGAAGAAACTTTTACTGTTAGTAACAATTGTGCCGAAAATTAAGAAATTTCTTGCACTCTCTTCATAGAAGATGCTTATTTTTAGTGTACTTTGCGTCTTTTCAGTCTACTGTGAGGATACTCCATCTCTAAGACACTTACATCGTGGTATAAAATGGATTGAGGTTATTAGGGAGCTGCACAGCATTATAGTTAGCAAGCTATAGTTTTCAAACTTTCAAAGACAAATCATACTTGCTAGCAGCTACTGCTAGCAGCTTCTTCATACGGTCCAGTGCTTAAGTTGCTTAGCAAGATGTTCCTTAACTGATTGCTTGTGTGCTCTGAAATAATGCCAGCATAGAGAAATGTTGCAAGCATATGTCCATATGTCGCTGTACAAGTGGTCTTATTGATTTGTTTAATTCTAAACTGGGCTGAGAATTTTTCCAAGTAGGCCTATCGTCCCAGTTTTCTCTTGATACTTCTCGAGATTTAGACTTAATCAGCTGTACGTTTTACGACTAACAGCAACAACATTATACTGAAAGATCGTTCAATCTGTTTGATTTCGAATGTACAGCAATTCAACTCAACGTCAACGGCAAAAGCTGCTACTCGTTTATATACAGAGTCTCTTTTCTTTCTTTATCGTGTGAAGCCTGCGGGCTGAAAAAGGATGCAGTTGTTTTCTACTTAGTCGTGAAAATCGATACCGTTCATAGCAGCACGTCTTCACTACCCAAACTATTCGTGGTGTCACCCCTTGTACCACCCAGGGCATTTTTTAACAGTGTAACTACTGGGGAACGTTCCCCAGTAGGCCCAATGCCTTCCCCAGTAGTGAGCGCGAAAATCATACAATTTCCCCAGTAGTCTCTGGGCCCTTGTCAATTCCCACTTACCCACTTGAAAATCAACTGAAAAGCAACTTTAGCTACCCAATTTTTCAAAATTTTCCGGGGAGAATGCCCCCGGACCCCTCTAGATGCCTGCACCTTCGACGCTCTGGACCCTTCTTTCTGCGGTGCCACTTCCTGCCACCCCCCAAAAGTTCTGTGGATTTGCGCCCCTGTGCCTTTGCCTTTTTTGTTTTGAGGCAACTGTGAAAATCTTTAAAATGATGTATTTTACTTTCGCTTATTACGCTTTTAGGCCCCTTTTCAAATTTTCCCCAGTAGTGAAAATTTCTTAAAAAATGCCCTGGTACCACCGATTAGCATCTCTTTCTTTTACTGTCTCCTGAAGTTTTCTGCGAAGGAGCTGCGAAGCTGCAGAGGAAGAGAGAGTGCCATTTTTAGCTCAGTTATTTGCGAAACAAAATCCCACCAGTTTTTCTTCAATTTAAATATTAGTTCATGATCAAATTTACAAAACCATATGCTAACCATTTGAATACCCTACTTTCCTTCTCGTTCTAAATTTGGCTAAAAGACTTAGATATTAAAAAATTTCCTTTTACCCTGTGCCATTCAATGCCTACATTTGAAATGTGCAAACGCAGTAGCTGCTCTGTGCTCTCTCATTGCCATCAACAAAGTAATGTTTCGAAAAAGTAAAAGATTTTTGTTTCTGTTTTAATGAGTCATCTCAAGGGTCGAATCACCATATGAAACCACTTGACGTATGTGCAGCAGTATGGGGTGGGATTTGCAATAGAAGAGTGGGAGTGTTGGGTAGTCTGGATCTGTGCATTTGAGAAGCTTGGGGCATATCACTTGCCGGCCTCGCGAGAATTTGCTCGATGAAACAAAAGGGGGCTTAACAGGTTTCCTTTACATAAAATGATAAGATGTCTAGCAAGGGTATACGAGACCCCCAAGAGGGTGAATTGACCCTCGGTGTGGTGGGTGTTCTGTAATGGGAAGTATGTTATTAGCAGGTAGGAGGGATACGGTGATTCTTGTGCAACATCCTTACATATTAGTTACTAAGAGATATAAGACCCCACACTTCAGAAAACTCTAAATGCCACTCACGAAAGATAGCCCTGTAAACTGCTGAACTTTCCTCGCACACTCCTCGGTTGTTTTAAAGGGTAATTCGCCATTCGCTGCTGGCCAGGCCTTGGGCCAGTGTTTCATCTCACTTGCCTACATTGCCATTATTATCATTAAGTTGGCATCGTTGTCTAATGCAGCTAGGGCATTGTGTCAAGAGCTTAGGGAGGTCGGGCTCCGAGTCCAAGCCACGGTAGTGTCACAGCCAGGGTTGAGGTCTGGCTAGATCATGTACTTCTGAGATACTAGCGAGCAATAGTTGGGATGTGCTACGGGGGCATATGGGGTCGTCATCTGCTTCCCATTTCCTTGTTCTTCAGAACTACTTTTATTGTCCCTTGGAATCAGTAGTTCACCCTGGAAGTAATCTTATGATGTAGCTTGTGGGAACGAAGGATATTCTTAGGACTTATTAAAGATACAGATACTGTTTATTAAAGATGACATTATTCTTAAACGAGAAAGGTCAGGGTGTACCAGACGGGGTACATAAGACATAGCACTATAGCCCTCTTTCTAACAGTCTCTTTTTGCCTTTTGGTTCTCTTTATCTGCAACTCCGCTCGAGATCTGGTCTATCCTCTGCTTGGGAATTTTTAACACCAAGGGTCGTACAAATGGCTGTTCTATTTGTCGATGAAATTTTTAACTGCATTTCCCATGTTTGTTTGTACTTGCACAATACTTTCTCAGAAGAGATGACTTGTTGTGTAAGTCGACTGTTTGTTAAAAACTTGGTTACTGTTAATATTTACAATGTTATGAAGTTATGTATCCGTTGTCCATTCATTACATCTTGCCCTTCTGTAATTTGTTTTTCGATGACTGTTGTAAACCCTTTCTTTAAAGTAACCATTTGTCCATAGCGATCGCCCTATTAATTGTTTAGGGAGGAGCAACGATGAACAACAGCACATAAATGTCTGTCTGTAAAGAACGGAACGAGAAGTGGAATTAGAACGCAATTTCCCTTTACAGATTACCCCTGTAAAGATTCTTTGGAATGATAAAGAATATGAAGACAGTAATACACGATTCCGTAAAATATGACGGTCGCTTAGACTCATTACATCAGTCCCACTCTTCGCAAAGCAACGGCACAACGGCAGCCTGTCGCAACAGCAACAGCTATTTACCTAAAAATTGAATTGGATGGCCTATTGCTCCGAGTGGTTCTGAGCGTCCTATCTATTTCAGATTGACCTAAAGAGTAAAAAATACGACTAATGGAATCAGTAGGGTATGCAGCGAAAAATCTCTGAATGGACTTTAGAACTTGACTACTTTGAAATCTTAAACGTTTCTATTGTAAGACGGCAAAATTAAAAACGAAGTCTATCAGACCCAAGAGCACAGGGATTCAAACTCCTCAGAAAATCTACCATTTTTTAAATAGCCCAAGAATACGTCAAATATCACTCAAAGTCTAGAATATAGAATTACTAGGGATATAGAGATATATCGAGGTTTCTGTAAAAAATCCTTTCTTTGTAGAATGGCTGAATCTGACGTCACATTTCCTGATTTCCCGATTTTCCATTCCTTGGCTACCCAGTTTCCTCTTTTCGATGGTCTATAAAATATATCTGCTACAATTCATTTGTTCCTTAAACAAATGGTGTCTTCCTTTTAGCCCAAACATTTACACTGTCTCCTTTTAATATAATGAAACATTTTCATTATTCATGGCCACTTGACACTGTGTACCAATACATTAGAGAAAGTGGTTCATTATCACTGCATATGTGACCTTTATTCAGTTTACGGTAATTAGATTTTTCTATTGAGGCATCATGGATGTTTTTGTGTAAAAAGTTTGGGAATAAGATCAAAGCTCAAATATATCAAGTTATATTGAAAGTAAAGTGACAAAAATAGCTGTATTCTTATTCCTTCATTGCCGCAATATTTCTGATTTCTTCCTCGTTGAATGATTCATATAACATCTCTCACGAGTCTATGGTTCACCTCTTTTACCCTCTCCATTCATCCTTTCTATAAGTGAGAATCCTTTTTTCAGTATTGTTAATCCTCGATTAAGCGCCTCTCTCGAATATGCATCCATTCACTATGTAAAAATATAAAAAACTCTCCCTGAAATAAGCCCCCAGTCACAAAGTCCGAAGATCAACAAAAACATCCAGGCGCTCAATAGAGGTGGCACAGTATTTGTTTTTTACTGTATTCTGTATTGACTGTAGCTAATTCAGTCGTGTTTGTATCTCTTTCGACCACTCTTGAGCTCAAACTATAGTTTCTAGTTGGACAGCTTACGCATGCAATATGAAATGAACATGCTGACGAATGAATTAAGGATAAACATGCTGATAAATGCAATAAATGCAATAAGAAATGAACATGATGACGAATGCAGTAAAAAGCGAACATGATGATGAATGCAATAAGAAATGAACATGCTGACAAATGCAGTAAAAAGTGAACATGCTGACGAATGCAATAAGAAATGAACATGCTGACGAATGCAGTAAAAAGTGAACATGCTGACGAATGCAGTAAGAAGTGAACATGCTGACAAATGCAGTAAGAAATGAACGTGCTAACGAATGATAAGAAATGAACATGCTTACAAATGCAGTAAGAAATTATTATGCTGACGAATGCGGTAAGAAATTAACATGTTGACGAATGCAGTTAGAAATGAACATGCTGACAAATGCAATAAGAAATGAACATGCTGACGAATGCAATCAAAAGTGAACATGCTGACGATTGCAATAAGACGTTAACATGCTGACAAATGCAGTAAGAAGTGAACATGCTTACGAATGCAGTAAGAAATGAGCATGCTGACGAATGCAGTAAGAAATGAACATGCTGACAAATGCAATAAGAAATTAACATGCTGACGAATGCAGCAAAAGTGAACATGCTGACAAATGCAATAAGACGTTAATTTGCTGACGAATGCAGTAAAAAGTGAACATCCTTTGAGCAGCCAATCAAGTTTCGAGTCGAAGCTTTCATCCTCACTGCAGCTTTGCACTAACTATGCTATAGAAGCTATACTTGTTGGGTACTTATACCTCTTTAAAAACCAGTCAGTCACTAATTAGCCCTGATTCACTACTTGAGTGTTATGTCAAGATGTCTGCAGGAAAAGGACAACTGGACGAGTTCGTAAAGAGCTATTGACTTCTTGGTCTACTGACTGGCGAAAAATTTCACGGATTGGTGAAGCAAGGCGTGTTTTTCGATTTCTCAATTCTGCATACAGTTCACAACATGACCTTAACTCTTTATACTTTGGTCAATTTGTCGTTATTTACCTAATTTTCTAAATTTTTGGGCCAACTCATTAACAAAGTTACTTGGTTGCGTCATTTCACTCTAATAGGCCGTACAATTAAGTCGCAATCCTTGTCAAGGCTTGGTCACTTTCATGAACATTAGAACCTCCATATAAGAGAAACCTATGGTACCAATATTACTCTCTATTGTAAAGAGGTGTCCATCGTATAGAAGTTTGTTTGTAAAAAGAAAGGACCTTTGGAGCGAAATACGTGTCCTTCGGTAGGAGGTGCCCGTTGTGTAGAGGTGCGTGTTAACGGATGCTCATATCTATTGTAAGTATAATGTTCTGCACCAGAAAACAGACACTGATAATCAACATAACAGAACTATCAATACGAAGACACGTGTAGGCCTAAGCCACTTACTCAACTAACTACCCCGCATGCGCACTATGCAATACTTGAACTACTTCATGTAAAACATAAACATTACAGTAAGTATGTTGAAGATAAACTTCTCTCTTGCTTCAATGTTTGTATAATCGATGCTTGTAAATTGCCTCGATGTTGAATTAGAGATGAGAGGATTTTAAAATGCTTAAGAACAGCAATATGAGCATTATAAGAAAAAAACGTACTGATAGCTAAGACCCTGGCCAAACGATCAAACATTGTTGGTCCAACATTTCATATTTTCTTTACAACAAATTTTTGACCGTTTGGCCACTTCCAAAAACATTGCTGTCCAACAGCGATGTTATTGCCATGCACAAGCACGAACGCCGTGTTGCGAAAAATGTTGCTAGGTGGTGAAATGTTGCAAGTTGTTCCAGTTTGTCAAAACAAAAGAAATGTTTTGTAAGCAATGTTGGAAAGGCGGCCAAACGATCAAAAATTGCTTGACAAGCCAAAAAAGAAAAATATGTGGCGTGGTGAAAAAGTTCAAAAACATTTTCTGCTCGACGTACGCAAAAAATGTTGGACGAGCAATGTTTTTGGACGGGGCCAAACGGTCAAACATTTTGCTTGACAAGCAAATTTCAAATGTTGGGTCAACAATGTTTGATCATTTGGCCAGGGCCTAAGTGTTCCTTATGCTTTTTGATAGGATTACTTGCTATATGTAATGTCTCGTATCAGAAACAATTGCATAAAATACTGTACTCAAATCAAGAAGTGCCTAGACGAGGGCACAGTTTGGCAAAAATGTTCATTTTTTCAGACTTGATTTAGTTATATAGAATTTAATGCAAGCTCTCTTGTAAAGTGCTCTGAAAGAAACGATAGTGCCAGGAAAATGCCCACAAGGAAAAAAGAAAACATAGTATGCTTACTGTTTTCGGTATCTCGAGAATTGTCTTTTCGCCACTGTAGCTTTGATTGGTGGAAATTTGATTGGCTTTAGATAACGCGGGTTTAACATGTCCATGTGAAGGCAGTAGTGCTACTGATATTTGCTCTAGAAATTTCTTTAGTGGTCTTTTGGTTTCTGGGAAAGAAAATTTTTCAGAAGTTGACTTGAGAATTGAAACATTTCGTCTTGTAGCTACTTTGTAGCGACAAGCCCAAACTTTTGTCACAGCTGCAAACAGAGGCATTCAAGCAGCTAGAAATAGACTAATTGGGTATCGGAAAGCTTTGGGTGTTGGGGAGGACTTTGGGAGCATCTTGTAAAATTCTTGTGAAGATGTAGCCCACGATGGCAGCATTCTTTTCAGGCATAATCCAAACTGTTTACTGCTTCAAGGACGTAGAAGTTAGTTTGAGCGGGATTTGTGGCTTTTTGTTTAGGTTGCAGCGAACCTGAACTCATACAATAAGTACACCTTGGGCTGCATTTGGCGGTCTTCTGAAAGGAAGATTGTCTGCCCATGTTAGCTGTGGCACTTAGCTTTTTAACCAATACGATGCTTACCCTCAAGTACATTTGCTAATTTAAAATTACTATTGTTTTAATTTAGACGATATAAACCGATTGCCAGTCAAGATGACTCCAAATGGTCCCAGTGCATGAAGAGTCTCGTGGAAGTTAGCTGATACGGTAAGACAGTATTTTCTGCCTTACACGCTTTTTTTATACAGAACCTAGCTCAAGGCCTAGTTCTTAAAGTTCCTTATTTTTTGACCTCTTTTGAGACGATTGTAGTTCCAAAAGTTCCTTAATAGTTCCTTAATTTTAACTGCACATACAGTTTAATGACTACTGTAAGAGACATTTGCATGTAAGCAAAGCTCGAGACTACTCAAGGAAACATTTGATACATGCGTAAAGTACAATTTATGCGATTTTCGGCTGCAAATGAATGGAACGGGCTTTCTAATTCTTTATTGTTTGCAGTGATAAAAATATTCAACAATGAAAAGTTCCTTAGTGATTTTCTCTTTACTAGTATAAGTTCTTTAAATTTTCGGGCCTTCTACATGTAGGTTCCTTATAAAGTGGTTCCCGATAAAAAAAGCGTGTTTTTATAGTAGTGACATCGTTTGTGGCTTGATACCGTACACATACATTTATTTTTATAAGTTACTTGGTTTCTAGTTTCTTGTCCTATCGATAAAAATGTTGGCAAATTTGAGCGCCGTTAGTTACATTTTAAGTTTTGGCGAATATTTGTGCTGAAAGTTTCCTTCAGAGAGGTTATCTGGTATATTTGTTACGGCGTTCAGCCCTCGATCAAGAGGTCGTAGGTTCGAGTTTCGTCGGTTCGAATACCTAGTGTATTCGTTTTAGAATGTTATTCTTAGAGCACAAATCCTTGATTCATGTCAGCAGTAGTGCCGACAATTACCCGAACCTATACGTTGCCATATAAATATGCTTGCTTAATAGATCTACTTTGTTGTCATGTTAAGATCTGTGACCAGTTGTGACCAAGCAAACCCTAAAGAGATCCGAATAGCGGTAAACCTTGGAATGATTTTTCAAGCTTTGGCAGTTTTAAGATAGAATTATAGATCTGTTTACAAGATCTAGTAAGAAACTTTTACTTGAAGAAGGAAGCATTGGAAGAAATATTTCTAATTAGCTGAAACTATTTGAGGATAACCTAGTGTACCATTTTCGAGTAAGAAGAGCAAGACAGTAAAGGATGTCACAATGAATTGTCAATTGCTTATATATATTTGAACGAATTTGAAAACCATATGCAAAACGTTTTTATTATGATGTTGGCAAACGGATAAATTTGGTTTCTTAGCTCGCTGGCGACACAAGCAAAGGCAGAAACACAAGCACAAGAATTTGAGCTAGGGAAGACGGTATAAACATAAAAATAAGACATGGTATGCGCATTTTAAATCGTTGTTTGGACCTCACTAGTGCAAGGTACAGCACAAGTACACACAAACATAAGAAAAACGGAAAGTTTTCATATTCTTGTGCTTGTGTTGAGCTTGTCCTCACTGGCGCATATGGTCCTTGTGCTTGCGTTTGAGCCTGTGTCATAAGTGAGGACAAAGCTTTGAGTATGATATCATTACTTGTATTAAGTTTGTTTTCACAGTAAGAGATACGCAGTTTCTTGGATAGATTACTTATAGGTATAGATAGGTTGTTGTGAAGAGAAAAAACTAAGGGTGGACCAGTCAACATTTAAACCTCTTTCACTAATGGACACACCATGCAACGCCGACTGGCTAACTGGTCCATATAACTGCACTTTCTATTGAATCTACCGTTAACAGGAGACTTGCTGTTAACGTTCTACGCTATTTCTTGATTAGATTATTACTTATCAGCATCATAGGTATGTTGTTGAAAAAGCAACAACTGAGGGTGGAGCTATCAACAATGAAACCTCTCTGACTAATGGACACACCTTGTTTTAATGGATGTAGGATGTAACGCAAAGTGGCTAACTTGTCCATAAAATAGTACTTTCTATTGAATCTACCGTTAACAGGAGACTTGCTGCAATTACGATCGAATATTGATCTGCCTAAACATGCAGTGTCAGCTACAGTACACGTGGAAGAAAGGCATTCCGTTTTCAGAGGCAATATTTTGTTTGTTGTTACGCTATTCAAATTGCTATATGGTATAGTCGCTAATTTTTTCTTGAAACAATTCCAATTCACTCCCTGTTGCCACAATTTGTCTTTTACGCAGTCAATATGCTACAACTCCGCCCATTTTTTGTTTAATTCTGCAACTATAACATCATATATATATATTGTTTGTCAAATGAATCTCAAAGCAATTCTTCAACACAACTAATAAAGTTACTTTTCATTTCTTTTATTTCTCCCACAGCATCGAATTGCGTCTTTCTTGGTAATTCTAAGGCTGTCACTGGAGTTGCTGAAATGTTTACGTAAGTACTTCATTGATTAATTAATATTTATCCTTATTTGTGTACAGTTCGTAAGTAGGGCAAAGGTAGCTAACTTTTTGGCCAGTGATGGTGCTAGTGTGACTGCTAGCCATCTTTACGGCGGCTACCAGCGCTATAGCGGTTGTAGCTTCAGTTCTCGATAATAAGCTACTACCGTAACCCTAATTTCAAAATGTTCTAAATGCGTTGCTTTGCTTTTTCTTTAGTCAGAACGATAACAGGCTTTGCAGTTTGGTTTGCCAAGTATTATGTTGAGTAACGGTATCGTTTAGGCCTGAGATAGTTCTAATTATAACTACCATCGTTCAGATTGCTAGCACTACTATCGCTACTGTGTAATGCAGTTTCCTAATGGACCCTGATTTCAAAGCGTTCGTATTTCTAAATGCGTCGCTTAGGTTTCCCGAAAGATAGCAGTCTTTTCAGTATGGTTTGCGAGGTTTTATGTTTGGCAACGGAAACTTTTACGCCAGAGACAGTTTTAACTATTACTACCGTCGATCAGATTGTTAGCACTTGTTGCTATGTCTATCGTGGTATTTAGTTTTCCTAGTTACCCCTTATTTTCATGCGTTCGTATGTCTAATTGCGTGGCTTGTCTTTTCCAAAGTCCAAACGATAACAGACTTTTCGGTATGATTTGTGAAGTTTGCGAACTGGTTCCTGAGGCAAAACGTCTGAAAAATATGTCCTCGTTGTTCTTCATGGTGGGGTCAGGGTGAGTCATTTGTTCTACTGTACATAGTGCATGAGAGGGGGAAGGAGTCCATTTTTGCGTTTACTGTATTGTGCTTGAAGCTATTGGCAGATGTGAATATTATTGACACGATAATAATTACGATACAAATAACAAGAAGAATACTTAAACCAATACCGGCAATACCTAAAAGCATTTACTTGAAACAGGAGTAAACCTGAAACGTTGTTAAAGATTATACTCTTTTTGGTACTGGTTTCATTCTTATTCTTCTGTTTATTATTTTCTACCGTGATACCGCACGTTGTATATTTTACTGTGGATGTGACGATTGTAGGCAAGTTGGGTTTTTCTTGCCAGTTATTTTTAAATAGTCCCTGCCTTTGTTAGTTTATTAGATACCGAGACGCTAGTTCAGCAGTGGTCCGATGTTGGTAGTCCAGCGAGCCTGGTAGGCGGGCGAGTCGGATAGTCCCAGCGAGCTGGATAGTTTAAGCGATGGGCTTTTGAGTTTTTCCGGTTTTTTTCTTTTCAAGCACCTCTTGCCTGGTTATTGACGGCCTGTGTTTTTCCTGATGTTGCCAGGAATAGATGCCAGTCCAGTGGTCGTTGCTGAAGCTTACAATGCTTTGATATCCGTATAGGTCTCTTACAGTGGTCCGGTGAATTAATGTGGTCTTAGTAATGACGATTAGTTGATGATCGAAATTGACATAAGTGAAGAATTTAGGAACTATATTGTGTTGTTTTTTAACTTTTCATGTTTATTGAGAACAGACTTCACATGGGCGGAGATTTGCGTTGACGCTTAACGATTTACGGTTCTTATATCAAATTACGTTTCTCATTTCCCTCTCCATATGACCCATCGAGACTCTGGTACCCAGGGTAGGTGCTGGTCAATCTTTGAGAGTTTTTAAGTATCTGACCCCATTTGTTGTGAGGAAATGCCCTTTAAACAACGATAGAAAGTTAAGTGCTGAAACCGCTGCAACCATATTGGTTGATAGTATTAAAGTTTAAAGCATCATTGAATTTTCCGGTGTTTCACTTTTTCAAAAAGAGTAGATATTTTGGGAAGATTGATTAATCTACTCACGCACTTGCTTCTTATTGCCCTGCCAGCAAGGTATCATGAATTTGCTTGTTGGGTTTCTAACACAATTCTAACAAGCTAGTTCAAAGACTAAACTACTTCTGTTGTCTGAGGCTTCTTCTATCTCAATCTTAACAGGAGCACCAGTGTTTTTTAGAGGTTGTAAACCATTCTTTCATAGACGTTAACTTCATACATATTTTACGTATTGGTAGAAGTTACTAGAAGTTAGCACCAGCGCTCAACTTCTCTTGAGAGTCTACTCAAATTGATGGATCCCTCTGATCTATGTATTGGAAGAGGTATTAGCTAGAGCTGTCATAATTGTTAATGTAGTGCTTGCTGTAAAGGTACTTGTACTTGTAAAGGTATTTCAAAGGTAGCGTTTACATGCCTGCCATACTTGTAAAGCTAGCGCTGGTTGGCTTATAAAAAAAGAAAAAAAGCTAACAAATTTTGCAGTGTAGGCTTATTAGAAGTAAAGCATGAAATGGATCTGCCAATAAAACAGAGAGGAATAATCAATAATAAGCCTTTATGTCGTCATAATGCGTAAGAATGAAGTTGGTTTTTTGATCTGAATCATCCTTGTCGGCCATTATTTGCCAAATGGTGACTTAGCATTTTATTCGGCTGATCATTGAGGACATGGTTGAAATTCTCAGACTATCATGCGACAGTCATTTTGCCTTAAATCTTCCTATGTTGTTCCTCTTGGAATAATTCCACATTAAATTCCATGGATCATCCGTACTTAGCGTTGATGGTTGTTTCAATCGGATATACGCGTTGTGTTTCATATCTCATCAGCGATGAACGATGGCCATAAAAAAGTACACCCAACTGCTAATTATACGCGGTGACTTCCATGGATTGATTAATGGCTTAGAACTTTCTTGTGGCTAAAATTGATTTCTTGTCTTTCTTAAATGAATCGTTTACATATCCGTTTAGCATGCAGGGTTTATCCAGCGTTAGCCTTAAACCTTATTGTTTCTAACAACCCTAAATCTTTAATCTCTTTTTGGCATTTTATATCATTGTTCACAATCGCTGTCCTGTAACCCCTTGAATGTTCGGTCCAGAAATCCCATTAATCCCCTTATCCTTAGAGAAACGATAGCCGATGTCGTTATAGTGACATTAAAATTTGATTTGTAACTCGAAAAAAGGAAAGAAAAGTACCCTCCATTCCTCTCTAGAATAAGATACCCCCAAAGTAGCTTAATAGAATAGCGTACCAACATAACGAGTACATAAAGGGAAACACTCTCTCCCCACTGGTAGGTAGTTTGAGGTATTTCTTACCAGCAGAGTTATAGAAAACTGGATTAAGCGAAGTCACGAAAATCTGCTATTTTATATTGTAAAAATTGCCGGTTGCTCTAACTTTCTTGGTGAAGGCAAGAGGCAATTTATTTTTTCATAAGTATCTGATATTTTTATGAAAGCAATCGGACTTCCAAGAAATTACTGTGAAAACATTAGATTTTCTAGCATGGATGTTCGAGATTTTCAAGGAATGAATTGGCCCTCGGGGAAAACAAGCTAACTTTCTGGGTTGGGAACGCTTTTAATTAAGCCAAAAATCCAAAATTGAGATGCACTTCTTACAGTAACAGTAAAGAGGTAAACAAACCCCTTCAAGAAATTCTCAATTTCGATTTCAAACGTTAGCTCTGTGTCAGTCCAATAACTGCTAACTACTGTTTTTACTTTGCGTCACTCTTGCTAATTAGATACTTAAGATCCGTAGGTATTTCAGGTATTTTGCCAGGAATCGTTTAGCTTCCTTATTGCTTCAATTTTAGAATTGCAATTTATTAAATACCCAAATAAATTTTTGCTTGGTGCCAGTAAGACTTTGATTAGCTCATTAGGTATACTATCAGAAAAATTTGGTGATTCAATGCTACTAATCATCTTTCATTAATAACCAAGATATTTCTGCATTGGCATTAACCTGTTTCACAGGAAATTTCTTCGATTGAGATATGCAAATAGTTCATCTTGAAATAAGCGATGCCTTCCTCTATAACGGGAATATTTAGTGCTTTCTACCAAATAACAATATCAATATGGAAGTGTCTAATTGCATTCCTCGGTTATAGGTATTGCTCTTCAGATTTCTGCGGGTCACAGAGAGAAATACTGTAAAAATAATGCAGTTTCCTGGAAATATAAGGTTTCTAGAGAGTTGTCAACTCTTTGCAGGCCTATCCGAACGGTCAAACATTGTTGGTAAAACATTTGGCCGTTTTGCCACATTGCTCAACATTGCTTGTCAAACATATTTTAGATGGGACGAGCAGAACATTGTTTTGAAGTTTTCTAAACACAATTCTATCAAACAATTCTATAAAACCATGTTTTGTGACCTGGCGAAACGGACAGACAATGCTTGCAGAACATATCTCAAATGTTTGATAAACAAATTTTCATATTTGGCCTGGGTCTCACTCTAAAAATTGCTGATTTTCTCTTACCATCATTCAATGATTGCTTATTTGCATTCGCAAAATCGTAGCTACTTTTCCTATAGTTAAATTTGCATTCTTTGTTGTAATTTACTATTGGTCTTTCTGTTATTGTAGTTATTTGTGAACTTGCTTAACAGTTGGTAATATGAAGAACTCAAGCAAAGCAAGAGAGAGGTACGTTTTATCGGATTTGTCTTTTTTTAGTTGATTATACATATACCTTATACTGCAGACTTATGCTGGTTGACTTTATGCTAAATGCCTAAATGGCAACCTTACCAACCTTATATACCTTATATGCCTATATGCTTATATGCTTATATACCTATATTATATGTCCCCATATATGTCTTAGCTTGATGCCAAACATCCCACCTGGATTCTTTGGTAGAATGTTGCGCTCTTGTACCCGATTGAAACAATTGTAATATATGCTTCTTTAAATTCTCATTTGAACAAATTTAGCTAAACGTGATTTCTTTGGCGCATGTGATATTGCAAAAGGCTACAATGCTAGACAACACCCTTCAATCTAGTATTTTTTAATATCTTCCATCCAAGTCCCTTCCCCTAATATTATAGATTGTTACTGCAGTGTTTTTTCATCATTTTGCAATCTCGTTATGCCATGATAATAAACCAACATTGAATTTGGGGGGAAAGCGGAATGCTCACAAATACCTAAGTTGATTGTCAAAACTGTTCTATATTGTATTTCTCCGGTGTTTGGTCCAGGATTGTGGCTGAAGGGTTTATTAAAGGTATTAGAAGATATTCCAGAATTTTATATGTCCGGTTACTACATAGTTGAAGATATAGATATCTTTATAGGTACATGTTAATGTCTTTCAGAGTTTTTACATATAGAATACATGTGCAACCAGATATACGATATAGTTGTTTGGCTTTAAGTATCAGCTATGGAGAGGTGGCTGTATAGTATTTACAGCTGTGCAGAGATTCTTCCTTTCCTTCTGTTGCTTTTTAAAGGTTCATATCTTTTTGCACGTTTAGAATATATGTAAGATATAGGGGCTTGGCTTTCAGTATTAGCTATAAGCTATAGGTCTTAGAAGTGTAAGCTGTATAGTATTTGCTGCTTAGAGAGTCTTCTTTTTCTTCTGTTGCGTATACGTTTAATGAGGATTTTCTTCTGTTACTTATCAGTTCAGTAAGGATCTAAAAACTTTTGGTTTTTGTAGACCTCTCTTTGCAATAACATCATAAAAAATGGTCAGCCACAAGTGTCGAAAGAGTTTCCTAAGTAATGGCACACCCAACCGTTTAATCATATTTCTTCGTGGAATAGATTTATTACAGAACTGTTCGTAAATACACCGGCTAACGTTAAGGTTGTTTTTAACTGGATTCAATTGACAAGGTCTTTTTGTGCTTGGATAATCTTAGCATAAATCAAAGCGTTTTTCTAGAGGAAATCACTGAGTAGGATCAGTAGATGAGAGAGGCTTTATTTCTCGTAATCCCACCTTTCGGTATTTTCACCTTACCCTATTTTCTGCTTAGCCTAGCCACCTGTGGTGTTAATCTTTCGTGGAACACTTTTCCCTGCACTATTGACAAGAACATTCGCCGCTACTGTTTCTTAACCATTAATAATACTATTCATTCTGACAGAACAAGAACACACACATTAGTGCCAAATGCAACTCGAGGCAAGGGATCTGTTTATTAGAATGGTTAGTGGTTTCATTGGTAAAACCAGTTGACTACTGCTACTCATAAACCCTCTTAAGCCCATTTTTCAGGAGCTAATGTTCTCTTTAAATACGGAATTTGCATAGATTGAAATTTTGTCCAATATCCATGTGCAAACTTATCAATTAAGTCTTCACCCTATTGCTAGCCTGTTTTAGCTGTTTTATCTACTCTTCTTTCTATTTTTCCTGACTTGGTATTCTTATGTCGAGGCGTTTTAGTAGCAGAGCTTGTTTATCTACTTTGCAGAGAAAGTACCTTGAGGAAGAATCGCTTGAAGTATGAGAATGATTGCGCTGTAGTCTTCTTCCCTGTACTACGGATTTCATCAAATCTGCTTGGAAATATGCTTGAAAATTCCTAGCTAATGGAGAGTTTTGGCTCTAGGACATCAGAAACTCGTGTTCGAATGGTGAAAAGGCACTGATGATGGTCATTGTATTCTGCAACGAAACTGCTGCACATTTTGTTGTGTTATGCATGCATCTTGTAGAAAGCATTTATCGAGCGTTTATGAGTTTGCTTGGAGAAAACCCTTTCGTACTGGTTATCTTCATTCAGGTATTTCTGACATTTGTCTTGACATTTATTCTGGAAACGTTCTTCTGAATGGTCTTCGGATCCATTTTGCTTTAGTGCTTAGGTTTGCTAATGACATACAGACCTGGTTTCCAGAGTGTACGATAGCTCTCTAAAAGCTCTGTCTTCTCTTCAGTAGGAATGTATCTATGTCTGAGTTTTCTCAAGGCATCTTGTTCAAGGATGTCATCAGTTCGAACCTTATCCGAATCTAGCCCAAACCACTCTCAGTAAGCCCGAAGCAAGCACTCCCGGCCCATCTTACAAAGACCAGCATATGAGCACCCAAGATGTTAGGCCTAACTAAAGAATAGTTGGGTAGGACACAAGCTGCTATGCTGAAACCAGTGAAGCCGTTGCATTACAAAACAAGAGAACTGCTCTGCTTGCTTGCTTGCTTGCTTAACTGTTACTTTGTTTAGTACATTTAGGCTAGTTAACTGCAATTTGAACTGACCAGGTAGTGCATGCATCAAGATTGCTACACATAATCGCACCCTTATTCGTATATTGCTCATCAACTTGCTTCCACCTCTGGAAAGTCAAGAAATACACGAAGTTATACTTGCTTTCTTGCCTGATCGTTGTTTGTGTCGGACATTTTTGCACCCTTACTTGCTTCCACCTTTGGAAACACAAGAAAAAATGAAGTTGCACTAGGTATTGGGTATTCGTTATACAATCTCCCTATTTGTTTCCCACCTTGTCTTTAGTACAACAAACGCTCGTATACAAGTTAGACTATTACAAGATCAAGAAAACATGATTTAGATGTTAAATATAATCTTCGTGATTTCGTGCGTGATCTATTAAATGAGTAAATGGGATCACGCATGGTGAGTGCCTAAATCAACATAAGAGTTCCGCCTGCACGGAAAATTCCGCAAAGTCTGTTTCCTCGGCAAAGAGCTTATTCAAACCTTCTAATTCATCGTGATCTGTAAAATCTTATCCGTATTTAGACTGAAAACCATGGTACCACATCGTATCTACCTGGTACTAAGCTGCTACTGTTTTCATTCTATCTGTTTTCTTTAAATATTCACTCAGGTCAATGCACACAATTGTGTTTGGTTCACGCTAGTGTTCATTGCGCTTTGAAACAGCGACCTACATGTAAGCCGTTTCATCTGTCGACGGTTTCGTCCCTTCGAAATCCACATTTTGACCTCCCCTTGCGATAGTGCAGCTGAGTTTTTCCTCGTCATTTTACGAATGCCTTTTCAGTTTCTATTTGATTCTTATCCTGTAGAACCAACAATTTCGCAGCCATAGCTGAACTCTATATTCATTAGTTTTAGCGGAGGCTGCAGTGGAGTGCAGTGGTTGGTTTATGACAGTGCCTTTTTCAACATTGAAGGGGGCTTTTGCCCCCTAGTCCCCCATCTCCTCTTGTTTTCAACAATAGCCTTGTCCCTTTTTCCTAAGTATCAATAGAATGCCGACTCAGTCAAGGTCCCTTATTGAGTCAACTTGAGATGCACTTTGTAGTCTTGCTTATCTGATGCATTAAAACCATTCTTCTTTGACATTCAGTTTTAATGAGATCTTCGCAAAGTCCCATACTTTGTCTCCAGGTCTTTCAGCTGGTGTAACCACACCTCGTATTTCTTGGCCTAAAACTGAAGAGAACTGATGACCATCCTTGCTTCTTTGGGGGCATTTTTATAAGATATGGATTTCAACTCATGACCTTGTGGTCAACGGTCTGAACCAGGACTAGTGCAAAAGGGATCAAAAGAGGTTACTTGTCTACAGTATCAGACGTTTGCTGCTTTTCGATTTTTTAGCTAAATCTGTCTGATATCAGCGTAAGGATGCTCTAAATGACGTACTCTGGCAATTTTGTGTCATTTCTGCTTGTATCGAAAGATTCAGAAGGGGTCAGAAAGGAGGAAACGTATAAAATTGCACTTCATTTATATGATACCTAATTGGAGAGGACATTACAGTACTTTGAACCATGCAGTACAGTACACTCCCAACGTTACACAGTTCCAACGTTAGAATATAACTGTCATCTAGAGCTGCAGTTTCATGTCCCCCTACAAAAATATGGATTCGGTGTATATAAGGAATTCTGTGTTAACCATGCAACTGTTCAAGTCTCTGCATTTGCCAGTTAGAAATGCCACTCCTTCATAGTCATTTAATGCAGTTTAATAGAAATGCTTGTGCAACACAACATCAGCCTAAACTTGCTACACAAGCCCCCATATTTGGTGTTATTCACTGTACTGTTGTGTTTAAGTGCTCAAAGCATAAGACTTAGAATCAAAGCATAAGACTTAGAATCCATGTAGTCAAGTACAAAATCCGTGCGTAGTACGCATGCCCATTCCTGCTGTAAAAACATAAAAACAACATGTGAAGTCGAGGTTACTCTGTTTTTCACTTGAAGCTATTCTGATTTGAACTCAATAAATTGTTTTGAAGGAAATCAGAATTAAATAGGCTGCTGAACCACCATGGCCTGTAAATAAGCCGCTATAGCTTTGCTTACTGTAAAAATCATTTGTAATAGTTAATTATGTGGAAGATACTATAATAATAAAAATGAACCTTTACTTTGACCACCAAAGATTTTAGGAAACAAGGTATTAATTTTTAGATCTAAATTGATTACCCTTTTCATCAGGAAATGCCTATATATTTATACCTATGGTCATCTATTGTCTTGCAGACCACACCCAGGCCTGTTTTGACCTACTTGTAAAAATGATCCCTTACTTAAAAAGTATTTTAAGAAAACAGAGTGCGGAAAAAATTTCCAAGCTGACAAGGTGAGGTATTGTTCGTATCTGACGTCACTGTTTAAAGAATTTGATCGAGTCTGCGCAGTTATCCCAAATTCCTTGCATTCATAAGTCGGAGGAGGTAGTTACGTTACAACAGAGTAACTAGTAAGTCTATACATGATTATCAGTCACAGCTATACCCCTTTTAACTTAGGGCCTCGCTTTCGATATGTTCGAGAATTCATTTGCACGAAAAATTTGACCATGAAAAAGACTCGGTATTTCTCTCTCTCTATGTCATTATAAATTTCAAAACTTTTGGTCACTATAAAATCAACAATAGGTCATTTATGAGGCAAAATTTTGGTCGTTATAAAGACCAGGTAGACACACATGTTTGCCTTACCACTTAAACTTAAAGTGCTGATTCCGAGCCTGAATCCACATTTTCGTGACGTGTTAGAAACTTTTGGAAACGAGGCTTTTAGTTTAAAAGTGTCTTAGTAGAGAATTTCGAAATCTTATGTGATATCAACTGTAGGTTTTTTGTTAAGCTATGTTTTGTGAAGCCATTTTTATAGCTAGAACAATCTAGGGGTGAATCTCTAACTTTAAACTTCTTACTGGTATTGGTAAAGTTGTCTCCCTTTAGGCTAAGCTCAATGTTGCTAATGCCGTATTCATTCCTCTCACTTTGCCACCCTCATTTTCGAATACATAGAGTATCTGTCAACGATGAATCTGGGGAGATGGGCAGTAGTGGCAAACTCTTCAAATACTGTTAACCTTTGATACCCATTGTATCCTGACATTTACTTTACTCAGGCAAAGATAGCAAAATCCATGATACCAAATAAGTTAGTGTTTAATTATCTCATGGTCTATGATTATCTTAAGAAGGTATAGTCACATCAGATATTCTTAATACTCAACATTAATCTTAGAGATACTCGACTCCAGAGCCAGGAAAAAGTTACGATCACACGGTCACTGACCGGAGGAAGGTCAATTAGAACACGCCTAATTTTCATTGTTAAGTGAGGAAGGTTTTGAACTAGGGGTTTATTTGTCTGGAGGAAGGTTGAACACTTTTCTGGTCTCTGCTCGACTCCTGCTTCATTGGAACCCATAGCTAACGACTTTCATTTGCGCTAATGTTAACTTTAACCGCATTGCAAGTGAAGCTTTTAATATATAAAGCACACAGTATTTGCTCACGAAGCATAGAGAATCCCTTAATAGTCTCGTATTTTGGAGTTAAGGTGTAAATATATGTTAAATGGATTCGGGCTTTTCATTGGTGGGATTTTTCCCAAGATTACAGTGTGACGTGAGAGAATGTCTTGTTTTTGTTTGTGGCGATGATGTAATGGAACGAAGCTCCAAAACAGCTTATTTAGATTAAGTTTTATTGTCTTAATTGGCTGAAAGAGCGAGTTGTTTTTCTTAAATGGCTCAAAGCAGGATCATGTCGGGCTTTCTACGTAAAACGGCTTTCTCAGCGGGCATTGAACATTAACCCCCTTGTTTTGCGGAAAGCGTACTTGAGACTTGAATGGATTGACTAACCCCCCTCCTGCTTTTCTCTGTTTGACGCTTCATTGATGACTGGGAGGGCTGGGCACCGCGGATTCTCATTGAGGTCCAAATGCTATAGATTGACCGGATAGGTATGATTTTGTTATTTGAATGTTACATATACATATTGATGCGTAACCATGAATCACACCATTACGTTTGCAGAAAACAACCCTTCAAAAACCCCAATTCTATTTTCTTGTTCTTTGAGTTATACCGTGTAATCTTCAAAATAAAAAATTCTAGCTAATGCTCTACAAATAATGTTCCAACTCTGTTGATTGTATGCGTCAGCAGGCTTCTTTGAAACTTCTCTGTACAACCAATGTCTGAAGCCAAATCTTAAAGCAGTATTTTAAGAACTACTCATCGATCAATGAAAATATAAGTGTTCTACAAGTAGTTTTTATAGGCCTACTGTATATTATCATTACTGCACAGAACAGCCACAGTTGTGGTGCAATTGTTCTTACCTTTAGCCTTTAACTACCCTTACTTTGTGCTCTCTTGATTATGCACTTACATAGGCTGTTTAATCCTTGCAGTCAAATTTTTTGCTCGGGTAAAACGCTGTCTGATTATATTAGGTATACACCCATTTCATTTTCTTAGTCATTCAGACATTCTTTTGCAGGATAGGTCTCTAACATATTCTCTGAAATACGGGTTACAAACTTACATACCCTACCCTACTAGCTACCTTAGTTCAGAAGGTTAAACTTCTAAATTTTTACACAGTTGACGTTTTTCTTAAGAAACTGCAAGTATAAGTAGAGAACAGAAAACTGCGAAAATAAGAGAACGCTCCAGAGGAACTTCTAGTAAGGATACCGAAAATCAGACATCCTTTTGATAATGGTATATCCAAAGTACAGTAAAGTTAAGTTTTAGTCGCTGCATTTAACTCTTCAAAAAGGCGCATGAGATTCCTGTTGGCCTGTTGAGACAGAAAAAATTGCAAGGGATTTTTGTGAAATCAATAGAATTTACGGCAAGGGTGTACGAGAGCCCTAATGGCTAAATTGCTCCTCGGCTTTGGTATGTAGGTTTCGTTGAAAAATAGCATATTTGTGAGCTTTGTCCATGGCTTTACTTTCGTTCGCAAAGGCGTGGCAAAGTTTAGGCCGCTAAAAGAGCAGTTTTTGTGGAGGTGAAGTAACATATGGACAAGGGGGATATTATTCAAATATAATGACCCGTGCTTTTTGGTTTAGTGTAGTTTAATAACACAATCATAAAAAAATAAAGTGGATAACGCCTTCGTTTTTTTAACACCACAATATTAAGGAGGAGCTTTGACACTATAGAAAACAATGAAAGTGATTGTAAGGTGTTAGTATGCAATTAATGAAAATAGATAATATGCACTGAAGAGATTATTTGATTGGTTAGAATTCCCCACGGATTGGATTAGATATTCAATCAATGGTAGACACCTCTGTATATGATGTTTACCACTTGCTAGCAAAATTGTCAAATTCGATTGGAATTTCTCTACGCAATTTCCAAAACATAAGGGATTTTCAATTGAACTGAGGGATTTCTAAGAGATTTCTCATAAAACAAAAGACTTTGAGGATGCAAGCTTTCTAGAGGGAAAGGGAACATACACGTTTTTTTTTTTTCTATAAGAAAGTTTTTTTTGGGCCAGTATTGAAACTTTCTTAGATATTTGACGCTTTCAGTACCAAAACTTTCTTCTGACTTTCTTAGCAAAAATTTTGGAATACAGTATTTCTAAGAATGCACAGTTTAAGGCACTGTATACATTGCACAAATACCAAGTTTTTCAAAGAAAATAATCATTAGACTCGTTTAATAGCAAGATGAGCGACTGAACAGAAGAGCTAAAATAACACACAGAACATAAGGAGTGAAAGTATGAAACAGAACTTTCTTAAGTTTCAAGAATCCAGTATTGAACTTTCTTAAGTTTTTTATATGTTGAGCACTACTTTCTTATAAACCACTTTCTTATAAAGAAAAAACGTGTATTCCTCCTTCCATCGAAATGGGATAATTCTAATAATGGTAGGCTAGTGACCGAAGGGCAATTCACTCTTCAAAAAGGCGTATGAGATTTATATCAAGACAAAAGGATTTTCAAGGGATTTTGTTTAAACAATAGGAATTCAGGCAAGGGTGTGCGAGATTTCCAAGGTGTGAATTGCCCCTCGATAGTGATTGTGATAAGAAACTCTGAGAAAGCGATGTATAAAAACGAAAAGGAAGGGAGGATGACTCTTCTAATTGTATATGATGAAACCCTCCCTTTCGTTTATTTCGCTTCCTCGTGGTTTCTTACCATAGTCAAACAGTCGAGGTCCGTTCACAGGCTAAAGCGAAGCATCAGTTGCTCCTAAGCTATAATACAGTAGGTATTTTTACTCTTATATATAGGTGCCTAGTTGATATGGTGTTAGAATTAGTTTAGTGGGGATAGGAAGCTCAGAAAAGATCTAATTGTTAGGTAAGAAAATTTTCAAAAAATAAGTAGCAGACGAAGACAAAGAGAGCCTTCAAAAGCATTACTAGATCTTTATAAGGACTGTTACCCTCAGCCCTACTCAACCTATTTTATTGGGAAATTGACACTGTAAACACTCAAAATGTGATCATACCCTAATAGAAAGTCTTGTTAATACTTAGTAAACCCCTTCTAAAAATGAATTACAATTTCTGACTGTAAAGCATTTACTTTCAAATGCCTCCTAAGGTAATTTCTGGGGAAATGCATAGTGTTACGGTAGGAAATCTCGATGTTTTGTAACTAAAGAGAAGTGACATTTCTCTTTATTATAGCTAATATCATGTAAAACAAAATGATTGATAGAGTACCTATCTTAGCTACATCAATCATTGCCAATCTAAGAAAGCTTTTAAAACAAATTTATGATGCCTGCAGTCAAATTTTAATTTTTAGTTGAAATTTTCAAGCTGCCACGTGGGCATTAAAGGCAGTAAGTCATGTCCCATGATTGTGAAAAGTCATCAAAACGCATTCTTGAAACATTCCTTACGAAGAATTCACTACAAATCTCTTTTGCATAACAGCGCGAGTCGGAGATGCGCGCGGAAAGCGTCCCAGGGTCGATTTGAAGTCATCAGGAAGTATTTTGTTCGATAAATTGTTCGTCTTAAGGTGGTAATGAGTTTATCCTATGTGGCTAAGAAAATATTTTCTTTCCTCAAACTGACAACTATTACATTTGTTGAAAGGTGTGAAGAGGCTGAACGTTTGACGGCACTCTATGCGGTGAGATAAGCCCAGTGATCCAATCGATTCATGTATAAAGACTTGGACGGAACGTCGATTTTGCTGATCAAGGAGCGGTTTTTATTTACTTGGGTTAACCTTATTGCGGCTCGGCAAGGAAAGAGTCGATTACACTCAGGATTGGTGGTCAACGACTCCGAGAGCGACAGTGAAAGATTTGTTGTGTTGCTAATTATTCCTCTCAATAACCAATTGTCCAATCACCGTCATAATACCGTGAGAAAATTAGGTTACCGTCAGACAGCACGGGTGAAGAGAAGCGGTAACAGCGTGCGGGTATCTATTACACACACACTGTAATAGCTCATAGCAAGTACAACAACCTTGGGTCACGGACGTATTGCATTGGATCAAGACATCAAGACACAATCGTCGTTATATATTGAGCTTTGGATTGGCTAAATAGAACTATTTACAGATAAGAGTGATCAGATCATAGTATTGCTTACACGTCGCACGAGTTGGGCAGCGTGCAATATGAGAAGATATTCACTCTCAAGCCTGACCTGTTGGCAACTTATTTTCACCTTGTTTTTGAGGTAAGTATTTTCTGATGTTTCTAAATTATTCCCCATTTTCTACCGATTTTCCGTAACGACTTTCATATCTAATTGTAAAAAGATGTTTATCGAATCACTTTATATTAACTCGAAAAATTTCGTATCGTCTCGGATAGGTACCTAAATATCAACGAGTATTGATCAAATTCATATCTGTTACAATTTTACAGTGATCGTGGGTGAACGTTTTCGACTGTATAAGCATTTGATAGCCTAGTGATTAAACTTTCAAAACGAAGAGTTATTTACTTACAATTTTTCTTTCATTGTCAAATAAATCCTTTGAAGCCGGTAAAGAACTGAGAGCACTTTTCGGATATGGACATTAAAGGATTAACCGAGAAGGAGAAGTGTTTCAACAGGGATTCCTTATCGCCTGTGAATCCAAGATGGGTGTCTTTTCTATTAATAGATGCATCGTATATTGATTTTACTTTTATTTTATCGTTTATCATACGTCTTTCCAGGTTAATAGAGATACATGGGTCAGGACACCATATGGTAAGGATTTTCACTCTATTTCGTGATCGTATTGATCTAAAGAGTTTTAGCAGACCAGTGCTATTTTCTTGTTTCTCAATCAACAAGGGGTCACGTTGAACTCACTCCTATCGTGATATAGCCAGTCCCATAGCTTTCTGTGTAAATACAAAACTTTTCTATTTGTCTAACACGTTATAACTAGCGATAATAGAACGAACCAGCCTTTGTTAAGTTGTATCTACCCCAGTCCCACGTTAAAAACTTGTGATACACGTAAAATAACACACAGCACAGTAACTCAGCTGACTTAAAAATTTATTGAGAAATCTCGGGAGCTCGAGCATAGAGAGACTCAGAGCTGATTTTGGTATCTATAGCTCCTACAATTCTCTTCTCTGAAGTATATCTTGTTCTTTCGTTCTAACACCCCGAACCTAATTAATGAAGAGCTCTAAACTTAGTTATTTTTGCACCTACTGTATGATTTGTTTACCTCCCTTTTGCTTGGTATAATTTCCTTGAACGTAAGGTTAGAGAGTGTTTTGATTGAGTCATACAGAAATTTCGTTATTAGAAGCATGTATCATTAATACTGCCTTGTTTATCAGTCTATTTTTATTCTATACCAAAAGAGAACTGCTCTTTTTCGACTGACTCAAACCCACCATTTAACTTCTACGTACATCCGCAAGTCGAGTTGAAATAGGTATTGACGTATAACACTGCTGAGCATTTATAATGTAAACAATATAACGTGAAAATCCCTTATATCTCTGTCCTCTCTTTCAAACCAGTGTTTCATATTAAAAAGGCTTCGTAGCATCCGAAAGGAGATGGGAGAGGTTTGGACGTAAACCCACCTGTATCCTAGGTGAAAATTTATACACCAATGGTGTCAGCCAACACCATTTTCCAATTAATCTTCTTTTTATGATTGTGTCGGCAAACAATTCCTTTTAATTTCTCTATCACTTTGTAATTTATTTGGGGATTCAGTAACAAAAGAACACTCTAACAGCCTTTGTTATAGAAATACGAAAAATATGTGTAGCAGATAAAATATGTGCGAAAAAATGGGAAGGCATGACTTGACATTGCGGGGCTTGGCTATCGAAGTCCGCTATACTAATCACTAGGGAACGAGAGAGGTTGTTGTTATCTGATGAGTGTATCTAATGTAACAAACAGAATACTGAAATGAAATTGTTTTGCTTTATTTTGATGTTATATTTTGCATTTTCCATGCAGCAGAGAATATTACGAGAGAAATTCGCCGACCATTATAAAGCAGAAAAGCATAAAACTGATGAAAACAGTGTACCGTTTGAAAGAGTCACGCAGCTTTACTCGAAAGCCAGCAGGGGACATGTTCAGATAGTTGGAAGACGCGTCGATGCCCTTGGAAAGGATGGTTCACCGTATGGTAAGTGTATTTTTTCATTGCTCGTACTGTAGGCTTTGCTAGATGTTGGATCATTATTGACGTTGACTCTAAATGGCTCTATATCCTTTCTGTTTATACTTCCCCGTTCCCCGTTATTTCTTAGGGGAGACTATAGTGAGCTACGTTACATTAGCCTTCTGGAATTGCTAGCGAGGTAGCTTTTAAACCAAATTTACAATAGAGACTCCTTGTATAGCCTATCAGACTCCTTACAAAATATCTCAATTCGTATCATCAAATTTTAGCCCTCAACTTACCTATATAGGAAATTTAGCAAATAGTTTTCTTTAAAAAAAGTGTAATGCCCTTAGCCTGGGGGTATATCGGGACATTAATGTGAGTCGCTCCTGAAAAATGTTGTAGAGTGTCGGGAAAGTCCCGGTTCTGTTGAAGAAAAACTGGAAGAGATGCCGTCATTCTACCAAACCTTTCGCCCTTTCTCAGCGAAGTCCCTGTACACTTCGGCTTTCTTTCGTTAATCTTCACTTCGTAACGTTACGTGATCAAAAGTCTGTGCTACATTAGACATTACTGTCTACTTTCCCTTCATAGAAATTTAATTTGATTTTTCTTTATTTCTCTATAACTAATTACAGCATATCTCTCTTATCAAACTTCCTATCTTGAAATTCTCACGCCCCCTGTTCTATCTTAGAATTGTAACCACGTCCTCAATTTCTCCATAACACATAATAGTCATCCTGAAAGGCATTATAGTCATCCTGATGACTAGTCGATCGGAGTGGCTTCACTCCTGCTAAAGAGACTTGAATAGCTTCATTTCAGAGGGTAATGCCAGCTAATTTATTTATAGCTGTAGCTATGTGCCATTCCACTTGTCCTTAACTATCAACAGTCTACAAGCTTAAAGGCATTGAAGCAATTTTTCAGAATTGTCTGATTTTAATAAAGACAAATGGTTTCAAACCGTAGATTTTAATTAAACCTTAGTAAATGATTTAACCGCAGACACAGCGAAGGAGTGAGTTAGTCAAGTTCCTTACTATCAGTTCCCCTTAGTTCTTCTGGTTATGATTTCCTATACTAAGAGAAATGCTGTTGGAAGGCCTTCCTGACGTCCTCTTTCTCTATGATATGGTTTGTTTTAGAAAATGTCGCGAGGAAAACCTAATTACTGTAACTTTTTTCCTGGTTAAATTTCAACAATCATTATTTTTCCCTATATCTTTATTAGACTGGTCTAGTTACATATTCAAGTAACTATACATACTATAGTATCACATTGAAAAATTGTCTTTACCTGTTTAAGAAATATCAATTCTACCAATACTACAGTAGCTACAAAGTAGCTAATATAAAAAGTTGGTAGGTTTGAGAAGGGCTACATAGACTTAGGTAAGGTTCAGAGGCGGTATAACTCAGTAGCTAGTAAGCTTGCAGCTGCTTATTTCACTCGCTGCTGCTTCTATATTCACTCTATCATAAAAATCCCCTCATTGCTATATGAATCATTTTTCCACACCCTTGGTTTTTCAAGCCCAAGGCGATAACGATAAAATTATCATTTCTAATGGCTAATTTTAAAGACGTTAAACCCAGATTAAACGCTGAGATATTTATATAGCCTTACTACGAATTTAGTAATAGGTTCTTTATATAGAAAAGTATTACCAATTTGAAAAAGATATTTGAAATTTTATCATTACATAAGCGACTGCATATGTATAAGTGACTGACTATGTATGATTGCTGACTGAGTGTTTTAGAACTTAAGAATGCGACATGTCGGATCGGAACAAGGTTACTTTGACATCCCTATCAGCCAAGATTATAGAACGAAGACGCCATAGGACGCCAAACGTAGTCTTAAAACCCTCTATCCTTCCTCCTCTTGAAACTTCGGGTTATCACGATATATCCTCTCCGAGGCAAGAGTAATTTTCTTTAGTAAGATGACGTCATAGCTGGCATATATCTATCATGCAATGCATACAATTTTCAGTAACTTTGTTGCAAGTATTCTTATTATTTATCCCAGCACGGTGTTCTTAAAAAGAAAATTGTTTGTGAAGGGTAAACACATTAAGTAATTTGTTAAAACTTCTCACGGCATCATTTGGTATTGAAAAGATTGCAATCACGAGCCCCTACTTCCAGTGCTCTAAGTGCTCTATATGAGAAAAACCTAGATAGTTTTATTTTGCTTTCACTGATTCTGCTGCACTATGTTTTACGCTCATGTACCCGTAAAATCTAATCAAACTCTCAAATAGCCATACTCTCTTCCTCTTCATTCACTTTTTAAAGTAAGGGTTATGGAAAATTTCTTACATTTTATTTGCAAGCTATCTTAGCTAATTTCTTATATACTATATATCTACATAGAACTCTTCAACCCTTGATATAGCGCAGCCCAGCTTTTCATGATGTTATTTTTATGGGTTTAATGAGCCAAACACATTGGAACCATTGGAGATAGCAGTGGCTTTTAAGAATTCCTCGTTTAAGAACCCTTTCTATGTTCCCACGATAGAGAACGACCGTTTGAAAGCGCCCCCATTTCAAAAACTTCGAAATCTTCAGCCGGTTTTCTTGCTCACTTGTCCACCAAAAACACTTAAGCTCATTTTTCCCATCTTCGCAGCCAGAACAAAGTGGAAAAAATAACAGTAAATAACAGTAAAAAGTCAGCTATATTAAAGTCGTTTTGCCTTCAGTTATTCTAAGAATTCATCGCAGCTTAAACTCTTAATACCTCAACCAGATTAGAAGAATGAACCTGATTTGCAT
Organism: Chrysaora quinquecirrha; assembly: GCA_014526335.1. Classification (NCBI taxonomy): domain Eukaryota; kingdom Metazoa; phylum Cnidaria; class Scyphozoa; order Semaeostomeae; family Pelagiidae; genus Chrysaora; species Chrysaora quinquecirrha. The sequence goes on from JACTAT010000014.1 coordinate 468,086, forward strand.
TGAATAAGAGAGGAAGGGTTGTCTCAATAACTAATCCTTTCAGTTCTAATCTCAAAAGACTGCGATGCTACAAGAATAATACATGTTTTCTCTTCTCTTCTATTTCTTACGATTTGTGATATCTGTTTGCGCTCGTGTTCTCTTTCAGTCATGTTTTCTAATCGGTTTCTGAGTCTTCGTGTCTTGCGTGGTGTGTATCCTTGTAATCCTTCTTAGCTTTAGTTGTTTCTCTTGCAAATCCTTGTTTGGATAATCGGAGTTTATTAGTATTTCTCTTTTTATTATTCTCTAATGGAAACATCTCAGAAATGAGAATAGCACTGACAGATCGGGAGCTACAAAGAAACAGCGATTTGTTCCTAGCTATATATGTATAACGCGCCCGGAGGGCTGAAATTTATGAAATATAAGCAAAAAGGGGTAGGGGCATTACGAGATTTCCATTGAAACGAGAGGATTTCAAAGAGATTTCCATGAAACAAATAGAATTCAAAGCTACGGTTGAGGACATTTTCAAAGAATTCATTGACCATCGAAAAAGTTTACTTTCTAATTTGGTGCTTGTAATAGCTAGTTAGCTAAGTGATAATATGTACAGTAGAGGTTGGATAAGTAGTCTTGTGAAGGTGAAGGCTAGCAAGGTTTCTCTCTGGGTCACGATGCACCCCTCTTGTGGGTGAACGTATACCAGTTTTAAGGTAAGCATGAGTGTCTACCCGAAGGTCAACAGGAACCAGAATTGGCTGCAAAGTCTTCTCTATGGCGAGGACTTATTACCTGGTTCCCTAAAGTCTTCTCCATGCGAGGGTTGATCAGTTCTCATATAAAACGCCCTTGAAAACTTCTGCTCAATTTAAGATTGGCACCTCGAGCTTCAACAGAGAATAAATGCTTCGAACTCAAGATAGTTATCAGTTAGATGTTTCCTTAGAAATCGTATTGGAAGCTAGTGTGGTAAATGATTGATCGGAGGGGTAACGATTGTTCGAATTCGGAAAACCGCTGTCCCAATTTATGTTAAAGAATTAAGGGCGTCAACTAGAGATGTATTGGAGCAGAAAACTACAGTGAAAACTACAAGACCCAATTCCTGTGACTAAAACTTTATTTACCTTCAATAGAGATACAGAAAATAACAGAAGGGTGACTATTTCATCAGATTTCATAACCTCACCCTCTCGCTTTACAAAAACATGTTTTTCAGAAGTACGATGTTTTTTCGTTACATGAATCAATTTCCGTTTATTCAATTTTTCTATGACGATAAAAAGCAACAAATAAATAATAAGTAAGGACGACAACAGTTTCAGAGAGTTCGCTTGTTTTTTACTTTAAGTAAATGATTTTATTAATTAAGTGGTCAACGACAATTCTCTTATAAAGATCTGTGGGACGGCAAAGCGATGGGTAGGCTAGTCTCTAAGGACATCGGGCGAGCCTTTGTGCTAAATCCCATTTTCATAACTGAGAGATCCTTAGAAATCCTTTTGTTTTCGTAATCTATGGTACGTCTTTACGTTTGACCATAGAGAACAAGATCACAGACTGATGTTCGTGTCTGTTAAATACAGATTTATACGAGCAAGGGTGTGCCACTGGGCAGAAATAGGTTGGATCTTTCATAAGACATAAGCAGTCCAATTTTAAAAGAAAAATAGCGAAAATCCATGATTCCATTCAAGTTCTGAACTTTTTTATTATTGACGTCAGTACACATATTTCAGGCTCTTTTTACGCCTTTGCCAATAAAATGGCACCACCAAATATCGGGACGATGGGAAAATTTTGTATATTCATGCTCATTTTGTACCGAGCTTTTTCACAGCTTTTGCCACGGTCTAATATAGATCAGATGCCCTAATATACCACTGTATGACTAATCACTAAGATGGATGATATTTGCACCCTTGTAATTAGAAGTAAACTGCCTGTACACTCATTTTTCTAACACCTTTTGGTTATTTAGCTTATATCAAGTGTCTTCTAACTGAAGAGGGTTTTACGTAATTGCGTATTTTTAAGAACCGTTCACAACTTCAATATGTTTATTTCTCCCATGGTGTCACTTCTCTTGGGTGATTCATTCCTCTAAAAGGGCGCAAGATTGCTAAATTACGTATACAAGGCTATTTCGAGCAAGAAATACTGTGTTGCTTGGCTCTCGATTTCTAAGGACCAATCTTCTACTCTCATTTGCCACTAGTATGCTGTAACTAAAAGGAAACATCTGCCTCAAGGGTCATTAGAAGCAACCATTGATTGACTTAAGATTGAAGTCTGTTTTAGCAGAAATAGGTTAAGGGTTGGTCTTTGGCTAAGGTATTTGTTGAGTTCGTTTTAGGAGGGGTCTTAGGAATACGTATAGTTTTGGAGAGGTTCGGTACGACCTAGGGCTGAATTTTAGCATTGGCCAACTAACCCTAACACGTAGCATCTACAGCAGGGAGCCCTGATCTACAGAATTCAGAATATCAGAACTTCTTATTTGTCTCCTAATTTCCAATGTTTTTCTAGTTGGGTCCTAGTGTTCTTCTTTTTCAGTTTTTTTTTAATTGCTAATTCTGTTCCTTTGCTTTTGTCGATGTGCCATCTCTTCCCAGTTGTTTGGCTTTTTCGGTTGCGTTTAGCGCTGACTGATTCTTATGGTTTTGTGCCCCACATGCTAAGGTGAATCCGACTGGTAAATCCCTCTTTCAAGTCTCACGCCCTTTACATCTCTCCCTTCCCAGAAGTTGGCAAGTCTCTAGAATCTGAATTCTTTGTTCGTTGTGGAATTGAAGTGAATTGAAGTGAATCACGCCTTCATGACCCATCCATCCAGTCCCACCTTCTCTGAGAAGGAATTCGACCTTTTCCATTATTAATCTTTGCAAATGAAATTAATAAAACTAAGGCACTTCTTCTATCAAAAGCATACACAGTTGTCTTTATATTACCTGGAAGTGGGTGTATATCACATTAATACATTAATCTTTGCGATCTACATATATCTGAATAATTTGTCTTGGAATTCCATCATGGTATAGTTTGTCCTTGGGATGATTCTAATTCCTAATCTTATTCTGCTTGACATGATTAGTGCTTTATCGTATTGAAATGTTTTGTTGTCTTATCACGTCCATATAGCATGCTATTAATATCGAAATATTAATGAGAATACACATCGCTTAAATAACTTTTCATCTCTTGCTGTCTTTGAGACTTAGACATATCGTGTAAGTTGTTCCTAAATAAAACAAGCAAGAGTTGTCTATGCTATGCAACGAATTTATTTCTGAGAACTTTTCAAGCATTTCGAGCATTAAGACAGTCAAGACTCAATAAAGGGGTCCAAATTAATCCAGATAGTCTTGCCTCCTCCTCTTTGCCACATCAACTTAATAACATACAAAAATTAACGTATAGGGATGAAATATTTTAGCCATTTCTTCATAAAACATTTTCTTAATGTTCTTTTCACGAATCAGACACTTTTCTAACAATATTATTATGGATGGAAGCCCTCCTTTACTCTCAACGTCCCACCTTTTTATTTTTCATTTGTTTTCCTTTTCTCGAAATCAATCTCATTTGATAGTACCTTCTTATTACCCCTGACCCTACGCCACTTAGCAACACTTTGACTTCATTTACGGAAGCTACGATGCAGCTAGCTCCAAGATTGCTTGACGAAGATGGGGGTTGTCGAAGAGTTTCGGTCAAAGAGAAGTTTCATTGCTGGGGAGTTACAAACTCTCTAAGAAAACGTTTCAATGCAAGAAGTGCCAAAACCTTGGAAACCGTTCTAGATTTGGTGGGCCTAAGTTTCTTATAAAAGTTTCTTATACGAGTGTAATGTACTGTAGTTAGATCTCTGCTAGATAGAACTAGATCTGAGTTGCTATAGTTACATCGCTCCTGGGACAATTCAGGGAAAGCAAATGCCTTCGGGCGTTCTTTAGCTCAAGTTGCTTTGATTATTCTGATTGATCGTAGATCATGGTTACGTAAATATCTGTACTCGAACTCTTGCTAAAATCTTTCGGTGAGATAGGGGGAGGGGGTTCTTAGATGGGTGCTGCTATGTGTGACGTTTCAATCTGATGATCTTACTGTATTCCAATTTGACCTAACTTTCTTTCTCTCTAACAAACTTCAATTCTACGATATCCTTCTCAAGGAATGTAAGTGTCTCAGATAAATAATAGAATTCACTTAACAATCAATAGTGAATCACGTACACTATCAATCTTATACGAAGGTCATTGTATTGCAATTTTCCCATGCCAGATTTCCTTATTAAAGTAATAATGAAAGTGTAAATTCCCCTTATTTATGAATTCTGGCATAAATTAATCAATTACTAGATAAACCTGTTAAGGATAAGTAAAGTTCATTTGCTTCCTTTTTTTGAGAAGTTCTTTTGTTATGAAATTCGCCTTCCATGACTCTACGTTCCTCTCTTTGTTCTAATAAAATATTCTCTAATACCCAATTGATTTTCTTCATTCCATTTCTAATACCCCCAAACCTCTACATAGTCACATTGTCATAGTTTCATTACTAAGAAAGTGTTGCTTATAAGAAACGTGTCTGCAGGGCTTTTAGGTAATTCGCTTTCCTGCCTTTTACAGCAAGTTCAAATCAACTTCTTAATTAGTCGTTTTCTCAGGCTTTCCATTTCCCCAAGAATTGAGTTGTTTCCTGATAGACTGAGGACTCCCATGTCTAACCTCAAGCATTCCGCATAGGAAAAACTCTATGTTTGCAATAATAGGCTTAATGGTTAACTAGTTTTTGAAAGCTTATGTTTAGCCAGCATTGAACTTTGTCTTTCGTAGAGTTGATATACAGTCTAAACTACGTTGAGCCTTCACGGAATCAGTATATGAGCAGGCCTATGAGCTGAGCAGGTTTTGTGAATTTTCCTTTAGGGCCCCTGTAGAAAACATAGCTACATTTTCTAGCTTAATCAATTTTGTAGGTCTGATTAAGGCAATTTCTTCTCCGTACCAAAAGAAAGAATATTTCATGCACTGAGCTTAGGGTTGGGAGGACTTACAGACCTTTTAGAGACAAGGCGTTAGGGGTTTACGGTTGAACATCCATATAATAGGCATCTGTATGGGACTAATACTGTTGTCCGTTCGATATATATGTCTGCTTTATGAAGTTTGTCCTTTCAAAGAAATTACCTTTAGGAAGAAATTTTCCGCTCTTCGGAACTGTATGTTGTATGTTATATGCCCTTTTCTAAGACGTTCAACTGTATTCTAAAAGATTTCTGGGGTTGGATATTCTCCTTAACCCTCTTTCAAAAGAGAAATCTATATTGATTGGTATTTTGGATTGAAATTTTTTACTCAAAGCCCTCTTTTAATACCTTCACCGCTCGATGTTCACTTTTTTATCTTTCAACTTTCTGCTGATTTGCTGGAATCGCTCCTTGGGAAATTGTATCTACCGTATTTCCTCGAATAAGCACCCTCCCTCGAATAAGCCCCCCTCTGGAATGAGCTACCTATCACGTTGGTCCCTGACACTCCTTTGATAGTGTATGTGCGAGCACTTGATTAGAGGAATCAAGATTCACCTTCTGTCAGTTGCTTTTGTTTCTGTCTTAACGTTAGTTTATTCATAAATTTTTTAATAATTGCTCATTTTTAGACGAAATTTTGAATAAGCGCCTCGGGCCCTTAATCAAGGAAATATGGTACTTCATAGTCTCTTTCTATAGACTTATTACCTGAGTGCCAGTTATCGCTCATGAGACCTAGGCCAAACACTAAAATGAGATCGCTCAAACAGTTGTAGCGGGGTGTCGGGGTGGTGGAGGAGCGGAAACTAACGATTCATGTAATCTAGTCTCGTTCACCTCTCTTCTCCTCGCTTGACTCAGACAAAGATTCAGACCACTGCAATATCAACCTCACAGCCATACATTGCTTTTCTGCCAGACAAATTTTTAACACACAGCAGTGTTTCAATGCAAAGGCTATTCAGACACTTGAATTACTTGAATTAGATGTTGGTTGACCGTTTGACATCAGAAATATTGCGAAATCTGAAGCGCTTGAAAGGCTTTTTAAAGCAACGATCTTTTTTATCGTATATTGTAGACTGTTTGCTAAAACGTTGCTATTTCCTAAAACTGAAATTTCATTCATTTCGAGATGTTTCCCTCGAAGCCAAGTTGATATATTTCCTTCCTTCCAAATCGACCACCCTGTTTTCCAGTCCCTATCACCGTTTGTAGATCCTGTTTTTTATTATACTGACTAGAGAATTTTTAATACCTTCTGCTTTGCCTCCTTTGAGTTACCCTTTGTTGTTTCTAATTTGTGATTTCTAGAAAAAGGAACACCTGAAATTCCTTGAAGTAACCTCGTCCATCACTTCCATGACCGGCTTTTTTGGAGATTATAAATATCACTATTTCGTCATGCCTTTTCTGATACATTTGTGGTACTAAAAGAGCATTGGTTGCATGCATAGCATTGGTTACAATCACAATTTCTTGGGACCCCGCCCAAAAACCCCATGTACTTGGTCAAATGTGCAGTCATAAAATACATATGAGAAATGATAAGTATCATGATAGAACTATGAGATTTTCATTGGGAGGCAGAGGTTATCACAAGATAAGGTAAAATAGAGATGAAATCGTATCGTCCTGAAGTAAATCGAACGTCTGTCTGCGGCGGTGTAGCCAATTTTCCTTGGGCTGGCACAGCGTGCTCGGGATTGAAAACGAGATCTTAATTACTTTCCAATGGACTGTTTCCAGATTACTGCTGTTCGGTAGCTTGCAAATCAATCTAACTAGACATAGCCACTGATTTGGCGAAATGATCCAGACTGAAAAATAAACACAAGGTTATGTGTGTCTGGCACTACGCTAATGAACTGTATATACACCACTAATTAGCTGTTTATACAGTAACCTTAAAGAAAATCCAGAAATGTCTAGAGCTGTCTCGTCGTTCAGTTGCCCTTCTTCTTTCAATCATGTTAGAAGACATTACACAGCCACGCTTATTAGTACCTCTCTTTATACCGCAAGCGTGTGTAACTGTGACGCGCGGTATGGACAACGTGCGTCACTCTGGTTGCGAACGAGTCGACTGAATGTTGAAGGATTTTCCAAAGTTGAAGGGTTTTGTATTTGGAGACAGCTGCAAGTAGATTTGAGTAGTCGTCTTCAGGCGCTTTATTAACAATGGATTACCCTATTTCTGCTATAATGAACCCGTTAGCAAGTTAATAATAAAAGCTTTTTCTGTAAGTTTTCTATGTGCTATATTAAATGGTGGAAGGAGCACTTTAAGACCAAAAGAACTTTAGAGGCCCCAAAAATATTGACTCGAATGTTTCTGTGTGAGAAAGCACTAGTCACTTAAGTATTAAGATTTAATAATCTTTGCAGAGAGGGTATGTTCGTTCGACTTACTATAATTGGCTGGGTGTGTTATGCCCCTTTAATGCTTTCAAATGCTATAAAATGTGAACCACTGTCATTCTTCTTTTGCAGCTCGACTTATTATACAATCAGACAACTTTGGCAGAGTTCGTATACGAAGTAATTTAACCAACTACCATATCTGCTTAGGAAGAGCTGGAAAACCTGTAGCAATACCTATGGTAAGCAATTCAGTGTTTCATTACATTAGGAAATCAAATAGGGTTGCGAAACTTGCATCTTGAGGGCCATAGTTTGTGTGCTAATGCAGACAGTGTTGGATCTTAGATATATAACTGCATTGTTCAGGAGTACATGCAACTGCGAATGCTTTTTGTGATATGCATTGCCTTGGTTTTGCTTAATTCGTGGTTGTTCCATATGGGAAAACTTATTAATTCTAAGATAAACTAAGTTAGAATGGATCTGGCATTAAGATTGTTCAGCGTTTGGCGGAAATGAACACTGACGGGAGAATTTCCACACGATCAAAAAGCTTCATTTATTCCGATCATGTTGTGCCCTGAGATATGGCTGGCTAATTATAATTGTTCTCTACAGGTGCACTTGAAATTAGTATATATTTTCGCTAGTTCAACTTCTACTAAACACAGTTGGCATTCATTGGAATCAGCTTTTTCCGTCGCAGCAAACATTATATTCCTAAAACATCTTTATGTACGTTAAATCTCTAAGCCATGTCATCTTAATCCGTCGATGTTTTGCTGGTTATGGTTTTCATTTCACTGTTAACGTTAGATCAGGCTTTCTTCACGACTGGTTGGGGAGATTCATTCATGTATAGATTCACATTCAAACAGGAAAGACATCCCTGTGACTCGGTTACAAGTTGACTGGTTTCATTCTTTCCTGACTAGCAAGGGAAAGCATTAGAATGTGCTTTTAGAATTGCTTTTCATACTAACCTCCCAGATTAGAGAATCTATAATATTTTCATAACAGTTTCATTCTAATAATATCTTCTATTTTTAATCGTGTTGCTCTATTATTAGCTAGCGTCCTTAGCTGTGATATCCAATGTCTCTTTGTACAGCTAAGTAACATTTGTTTGGGTTTGGTCCTAAGGGTAATCCTTCAATTTTAGAACAGCACATAAGTAGAACAGGGTTAATCTCTATTCTGTGGTACATATCTGGTACATCTTTCTATATTTCATACTATATCCCTTTCTAATATTTGTTTTGGTTTGGTCCTAGTTCATAACAGCACGTACATAGAACAGGATTAATCTCTGTTGTGTGATACATATTGGACATATCTTTCATTATTCCAAACTATATCCCATTGCCAACTTGCCAATAAAAAATCACATCTTTATTTTGCAGAGGTTCTTTATATCTGTCACATCTAAACTCGTTTGGTGGCCTATCTGTGCCTTGTTCGTTATCTGTTATTTTCCCATGAATCCAACTATCTTAACTCCAACATTGGAATTAATGTACCATAACTGTAAAATACTGTACCAACAGCTCTATATATCCTCTTTATTCTCTATATTCATCTAAAGATCCGTTCAGTATTGAGAGGTTCAAAATGCCGAGAAACGCTTGTACTGTGACTCTGGGTGTTAAGAAGTTCTATCGTCTTGCTACTTCTGTTTACTTGGCTTTTAATCTGTTTAGTACCTTGCAGTTGCTTAAAATTCGTCTTTTCTCATGGCTCAGCTCACGAAACTGCATATTGGTTTTCAAATTCACAAGGAACTTCAATACTAACCCCTTTTTTATGTCTCCTTGAAAAATCTACCGAATTTGCCCATATATGAGAGTGAATCTCGCTTGGCTAAGTTTCGCTCTTTTGATATTTGTACGGAATAAGGAAGCAATACAATCAAAATGTATATGAACATTATGCCTGTCCCCTACCTAATTGGTCCGCAATTGGTCCCTTATTTTGCGTGAAGCGTACAAAAGAAGATTCATTGCATTGAAAGATGGCTGGGACTTTTATTATCAATTTCACGTCCATGCTAGAGATCTCAGTGTTCTTTTTATTTTCTTTGATTTAACCAATCGGATGAGAATTTTTAAGCATGAACCAAATCTACCTACGAAATTCCAAATTCAGGAGTCGTTGTTATTGTTATGCTTGTTTACAATAAAAGTTGTAGCTTGCACAATCATTCATGGCTTTTTAAATTAGCATAACCGTTTTTTAATAGCCAAAAGCCCTACGAAGAGAATAGAAAGCGGCTAGCCGGGGACTTCGGAGACATCATACAGTGAAAATCTATTTATTTCCTATAAGGATCTTCCTCCTATCGAGCTAACCGTTAATAACTGATGTGTGTACTAAGATTCACTTCAGTTGTGGCTGAGTTCTGATGCGAGACTTAGCCTTTCCAACCAACAAATCGGAAAACTATAGTATGGCGCAATGGTATAGCGTGATTTATAGCGCCAAATGACCTAATTCGAATGAGTCTATAAATCGCTTATTTATGCCTTAACATGCTGATTTTCTCAATCGTATACACCGATGTTTGGCATTTATCGATATCACCACAGAGTTGCGGTATGATGAAGTTGTTTGACCCATCGAAGTTCTCAGTGTTGATGCGATTAAACTCTCATGGTTGCCAGCTTGTAGTGGCAACATTCAAGCTCATTAATTCTAATAAAAATACTAAATAAGCGCATTATGAGTTTGCGCATTACTCGTATTCTTCTTCTTGCCTTCAAGGGCTTCCATTCATTCAGTCCATTGCCACCCATGAGACTTATATTTGTTTCTTAATGTTGTATGGTTTCTTCACTGTTTACATATGTATTGTACCACAGTTGAAGCTGTTCATTATACTGTATCTCACTAAGCAGAGGCATCTCAGTGTAGCAGATCAGGGAGCTGTTCATTATACTGTATCTCACTAAGCAGAGGCATCTCAATGTAGCAGTCGTTAAACTCCCTCATTCAAATAGACAAGGCTGTACTCTCATCTGGCTTCGATTTTCGGCCATTCAGCCTTCATCTCTGCCATATATGTACTGCCTCACTTGATTCAAAAGCGATAACAAGGTTATATTTTTGTACTTAGGCATAGCACCGTTGATGAGACTCGAGCCTGTGCTAAATACTCAACAATCAGGTTTCTGGCTAACACCATTGCACCTTCTACAATACGAATCGTTCAATGGAATACCTGAAAAACTATCCCAGGACACGCACCCCTTAGGCTGTCATGCCCTTCATGCCATCTGACGTTGCATCTTTTGTCTGATATATTCATACTTTATGCTCTTACGCTACCTACCCTGGGTACCAGGGCCGTAGCCGCTGTTCAGGAGGGATGAGAAACAGGGAAGGAGATGAAGAGGGAGAAGGGTAGCTTATACCCTGTATCATTACAACATCAGGGCCATGTCTTTGACATTTTCAACGCTCTAAGGCCGGTCTGAGATTCCTGCCGGCAGTTTAACCGGGTTTTCTCCGATGTTTGCTTCATTGCTATAGGTCTATTACTGGTAATTCTCTCTTTGTTATAAAATTCGAGTTCCTAATGTCGCTTTTTAGAGTATCCTATCTCTTCAAATCCTTCACAACTATTTGAACAGCCCTCGTAAACAGTACAATGTAATTTTTTTTATAATGTACTGCTACTTGTATTGTGCACTGCATCGGTTCGCTGCTAGGTCTGCCGAGCCGAGTAAACTATTTTGCGTCCCTACTGTCATATGTTTGTATATTTTGTATATTTCTCAATTATGATATTCTCTTTCAGGAAAAAGCACGATACAAGGATAGTTGTGTGTTTGAGGAGATATACGCTGATAACCACTATACCGAGTTTAGAAGTCTTTTGGGTGATAGCAAGAGTAGATGGGGTCTTGGATTTACAAAAAGAGGAATGGGACGAAAAGGAAGAAAAGTACGGCCTAATGGAAAAGCAGGTCAGTTCCTTGAAAGGCCTCTGAGACTGGTTATCAATTTGCAAGGATCTTCAAAGAATAATGGTAGTGGTATTAAAAGTTTACAAGAGCATATTGCAAGGTTACTGAAAGTTTACCAAGATAAACTCTGATATTCTTTAGACACGGAAGAGTTAACTCCATTGTTAAGGGGAGCTCTGTTGTATAAAGTTATGCACATATATTGTTATTTATACCGTTGGACAAGATAAATGTTGGACGAGAAACTTTAGCTGTATGTTGCTGAGAAGGCTTTAAAGAAATCACCGTAGCTTTGCAATAAGAACGTCACAGTTTTATGGTCAAGTAGCATCAAATCGGGGTAGCGCCGACACCAAGGCTGAGTGTCCCATCAAGTTCTGACCCGGTTGATCTCCAAGGCTAAACGACTGTTGGAATCAGAAAGAGCTAAGGAATTGTCTGGTCATTGCTGGCAGTGGCATGGACAATATCAAAGGAAGCTCTCATGCTCTTTACTATACCCTTGTCTTCATTTGCCAGGCAAAGACCCTTCGCAGACCTACAGCATCAAGCCCAGTAAGCAGCCAATAAGAAAGACCACTTCAAGAATTTGCAATCCGAACGCACAGAAAAATGACGGTTTACAAGCCAGTGCCCCAATCAAATGTACCGTGACTGTACTATTAAACGTAGATATCGAGTATCAACTTAACTAATACCCCTTAACAATCTCTACTTCTGTTCATGCCAGTTATTAATGTTTATTGCAGTATTTGGTATTACCTTACACACTGATGACTCAGTATCTATTTTAATGAATAGTTGCTACAGGCGAATTTTCGGGCGTTGGTCTTCCTTCATTTGCTTGTGCGTTGTAGCAGTGATAGTTGATCATATCTGATTGCTTGTGTAGAGGAATGCTGAGAGCAAAACTGCAAGGCAGAGAATGACAAATAGATCAGGTGGAGCAACAAGAATATTCGGGTACCCTCTTCGTTGATATGCTAGTGTGATAGATCACATTATTTTGGTCAGTAACTCTTTGTTTACTTATAGTGCTTATGTATAGTTGCCCATTTCGGAACATATCACAATTTTTCCATATTCAGCTTGCATTAGGGGCTGTCAAGTCGAGCTGTCTCTCGCTGGACGAGCTTCTCTGCCAAGCTTAGCGTTGATGGAGATGTGCTACTTCCCCATTTCCAAATCCCCAGGTCTCTGAACAGAGTCCCAGTTGCTATCATGCCACAAGTTTCAGTAATAGCTGGTCTCATTACACCGTACTTTGCTTTGCTCTTATTATCACGTCGTGTAACCTGATCTTTCAGTGACGTTATAAGGGCGCAACTATGACTAACGAAAAGAAACTGATTTGTGTCATAATTTACTTAGCCAAGTCTGCAGCTTATGCTCTAGTATCCCTTCGTAAAGAATATTAAATGTGTGGTCCTGGGAATTCATATTGTGCGCAGATGGTTAAAAATCCTTCAGTTATTTCTAGTTCTGTTAATGTTGGCAATTAGTACTTTTTTAGGCAAATGTGCTCTACTAAGGAGGTCCTTTTAACACTTCTTAATCTAGCACTGAGACAGCGTTATGCCTTTTAATATCTGAAAGATAAGCTGACCTTAAATTAATTGCCCAGTATATCTTATTTCTCGTTTGTGATTGGTCGAAACCTTTTGAACGACGATGCCTGATTGGCTGAATCCCTGTTTCTTTTCATAACACATGGCTGATATCCTATTTCTTTTCATGACGCATAAAACTCTCTAAATGGAATTTGCTTCAGATTTTGTATTGCTTAAAATAGCAGTTATCAATAATAGTTTCATCAATATTATTCCCGTTTTCTCATCTTGAAACCAATCCTTCTGTATCGCCTAACAGATTTAATTTCTCGTCTGACAGAAGGGTTGAAGGGAAGGGTAGAGTAGCCAGGTAGAGTGTAGCTGTAGATTAGTATCCCTGAGTCTTTTACTGTGCTCTCGCTAACTGCAACCGGCTGCACGTAGGTAGACCTGCGGAATCATCCACCCGCACATAAGCCCACCCTTTTTCTTAAAAATTTCCCAAGTTATACTTCTATTCTATATTACTTTTCTTCACGAAAAATAAATGCTGTTGTTGTTCAATAGCTTTTTGCTATTGCACATTTTCACATCCGCAGACAAGCTCGCCTTTTTAGTGCTTTATCAGCAGATTAACCCATGGCTAGGCTTATGTGCGGGTGTTCACGGTAAAGGCAAGGCACTCAACAAATAATTAAACATTTGTTTGTCAAACATTTGAAATTTTTTTCCATACAATGTTTGAACGTTTAGCCACCTCACAAAACAGTGCTTGACAAGCAGATTTTGTAGAGAAATGATTTTGAAAAAGTTGAAGAAAATTTTCGCTTGCTGGAACCAAGAAATGGTTGACGAACAATGTTTGGCTACGGGACCAAACCGTAAAACAGTTTACTTGACCAACAGATTTAAAGTGTTTGACAAACAATTTTTGATCATTTGGCCAGGGCTTAAGACTAGATATTACACAAAGTCTCAGCTATTTAAGTTATATATGAAGCAGTGCATAGATTCCTGTGCAAATGTAACCTTTTTTGAGGTGTATGATGTGTCTAGCCTATCTGAAAGTTCCCTTAAAGGTTAATAATACACACAATAGATTGTTTGAATTCGTTCTTCAGTAACTGTTTTGTCTCGATTCTAACGTATGTAAGAAAAAGAGAATAATTTTTATTGGTAATTTATTTATTATATTGTATCCTGATGGAACATATATGCATCAGAAGAAATGTTTATTGTTTATGCACAAATTCATTTCTTTTTCTTCACTCTTCTTTCTGGTGTCTGTTTCAATTTCCTAAATGAAGATGTTATCCGAACATAACATAAGCTAAATTTGTTGCGCAGTGTTGTTTTTGAAAGTGACAAGCGCTGTTTTGGGCCAGGGGTCAAATAATCGATTTACATCCAAATTTCAAATGTTTGACCAACAATGTTTGATGGTTTGACTATTAATGTTTCATCTTAACTTCACCGATTTCATGAAAAGAGGGGCTGAGATATTTTCCAAGTAGACTCAATACGCAAGTCGTAAGCCTGGTCCCAGCCTCCCTGCACAACACACCCGCTCATACTCGTACCTTGAGCTTAGACTTGTCCCAAACCCCTAAGTTTCACTCACATTGAGTTGATTGTTCGCTTTAGCTCATTGTTCGCTTCAGTAGTTTTAGCATCACGCAGTTCAATTCCATGGCGATAACTGCTACTAAGTTAACTTGTTTAGTCTAGCTTGTACTGTGGTCACTTACAACAACAACAACTATTTTCAATTTACGGTTCTGGTTTGAGTTCAATTTGTCCCGAAGCCAACGAAAACTACGACTTAAAGATAGTCCTGTTACTAGTGATAGACTTGAATTGTAGTTATAGCTATTGAGTTGAATTGCTAAGCGCTCAAACTCCGGAATGAGCAATCTCGGTCTGACGCTGATTCTGCACCCCTGTTGCTAAGCCTCTGTCTAACTGTACCCTTTCATTATTATTAAAAATCTCGCTTTCCATAACCCAGGGGAAACAGTGCACACCTCAAAATTCGTCTTTTTTCTTACCTAGGTGAACTATGCAGATAGATAAATTCGCCAAAATAAGCCGTACCAATATTCACTGAGAAGATTCAGGCTACACTTAAGCAACCAGGTAATTTGGGATTTCTTTTGATTACATGTCTGAGCGCCTCAGCTACCCCATTTTACTCTGGTTCCGCTCCTAATAACTCTTGAGAGCGTTGCTGAAGTCTTGACGAAAAAGTTCAATGTTTAAGAAATTGAATGAGCGACAGAGTGTGGTGTTTTATTGTGCTTTTCAGCCTTTCAATTATATCCCCTTTTTTTCATGCGCTTTCTTGGTAGATTCTGGCCCAGACTCTTTATTCAACTAGCTTTTAAGTAAAAAGATCTTTCTTTTATATGAAAACCTAAGGCGAACATACGTGTCGAAGAGAGAGAGAGCAATCTTTTGTAATCAGGGTGGACTGCCACTCTTTGCAAGAAACATATAAAGTAGAGTTAAAGGGCTCTGTGTGGTGGATTATGATAGCTGAAATTGAAGCATACACGTTATAGTTCCATATAGACCAAAAGAATCGTAGAAACATAAAGATAGAGCATGTTGCAGATGCGGATGCGGCCGTTGTATTAAACTAACGTACGTTAATGTATCTTCATAATCATTACCATCATTATCATCATCAGCATAAACACCATCATCATTATCATCATTGTCAGCATCATCACCATGATTATCATAATCACAGTAATAATAATCACATCATCATCAGTATTGTCATCATCAGCATAGACATCATCATCAGCATCATCATCATCATCATCATTATCAAAGTCAGCATAAACATTATCATCATTATCATCATCATCATCATCATCATCATCATCATCATTATGATCGTCACCATCATCATCATTATTATCGTCATCATCAACACCATCATTATCGTAATCATCATCAGCATCATCCCAATCATCTTCATAATCCTTATCATCATAATCAGCATTGTCATAATCATCACGTGGATGCTGATACCCGTGCATTGCTTAGTTTACAGAATACAAGGCAATAATGTACGGAAGGAAAAAATACATAAAACTTTCCTTCAAAAAGGATTAGTGCCAAAATACTCTTGTACATTTCTGCCGAATGCTCGTGCAGCGGATATGCTTATGTTGATTAAACAAAACTACAGCCCCTGAAAACATACTGTAGGTCATCTTAAAAATATGACCCGAATCGTGCTGCACATGCAAACCAGCAAACACACTTGAAGACCAAGCTCTCATACCTGTTAGTTACATCTGTTTGGTTGTTATTGCTAATGCTGTTGTTGTTGTTGTTGATTTTGTTTTATGCGATGAGAGACTCAGGGTATAAGTCTACGCTGTTAATGGTTTATAGTGTTATAGAAATAGTTATATAAAGAATATTATAGAAATTACAGTGCAGTATAATTGGGTAAGGTTACACGTTTTTCATAAGAAAGTGATTGATAACACAGCAGTGTTCAACTTCTTAAAAATTTAAGAAAGTTCAAAACTGGATTCTTTTTCGTATTTTCACTCTTAATAAATATTTTGTATGTTATTTTTGTCTTCTTCAGTGGTTCATCTTGCTATTACTGCATTCCAAAATTTTTGCTTAGAAAATCACAAGAAAGTTTAAGTACTGAAAACAAAACTGGATTCTTTTTCGTATTTTCACTCTTAATAAATATTCTGTATGTTATTTTTGTCTTCTTCAGTGGTTCATCTTGCTATTACTGCATTCCAAAATTTTTGCTTAGAAAATCACAAGAAAGTTCAAGTACTGAAAACATGAAATATCTAAGAAATTTTCAATACTGGCTCATAAAATCTTTCTTATAAGTTATAAAATGTCGACCTCCCTATAGAAATCACCTCTCAACAACAGGAAATTTCATTGGTCCTACAGCTGTCTGATATATGGAGGGTCTGGAAACTAAGGAAGTCGCGAAATATAGTGTAGCAAAGTATAGTAGTTTAGTTCGTTAAATTGCTCATACGCTCTCTTCCCGTTGTGATAGAAAAATATATTCTCGATTTATGTACTTTCCCACGCCTAAAACAAAATTCAAATGTTTTTTCAGGAAAAGTAAAAAATTATTAGAATTCTTCGGTAGCTCAGTTTAGACAAAGACCCACATTTCACCTGCATCCAAGTACAAAGACACCCTGCCATCCTTTGAAAATGTGTAATCGTATTTTTGTTGAACGGAATATAGAAGTGTTGCAATGTATATATCCAAAAATGAGTTACTTTCATTTGGAACTTCTTAATCTCTAACAGGCACCGCTTATACTTATAAGCCTTAAAACTAATAGCCCTTTTGATATAATAAATGGTACTTGCGTTTTTCTTATGGTTTTTATCTTTACCTTTTATTATAGAAGTCAACCGACAGGAAATCTTACTTTGTAATCTCTTGCAGTGGTACTTACATAGTGCCAATTTCTTATAGCAACCCCATAAATCTTTGAGATATCGATCATAGGATGATCCCGTCAATTTGTTTGGTGAATGCAGAAGCTTAAACTAACTTCATTTTCTTCAATTTAACATCTTAACCCAGGTTTATTTCACCCTGCGATACAGTAGAACTCACGCCAACTAGTTGTAACTGTTACCTTATGGTCCTTATGTTGTCGACATGTGAACAACTAGTCAGAACGAACGGATAGGATACAGGTGATCGCGGTCGCCAGAGCGCTCATGTCGACTGCGACTGACGAGAATCAGTGTCTGGAACTGCGCAGATGATTGCCGTCAAAAAGGAACTAGTTGCCAACTTGTCCCTGAATTATTTCCGAAAATTCGCTGACTCTACTTTGGTACAAGATATCGAGGCTGTAGATTTGTTACTGTGGCGAATCTGTGGCGCGAATCACAGATTATAGGATTCAAGATACAACTCTCACCTTCAAGCCATTTAGCCTTCCATTCCAGCAAATGGCAGCTTAACCAGACCTGGCAATCTAGAATTATTACATGCATCCTACCCATCGGTACTATTGCATAGCAACTTTATTTTATTTTATTAATTAGTTGTAGCCTCGTTTTGTTTTGTTATGTTATGTAGCCTCGCTTGTAGACAAGATGGTCATTAGAGCTCATGGCTGACATTGAAGTGTTTTAATAAATTTACACACTGTTTTAGGTACCACCTTGCCAACCAATCTCCCTAACCGTTTAAAACCTCTTCCAAGGAAACAGCTATTTGGTTTAATCAGCCCCTTTTCCCCCATGCTGAGAAAAACAATAGAGAAACAAACAATGTGTATGCTGGCAACAACCAATCAAAAATCATTCAGAAGGCAAAAGCAATCAACGTTAAGTACATAATACGGTACTCATTGCAAATGGTACACATAAAGCATTACATACAGCATACACGCTTTTTTATAAAGAACAACTTTATAAAAAGGAACTAAGGAACCTACATGTAGAAGTCCCGAAAATTTAAAGAACTTATACTACTTAAGAGAAAGTAATTAAGGAACTTTTCAATGTTCGATGCTTTTATCACTGTAAATAATCAAGAATTAGAAAGTTGGTTCCATTCATTTGCAGTCGAAAATCACATAAATTGTACGTTACGTGCATGTATCAAATTTTTCCTTGAGTAGTCTCGAGCTTTGCTCACATGCAAGTGTCTCTCTTTTATTATCATGACCACTGTATGTGCAGTTAAAATTAAGGAACTATTAAGGAGCTTTAGGAACTACCATTGCCTCAAAAGAGGCCCAAAAATAAGGAACTTCAAGAACTAGGCCTTGAGGTAGGTTCCTTATCAATGAAAAAGCGTGTACTAGTTTTCACTATTAAGTATTGGAAGTGTGATGTGACAAGAAGCATGTTCTGATTGGGCAAGACCCGTCAGTGTTTTTCTTTTTCTTTTTGCGATAAGAGGGATTCAGGTAATACTTTTTCCTGGTAGTTTTGCAGCCACTTTTTTTTGTTGTAATCCGTTTGAAATCATCTGATTGTGACTCCCAGTACCAAAAAGTACTTTATGACCCTTTTTTGTCTTGTACGAATTCTGCTTATTATTATACACAGTTATAGACTTTGACAGGGTTTAGCTAGCTCTATCGACCGGGGTGGACTGGCAGGGATGCTAGATTGCGATTGCAACCCGGGCCTTCTTGTTATACAGGGGCTTTAACAAACTGTTTTTGTTGTTTCTTGAGCAAATCTCTTCGATTTCTTAGGATTTCGAAGAGATTTTGATTGGTTTCGCTCAGTCTGAAAACAGTTGGAAATGACAGAAATTGTTTTTTCAATGCAGATAATTGGAAAGAAGTAAAAATAAAAAGATAATCAGCTTATGCGCAAGAAAATATGGAAGCAAGAAAATATAGAAATGCGAACATGTGTATAAATGGGAGACGATTTTGCCATCGAAATTTCCCAAATAAGAAAAAAAGTATTAACATGAACAGTAGCCCTTGCCTTGAATTGATTTTTTTACACAGGAGCTCGCTAGAAGCAACTAAAAAGACAAATTGCTATAGTGAAAACAGGCCCCTTTTACTGGAAATAGCAATCCTTGAGATTCGCTGCCAGTCTGCCTCTGTCTATCGAGTACGAGAAGGAATATGAGATCAATTTTTCCACCACTGCCATAACATAATTGATGGGACTGGGAGTTGAATTAGAATCTAGACTCCATTACCAGAGAGCCAGAGACGTTTCAACTGAGCTATAGAGCTCGATAAAATCGCCGATTAGCTAACTTTCCGGGCCATACAGCCCAGGGCTCTCCTCCCGTTTGGCTTTGGCCTTTTTGTTCTACTATGTTGTGCCTTTTTTAGTACCATATCTACGTATACATATACATACTCCCTTGAATTTTACATATGGGATCAGCATATGTCTATGATATTTGTCTATGTCTATAGTATTTAGCCATATGACTCGCACTTTATGTTCTTAATTTAGACTTGTATGCAAATGTAAAAGAAAATAAAATTACTTTTCACTGTGAGTAAATTAGAATTAGTGTTAATCAAGTCTATTCCAGCCTACTGGTGAATTATTCAAGATCTACCTGGTATGATGACCTGTGTCGTATCCTGAAATAAAGATTGTTTCAAGAATAAGTCTTTATCTGTCATCTTGGGGTGTGACTGCGATGTATAGAGCATCTTTTTGTTTCTGGATTTTTCGCCTTTACCGAACTCATCGGATGTTATAGTTTTGACTAGTTTAAATAGCAGTGTCCAGATTGGCTATTTGCAGTCACTTGAGTTTACTCCTATTTCAATAAATTTTCTTTGATCTTAGAGTCTAGTTTAAGATGTGTCTAAGAAATATGAAGGAGTCTGGTAGTTGATTATTAATTCTTGGTACAATATTCTTTTGGTTGACTATGGTTAGAAGATAGGATTTATCAAAGCATTTTGTTGTTTTTATCAACTGTGAAGTGATAAATTGCAGTAGAACACATTTTTCTTTGGTTCTTCGTTTAATTTTATTTGATTCATTACAACACTTCCCTAACTCTTCTTAAAGGAGTCCTTGTCGACAAGGCCTCTTATAAGGAACATGCACTGGCTAGGCATTGCATTGCTGTTTTAAGAAAAGGGACAAGAGGTTATTGCTCAAAGCAATGAAAGAGAAAGTGGCTGCGTGCCTCCTTTTGTTAGTATGTTATAAAAGGTTCTACTTGTCAAAGCATAACAGGGATTGCACATACAGAAGTGCGACTTATGACGTAAAGCACTGAAGCGTGGGCCAATATGTAGGTTCAAAACACCAATAAATTATATGCAAAAAGGGTACTAGCTACAAGAAATACCCCAACGTTGTGGTATCATATCTTTATTTCTCTAAATGGTCAATTTGATAGTCTGCAGTAAAACTCTCAAACCGACTGGACTCCCCTGTCAGGCCTCAATGGAGGTAGCTCCCGGGCAGCTAACACGGGGTATAGCATCACCTATCTATGCTCAAATTTCTTTCCTCTTTAATCTTACTGGTGGAATTCAAGCACGCTTGGCTAATAAGTTTCCATGTAACCAGCTTTCTATGTGCCAGTATTGAATTATGCATATGAATTTCGAACATTAGAAAATTTGCTGATTTGTTTTAGTGTGCATCTGATTATACTTAAGCAAAGAATGCTTGAAATGTATGCATATTGATAAAGTGGGAGTTATCAAGACCAAGTTTAATATAATTTTTCATTATTACCAAGTGTACCAGGTCAGGTCATGAAGATGGCAAAATTAAAAGACATGATTCCTTTTCCTCCAAAGATTGATGATTAGTTCACGGTTCACGAGTAAGATAGCTCCAATATGGATGCGCGAAACTCCTCTCAAATATTGAAACAAACATAGCTCAAGCATTTGTTACCATCATACACTCTTCATCTGGAAATCTTTCTGTGTGATCTTTTTCTCGAGCATTCAAATGTCACTTTTGTCTTGTCCTTCATCTACAGGAATCATAAGTTCCAATTATTTTGAAGCGCCATATTTTCTATTTTTGTGACACAAAATCACAACTCAAGCCTTCGTTACAACCAAATATTCTTCTTTTAGAAATATTTCTTGATGCTCTATTCCTCAAGCAATTAATTGAAATTCCTGTCTTGTTTTCATTTGTCTTTATAGCCATTACTAAAATGCAAATAATTTTGAACCATCTTTATTACAGTTTTTCGTACAAGCAAACTGGCAGCTCAACCCTTCGTTGCCACCATATATTCTTCTTTTAGAAATATTTCTTGATGCTCTATTCCTCAAGCAATTAATTGAAATTCCTGTCTTGTTTTCATTTGTCTTTATAGGCATTACTAAAATGCAAATAATTTTGAAGCATCTTTATTACTGTTTTTCGTACCAGCAAACTGGCAACTCAAGCCTTTGTTGCCATCATATATTCTTCTTTTAAAAACATTTCTTTATGCTCTATTCCTCAAGCAATTAATTGCAATTCCTGTCTTGTTTTCATTTGTCTTTATAGGCATTGCTAACATGCAAATAATTTTGAAGCATCTTTATTACAGTTTTTCGTACCAGCAAACTGGCAACTCAAGCCTTTGTTGCCATCATATATTCTTCTTTTAAAAACATTTCTTTATGCTCTATTCCTCAAGCAATTAATTGCAATTTCTGTCTTGTTTTCATTTGTCTTTATAGGCATTACTAACATGCAAATAATTTTGAAGCATCTTTATTACAGTTTTTCGTACCAGCAAACTGGCAACTCAAGCCTTTGTTGCCATCATATATTCTTCTTTTAAAAACATTTCTTTATGCTCTATTCCTCAAGCAATTAATTGCAATTCCTGTCTTGTTTTCATTTGTCTTTATAGGCATTACTAACATGCAAATAATTTTGAAGCATCTTTATTACAGTTTTTCGTACCAGCAAACTGGCAACTCAAGCCTTTGTTGCCATCATATATTCTTCTTTTAAAAACATTTCTTTATGCTCTATTCCTCAAGCAATTAATTGCAATTCCTGTCTTGTTTTCATTTGTCTTTATAGGCATTACTAACATGCAAATAATTTTGAAGCATCTTTATTACAGTTTTTCGTACCAGCAAACTGGCAACTCAAGCCTTTGTTGCCATCATATATTCTTCTTTTAAAAACATTTCTTTATGCTCTATTCCTCAAGCAATTAATTTGGATTCCTGTCTTGTTTTCATTTGTCTTTATAGGCATTACTAACATGCAAATAATTTTGAAGCATCTTTATTACAGTTTTTCGTACCAGCAAACTGGCAACTCAAGCCTTTGTTGCCATCATATATTCTTCTTTTAAAAACATTTCTTTATGCTCGATTCCTCAAGCAAATTAATTGCAATTCCTGTCTTGTTTTCATTTGTCTTTATAGGCATTACTAAAATGCAAATAATTTTGAACCATCTTTAGTACAGTTTTTCGTACAAGCAAACTCGCAACTAAAGCTTTCGCTGCCATGGTATATTCCACTGTTAAAACATTTTTTATCCTCTATTCCTCGAGCAATTAAATGCAGGCCTTATCATTTTTCATTTGTCTCTACAGGCATCTCTTAAATGCAATTCTTTTAAACCATCATTGCTACAGTTTTTTGTACAAGCAACCTCTCAACTACAGCCTTCGCTGCCATTGTATATTCTTCTTTAAAAAATATTTTATGTTCTGTTCCTCGAGCAATTAATTGTAAGCCTTCTCTTTGTTCATTTATTTCTACAGGCACCATCAAGATGCAATTATTTTCAACCCTAATTGTTACAGTTTTTCATACAAGCAAACTCAGAGCTCAATCTATCCTTGCTATCATATATTCTTCGTTTAGAAAGCTTTCTCACTTTCCTTTCCTTTAGTACCATCATTCTACATCAAGAATTGTAGAGCTGTAATTATACATCTTTTGCACAACATAACTTATAGCTCAAACCGCCTTTACAATCATACACTCTTTTTTTAGAAATCTTCCGTTTTGCTCATTTTCTTGAGCATTCAATTTTTAATTTAAACTCTTGTCTTCTTTTATCACTACAACATTACTTTGTATGCAATTATCATACGACCATCGTTGTTGCATTTTTTACACAAAATGCAGAGCTCAAAATTCTTTCCCAATCCTACATTATTGTCTAGATATCTTCTGTTCATCTCCTTTCCTTGAGCAATCAACTATTTATTTGACTTTCTTTCTTGTCTTCATTTATCACTAAAACCTTCTTGTACATGAAATACTGTAGAGACATCATATTAACACAGCTCAAATCTTTGTTACAATTATACGTCCTTTTTCTTCCTGACATCTTGCTTCATGCTTACTTTCTTGATGATTCGATTACAACTCTTGTCTTGTCTAATTTATCTCTTCATTCTTCTCTAAAATCCAATGTTGTACAAGCATTATCATTACCGCGTTTTATACAATTTGTCTTTCAGCTTAAACCTCTGTTGCAATTATACATTCTTCTTCCAGGCATCTTACTTCATGCTTCCTTTCTTGATGATTTGATTCCAACTCTTGTCTTGTCTAACTTATCTCTCCGTGCTTCTTTGAAATGCAATTCTATAGAAGCAATATTATTACAGCTTTTTGTACAAGTGAACTTGCATCTTAAACTTTTGTTACAATTATACGTTCTTCTTCCAGGCATCTTGCTTCATTCTCCCTTTCTTGATGATTTGATTCCATCTCTTGTCTTGTCTAGCTTATCTCTTCATGCTTCTAAGAAATTCAATGTTGTAAAGCATTATTATTACAGCATTTTGTACAAATGTACTTGCAGCTTAAACCTTTGTTACAATTATACGTTCTTCTTCCAGACATCTTGCTTCATGCTCCCTTTCTTGATGATTTGATTCCATCTCTTGTCTTTTCTAGCTTATCTCTTCATGCTTCTAAGAAGTTCAATGTTGTAGAAGCATTATTATTACAGCATTTTGTACAAATGTACTTGCAGCTTGTTACAATTATACGTTCTTCTTCCAGACATCTTGCTTCATGCTCCCTTTCTTGATGATTTGATTCCATCTCTTGTCTTGTCTAGCTTATCTCTTCATGCTTCTAAGAAATTCAATGTTGTAAAGCATTATTATTACAGCATTTTATACAAATGAACTTTCAGCTTAAACCTTTGTTACAATTATTCGTTCTTCTTCCAGACATCTTGCTTCATGCTCCCTTTCTTGGTGATTTGGTGTTCTTGGTTATTCGATTCCAACTCTTATCTTGTCTATTTTATCTCTTCTTGCTTCTCTGAAATGCAATGTTATAGAAGCATTATTATTACAGCTTTTTGCAGAAGTGAACTTGCAGCTGAACCCGTTGCTATTATTGAGGGATACTTCGGGGGGTCCCAATACCGCAATACCGCGTGAAAAAATCGCGGAACCCCGAATACCGAACGAAAAAGTTGCAAAATACCGCAAAACCCTGAAAACTAAAAATATCAGTATTGTTTATGCGATTATGACACAGAACATCAGTGTATAAGAACTTGAATCCATCTGAAACGCACTTGTCCATTTTCTCCTGTCACGGCCGGGGTCGAGGTCTCGATTAGTTAACTTACTACTGAGATCCTAGCGACTGGCACTAAAACATCAATTCACCTTCACCTTCACCTTTCGTGATTCCGCAGACACAATTCCTTATTGGCTGTTCAGAGTTAGAATAAAATTCGGTTCAAACCGAATCATGTTCCCATTGTATCCACCGGCAAAGATTCATAGAGGTAGCCCAGTTGCTAAAAAATGACGCTCATTCGTGTATTTTGGAAGTAATTCTTATTCAATTAGCTTGGGGATCGCAAACGTAAACAACACTGCCAAATTCAAGGACTAGTGACATTTGAAAAATGTGCACCAGAAGAACCAAACAGGGTACATACGAAACACGAAGGGCTCATTCATGTGACTCAAAATCAAGACACGTACATTATTTGCAGTGCCCAGGTGCCGCCCTTAGATACTCCAACATCATGGGAAATATAAAGGAATCCATCATTGAAGCACAAACTGTAAACATCACTGCAAACAGTTTAAACGTCACTCGCTTCAAGGCATTGAACAGTTTTTTAATATCTTTGTTTGCTGCATAAACGCTGCTGCTGTTTTGACAAACATAGCTACATTGTATGGCCGTGCCAAACGTTAAAGAGGGGTACTTCCACACAGGTCTTGTCAATTTTACCTTCGAACAGAAGCATTGAAGTCCGAGAGTCCAAAAAGTATCGCATGCGCGACAAAGCTTTTCCCACAATTGCCTGAATAACTTGAAGAAGTTCGGTGAGTATAAAGACGGTGTCTTTACATAATTGATTCAGTGTGTGAGTCGGAAGCTGGCGGGATATCCAAGTGTAAGCATATGGTCTTGGGGCCGGATAGTCCCTCCCCCTTGGCTGGCCGAAGATTCACGGGAGAAAAGCGATTTCCTGCAATGGGAACCACCGTAAGATGCGGCGCCTCAGTTAAATGTAAAATCGTGCAACAACATTGCAAAGCCGTGCAATCAAATGTAAAGTTGTGCAACCAAATATAGCGTTTTGCCATTAACACGTGAAATCGCGCAACAAATTGCAAAGTCGTGCAACCAAAATGTAAAATCACGCAGCAAAATCACAAAGTCGTGCAAGCAAAATGAAAGTCGTGCAACAAAAATGCTATGTCATGCAGTAAAAACATAGAATCGTGCAGAAAAATATCACAAATTTCTGTCAAAAAGTCATGTTTTTGGCCGGTTTGGTGCGCCAAAACAATGGTTGAATTCACAATTCAAGACATAAACCTTTGCTATCGTCATTTCGACTTCTTTTCATGTAGCTTTTTAACTGTTTTTTAAAGTTTCGTAAAATACTAAATACCGCACTGTAAAAATTCAATACCGCAACACCGCTAGGATTTTCCGTCAATACCGCAATACCGCGCATATTTTACCCCCGATACCGCAGTACCGCAAACCCCGAAGTACCCCTCTATTATTATACGTTCTTCTTCCAGACATCTTGCTTCGTGCTCACTTTCTTGATGATTCGATTTCAACTCTTATCTTGTCTAATTTATCTCTTCATTTTTCTCTGTCATGCATATATTATGAGCATTATTATTACAGCTTTTTGTAGAAGTAAACTTGCAGCTTAAACCTTTGTTGCAGTTATACGTTCTTCTTCCAGACATCTTGATTCATACTCCCTTTCTTGGTGATTCGGTTCCAACTCTTGTCTTGTCTTTTTTATCTCTTCTTACTTCTCTGAAATGCAATTTTGTAGAAGCATTATTATTACAGCTTTTTGCAGAAGGGATCTTGCAGCTTAAACCTCTGTTACAATTATACGTTCTTCTTGCAGACATCTTGCATCATGCTCCCTTTCCTGATGTTTCGATTCTAACTCCTGTCGTGACTACAAAGAGACATAATTCTCTGTCATCAATGTTGAAGAATAATTATTGATACGTTTGTCGTTCACTCGCAGCTCAAACCTTTTTTATATTTATCTTAAATGTTCCTTTATACTCCTCTCCTTTTCTTCTTTAAAAAAGCCAGATTTGCAAAAAAATCTGATCCGGTTCTGAGAACGATGCTCCCCACTTGCATCCACAATGCCGAGACAATGTGGCTGAGGCGTCGCATCTTACGATGGTTCCCGTTACAGGAATCGCCATTCTACATGAATCTTCAGCCAGCCAACTGGGGAGGGAGTATCCGGCCCCAAGACACTAGTTGGATATCCCTTGCTTACGCTTCCGACTCATGACACACAAATCAATTGTGTAATACCACCTCATTTCACTCACAGATGATTTTCCAGTCAACCTGATGATTACGGTAATGTACTAATTGCGCATGCGTTATTAAAATTGATTTTCATTGCACAATTAATTAACCACTTGAAATTGTAGTTTTATTTTGTTTCTTAATTCATTAATTACTATTCAACTCTTTTAAAATTTTGAAATATCAAAATCAAGTGAAAAATGAAGTTTACGTGTAATGACCACTGATTCGGTTGTCATAACACCTCAGAGCTTTCAAGTCCATGCGTGGTGTGCAATGAGCTGTAATGCTCCACTCTTCTTTGCCTTTCTTCATCTCTACAATCTTCTTTTTCATGGAATATTGTAGAACCATCGTTATTACAGTTTTCTGTGCAAGCAAACTTACAGCTCAAATCTTCGTAACCTTACATTCTCCTTCCTAGAAATATTCCTTTTTGATTCCCTTCTTTGGCGTTCAATTGCAGCCCTTCTCCATTTTTTTTGCACCGATTATTCATTGATGCATCGATTTTTGCACCCGTTTATTTGCGTTGGTTTTCTTCAAAATGTTGTTGAAACTCACTTGTTGTGCCCTGCAGTTTTATCCGAACCTGAGAGCACAATGAGTTATTATTTCGTCGACTCGAATCGATAAAATGCTGGGTTGGCAAGTTGGCTACTGGAAAATGATCTTTAAGAGGCTCAAGCCTTCAATATTCCGATCCTGTGCCGAAAACCTTGGCTGAGCCCCGTCAGCTTTGTGAGATTCTGGGCTCCACAGGCTAAAATATAATGGAATCTATAATCTATAAAGTCTTCCATTCTCACTACTTTTCACCTCTGTGGTCAAGATATCATTCGTTTCAAAATTCCGTGTTCCGTGGTTCCATTATTCCATTTAGTTCCTCGCTCCTGAGTTCCGAGTTCCTTCGTCTGTCCAATCTCTTATTGAATTTGAGGCTAAAATTGGCCTGCTGAAAAAGAAGTAAAGGAAGTTGGAAATTTTCCTGTGCATGAATTTTGTTTTGCTTTGCTTTGCATTTGCAAGAGAAAACAATCTAAAACACTGAGAACTCATTGCAATAAAAAGGTGAGCATAAGATTCAAAGAGTAGAGGATCAAGCTAAGCGTTTTATTTGCGCAGATATTCAATAGCCTTTATTAGCTTAGACGTTTCCCTTATGGTAGGGTGTTTTTGTTTTGGCTATTATTGAAATCCTGATGCGTCCCCGTGCAATACTTGCAGAGCAGGAGGTCCTACTGCAGTTCAAGGTTCTCTGGTGACCTTTACGTCAGTAGTGATTTTTGTTGCTATGAAATCAATATGTATGGGGGCAGGGTTTCACTTTACTAAACCTTTTTAGCTGGGGTACCAGAACCACAACACAGGTTGGTGGGAGCAAAAGCAGCAAACTTGGGGCCAAACAATATTTGGAAAATTTATGAATAAACTTACGTTCTGACAAAACCTAAGTTGTGCAACAACTGGCAGAAGGTGCCTCTTGATTCTTCCCATCAACATCTTGCAAACACATTATCAAAAGAGTCCAGACTGGAAAACATGCAAGTTTTGGCCTACACATAGTTGTGACAAAATTGAAAAACAAGAGATTAATTAACATAACAATAGGTCAAACAATAGGAGAGGTGCAAGCCTAGCATGTTTTCCAACCAGGTCTACGACCAACCCAATGGCTGGCTGAAACTAAAGGAGACAGTTATTCGAGGGAGAGTGCCTATTTGAGAATATGTGATATATATCTTCTGCTTAATTGGTAAGCAAAGTACTTTGAAACAATATTTTGGGTATAAAGTCCCATTACACATGGCCCAAAGACTATCAGAAAAGATCTGCATTGTGGCCAGTGGCTTATTCAAGATGGACAAGGGGCACAGGGGCAGTCAACCCTCATATCATTGCCAACGTGTAGCCTGCAGCTGATCCAGAAATGTCAAAGAATATGACTAAGTTATTTTTTTCTTTAACCCTATTTCACATGGGGGGCATCCCCCTACTGAACAATCAGCTGTAACAGCTAAACTGTATATACCTTTTAGTGGTTGAAAACAACTGACTTTTACTGAAATTTAATATGTATTCTATAAGTTGATACAAGTAAGTAAGTAAGTAAGCCAGTCGATCGTAGTTGGAGGTGGCACAAAGGCTCCTCTTTCACCACTGCTACCAATGAAGATAGGGGTGGGTGCCACTCCTATCCTTGATGCAAACTTTATGTCAATTAGCTCAGTCACATGACCGTTTAGAAGGCCTCAAAAACCTTCTGTGCACGAATCTGGAAGGTTTCGCAGAAATTGCAAGAAATCCAGTTCTCACTTAAAACGAATGGTTTAAGTCAAGGATTTCTGATTAGCCTATCGTTTTCGACAACCATGTTTTTTTGGTACCAGAAACTTTTTCCTTCCACGTCTACCGTTTTCGGAATCGGAAGTCTGCTGAAAACAGAAGGTTACCAAAAAGATACGCCCATGGTCAAAATTTCAAAATTTGTAATTTTCGTATAGAAAAGACATCAGACAACTCAAATATGCAGAACAATGGCACATCAATTGCTTATTTGCAAAAATAAGGAGCTTTGATCTCCTGTATGCTAAGTGTCTGGTTAAAAAACAGTAGTATGTGGAAGAATTTGGCAAAAGTCTAACAAAATGATAAAGTATTCTTTATGATATGAAGACCTTCTGAGTCGTATTGGAGTTAGATAACAAATACTGCTTTTTGAAGAAAAAGCAATTTTTTCCAGAAAAATGACGAAAAATCTGTTGCCTGGCAACGTGTCACATGACTAATTGAAATATACTGCTATATTTAGAATCTCAATGAGATCTCGATACTTTGTACCAAGTTTGGTTACTATAGCTCTAACAGGTACTGAGAATGTAACAGGAATAAACGTCTGTTACATCAGAGTAGAGGGTGGTAAAGGGTATTTCGTGAGACGTGATTGACCATATCTTCTAACTTCGTTTTTTAATTTCGAGAGTCTGGCATCCAGGCTAGGAATCATGAAACGCCATATCTTTTTAATGTTAAACGTGAATGGCAAACACTGTTGTCCCTGTGATTCACGATCCTGACCCCCCTTTACCACCCTCAGAGTAATTCACTGACAGAAGGAAAGAGATACTACTCGAACTGAGCTTAAAGATTGACTAATAAATATATCAGGAGTTACAATATATATACAAGTGCAAACGAGGCTAAAGATTGTGTGCATAATTAATGTGCATAATTAATCCTATTACAAGAACATTAGAGGGGGGGGGCAATTTGCCCCTATGCAAAATCAACTAAAAAACACCCCATGCGAAGTAGGGTTTAACCACCTCCTAATTTTCTTTGACCATTTCCCTTTCCCCCCTCTGTTGTTTGTCCATGTTCTACATCACTGATTTTGGCTACTGTCTTTCTCCCTCTTCCCTGACAAGGTGTATATTGCCTATGTATATTACTCTTGCAGACCTATGTCGATCCAACGTGTGTGGTGCCGTGGTGTCATTAGCTATATAGAAACAATCATTTTCATATATGCTTTCTGCATCGTGGTATCCTGAAAAAGCCTCAGTTACCAGAATGCGGTTATCAATATGGTTAAATTACATTATTTTGATCTTTTTAGGCTGAGATGGTTTGGTATGTGGCTTTGTGGAGTATATGGGGTTTCCTTGTACTATTTTATTGAAATGTCCACTGGTGATGTCTGCATTTGTGTTGATAGCTACATGTCTGGTCTTAATGCTCTTCAGTGGCCACTTGGCTGTGTTGGTGTTTAGCACTTATAGTTACTCAGTAGCCATTGCCATTCATCGGAAGTATTTTATTTTGAATAACATTTTTCTTTCAAGCCTTTTGCGCTGGATTCCCCTTTGCGAAATTCTTCGCGCGCGGTGCTTTCTTGACGGAAAAGTCACTTTCTATTGGTGGTACAGTCAGTCCCCAGTATAGTTAGTTCAGCAATGCAAAAAACAACTCGTACGCAAATGAACAGAAAATAAGCAAATTACGTAACGCCAAGTTTTACATAACTAAAAGAGTCTATAGTAGACTTTTAGCGTCTTTCTTGTGTGTAATAACCATATTCAAATAGCGTAACCCCCTCCCCTAGTGGTCGCGGTATATTGAGCAGAATCCCCCAGCTTGGATAGCTGTACTTCGAAAATAGTGCTAGCCTAACTAATATAAAATCTTTAGAGGTTGGGGGCTTCCCCTGGGCTACCCTTTTCGTTTGCTGAGAGTACCACTCCAACCATTCAATGTCAAAAAAGAAAGGAAATGAGGAATTGTGTTCAAATGGTTTTGCCTTGGTTTTTCAAATTAGAATATAGTCTTAAGTCATGTCTGCAACTATCCTTTTTCTCATCACCAACTTTCCGCCGGGTCGAGAACGCCGGATCTTTGTTAGACCTTCAGGACGCACCAAGCCCTTCGGTCCTGTCGGGCAATATAATAAAAGAAGAATACCGCAATATGCAAAGAACAAACCGAATCCTATCTAAATGATAATTACAGCTTATTTCACAGCTGAGAAATAAATCAGTTTTCTCTTCTGAATCAAATCCCTCTGAAAAGAATGATAGTTCAGGAAATTCCGCATTTCCTAATGCCACTTTTCAGGATGAAAAACTGAATTACCTTATGCTCAGTATTGTGAAAGGAAAAGTCGAATATCCGAAAGAAGGTTAACTAAGTTCACGCTATAAATCAAAGGATTTGCTTCGCTTGGGCCGGCCTTTTACCGTAATGGTTTAAGGTCACATGTAGTTTTTTATAAACGAAAGCAGAGCCTGCAATAGACAATCTCATGACCAGTCCGAAACACGAAAAAAATTGCACACTGTGCATGTGTATCCGAGTTTTCTAGGTACAGAATGGCGAAGTTATTGATGAAACAATAAGAACAATCGATAAGGGTCTACATTATGTCCAAAAACAACCCCATAGGCTGCTACGGCCTTGTTTGAGTCTCTTCAAATTTCTTGGATTTGCTCCCAGCCACCCCCTACACCATTTCTATTGACTGTGCATGCCTACACGTTTTTTTTTTATAAGAACAAAGTATATAAGAGCATAAGGCTTCAGAGGCTGAAAAGTTAAGAACATGCTAAGAACATAACAAGGCTTTGTTAAGCTAGAAAAATTAGAATTTTATTGATGCTGTCCTGTTCTCTTCTCAGAAAACAGGTAAACTATCAATTGTGACTATGTGACATTTTTACATGTTCGTAGCAATTGTCACCTAATTTGAAGAACAACAGCTTTTTGAAAAGCAAGAAAATTAAGAACATGTTAAGAACATGTTGAGCCTTCAATTCTGAAAAACTAAGAACACTGCATGGCTTTCTTCAATTTCAGTGTTCTTATATAAAAAAAACGTGTACTCAACACATACACACATTTGTTTTTCTTACTACAATGCCTGCCAAAAGTCCTTGGAACACCCCCGTAGTTAAAAAAAAATATGACTCCTCTTCCCTTTCTTCTGGGGAAATTCAGAAAATCAACCCCCTCCCCCCAAAACAATGTTGTTCTTATTTTGTACAGTCTGAGCTTTCATAAGATGCATCGCGGGTTCTCGTGGGATATTCCAAACCACAGAAAATCAACATTGTTTGAGGGGGAGGGGTTTTTTCTGCTACCATCTGAGTAAAAATAGTGTGAGTGTTCCAAGACTTTTGGCTGGCATTGTACATACACGGAAGAAAGCGCATCACCGTTCAAGGCGAAATCGCATCTTGTTTGCGGACAAGGGGTTGTGTATTTAATCGTTATAGCCCGTATTGGCTAAAGTATTTTCAAGTGTTATGTGCTGCTCGAACCATATAACCCAAATGATATTAAATTCTTTATCTTGCAAGTATAGGAGAGATATATCTTTGGGAAATGTAATTGTTTTCCAATCTAGTAGGTTTCTTGTTGCCAAACGACTATCACTTCAAGATACAAATATAGTGCCAGGATTTTTCTTAACGAGGGTTTTTTGCATTATGAAAATTATCCAACTTTTAAGTCAAATAGTTCCGGTAGAAAAGAATTTCCTGAATTTAAGTGATTCAGAGAAAACTGCGTTATAATAATTTATAATAATTAATCTTGTCATTAAAACCATCAATGATGGTTGATGCATCTTTGCCGAATTCAATGCAAGGGTAGTAACGGCATATGCCGGTTGATATCTGTCGGTGAAGGCAATATTTCTAATAGGTTATTTTAAGTCAAACTTATGTTAAATGACCGGATCAATTAAGTGGATGACAAGATTAATTTATTAGAGGGTAAGAAGAGATCTGGGTCAGAGTCACATGATTCAATCTCCGAACCGACCTTAGTCACTGGCGTTGGCCATGCCTTGTGAGTACCACGAAAACACTACTATTTCGGAATATGCAGGCGGGAACAGTGGCATAGCTAGAACTTTTTGAGTGAGGGGGTTTGAAACATAATTTTCCGATGTTGACGTAAATACGTCCCTTGATACCAGTTTACCGAAGGCGCATCCATCTAGAGGAAACAGAGCCTTGCAACAGTTCTCCATGCGTCTATAATCGCTCTGGTAACATAATTCAATGACTCAAATATACAAAATCAAACTGTAAACCAACCACTTTTGGACCTGTAGGGTGTGTCCTGTTCAGCAAGTCATGGTCTCTATAAATCTCTTATCAGACTCCTCAATTTGTGTGTAATTTGTTTAAAAAAAAACTCTGTTTGCACCTGTTTATTTCATCTGAGTCTCA
The DNA here is from genome assembly GCA_014526335.1 of Chrysaora quinquecirrha. NCBI lineage: Eukaryota > Metazoa > Cnidaria > Scyphozoa > Semaeostomeae > Pelagiidae > Chrysaora > Chrysaora quinquecirrha. Next base: position 501,983 of record JACTAT010000014.1, read on the forward strand.
AATAATACCTAACGAAATACCTCAAGAGTGCCTCAAGGAATGCCTCTACTAGTTGAGACGTCAAAAGAGATGTTCCTTCAATAGGCAGAGGTGTTTCTCATTTAGAGGTGGTTGGCAATGGAACTCTCTGTCAGCTAGAATGGCGTCCTCCTTAAAGGCTTTTTAAGTCAAGAGAGAACTTTTGGAATCCATCTCGATGACACTTTTTAGTATGTTTTTATATATTCAAGTTCTGGAAAGTTGAAGAGCTGCCCTCCTTTCTTCTTATGCTATGAAAATGAGACGAAAATGAAACGAAAATGAAATGAAAATGAAATGAAAATGAAATGAAAATGAAATGAAAATGAAATGAAAATGAAATGAAAATGAAATTGAAATGAAATGAGAATGTCACATCGTGCTTAATACCCCTATTTCGGCACGCCCTGTTTAGAAAATGTACCAATAAAGAGGGTGTTGCCAAGAGGGTCGTATCATTATGATTAGAAATCAGTGATTTACCTCTTACATACATGTCCATAGTTAGCCTAAGGTAGAAATTTTAACCTACTAGACATTTAAAAGCAATTAAAATAATAGAGTGGCACAAGAAATCAGATACAATTTTTAACGTTTTTCTAATCGAAAAAGATTTATAGCCATACTTTTACCACATTATTGGATACTAAGTTTATCGAAGACATCATCTAATTAGCTTCTTCAACCTTGCAACCTTGTGAACTCCTTATTGACCACATAACATTCTTATAACGGTGGTGCAGAACACATCATGGAATCCAGTAGCTACAATCATGGACAAAATTATTGAGAAAATCCTGATAAAGTACGCGCATGTCCCTTATTGTCCCACCTAACCCTCCCCCTTCAATGTTGGATATTTTGTTTGATTCACATCAGAAGTAAGCGATTCACCACGTGGCTGACAAAGTGTTATGAAATGCGTGAACAACTGATCAACATTGAATGGGGGAGGGGAGACAAAGACAAAGAACCCTCAATTCTCAAAAAGTATGTTCAAATTCCTTATTGCCCCACCTAGCCCCCTCCCCATTTCAATGTTGAATTTTCTGTTGCAATCACATCAGAGACAACCGATCCATCATGTGGGCAACAGTGTTTTATGACATTCGTGAAAAATGATCAACATTGAATAGGGGAGGGGAGGCAAAGACAAAGACCCCAAATCAATATGACTGAGTATTTGTCTCAACATATTTTGTCCATGATTGTAGATAGTCAATCTTCGCCAAAAATTCTGGGAAATTTCGAAGTTTTCATATAGCTTTCAAGACGCTTACACTTTTTTTTAATAAGCAACCGCTCAATAAGCTACTAAGGCTGAACTGACCTTAACATTAAGCGACTTGAGGGCTCAATTGAATTACTGTAAGCAACTAAGAAGTCAAACAACCAAGCTTATTCTCTTTCTTGTGTTAGGAAATTGTTCTTCGTTCTTATGTTTTGCATGTTGAAGCTCGTTAGCTAACGTTTTTCCACTTACCGTCTCCCAAAAGTCATGTTGTAGGCCTAACAGATGACGATTTTGACCTACGAAGTCAGGGGTGGTTAGTAGGTACAAAAAATGTTGTGCAACGTTTAAGCAACTTTGAGGGCTGAAATGTCTAAAATTTTAAGCAACTTTGAGGGCTGGACAAGAGTCAAGTTGCTTATTAAAAAAAAAGTGTACCCCGTCCCCCGACTCAATGTTGGCGAAATCGATGTTGTCAGTTGTCCAAACATTGAGTCAGGGGGAGGGAACCCTAATAACCTAAATTTATTGTAATAAGACCGGATTTTTAATGTAAAAAGATACTCGTAACATATCTTCCTCGATATTTTTTATTAGGGTTATAAATACTTGGTAGGTAGATAGTTACCCAACCTAAATATGGCCTCTTTTCAGGGGATCTGAATACTGAAAAAAAGGAGGAGAGAATGCGGGCAGAATACTAGGAAACAGCGTTCTTTCCCCTTTCCCAATCTTCAAGGATAGACAACAAAGTAAATGAAGTTTTTAGCATTGTACTTAGCAAATCTAAGTTTGAAAATATGCTACAACCATTTATATCTTGACCACCCTCTATTTCGAGCTTCTCCCTATCCCTATTTGGAACTAAAGCCCGATCCATTCTTTTGACTGCCACCTAATTTTTCTCCGTACCTCGAACTTTCTCTGTCACGAGCAAATTAACTTGTTCCTTGCCAATTCGAGATAGAAAGAGAGTTGACTGTAATGCGCAACATACGCGGGCATAACTCGCATTGTCTGCGGTGCGACCTCTACGGGGGAGGAACTTCAACTTTCCTTAAGTTCCTTCCCAGTAGAGGCCGCACCGCAGACTATAACTAGCATGGATTTGTCATCCGTAATATTGATATGCCCTACCTATGTATTTATACGTGTAGATGAATAGGTACAGAAAACTGAAAACTTTAACTAAGTGTCTCTCTCCTCTATGGGTCCTCGTCACTGAGATAAAGTGTCTTGATATCACTCTACAAAACCAGCCCCATGGCACGTTGTGGCAAAGTAACCTAGTGGTCAAACATATATCAAATCTACAGTATGCTAATCAACAGATACGAAAGCAACAGTATTACATGACATATCGAAGGTCACAGGCAGGTTTCCTTCATAGGTGTATTTCAAAATAGCCTTTCGAAAAAGTACGTATGTATTTTAATTGACGGGCATGAGAGTTTTGTTATGCGCAAGTTTCAATCGGTTTCAATGCTATATCTAAGTTTCATTTCATTCCACTTATACCCTGATCATAGACTTGTTATATTATATTTCTTCCCACGTTTTGCAAACAACAACATAGTTAGTTAACTGAGTGAACAAGAAAACTTGGTTCAGAGGGACTACAATCTACGTATTCATTATTAAAAAGTACCAGAGAATATTCCTAGTGCTCACTAAGTGCTCACTGGATTTCAGAAGAAGCGTTGCTGCAGGATGTGATCGTGATTTGCCTTTGGTTAGCCACCGAGTGAAGTTGGGAAACTTGCCCTCTCTCTGAAACGAGGCATATTGGATACGAGGCTGAACTACATTGGAATCTCAACCTCGCGTTTTCAGACCAGCTTTTTCAGCATATACTTTATATAGTCAATATTTGAATATCTTTGTTGTAAAAATAGAATGTGGCAAAGATTTTGATTTTATCATTGGCCTAATTTGATCAAAACAGCGCCTTGTAAGAACCCACAAGGCATTTCATGACTTAGCAATCAGAAATTTCAGTAAATAAAATCAAATACTATATAATCAGCTGATTTATTACTTTTTCCTTTGTAGGTCTTATCAGATAGAAAGGAGTACAATTTGTAGACTTCCTGATGGAGAACCACACTAGGCAACACACGCTGTAGATGACGTTAAGGTATTACATGTTTTACGTCAATGTTGATGTTTACATTCATTACTTTTGATCTATTAGAATCCTCTCTTTTGTTCAGTAGAACTTGAATTTAACAAACAAAATAGAAAGAAAAACAGGAAATAAATAGAGATATTGCGCTGTTACTACAATGAAGTGTTTGACCCTTTCATTCCTTCATGCCCTTGATTCATTAGTTTCTTACGTGCGGTTCCCGTGCGGTCAAACTTTTTAATCAAGTCCGACCCTACATCTTCTCTCTATTAAGGCCCCGGTTACACCGCACGCTTTTTTTATAAAGAACCTACCTCAAGGCCTAGTTCTTAAAGTTCCTTAATTTTGGACCTCTTTTGAGACGATTGTAGTTACAAATGCTCCTTATAGTTCCTTAATTTTAACTATACGTACAGTTTCATGACTACTATACAGAGACGTTTGCATGTCAGCAAAGCTCAAGACTTCTTAAGGAAGCATTTGATACATGTGTAACGTACAATTTATGCGGTTTTCGACTGCAAATGAATGGAACCGGCTTTCTAATTCTTGATTGTTTGCAGTGATAAAAATATTCAACAATGAAAAGTTTGTCAATGATTTTCTCTAAGTTCTTTAAATTTTCGGGCCTTCTACATGTAGGTTCCTTATAAAGTGGTTCCTGATAAAAAATTGCGCGTATGCCGGCATGCATCGTCGCGTCTTGAATTCGGATAGGGATTCGTCGCGTCCAGATAGGGCATTCAGTTACACGTTGACGACTCGATCCGGTATAAGACGCTCCACAAGTCATCTTGAAAATCATAGCGCTCTGCTCTTGATGTGAAATAGACATCAAGACGGGATGCAGCGGCACTGTCCCAATCCGGTGTTAGACGTTCTGGATCTTCGTTTTATTTTTTGTGACATTGTTAGGAGCTGCTGCAACATCCCAGTGTATGCTTAATGCAATGAGCGCGACGAAAAACATGGCGCTATGCTCGTGTAACTGCTGGGCAAAATCGTATAACGGCCGAAAAAACCAAATCGCGAGGATTTCATGCGTGCGTGGGAATTAGGTCTGATATCAGGTCTCCCTGACTATTTCATACTTCATACAATAATAGTTTTGCTCATAAATGTCGCACCTAATACGTAGAATCTTCAGTATTAACTACATTGAAAAGGAGTTTTTGGAAGATACAGTACAAGTAGCTATCATCATTTCTGCGAGACCTTCGTATCACCATAGTCAATAGAAGTGAGGACCTCACTTCTATTGACTATGGTATCCCTTTCTTTGGTGCAATTCCTATTCGATTCCTATTCCTATGCTATTCCTATTCAACTACTTTCCTATGCAATTCCAATGTAATCCCTATGCAACTCCTACGCGAGTCCTATTCTTATTCTTATTCCTTATTCAATTGCAGTAGCAATTCCTATTCCTATGCAATGCAATCTCTTTTGCAAACCCTATGCGATTCCTATTCCTATTCCTGTTCCTATGCAACTGCAATTGCTATTCCTATGCAATGCAATTCCTTGGCAAATCCTAGGAAATCCTTTTCTTATTCCTATTCCTATGCAGTTGCAATTTCTATTCCTGTGCGATTCCAATCAATTTCTGTGGTGCACCTGTTCGTGGAAAGCTGATAGCGGCAATTATTTGTTTCACGACGCTTAATTCTTCTGCTTCTTTTTATACCGCAACAAATTGCCCAGCCGTCGAGAACTGGAGTAAGTCTGTCCTATTATCGTCTCAATTTATACTATTCGGCCATTTGCGGCCGAGAGTTATTGGAAAATGAATACATTCTCAACCAATGATAACCTATTTTTAATTGACACTTACAGGTGATTGTGAATGGCAATTGGCAAAAATGCACAATGTAAACTTTGGTTTGAACTCGAAAGTGGTGGATGTCTCAGGTATGCGACCTTAAGTATGGCTACACTCATAGGCAACCTATTTATTTTTCATGTTACTGAATACAGAGTAGGCAGTCTTAGTTCAGAGAGTTCGCCATAGAATCTTTCACGTGTAATATGAACAGGTGCAGTTCGATTGGAAATTCCTCTGCAGAGGATATGCCCTCCACAGAAGAGAGAATTCTGTTGGTGCGGAGAGACCAGCAGTAAGGTCCAGTAAACTAGCATTGGAAATGAAATGTTTGCTTTCATCGCCTTCAAATCTTCTCTCTCACTACAGAAGTACTAATTTTTGCTTATTCACTACTTGTGAATACGCAAGTACTGATCGAGTATCTATTACTATTTAGTAATTCCAGCACTTAATTGTGACTGATTCATGATTCACGATGACGAGTAGCAAGGCCGAAAGTAGCTACTCCGTGGCTCACGTTGCATCGTCACCTGTAAAAAATATGCACAAAAACTTTTGGTACTGAGTTTAAGAGTTGGAACACCTGCTAACCTTTGTAAAGGTTCCAAGGTTTCAGGAAGATTTAGAAATCTGAGTTTAAGAAAATGGCCTATCTGCCAGTCAGTAACACATCTCTTTTCCAGTCATCCAAACCCAAACCCATATTCATCGTTACTTTGCAGAAGATTATCCGTTATTCCTGACATTTCTGAAGTACATTTCTCTGCTTCTTTCCTTTGTCATATCTTCCTTTTACGTCTTTTACGTCTATATTTTTCTGAAATTTTCTCTTTCTTCTTTTTGACTAGCGTCAAAGCTATTTTTCGTGTTTTCTTCTTACTATTTCTTTATCATGCTATTTAACGTTTCTCAGTACCTTCCAGTATATCAGCCTTTTGCTTTCTCCCAATATTTCTCTTCCATTCTCAATATTCCAATAGTTTTCTTTCGTTTTGCCGTTTGGTTAACTGATTTTTTCTTCTATGTTCTTTGTTATAACTGCTATTACTATGTTCATTCTCTAGTTACCCTTCCTTCTTTGTTTGTTTTGCGCTTGGTTTCCATCTCTTTTGAACTGCGAATAATTGTATTTATATTCTGAAAAAACTCTTTTTTCAAATCTACAAGCCAATAGACTCCTAAGCACTCTTGGCAGAAGCAACAGCAACATCAGAAAACGTATTTGTTAGCGAATACACTTTTTTTATGATCAAGCGCTCAATAAGCAACTAGGGCTGATCTGACCTTAACATTAAGCAACTTGAGGGCTCAATTGAATTACTGTAAGCAACTAAGAAATCAAACAACCAAACTTATACGCTTTCTTAGTGTTAGGAAACTGTTTGTTTTGCATGTTGAAGTTCTTTAGCTGACGTTTTTCCACTTACTGTCTCCCAAACGTGGTGTTATAGGCCTAATAGTTGACGATTTTGACAAGCAAAATCAGGGGTGGTTCTTAGGTAAAAAGGGTTAAGCAACTTTTATGCAACTTTGAGGGCTGAAATGTCTAAAATTTTAAGCAACTTTGAGGGCTGGACGAAAGTCAAGTTGCTTATTAAAAAAAAGTGTAGTAGAAAGTGAAGGAATGGTATGCCACTAATGAAGATTGATATTTTCAGCTCATATTCATAGAGCTGGGTCCTAAAATTGACATTTACAGGTTATTATTGCTCCAACACCTACCTGCCAGTAATAAACGTTCAAGGTACACTAGTTTTGTCCAGAATTTTTCAACCCTAGGCCTTCACGTCAACCTGTAGCATTTGCATTGTATGTGAAGTTATTCAAAATATATGAAATCATGATTATGGGTTTAGTTATGCTGTGGAGAAACTTAGTTGCACACAAGTCGCTGATAAACATGTTTCTCCTTGTGGCCATTTGAATACCATACGCTCTTATTGAGTTTTTACCACTCAAGTAAGGGAACTTAAAAACAGGGAACACACATATCTTTGAACGATGTTGACGATGGGATGTTTAAAAGCCCAGTTTTGAAAAAGGCATGTCGTACTTTTGCACACAAGAAACAATAGCAAGAGAGCAACGACTCCTTATTAGAGCCCAATAGCCTGATAGACAATTTCCGTCATAAGCAATTGCAACACAGGTCGTTGCACGCGGAGAGGATTATCAAGATATCCTCCATTTTCCAGAAAAATGTCGCGTCAGCCCAGACTTCTTTGAAATGGTCTATGGAAACAAATGTCCAAATAATAGAGAGTTATACTGAGCTACGGCTTTTCAGAATGGCCTAACAATGAAATATTATTGCATATTTATTGCTTATATGTAATTCTAGTGAAGCGCTCTCTCTAGGAATTGGATGTGATTCCGTTTGCAACTGATGACATTAATAGTGAATTCAAACTCTCTTTCGCCAGTCTGAAATATCTCGTTATACTATCAGAGACTAATTTAAAAACGGTTTCAGTTAATATAAAAATGGTTTGATTGATATATTCCTAAAAGGTGTTTAAGCGATAGGCGGATCTTATCAGTGTTTCTATTTGCAGACCTTTGGCCAGTTACATAAATACTCTTAGCTCCTTTTTCATTTATTATCGATCCTGAACCTTTTAAATGATTTTTCCAACCAAGAAAATCTCCATTTATTCTTCGTAACATATAAATACGAGTTTTAGTAGTTAAACGATCACATTATGTAGCAGAAACGATTAACGATAGCCTTTGAAAGCCAGAAACGTTTCATTGCAACGTCGTTTGGGCCATTTAACCAATCGGACAGAAAGCAAGATTTATACACCTCGCTAGTGTATAATATTCTCAACGTACTGGGGCTTGAATGTGGTACACTAGTACACAATCATCTTAACGTAACTTCTTGGGTACACTAGTACACAATCACCTTAGCGTAACTCCTAGCGTTTGACTGGGTACACTAGTAGCTACACAATCATCTACACAATGTAACTTCTTGGGTACACTAGTACACAAGCATCTTTAAAGTACTGGGGCTTGATTGTCGTCCTTGTGGCGCATTGGTTAGCGTGCAGGACTCACAACGAAAATGTTGTGGGTTCGAGCCACGGTCTTTCCACTTGTGTTGCTAACTCAAGTTGTTAACACAAATGTGCCTCTCTTTATCCAGGTTTATAAATGGGTACCTGGTCGGTAATTATGAGCGCCGTGGGTGACTGCACCCTGCTATATGCTAATACATCCAGACCAGGGGTAAAGTGTAAAGTCGATTGAGTAGCCCTTGGCTAGTTATGAGCCTAAAATCGGCAACTTTAAAACTTTACTTTTGAATGAAAGCATTTGGACATTCGCTGGTTTAACCAATGACTATGGTTAAACTAGGCGAGAAATATAATTTGAGGTACGTTCGATAGCTACTGTTCCTTGTGAAAATCGGTTGGTGCTGTGGTTACATGTATTTTCTTATGCTTATACTTGTACTGGAGTATGTCCCTGACTCAAGTCTGTGGGTTGTAGTTACTGAGTATATAGGAGAGGAAGTATTGCTAAAGCTTTCAAGGTTTCGAGGAAATTGTCTGGGTATTAGAAAATAACCTATTTGCTAGCAAACAGCTAAGACATCTCTCTTCAAGTCACCTTTTCATTCTTCTCTAGGTATATCGTCCAATCCTTATTCATCGTTTTCAACATTCTCATTATATGGTGTATTTCTAAAACTGTTTTTATCTTTAATTTGCCTTCTTGAAATCTTCTCTTTCCTACAAGTTTTCAAGTGGAATTGAACTGAACATAGTTCAAATGACTTTGCTTATTTGGTGCAATGAGCCGCCAGCAGCTAGACTTATTGAGTGATTTGTAGTTACCACAAGAGTTGAACTGCTGGACGCTGAAACCACTCCTCTAAGCAAACATCTGCAAGCTGTTGTTGCTGTTTGTGAAGTGAGCTTCGTGTTAAATGTCTAGTCAGCAGCTTTTCTTCTGTCTCAGTTGACTTGACAGTGAGCCTCTCTTTGAGCGCCGAGGTTGAGCTTCTAAAGCGAGGCAGATTGTCGACCTCATTCATTATTTCCCTCGGTTAGTGATACCCACTATCTCTGATAAATCATAGTTTACATAACGTATATAACAGATGAGCTTGATGATTGCAATAACAGTTCCATTACCATCCGTACCTAACTGATAAAATCTGCAGTAATGACTATAACGGGGAAATATCTATAAATGTAGATCCGTTCTGTTTTGTGTGAAGCATGTAGAAAGAGACATTATGGCCTATGTTTCATTGATATTTGGGGTGTTATCACCTGAGATATATCGTAAATTAAACCTAATAGAGATCCTCAGCCGGAAAGTATCTTTTTGTGTTTCCTGAAGGCAGAAACAAAATACCAAAAATAGTAGCTTTATTATTCCAACTATTAGAGAATCGACTATAAGGAGGCATAGTCATGATTAACTACAGCATTAAGCTATTCTAGGCTACTTCCCAAAGGCTTGATAGTTCCGTGTATTGCTTGCTATTTCTCAAATCTTTTCTTTTTCACTGTTTCATTTATTTGATCCTCCACGAGGCAGAAATGAGACCCGGTTTCTATTCACAACTCTCTATCTTTTGGTCCTTGTCTGTCTTCAGACTTATGCCATTGACGCTATTTCCCCTGTGCCATTCGGTTATCCTTGGAAATTTTTTTAGTGGTTGTACTGACATAGCAACACAAATCCTCAAGGGTGTTCTATTCTTATGACTCTGATTACTCATCCCCTTTTGCCGCCCCGCCTCATCCTCCAGAATAAATCGAGGGGCAAATCAGTACTTGGAATCTCGTACACCCTCAGCTGGAATCTCTATTGTTTTCGTAGGAATCTTCTGAGAATCCGTTTGTTTCGATAGAATCTCGTATGCTTTTTCGAGGAGTGTATATGTGATGCCCCTTGGAATCAATGTACGCGCAGTTTTTCTTATAAGCAACTTCGCTCAGGTCTAGTTCAAAAAGTTGCTTTTTTGGACCTCTTATGGCCACCTTTTAGTACGTAGCAAAATTTGCTTAGTAGTTGCTTAATTTGCCCTATGAATAGTATAGAGGCTAGCAAACAGCAAAGTTTGGAGTTATCCTATAGCTTTTTATGCAACATAACGCTAGAACACCTAGTATACAGCAAAGTCATAATATAAATAACATCAGTCAAGAAGTACCATGTAATTGTCACCATATAGAGACTGTATTGAAAGTTAAGATGTTGCTTAGGTTTTTTCCAGTGGTTATAGGTTGCTTAAAATTTAAGGCCTTCTTCATCTTGCTCGCTTATAAGCGGTTGCTTATAAAAAAAACTGCGTGTAAAACGACATTCATAATAATTTCCTACATTTGAAACTTTTCACACTAAACACAACATTGCATCTAGTTGTGACGAATATCACTAATTTATGACCAGTACCAAACTCCTTGACGAGGGGCAGTTCACTCCTTGGGAATCTCGTACACCTTTGATGTAAATCCTATCGATTTCATGGAAATCACTTGGAATCCTTTTGTTGTAGAAGGAGTCGCGTACGGCCTTTTAGGGGATGAAATGCTCCATCACTTCTTGACATCTTCCTTTTCCTTTTTTGTGCACCTCAAAGTTGATTCCTCATTTATGACGATCTATGATCTATTTGTTTTTTAATCTCATATATCCACCCAAATTATTCTCCTTATCCTCTAAACTCTAAACCAACTCCCTTTCTTGTTCACCGACTTAAACATGATGACGTAAAACAATCATTGCGTCAGAATTGTTCCGGGAGACAACGCCTCAGACTACAATGATCGGATTTTAAACGGTGAAATGCTTTTGTTAGAAAAGGAACGTTTCTCTAATCTTTTCCTTTCATCTTTACCTATATTAACCTATATTATCCATACCTATATTAGCCTTATCCTAACTTATAATATTTACTTATGAATATAACTAGCTGTTGTGCTTTTGAGAAGCCTCGATAGGTTTCCCTGTGATTTTTATACGGGGGGGGGGGGTTCTTAGAACGTGCTATCAGTTGTTGTATTTCTAATAAAATTTAGAGTTAGCTATAGGCCTGAAAAGCCAAGCGCATGCTTTTCCGTCGCACATTGTACATTGATTACTAGCCCCTACACAACTCGCTCATAATATTCGCAACAGTAACTATGGAATTTTTGGAATGAGTTGAATTGAGGCAGTGGCATTAAACAACGACTCGTCCAGGGTTGTCAATGTCACTAATTATCTGAGTCGTAGTTTCGCTATTGAATTGAATTGATGGATGCTCAAACTACCAGTTTGAGCGATCTCCTTTTAGTGCTAGCCTCGGTCTCATGAGCGATATCTGGGACTCAGGTAATCAGTCTACTCTGCTCCCGCTAGGAAATGCCTTTGCCATATCTTACTCCTTTAATTTACATGGCCTTACTCCATCGAACTGGGCTATTCACCCTTATTCCATCGGATACGCGAAAATAAGAGGGCATGGAAAAGTGGTTTCCGAAGGCGCGCGAAAATAGATGGCGCGGAAATCAAACATGTGCAAAAATTAAAGGGAGTAAAGTTGAATGCTAACGAGGAAATACATGTGATCTTCGGATCAACTATGAATTAATTTCAATTGATGGCCAGATTTAAGATAGAAACGGAACTATACAAATACTGTATGACTGCTGTATGACCCAGTACAACATTGTATACACAGGTGTGTTTCAGTCGTGTGCATATTCACGATAAAATAGCTTTTGTTTGCTTTTATCAATGACGTACAAGAAATAAGCTTGACGTGTGGGTTCTAAAACAAGGGCACATTATAATTTTGGACTTCGCTAGTTACTGCTACCAATTTTGTGTAGCAAGTTTTCGACCCTTGGCAACCCAGCTCCAGCTGCTTATATTAGCCGCTAGTGTCCATTATATTAGCCCATAATCTTTCCTTAACGTGCAGTATTTGTTTCTTATATAAAATGTGTATATAATGTTTAGGTTGGACAGTATCAGTCTGTATTCCCCAATAATGTTCATGTATCATCTGGGTGTCGTAACATGTTTTTTCTCTGGGAGGCCTGTTACATGGAGATTTTCAATGGTTTTCATGGGAAACACTAAAAGCAGGTGAAGGTCTTTCCAGCAGCTTATAATCTACTACACTTGGATGTTGGACTCTAATGGGAGCAATGGTATTGTTTGTTGTAGCGAGTTGTCTACTCTATAGAGGTTAGTTTTTGGAAAGACGTATGGGCGAAAAACGTATGTCCGTTGTCCGGGGTGTGCGTTGTTTTGAGGTGCCCGTGAACGGAGATTCAGCTAAGGAGTGTGTTTTCTTGTTGGGCGTTACTGATATCTTAACAGACAAACTAATTTGTTCTTCCTAAATTTATCTGTAAATATATGCATAACGTTGTCTTGTTTGTTTGTACGCCTGCGTTGTTTGTTTTGCTCTTTGGTGCGCAGTTTACAGCTGATCCAGTTAGTCGTGTAGCATTCTTACTTCAGCATCTGCCCTTTCTTTCTTTGAATTATTCAGCATCTTGTTGAGCACGTTGAGTATAGGCCTTACTGCAGTATCTCCGCTTCCCATAAGTTTACGCGTTTGCAACATTACAGTAGGTTGGTTTTGGCTTAAAGAACGTGCCATTTGAATGAATATGGAATGAAACTAACAGCTGAGTTGAGTTGAATTGCCTTAGTTATTTGAGCAGCTTGTTTTGAGCTTACTTCGATAAACAGATCAGCTTGACACCTTTTGTACAACAGCCACAAGTTTGCTTCTTTACAGTTATGTTTTCTCTCTTTATTATGTTGCCTCAGGCATGTCTTTGCAGGCGAAGAATTTCCCAAAATTTGCTTCTTCGGGGCGTCTTCTCTGTGGCGGTTGTTATCTACTGTAGCTACCCGCATACTATTTTCCACTGTTTTCTAAAAGCTCAAGGGGAGTAATGCGCGGAGTACCGTCGAGAGGGGCTGCCAACGGGGTCAGATGTCCGAGGCCCGAACTGTTAGGGGGTCCGCAGAAATTGAAAATTCTTTTAATACACCCTCCTAAAACCTCCAAAAAAGGCCTGGTACCCGGAGCTCGCTCTGCCTCTCGACGGTCCTGAACGCGCGTGCTTCGACGCGTCTTGAAGTTTGCACCGGACAGGGCTTTCATACTCTATGGTGACTCAGTCCGGTATTAGACGCTCCGCAAATTGTCTTGAAAATCATTACGCTCTGAAGGTGTTATGTATTATCATGCCAATATAATGCTCCGAAGCCTTGTTCATATTGTTTCAAAAAAGACTTGCGAAGCAAACTTGCGAAGAGCTACCGTAGCGTCTGTTACTGCAATGATTGCAATGAGATCTGGCTCTGTGCTCGGGTATAAATGCTAGGAGGCACGAAAATCAAAACGCGGCGACATCATTCCGGGTTAGTGTCACTGGGGCCACAGTATCAAGGTACCGAAACCACGTTGGGCGTGGATTTTTGTTCAGTATCTAACTCCATAAACAGGGTTTCAGCAACTCAGCTTGGTCGAGGTTCAAGCCCCAGCTACGGCAGCGTGACAGCCAGGGTTTAGGCCTCGATTGATGCTAAACCAAATGCTGAGATCCTAGCGACTGACGCTGGCAGTAAATACACCATGTAATTGTCAAATTCAGTACTACTGTATGCAAAAGCGTGAGGTAGCTGATGTAGCGCTCGCAGCGCTCTTTCATCCTTGGGGAATGGGGTCGAGGTTTGTTCGAACACTATGGTTCGAATACTGCTATTCTGGCCTCGTAATTTTGTAACCTCGTAATCAGTTTCTCATTCAATGAAATGTCTCACAAATCTTATTCGCGGCAATTCTCGGCCAAACTTTTGCTTTCTTCAGAGCTAGAACAATGAATTGGCCACTTTGCCCAGTGAATCTGATAAATTGTTTTGGCTTTGTATTGGCCTTGAGAAATATCATTGTCCATAGTTTATCAGCTTCTAAACGCTTCAGCCATTTAAGATTGCACCAAGGTCGTGAAAATCTGATCAGAGAAAACCGAAAGGAAACTGGTTGTGTTGCAGGTTCAAAAAATTAGCAATAGTATTTCACCTTGTCTTTGAAATGTAAATATTGTACGCAATTAGTTTTGTAATAAATCACTGCCTATGCATTTTGCCAAATTATCCCAGGGGGTTGTCACTGCAAGTTATCGATCGGTAATTAGATTAATGAGGTGCGATGTACAATAATTAATAAGTCGCACTTATTTGTATGCCGACCTCCGTCTTGTTCCTCCTACCTTTCTCTAATTCATATCGTATCGATTCCACCACATTTGTGGTTCGTACGAAGGCAGAATCAGAATCACTTAGTTCATGTTCGTTCAAAACTTCTTGTGGCTTTCTTCATTGGTTTCGTAGAATTTCCGAGGTTGAAAATAATGTATTTAACCCAGACCATTATTCCTGCCTTGATTTTCCGTGGCGGAATTCAACTACGACACTCTCCCTGGTCCGGATATCGTATTTGACGAGGCGCCGGTTTGTCTAGTTCTGTACATTTATTTGGGGTTTCTTTTCCTGTTTTTATCCTGATGAAAAGAGAAACGGTTTTTGATTTGAAACAAACTGAGCCCTCTGGTCAGATCTTTTTCACAACTGTGGGCCAGTAAAAATATACGTGCCTTGTTAGTGTTGAACTTTGAGGTCGTGTTCTTACAAATATAGATGTTCAGTAGGCCAAGAGCGGTAAATGCGGTTGAAAAAATTTTGAAGAATTTATAATATCATGCAGCCGTTATCAGCAAGAGAACGGATGTTATCTCTGTGGCTTATATAAAGGATGCAACAAAGCTTTAGTTACTCATTCTGAAAGGTTCAGTAAAACCCATTATATTTTATTGAGTCGCGTTTTCAAGCTTGTTACAACAGAAACGGGAGTCAATCAAATATTATCTTTCTTTCAACATCCGGTTGCAAATATACCAGTGCTTGCCAACAAAAGATACCAATTTGACGGTTGTGATTCTTTTCTCAGCATTACTGGATCAGTGGAGTTTTGCATGAAAATAAATTAAGCGTCATTAAGCTCTGTAAAGTTTCCCCTCTCTTGTTCTATTGTGATCCGAGAACAAGAATCGAGGAAACGGCGCTCAAAGACAATTCAATTACCCTAAGCTGGTTTCCCCCGAAGGATGTGAATGACTGAGGAGATAGAAAAACAAAATCAAAAGATTTTACGTCAGAATGAGCCGGTATTCTCAACAGATCAGGCATATTCTCCAGCGGACTCTAATGTGTCACAGCGCTTTTCAAATTAAAAATAATAATAACATTTCTCTTGAGCTTTACTTTGTGAATAATCTACCTGGAATACGTTTTAGTAGGTTTTCTTAAAGCATAAAAGCAATACTGATCGTTTAAACGCCACAGCAACACATAGTGCTCAGTCGTAATTCCGAGTCTGGTCGATTACTTTTTGTAACCGAGCTTCGTTATTAAAACCGGAAGAGCCACACGCAAATTCCACTGTTTCCGTTTTGCGTGAACTGACCGGATTTCTAAGTTTCGGGCTGATGGTCACTCACAGATGATGTCCGAGTGCGATCACTTCTAATTTAGTTGAAGAATTGGCAGATAAATTACCGGCTGCTCATCTGATAAGAATCAAACGAGTCTTTATTGCTAGTTCAGAAGTGTATATTTGAGTTGGTGTTTTGACGAGGGATACAACTTTGTATCAGCGAATATTATTTTTAACCTGGTCACCAGATACCCTGATACATAAAGTGAGAAAGAAGCTTGACAAGCTAATGAGTTATTGATGCTCGTAGAATCGATACTGTAAAAATACAAGAGTGAACGGAATATTATGCTGATCTCTCTTTGGTTATATCGTACGCAAGAGGACTTTATCAATAGACTACAAAGCCGTTATATTTGGCCACAGCGACCCCTGAGGAGTCATTAGGCGAACAACATCACAAAGGCTCAGAGAAGCATTCTGAGGTCAGAAATAACTGAACCGAAGCACTGCGAGTTGGCCTAATTTGATGTTTTCAATTACAAGGTGACCGGCAATGGGAGAGAATGCCCTCCTTTATCGACGAGAAGTGAAATATCCTGGCTTAGTAAAACCTTATCTAAAAGAAAATGGCTCTATCGATCCTAATGTTGTTGATTCTGGGTCAAGAAGCACGAGCAAAGCGGGCGTTTCAAATGAGTACATGCGAATGAATGGACATCGAATGAAACAGAAGCAAAATTATGATCCTTTCAGCAGATATGATGATGATCTCGGCGAAGAACATTATTTTCTTGTTCCTAAAGTTCAAGGAAACACTTTAAAAATATGTGAGTGGAGAAAAACAGTTGAAAGTAGTAGATCTCTACGAAATATTGCAAAACTGGCTTCTGATAATAAACGTAATGAATCTTTGGGAAAGGACAGAACGCTGACTTTTCCACCATATGCACGGACGAA
Source organism: Chrysaora quinquecirrha (assembly GCA_014526335.1). NCBI lineage: Eukaryota > Metazoa > Cnidaria > Scyphozoa > Semaeostomeae > Pelagiidae > Chrysaora > Chrysaora quinquecirrha. The sequence continues at coordinate 518,613 of JACTAT010000014.1, forward strand.
ACAAAATGTAGAAAATGTAGAAAATAGAACTATCAAAGATCAGGGAGAATATTGTTATATTAGTTCAAATGAAAAAAGTTTGTACAGTTTAAAAGGACAAAAATCGCCGTGCTTAAGAAATTCTTTACATCACCACAAGGACGGTGAGCGGTTTCGAGATTTTGCATCAAAATTCGCAACTGCTGAAGATGAAGGTCCTAAACCACAAAGTCGTTCTCATTCATTGGATGAAAGAAAATTCGACACATGGATTGAATTAGAGGGTATTACAGAGTCAAACAGTAAATCGACAGCAGTAAGAACTAAATTGGACGACGCCATTGATTATTGTACATGTATGGTTTGTGTGAAGGGACTTTTTTATCATTGTACAAAAGATGATGAAGATCATGTCATCGACAACCCGTGTAGTTGTGTGGGCAATAAAGGGAGTGTGATGAAAAGATGGACGTGTTTAACATTTCTGGCTTGTCTAATGCCTTGTATATTTTGCTATTTACCCGCCAGAGGATGTGTGAATTTATGTAGAAAATGTGGAAATCATAAAGACAATGCAAACAGCAACTTGAAAGTCAGGTACAAAAAACCTGATAGACGGAAAGCAAAGGAATCTACAACCCTTTTATAGCAGTAATTTCTAAACATGCAATTAAGATATATAGCGTGGAAACCAAAGAACAGATATACTATGTATAATTTGATAAATATATTCTATGAAGATTCAAGGAATCATTTCAACGATTTCCCTGAACAAGAATTTGTTTATGGTAAGGAATCCAGCCAAATACTTGTTTTTGTGGAACTATTTATTCATATTTATGGGAAATGTTCTGGTAATTCAAATATATTAATTTGCCAAAAGAATAGGCCTGAACTTTTTTGCTTTTTATCCATTTTGCATTAGGTCCCAAACTCACAGAAAACTGTTTGAAAATCTGATTCAAAATCCCAGTTAACAATTTATGGTCAATAAACTAAAGATTGGCAATCCTAAACATGGTTTTAAAAATACTTGAAAACCACCATTCTCTATCCAAATTGCTCTGAAAGGCAATAGGCCTATGTATTCCTCAAATTTTCTACCTTGCACAGTATATGAAATCTGTAAGGTTTCAGTCCCTCAAAGGTTTCAATCAGATTTTCTGGTCAGGCCTATGTGTTCTCTGTGTAATGGCTTCTCGAAAGACAAAAAGATGAATGGTTTCCTCAGTAGTGTATGAAACCCTATATGTTGTCGTATTAAATTTGTGTTCTGAAGATTTATTTCAACAAGAAAGTTGTCTTCATTGAACACAATATGAGCATTAAAAAGGCCGAAAATGTTTACTTATGTTTTGGGGTTTCCCATGACAAGCAATAGGGATTTCCACCTACTACAACATGATGTTCTGTAATGTTTTAACATCTTGAATGAATGACCAAAGCCTTTATCATCAATTGAAATTTCCGACTAAGGTCATGCTGAAAAACGTTAAGAATTTTGTATCAAGTAATTTTGGTAAGCGAAAATCTAGTGTATATTTTTGTATATAAATTTCAGCAGAAACGTTTTGTAAGCACATAAATTTATCACATATTGTAAAATATAATGGTAATTTTGCGAAATAGAATGTTGAGAAGATTTTGTTGACAGTTTTACTGATAAACCATATTTATATATAGACTTGAATGATGGATATATACATACACAAAAGAGTAAATAATATTTGTGATATTGAGTTCATTCATACTGGGTTCTCTTCTCACATGCCATGCCCTGCAATTTCATACATAATTTTGAGGCGTGCGAAATGTCTTCATTACGTGTTAAAAGAATCTTTTAATAGCTTGATTTTCCCGCAGGTTTTAGCACAAGTACATCCTTAATTTACAACGCTCCATATTTTTAGAAAGAAGTTGTAGAGTTGTTGAGCCTTGATTTATACGTCATAAATTTAAGTTGTGCAAGAATCGTAAGCTTTAGCCATTTCTTACAACAATGACATTGCGTAGCTTTCTGACGGGTATCAGGGCACCACTTGTTGAATCACGTTTATTGTTTTTTGCATAAATCAAAATGTAATCAAAGGAGTCAAGTAAAACATTCTCTTAATGATTGTTCAAGAATCGTGAGCTTGAGCAAGTCTGTACATCATTTTGCAAAGATTTCTATCAGGACAAGGGCATCACTCAAACCACGTAGGCCTACTGTTTCGCTTTAATCACAAGTTAATCACAGGAATCAAGTAAACAACCCCCCTTTTGATTGTTCGCAGTAGAACCCCCATCACTAATCAAAACTAATCAAAGCTGATAAAGCAATCACAACTGATTAATGATAGGTAACGAACAATTTTTTAAGATATTTTCAAGAACTTTCCGGATTAGCGAAGTTGGAGTTACTATTTTCACATATAAGATGGGTTTGGGATGGGTTTGGGTACTTGCTGACGTCACTTTTGAGAAGTTGTACAGTGTATGCGGTGAAATGTAGCCTTTCTTTACATATCGTATACATATCGCCATATGGCCAGTATGGTTAATTTGTCATCTAACACACTGTGTTCGTGTATGAAAACTCGTGAAAATTTTGGGGTTAAAGCTATGGCCTTTTGGGATGAAATCCCAGCATAATTTATTGGAATGCGGATTGAAAGAGGAGGCAAATAGATAGAATTATAAAATCAAATATATTGAGTCTGGAAAAGAACAATAATATTTGGCTCTAAATGGATCTGATTGTGGTTAAAGATGCTGAAAACTGTAATCCATAGCGAAACCGTACACGAGCGAGGCTAAGCCTCTGAGGATCACAGTGAGCAAGTGAACCCTTGTGATTACCCCTCTTGTCCGTGGAACAATGAAAATTTGTTTTGCATATATATATGCTGTTGACAAAAGCGTTACAAACCCTCAAATTAAACTCCTACAGGCGCATACATAGCCTGAGATGTTTTACAAAAAATATCGTGCATTTTTCTTGTATTAACACTCGTACAGTTACACTAAATAATACTCATGGATATCCTGTGTAATATGTGTAATCCCCGTCAACATGGACTTGCTCCAAGTCTGTGTTTTGTTCTGCAGCTGCGGAGGACATTTATTTGTTGTCTCTTCGTATTTCATTTAGAGGTTATTTCAACAGAGCGGCGATCAGCCTCGTTTTGATATTCCATTACTTGGGAGATATTCCACGAGTTAGACTTATTCCACGAGTCGTAGTTTTCGCTCCTTAGGCCAATCTGATATAGATACTTAGGTTGCTCCGAAGTAGCTACTGCTCATTCGAAATATTAGCCCATCCAATTCAATTTTTGATGTAAATGGTTGTTGTTGTTGCTCAAGGCTACCGATACTGCTTGCGAAGGGTGGGACTTATGTATAATGAGTCTCTGGAGATATGATCATAATGTGATAATAGTGTTTGCCTCTGTTTCTGCTTCTTCTTCGTCGGGGGTTTTTTAATTTGACTATCGAAGGGGTTTTATTGTTGAATTTGACTATCGCAGACTGGCAGCTGCCATTTTGAAATTAGTTTCTATACTAACCAATTAAAGGTGATGGGATTTTACCTGTATCTGACCGCAAATTCAAATGCGTATCTGATTTTTATCTTGAGGACAAAGCTCTGTAAAAAACTTATTTTTGATGTTATTTAGCATGCGCTACTGTACATATTGTCATGTGGGAATCTAAGTTATTTATAAGAAATAAATCGTCATTGTACCGCAGCTATCCGCTGTGACCAGCGTTTGTCAAGGAGGAAATTGATGAGCTAGTAGCCCACCATAATTCCGGAAACCATATAGGAAACGTCGTGCCGAATACACCACATTCTAGAGCACATTTCTAAACCTTTTCATTTACATTACTCTTGATCAGCAGAGAGGTGAAACCGTGCTTTGTTTGAGTAGAGTTCCTGCCTGGCTCTAAATCTCTAAATTATATACAGATATCAGGAAAACAATTGTGGCGAAATAGCTTGACTGTGCGTTCGTGCATCCTCCGCTTGGAGCTTTTCCGAGTTTACGTTTCTTATCAATAAAGCTATGTAATTCAAGTTTTGATACTTACTGTAGCCGCCTTTATTCACATCCTTCTCCCATTAAAAAGTCTTCATGCGCAGATTCAAGCGCACTTTTCTTAACAAATTGTAATTAAATATAGTTAATATAACAATTGTATTAGATGTATTAGGGTGGCAAGCAATGGATTGCAAGTTCATGTAAAGTAGCTACTATGAATTGGGCTGGATGAAAGAATAGTTACTTGGTTAATAATAAAGTTACGTTACGTAGTTAGCTAGTTATGTATATACGTAGTTAGTTTAGTTAATTGGTTAGTTAGTTAGTTAATTAGTCAAGTTAGTTAGTTAGTTAGTTAGTTAGTTAGTTAGTTAGTTAGTTAGTTAGTTACTAGATTGGTTAGTTAGTAAGTTAGTTAGTTAATTAGCTAGCTAGTTGGTTAGGTAGTTTGTTTGTTTGCTAGTGCATTAGCTAGCTAGCTAGTTAGCTAGCTAGCTAGTTTGTTATAGTTAGTTAGTTACCAAAGTTAGTTAGTAAGTTAGTTAGCTAGTTAGTTAGTTAGTTAGTTAGTTAGTTAGTTAGTTAGCTCGTTAGCTAGTTAGTTTGTTAGTTAGTAGTTAGTTAGATACTTAGTTTATTAGTTAGTTACTTAGTTCGAGTTAGTTAGCAATTTAGTTAGTTAGTTAGTTATTTGGTCAGGTATCTAGTTAGTTCGTTAGTTAGTTATTGACTTCTCTCTATAGGTAAATAAAGATCCAAGCAGTCACTCCTATAGCTATCTTTTTTTGAGTTAGCCTTCGCAAAGGTAGACTTATGCGACTTTCTGCGTCCTAATTTTGACATCAGTATACAGCCAAGTTTTAAACGAAAATTGTTCAAAGTTTATCCGCGTCATGCACCTGTACCGTAAGATTCTGGAAGATTTCAAATGGACCATGAGCTAGCTGTCCAGTAACTACGTAAAGCTTTTCTGATGTTTGCTTTATCCTTGAAAGTCACAAAAAACAATATTGCTACCCTTTCTGTGCTCTCATTTCAGTTACCTCGCTTGCCCATTAAAAATTATTTTCCCTATATACTCTAGGTCTATTACTTTAAGACATTTAACACTAGATAACTGAAGTGAATTCGTAGACGTTTATCCTTTAGTTTACAGATTTACATACAATAATATAATTCATTCAATATATAGCCACATTCTCTTTTCTTTCAGGCATTTTAGCCCTGTCGGTAACATGTGAAAACGGTGAGCAAATTCACATTTCTACTGACAGAGAGTACAACGGGCCTAATGACGTCATGGTTACAAGATGACGACAAGCGGGTAAGTGATTGGCGAGATGGCGGACGGTCATGTTACAGCACGCGTTCGCAAATCACCAGCTATTTAAAACTTTTGGGTTGGTTCCTAGAAGATTTTTACGCTTATTTTACTTTAATAATGTATTTCAGTTCAGTCTAATTCAATATTATTCAATACAATGGCTACTAAGGAAATTCCAGTTCGAGAGTTCATTCGAGAAATGATGGACGTTCAGGCCAAGGCCTACAGAACGGTTGTTGAAATGCTCGTAAACGATGTTAAAGCTGAGCTCAGATTATTGAAGAATGAAGTTAATGACATAAAGACAAGTCTTCAGTTTAGTCAAAAAGACGTTGATGAAATTAAAGAGAAGCTTACTGGCGTTGATGAAAAAATCGAAGCTCAGTCTGATTTAGTCGAAGGTGCTCTGGGTGATTTGGGAAAGGTTATTGAAAAAGCAGACGACCTAGAAAACCGGAGTCGTAGGAATAACATTAAAGTTTTCGGCATTCCCGAAGAGTCTTCCGAAGACTACGCTGCTTCAGAGGTGAAACTGAAAGCTGCAATTGCTGATAAATTAGGAATAAAGGATGAAATTGTCATTGAACGAGCCCACAGGGTAGGGCCTAAAGATGGAGGAAGAAAAACACGTGATGGCACCAGAAGAAAAAATCCGGATGAGCCAAGACCGATTGTAGCGAAGCTTCTAAACTGGAAGCAGAAAGATGCTATAATCCAAGCAGCAAGAAAGAGCCGGCCACATGGAGTTTCCTTCAGAGATGATTTCTCAGACAGAGTGTTGGCAAAAAGGGCATCACTCATTCCAGACATGTTAGCAGCCAGAAAAGAGGGGAAACAAGCATTCCTTGTGAGAGATCGATTGGTGATAAAGAAGCTGAGTAAACCACCCGACGATGCTGCAACTGCAAAACTGAATGATCAAGAAAGAATTTCTAGCAACATAAGTGACAATGAAGTTTTTATTAAAGAATGAACTTAAAGTAAGGCCTAAATTTTTTGTGTTTGTTTCAATTTTTCTTTTTTTCTTTTTTTCAGTTAGTTTCAAATAAAATCTTCCTTTTCGTCACAAGATTAAATAGCTATGGACAGCAGAATAGGTAATCCTAAATTCCCATGTGGGGTTTGCCAAAAAAATGTTACAAGAAATCAAAAATCTATTCAATGCAGCAAATGTTGTTTTTGGATACATGCAAAATGCAACAATATTTCCAATGCAGAATTTGATAATCTTTCTAAGGAAATGGATAATGTACCTTGGTATTGTATAAATTGTGAAATCAATAAAAATGCATCAATATTTCCATTTGGCAACGAAGAAAATGAGGACTTCCTTTCTTCATCAGATCTTTCTGTTCTGCACACTAATATACGAAGCCTTTCTTGCCATCATGAGGAATTGATAGCATTATGCAATCAACTTACTTTCCATCCTGATGTAATTGGTGTTTCTGAAATTTGGGATAGTGATAACCATCCCATTACAACTAATGTTGACATTCCAGGTTACACATTGTATAAGACTTCTTCTTCAAGCCAAAATGGTGGAGTTGGTTTATATATTAAATCATCACTTACAGCAATCCATAGGAATGACCTGAACATCTCTAACTCAGATTTTGAAACTGTTTGGGTAGAAATTGATAATAAAAAAAGTAAAAATATGCTATTCTGTTGTGTTTACAGACACCCTAGTACTGATATTGAAACTCTTACTGATCACTTTGAAAACATTTTTGCAAAGATATCTTTGAACAAACTGGTTTTTATAATGGGTGACTTTAATATCAACTTACTCAACTATGATTCTCACACACCAACAAATGACTTTATTAATTTTCTCTCTGTTAACAACTTCTTACCCTGCATTCATCATCCAAGTAGAGTCTCTGATCAATCTGAATCTGTGATTGACAATATTTTTACAAATGCAATAGGAGATCTAACTTGTGGTAATATCCTAACTCAAATTTCTGACCACTTCCCTCAATTTATGGTCATGAAAAATAGCAAAATTGTTTATAATGAAACTGTAAGTTTTAAACATGATTTTCTAAGCTAAATGAGCAAAACTTTATTGAAGATTTCAACAATCTTGATCTATCATTTTAGAATTCGATAATATGGATGTCAATGAAAAATTTGATAGGTTTTTGGAAGTACTTAGTTCTTTGTCAAGTAAACATGCACCAATAACTAAACGTAGTAAGAAAGAAATCAAGTTTAAAAATAAACCATGGATTAATTGTAAAATACAAAAAATGATGAAAATTAGAGACAAAATCTTACATAAGCTAAAGAAGAATAAATCTGCTAACAACCTTACTCTTTATAAAAATTTAGGAATCGGGTTTCTAATGAAATCAAACAAAGTAAAGCAAGATATTACTATAACTATTTCCATGAGAATAATAATAACATGAAAAACTATGGTCTGGCATTAAAACAATAATCTCTCAAAAGTCTACTACCCTTCCACTATCAATAAAATTAAGGATGATTTTGGTAACATAACTTCTGATCCCTCTGATATGTCAAACATCTTCAATAATTTTTTACTACTGTTGCAGATAAAATTACATCCAAAATTCCTAAAACACCAAAATCGCCTCTGGACTATTTAAAAAATAGAAATCCTGCTTCATTGTTTCTTTCCCCTGTAACCAGTGAGGAAATTTTGGACTTGATTAATCTGTTGGACTCTTCAAAATCAGTTGGTCCTAATAGTATTCCTATAAAAATGCTCAAAATAATTGGTTCCTCCATCTCCCCATGTCTTGCATCACTTGTTAATAAGTCATTTCAGGTTGGCATTTTTCCTAATAAATTGAAAGTAGCAAAAGTTATATCTTTATTTAAGAAAGGAGATCCAGAACTACCATCAAATTACAGGCCTATTTCTCTTCTCCTATATTTAGTAAACTGTTTGAAAAACTAATGTATAAAAGACTTTATAGATTTCTTGAGGTCCATAATATTTTTATTCTTTACAGTTTGGGTTTCAAGAAAATAGGTCCATTGATCATGCTCTCATTAGCATGACTGAATCAATTAGAAGCACATTGGATTGCAAAAATTTGGATGCGGCGTTTTCATTGATTTACAAAAGGCATTTGATACTGTCAACCATCAAATATTATTGTCTAAGCTTGAACATTATGGTATCCGTGGTTGTGCTTTCGACTGGTTCAAATCTTACCTTTTCAAAGAAAACAATATGTGTCAATTAATGGACAAAATTCCAGCCTGCTTACAGTAAACTGTGGTGTCCCCAAGGATCAGTCTTGGGCCCATTACTCTTCTTGATATATATTAATGACCTACCTCTTGCTTCAACTAAATTAAAATTTTATCTATTTGCTGATGATACTAACATCTATCTTGAAGATGGAAATTTGACCCATTTAGTTAAAACTGTTAACAAGGAACTAAAATTTGTGATGAAATGGCTCAATGCCAACAAACTCTCACTGAACATTGAAAAAACAAATTTTATTTTATTTCATTCTATGTCAATTAAAGTTCCTTCTGACATTAATATTAAAATAGGCAAAAAACCAATTAATAGAGTGAAATTTATAAAGTTCTTGGGAGTACTTCTTGATGAGAATATTAGCTGGAAACATCATCTTAATCAACTGTCAAAAAACTTGCCAGAATATGTGGAATGTTTTTAAGATAAGGAACTTTGTGTCATTGAACACTTTGTTATGCTTGTATAACGCTTTATTTTTATCATTTTGCAATATGGAATAACTGTTTGGGGAGTACTTGCACAACGTATATTGATCCTATTTTCAAATTACAAAAAAAGGTTGTCAGGGCCATCTCATTTGAATCATCTAATTCGCATTCTTCTCCCATTTTCAAAGATCTAAAGATTCTTAAACTCTCTGATGTTTTCCATTTAAAACTCTTAACTTTTGTCTATGAATCAATTCACAAAATATCTCCTAGTTGCTTTCATAATTTCTTCTGCTTGAGTTCATATGTTCATCAATATTCTACCAGGCAAGCTAGTAGAGGCAATTTATACTTGAATCAAAAAAACACAGTTAGATATGGCTTAAACTCTTTAGGGTATCTTGGAGCAAAACTCTGGAATGAACTGCCAGATCATATCAGAAGTGCTAAAACTAAAATATGTTCAAAACGAAACTGAAGTCACATTTGATAGAAATTTTAAAAAGTGATAAATATTTAAATAACATCCCACTCTTTGTTCATAATTGCTTTTGATCCGACCCAATATTAATATTAATTTCGAACTATTTCCATTTTTTCTAAATCTACAGATCCAATAGGGGGGCTCTCTTCTCGTTAGTTTATCTACTTAGAGAGTTCCTCCTTTAAGAAATTTCACACTCAATAGTTAAGATTCTTGATTTATTTATACTGAAACTTTTCTTTATTTAGATTCTTTAAAATATTCTGTAAATATTTCTGTTATAATTTAATATTGTACGTGTGAAATTTTAAATCAATAGAAACTGAAACTGTTTCAATGTTGTATCTGTGATGCTCCTTTTAAGTACACTTAAGTACGCGATTCCACGAACCCTTGGATTTGGTGATTCATATGTACTTATTGGCTGATTTTGCAGCCTATTCCAGCTATTAAGCATCTTTAATATGTGTTTAAAAAGTGCAGACTGTATTTGTACTTAACTCAGGCAGTTTCTGCAAAAATTGACCCAGCCTCGTGTTTCTTATACGAGGGGTCTGTGCTCTTAGAAAAGGGGTGTGGCTACTGTTTTTTATTTCACAAACTCTTTTTTATTTTCGTTGAGTCCTGCCCTTAGTTTGTTTGGATAAAGTTATTGTGCCTATGTTCCTATGTTCTGTTAGTTTTTGCAGTGTTTTTCTCGACTGCAAACGTCACATGATTTCGTGTCGCAAGCGAAACGATTGACGAAATGCCCTCTTAGGCCTTAGTTGGCCTAATTGGGAAGTAAAGAACAAAGAAACGGCTATGACGGCATTGGCAAGACGCTTGGTATTAGCCGAAACACAGCAACATATGTAAACAAATCCGGTTACGAATTGGCTGTGAGACCGTACTAAACCAATTATTGAATCAAAACCGATCCCCAGATTTTCCTTATTGTCTGCTCTGCTGGATACCTCTGTTGACTTCTGTCTATATTTAAATTCCTTTTTAATCAAATCCGTTATGTTCACAGCATATTTCCATGCTATCTTTCATCGATAAGCCCTTGTGCGGCACATGTTACGAATGTAAGTCTGTCTTTCAAGATGTCAGCCGTAAATGGGTGACAAGAATTTTTTCCTTCAAAAACCTCTTTTCCTGCTTAGCCAGTCACTGTGCCAAAATTTTCGTTTTCAATTTCCCAAAATGGGTGTGATTTGAGCAAAGAGGTCTGTACACTTCAATTCGATTAATGTCCTTTTTATTTCAAAATGTTATGCTTTTCATAGAGCCTAATGCAGGATAATTTGCAGGGCAGGGAGTCTACAGATAAGATGCGCCTTTTTGGAAGTCCAAAATTAAGAATTAGGTACTGCATTATATTCCCTGGCACTGATTAGAAAATGAGCCTCAGTCGAATCGCGTTTAAAAGATACTTTTGTAAAAAGGGATCGATAATTTTAGTTGTCATGGAAACATGTTGAAGCGCAGTTGGGAACTATTGATCTAATTAGGTTCTCTAATTCGTTGCATTGACCTATCTGTAGCCTCGATTGAGTCGATTCTCGGTTTGTTCACAAAAATTTACCTTCTTTCCAGGTGTTGCTTTCCAAGATGCAGAGCTGTGCGAGCGCATTAGCAAATCAGCAACAGCAACCATGGACCAGTTGCCAATATAAATTGTACTTCCCCAACTCCCTCTGGGCTAGCATTTGCCCATTCCCCCAATGCCTTTCCTGTTTACTTTCGTAGATTCATTTCTACCTTCATTTTAGAATGGTTTGTTTAAATCATACTTAGGCTAGCACTTATATCAGCCCATCAACAAACGGGTAGAAAACAAGTATCAACAGTATTATTTAACGAGCGGTGTGATGTTATGGGTAGAGGTGGAGAGATAGGGGCGAATCTATGACTTCTGTAATTAGCCTAGGGTGTAACTTCACACTCATTAGTCATTCTGATCCTCTTTGGACTCCTTGAAAAAGCTTCGACTTTTTTCCTGAGATTGCATCTGCATCAGCATCATCCGCTGCCTCACTCAAAATAGCCTCGTGTTGGATTGAGCCGATGCATTTCTGTTACAATAGCATTTCTACAGCGCGAAAGAATTATTGAGGCACAAAATGAAAAGAATATTTTCCTTCCTTGTTTGAAAAATTAACCACGTTAAAGGCGTGGGATTTTTTTACCTAAATTTCCCATAAATTTTCTTTCTTTTCCATCTGTGACGTTGGCCAATTGTCCAATTATCGCTACCTCATCAGTGGATTGTCATACACACAAAACAGTGAATTCTGGGTTTTTTAAATCAAATGCGTGGGTCTTCCACCAACTTGAAATGCATTCCTCATTCACAATCCCTGTTCAGAAAGTATCCCCTAAGACTCGAAGAATTATCAAACTATGCATATATTTGATGCAGTTGTCGTGCAATTCTAGAATCAGCTTACTACTCCTAAAATTTTGCCAGGTTAGTGAAGCACTGTGCACTGTAATATATGTTTTCCCAGAGTTACAGCCCATTTGACTCTCTGTTGGTCCAGCACCCAATTAGCGCAATGTTTCTGATATGGCTTTGCTCTCTTGAGCCAAAGCGCGAGTTCTTTAATGTTTTGTTTACGAGGTAGAGATTCATTTCTAGTCAGTGTTCTATACTGATAATTTATTTTTTTTGCTGTTTTATGTTAGCACAAACGAATGAAGTACAAGCCCCACAAGCTTAAAATCCTTGGTTCGTCGAAACTTAGGCCCATTGAGAAGCCTGTTTCCTCATCCTCATAAAACCGTTCCGATGATTTTCCATCACTTTACAGTAACATGCTTCGAAATCATTCAGATCTGATTGTTCTGCTATTGAAATATTTTTTGTAGATTTTCTTTGCATTACTTTACAGTAACATACTTTAGAATCATTCGAATCTGGTTTTCCGTTTTTTCGCTACTGAAAGATTTTTTTGAAGATTGTGTGCCCGGCTTTTTGAACCTGGGCGTAAGACTTACACGAGTCTTTAGTTTACGCTCCCAAACTTGTGATTTGTCACTCCACACCGAGTGATTCTAGAAAACATGAGCAACAAAATCGAAGGAAGTAGTTGGACTTATGTAGTGAGTACACCAGTGTTGTGCCCTATTTACTTCAAACCTATGTGGTAAATCACATTCGGACTGTAGAAATGCCCGGCTTTCTGAAAGTCCGGTGATGAATTTTCATTGAGTCACGCCAGGGGTCACGCACGCACGCATCTGTCCTCCGTACTCTGTCATATGAAATGGGTTCAGCATTGCTTGCTAGCACGTACTGTATTCATGAATGAAGTCGATTCCGTAATGTCAGTTGCTATGGGCAAATCCTACTTATCAATGGGGCTGTCTAGTTTTGTCTTTTACGACCCTACAGGAGATTTTTTGAATTTTTTGTAATCCAGGATATCTGGATGAGAAAAGCACAGTGGAAAGAGGATTTAGGAAGAAATCGTTCTCTTGAAATCCTTTGTATTTTCTCAGTCCGAGTTCATGTCTTTAATACTACCACGCTTCAAACACGCAAGGTTTCTTTGTCAAATGTGTATAAGATCAATGTAGAAGGAAATGTTCTAGAAACAACGATAATAATTTGCTTTACGCTACATGTATTGGGTACAATCGACATTACTCATGCAGCTAGTATAATCATCATAATTTAAAAAATTTAGGGTGTTTTTCCTGTTCTGTAAACTTCCTTGTCTTTTCAATGGTTGTTGTGGCTTCCCAATGAAGGCGCATGCTCAGTTTTTATCCCTTTGTTGCTCTTGGTGACTTCTATGTCAGCCAATGTCTCTTCTATTCAAGCCTTGATGGTTTTATCTTAATGCGGCTCGATCTAAAGGTCAGAAAGGATATTTCAGACGTTTTTATTGACACTTGCAACTTTCGTTTCAACCCTGATTGCACTTATTTTTGGACTCATTTTCACCATTTTGGTACACTTTCAACCAAGTACTTCTCTTCTCAATAGCGCATTTCGGTGTAGTGGAATGAAATTATAAGGATTGGTATTCGTTAGGGTTGGATTGGTATTCGTTAGGGTATTCCAAAGTTGTCGTAGTACAAGTTCTTTGCAAAGTTACTCGAATTTCCGAAAACGAAACTTATCTTGTTTACTACATCTCGCCATAGTTTGCCGCCATTACTGTCCCCCAAATGTACCATTTTGATTCATGAGAATGATAAAAAAAGAAGATAATTATAAGGAAAATATTCTTGCTGTATTCTGCGCTTAGCTACATCTCGATTGAATGTGTTCGCTGACACGCTTTCTCAAACCACGAGATAACATATAAAGGAGAAACCTGCCGTAAAGATTGCCAATGTTAGATTCCTTAATGTTCGCTTCAAGCTTGGAGTGAGTTTAACCGTATTTGTCTAAAGATTTGCCTTTTTATTTATGAATGAAATCCTTTGTGGTGTAGCTACTACAGGTGAATTGACTTACGTGTATGGGTGATATTGAGTAACTTGTAAAATCTGTGGACACTTTCAGACAACTACGTCAACAGTTTAAAAAAGTTGCCATTTTGATCATTGGGCTTAGCTTTTGATCCTTGAAATGAACAAAAATAAACATTTCAACCGACTTTACATGGCCTTTTTCCTCGCCGAACTGAAAATGGATTAAAAAAATGTTTGAAGGAGGATGAAAAATTCAAGAGAGACTTTGTCAATTTCGACCCCTTATACTTTATGCCCATGAAGGGATGCGTATTGCAATAAGGTGTCATCATATGCGGAGCCATTGAGATAATGGGACAAAATCTTTATATGGGACAAAGCTTCCTGGCTGGACTTATTACCTAGGCCGTTAGCTTCCACTCCTCCACTAGCCCGACACCCCGCTACAACCTGTTTGAGCTATCTCATTTTGGTGTTTGCCTCCGTTTTATGAGCGATAACTGGGGCTCAGATAATAATTCTACTTCCTGGCAGAAAGGAATTTTCGTACAGAATTTTGCGATACCTGCGGAACCGATACCTCAGTGCAACGGTCTGCTCCAAAAAGGCATTTACCTATCGTGATGAATTGTCACTAAATAGTACATGCGTGGTAAAGAAAAATCGACAGCCAAAGCAGGAACTGTATGCGACGTTTTCAATATTGCATTGTTAAGGTTCGCTGAGATTTTCTCAGGAACACAGCTTCGAGTGCTTCAAAATTTGCTCACGCTTGATAAAAATCCACTTACCCTTACCCCCAAGCCTATATTATCCGCAACATGATCATGAGCTCCTAAATGAAACAATGTCTCTCTCCATTTTTTCAGATATTCCAGGAAGTCACTTTTGTTGGAAAAGGTGTACCACAATTTTCTTTTTGCTAGTCAGTTAGAAGAATGATACAGACTGGCCGTGTTCAAAATCGAAAATGGAAGATGACTTTAAATCTATGAAGACAAGGAGAAAGATGGAAAAGAAGTAATGTCCAAGTGCACAGGAGGAGAAGAATATTGAAATGAATAATAGTTATGCTCTTGTCGTGGACGGCCAATAACGACACATTACTGATCAAGTAGGTATCTTCTGTACCCAATTTCAAGCAAACAAGTGTTAGCAAAAAACTCATGATAACTATATCTAGGTTGACGTTTCTTCATAGTTCTTCGTTTCGATCTTTTCTGTTGCTCACGTTTAGTTGCTTCATACTAGTACCACATGTAATCCAAATCGGAACAACATTAACCACACTTGCATCAGCAACAACAAGTTATGCTAAGACTCAAATTGAGCAACTGTGGCTCAGATAACATTCTTCAATGTAGGGGTGACAGCTATGATCAATGTACCCGCGTACCGGCAAGCGTAACGGTCAATATTCGTGACAATGTACAGATGTAACAGTTTTAACGCATGTGCATGTTGCTGCTATGATTTTTCCAATGTACCATGTGCCAGGTTGCGTTTACACCTTCCCGGGTCGATGTTTAACCTGTTGTTCTGTACACTGAACCAATCAAAGTGCAAAGTCAAAAAGAAGGGTTTTTAGAACTGGATATTCCGTATCAATTTCTAGTTGACCGTTTTTCTCCGTAGAAAGTCTGTGAGTGGCAGCTTCAGCGTAGTCTTCATTTCCCTTCGTTATGGCATACATTCGAAGTCTAATGTTTTTATTCCACCTAATAGTTTAAGATGGCAAATGTTAACTGCATAGCCTAGCATTTGTATACAGCACAAACTACCTTTACTGCTGTGCAAAATCTGGAGAACGTACTCAGTTAGCTAATTAAAAGATATAACCTTTGAGCAGAAAGACTAGACTTATTACACAAGTTTAATGTTCCGCTCATAAAATTCAGACCAACGACCACAGCAATTCGCTACTAGTTTGAGCAGCTTTCTGACAACAACAATAACTAAAGATGGTAGCTGCGATAACTGGAACTCGTGTAATAGGTCTACAGAAAAACTAAGAGTTAGACAGATGATTAAACAGATGTACTCGGCATATTTGTCATTCGTTTTCAGGCTGCTTTGCTGTAATTACTTTAGGCTTCTGTTAATTCATTTGTCCTTCTGTTCAAATAATAAAAGATTATTTCGTTATTTCTATGAGCATGTTTCATTTTGATTTTAGGTGAATAAATGGCCTAGTTCTTGTTCTTCATTTAGCCAATGATTGAAGGTGAGTGTACACTATTCATTGGATAATTTGCATTGAACTTTTTATTCGACGTTTTGTCAAACTGCTGTGAATGGTAATTCATAGGGCAATTACAGTTTCTTATTAGGGGCGTAGATTGCCATGTCAGATACCCGTCACATACTGTTGCTAGATATCTTTGGACCATAATGCATCTAGTTGTCTTGTAAGGTTGTTTCTTCCAAATAGCTTACACTCTTTTTTATAGGAACAATTTTATAAACACACGAGCCTGGATTTTGCCATGATTTTAAGAACAAAATAAGAACAAGCTGAGGCTGTCCTTTTCATAAGCCCTAAGAATATCAGCTAGATATGAAAATAAGACAGTCAGACTGAACGTAAAAAGCAAGCAAACAAAGAAATAGACAAGCATGCTGAATTTTCACACAAACCTAGTACCACTCCAGACATTCACTGAATAATATAGGTATTTAAGTAACCAAGGAATTAAGAAACGATTAAGAACATTTCAGGCTCAAAACGGCAAAAATTTAAGAACAGCCCAGCCTCGACAAAAATTTCCAGGTTCTTATGAAAAAAGTGTAATACCCGGTACTCCTCGTGTTTCCCCCATATTTATTACTGCATCCTTCTGTAAAATGTCGCTTATGATGGCTTAAATACATCCTTTTAGCTATTGTAACCTTGTTTTGCCGTTGTAGGGTCTATGGTGTTGAGAGGCTGTATGCCTTCTGTAAAATATTGCTTTTTTCTGATGGCTTAAATAGATACTTAAGACAAAAACTTGAGAACAGCCAACCTGGATCCCGAGTATATTCGTTGAGTGCAAAATATTGCAAATGTGATTCTGCTGTGCGTTTTCTACTAGTTTATTCTCTTGTGTATTCACCAAAGTATTGGCTTGCTGATATCCCGTGTTCTAGGGGTAAGTTAAATGACTCTTCACCAAACTGACATCAACGCCAGACTGTTACCTCACAACATTGGCTATCATTCTGGTATAACAGGATCTTGACGCACTGTGGCTTGTTGAGGCACAGATTGCAATGTCTGAATCTGCCTCTTATTACAAGGCCCAAGCTGCACTTGCTTATGTCCCTTGATCAAGTACGTCTTTGCGTATCTTGAGTGAATCCTTGAATTTGTGGAAACACGTATCTACTTATCATATTGCGATAGATATAAACATAACTGTATCTCGGACTTAAATTAACATGACCATGCTCTGCCTCCACTCATAGCCTAACTCTAACTTCTTTGGTCCCTGTCGGTTGTTGATTGGAGGCCCAGATCGCCCAGATCGCCTACCCAGCTCTGTTCTCCGTGGGAAAACATGTTTTTAGTTTTGATTTCAAACGTTGTGGCCATTAAGCCAGTGATTCTGGGTTTAAATTAATTTTGGAAAGTTATTATAGAGAGTTCTTGCAGTTTCACATGGTTTAAATTTAATAACCTATGCAATACATGGACAGGAAACAAACCATTATACGAATACGACGAAAATGTTGTCCCCATTATTCATTTTACCGTCTGGATGAATGCAAAGTCTATTCTTCATTAACCAACTACGACTACTGAATGATTCAAGTATAAGTCTTTTCCGCAAGTGTGCTGGAGTCTTCAGCCATTGAACATCACCAGTGCACAAGTTTTTAGAGGGCTGGAGAGCCTTTAGCGATTAGGAGCATTTGATGTTGTATTTAACATTTACTAGCTGTTTCCAATTGCAATAGACAAATATGTTATCCCGAACCCAACATTGCAATTTAGATTTGTACGAAACTGGCCTTGCGAGGCTAAATGTGCATGCACGTCAATTTTGATTAGCTGGATTTGAGTTGTGACGTAATTCAAGTTACATTACTGAGTAGAATAATACCTAAATAGTGAAAACAATTTGACGGGCTCCTATGCTTAACTTAGGGGAAAGCACAAGGCTAGGCAATGCGATCCCAGTCCTTCTCCTCGTTGTTACGAAGTCTTCTGTTTTTTCTACTCATTCTTTTCCGAAATAGTCATTACTGTATGTATTTTGTATCTATGTCAGGAAAATGGTTTTAATTTACATCAGATAGATACTACTTTGTTACTAGACTTGTTTCTCAGGTCGTATTCTCCTTAGGCCAATCTGTTATATATTGGTCGCTCAGAACTGCTCAGAGCATAGACCATCCAATTCATTTTTTCCATGTAAATGGTTGTTGCTCTTGCTTGAGACTTCCGGTCATAGATGCTTCCGATACTGTTTGCGAAAAGTGGGACTTATGTAATGAGTCAACTATACTACATAAAAGAGACTGTTTTGGCTGTTCTACAAAGCTGGAATAGTGATTTTATTTTTCGTATTTCTATGTTTTTTTGGCTCTGATAAGACTTTTTACTTAAGACGTAGTTATCGCTATTGGTTTCAACTGCTGGACGCTCGACTCATAATCGACCAGTTGACTTACTTTTGCGGACTTGCTCGTTCTCAAATTACCATGGTTACCGTGATGCCAACGGTAGGTTGTTGTAATGGCCTAAATCTACAGGGTCTAAAATACCATGAAAAACAATTCTTCCATGTTTTAAAACTTTACTTTGTTTTGCAGAAGGCTCTTACCAACCAAGCTATTTCAATATTCGTTCAAAACTTTTTGCGTGATTTTGTACTAAAACGGCTGCCGAATAGAGCTCGTATGTTTGCTGTGAGGATGCACTGAACCAGCCTAATTTCAATGGGCGCCGACTTTTTGTTGCCCGCAGTCCCAGAAAAGTTCCGTAATATTGAGTCCCAGTTTAAACGATCTCGGTTTGATGTTAGTCTCAGTCTGATGAGAGATAACTGTGACTCAGGTAATAAGTCTAGGCTTTGATTACTGGATTTTTCCCAAACTCCCAAAGCTAGTTTCGTAGCTGCATTGAGCTTCTAAAAAAAGAAGATGTTCTGTGGTATACCATTCCCCAATGCTGCTTACGTTTGGTTCTTGCTTAGCGACAAACTCTCATGCACACCTCATGCATTATATTTTGGTATTAGTCATTATATTACATTAAGAGTCATGTCCGTAGAATCAATTCCTGTCTTAGTACTCCCACTTAAACTAAGCCTACGAATTTCCTGAAATATTCTTCTTCTATACTTGATCTCAACCTGCATATAAATGTAGTTCATCTTGCGGTTTTAGGATCAGACCAAAACCATTAGTGTTTGCCTGTGTGACAAAGTTAGGAAATCTGTGTTTTCCTGTAAGATTTATTGAGCTAGCTGTTTCTTAAATTGGAGATATTACATTACTAAGTGTGTACATATTCCTCTATATTTATCGTGTCGCTCTTCTCACCAGGCAATTAAACTCACCTGTTTGTTCTTATCTAATGGTTTCACGCTAGCGAATCATACGCATTGCTGTGGTGGATACGCACAACTGTGGTGGTATTTTTGCGTACTATTTCTATGGTAGATAAGGAGTAATGTGGAGGGTTATTTGCGTAATATGGTGGGTTATTATGCTTAATGTGGTTGTATTTCTTGCGTACTGTGGCGGATAAGCACTACTATGGTGGGTTTCTTACTTTTTCAAAGGGAACCTATTTAACGGAGAGAAATTTTCCCTTTTTTTCTTTTGTCAAAAAAGCCTTCTGCTTGTAATGTTGCTAGAGACGCTAGAGCTCAAAGAAAAGTTGAAACAATCTGTACCGCATGTTAGCTCCAATTATTATATTTTATTATATTTAAGGAGATGGGGAACAGTGCGGTGCGGCCGTTGTTGAAGGAAGTCTATCTACCTTGTGTTTGGAGTTAAAAGTCATGCCTGCAAACTAGAGATGGGATCGAACCTAGAAAGAATCACTTAAAAAGAATAACATGAATTTAGCAGTTCGACGTTTATTAATTAAAGACAAGATCTCTCTGCTTTTTTTTTGAAACGAAAGAGCAATTACAGCTTCTCCTTTACAAATATATTCGACGCTTGTTCCATTCGCTTCAAGCCTTCAAGTATTGTGGCTGATTTTTGCTTCCAGTTCTCCTCGCAGAGCCTGCATCCTTGCGTTCTATTCTGTTCAAGATTGCAGTCGCTAATGCTTTGCCAGCAAACTGTTGACGGACTGAACATGGAACACGGCGATTGGGTCACTTAACAGGAATCAAAACCGCTCGTCTAGCTTGATTTAATTTTAGCAATCCAGGAAATCCACGCTTTCCTGAGATTTCTTTAAAAGTTTACTTAATACCCCTGAGCTTTACAAAAATCTATTCTTTCATTGACCTGATATGGTCAATCATTAAGCTTCTATTAGCTAAGGATAAAGTTAGCGCCGAAGAGATTCCGAAACATTCAGCCTCTCTGTAAGGTCGAGGCTATCTTGTGGTAGTGTTGTACTTATTCTTAAGTTATTGTTGTGAGTTGAAAGTGTGTAAGTTATAAGTCGATGACTGTACCCCTTACAGTTTATTTATCAACGAACTTCACTGTAACTTTTTCACTTTAAATTGCTTTTAATTGTCTAACGGTTCCCTGCACTCGAAGATCATTCATTGTCCAGCATATCGGCATTTCATCTCATTTTACATAGTAACTGTTTTGGGGGTAAGAGAGCAAGTGGACGCAATCAACAGAAAGCGAGAAGCATGAGTTATTGCGTTGCGGAGAACTAGCGTTGTAGCAGAAAGGTGTTGCTGTGGCCGAGTGGCTTTGACGTTCGTTAGACGGGATTTCTTCCGGATCGCTGCCTAGGGCGACCAATCAGCCTGTATGTCGTTCTTTCTAGGTCGGTAAATTGACTAGAAAAGTGACCTGTCTTTATTTGGCGAGATCGAGCTGGTCAAGGCATTCGGCTCAGGAGCTAACGGCCGCTAATTTGAAAAAAGCCAGGGTCCTTTCCCTCACGCAAACAGTGAGCTCAGCTGACTATCTATCCAGGACAGCTAATAGATACTAAAAGCATTCATCACGTGAAGTTCTATAGAAATGCTGGTCCCCTCAAATGCAAAGACATGCGTCTTTCTACTCTTGAAATTGTTTGCAATACTACTATGTCCTCTCTGTAGTTCTTTTTATCTTCAGTACTGCTACAGCTTTTCTAGCAATACCCAACAATACCCAGCAATACCCAACAGCTGCAACAGCTTAAGAATCAACTAATGCCCATTAAAACTACAAAAAGTCTAATGCCTAGGTCTTGAACTTTCCCGGAAACACGTCTTTAGGGGGAATCCAAAGTATATGCACAATTTTTGCTCCTGCAAAACAATAGGCTGTATACATGAATTCATCACATGCAAGGTGCAAATATTGAAACGTTATTCACTTTATAAAGCTCTCGGATAGGGTTTTTGGAGCCACGAGGCATGTGTCCATGGAATAATGAACCCGGGGAACAGGGAGCATGGAAGTCTTTGGGAATTAGGTCCTCTTCTAAAGTGAGATTTCTACTTTTTGAGGAGAAGCAAGAAGCAATGACCCGGTAAAAGGAGAATAAACTTGAGGCGGGCCTGTATAATAATTGCAAAGCAGGCAGCCACTATGACATTTAATGCACTAGTAGCCATTATAAGTTACAGCGGACAATAACGAACTGCTCTGTGAATTTAGTATAGATGAGATTAATGTGTCTGTTATATGCTCGTGATGTGATTTTTCGCAGTTCATTTATGGTAAACGGCTTTAACGGTAATAGTGCGATTTTCTTTTCCATAACCAAATCGCTGGTTTCCAATCTTCAAATGACTTCGCGCAGGATATGTTTTAAGCAACGGAAATTCGTTTCAAAATGAGACTGGATAAGTAAGGACTTTTATCAAATGCGGAAATCCATTCATTTTGACTGTCAAAATTAATGTTGGTCTAATCTCGCTTTATCTGCCACTATGTGAAGTAAAGCTGAAAGGATTTCATCCTCTTCATGAAGTTTAATTTTAATGAAGTAAGCACTGCTGGTTTTACCACAGAACACATGTTAGCTAAAAACATATTGAAAAACCGTCCCCAGACTTCTGTAGCCACTGGGCCTAAGCCTTAAAGTGGCCTTGATTTACGCTAGCGAACGAGTATGCATATGCACTGACCATTAGATAGCTACTGTACAATAATATAAGATTGTGACTGTGAGGCCACTGGTGATGATATTTCTTATAGGGGAGTGGCCTATTGTGCTTGATATGGTGGGTTATTGTGCTTGAACTGGAGTGTTTGACTTCTATGCTTAGTGTGGTCTTTTTATGTCCTTGGAAATTTTTACGTCCATTTAGCATTCCACCTGCCGCTTTAGGAGGTCCTATCGCTCAACTTTGTCCCTTGATAAACGAACTTCTATACTGAAATATAAACTATAGGAACCCTGAATAATTAAAGAACAGTCAGGATATGCGAACAGCCTTTCCAACAATGGCTTGAAATATTTTTAACCAAGGGGGGAGGTGAATCTGAGGCGTGACACCGGAAAAAAATTATCCACACGCGGCTCCGCGGTTGCAGTCACCCGCAACGTCACTTAGCTGACAGAACATGTGGCTTCCTGATTTGGAGACAGCTTTAATATTCGCAGTTAAGTTTCCTATTTATCATATTTTGTCACTCTAACAAACATGAAACGGAGGTTAAGAAGTGTATATATATATCTTTTCTCTATTAATATTTCTCTAACGACGTTAATGTATCTGTGAATGTTTCAAGGATTACAATGTTAATATTAGAAAAAATATGAAAATATCCGTATTCGCATTATGCATTCATGTTCATCTTGTTGGGGATGTGGAGATGAGGAATAGCAAGTTTAGATGAACCTGGGACTGGCCAAAAGTCATGCGCACTATAGCAAATTAGGTCAAGTCTTTTTGACTGAAATAGTCACATGACTTTGGTTCTTCGACGTTATTGGTTAATGACAAGCTATCTCTGATTTTGGTTTGCAACAAAATAGCAATAAAACATTGAAACCTCTCCCCAACAATACGTGTTATTTGGCTAAGCAGCACAGTCTTGTTAAAAATAAGTGTGAAGTTTTCCTGATGAAGGTATGAACACTGCATGGAGGAAAGCTATGGCCAGCAAGATGCTAGCATGAAATAGGGAGATTCAAGTCTAGTAAAGACAAATTCCCGCCATTCCGTAAACAAATTACAAATCGAACAAATCGCCTTGTAAATAGGCCTCGGCTTGTAAAATGTCGTAGACTCGCTCCCAACCCCTCTTCACATTCAAGTGTGGTGCAAGTTGTCTTTGGGCTGGACTCATTTTCAGCAACAACAGTTATTAAGACGATTTACTTAAGTACCTAAAATGCAACTCGTGCAGTGTGTTTACTCAGTCAGATATCTCAAAACTTAGGAAGGTCTCGTACGTTGTACTTACTTTAATCCTCTTCAATATGCTGTAGTTTTATGACTACCTGAAGTGTTGTTTGGAGAACTTGTGAATAGTCTTAATCTAAACGGCCTAAATCATCGGAAACGGCAACCCTCCACGCTTGATTTCAAGGATCACTGAAATGGAAACCTATAGCCGAAACCCTGTCACACCCCTCAGTATACTGCCGCTGTCCTATCTTTTCGCGCAGTTTGATAGCAATTGCTCTTTGCCGTCCACATCCAACAAGTTTTGAAGAGATACGGAATTAACCCATATTCAACGTTGATATCAATTAGCCATAGCAGGAAGAACTAAAAATGAGATATCAGCTAAGCTTAGATTAAAACACCGTATAATAATTTCAGCCGTCTTTTGGGCAGTTAGCTTGTCATATTCACAGAAAAGAGAATATTGGATTGTGATAGTTTAGCTTCCTTGAAGAGACTAAGACACTTGCAGATGAGGATAACGGATAGACTACGAGGCTTTAAATTCACCCATGGCTTATGTGAGCCTGTCCGTTATCTTGCAAAAAAACGTTGTTGTGAGCCATGGACGTTGATGGGATCTGGAAGTGAGGTTGTGTCTTAGACCTATTACACGGTCCGTAGCAATCGCTATTGAGTTGAATTGTAGGACGCTCATGTTTTTACTCGTAAATAAGCAGCAAACGCTTGAGACTTGACGCTACAATTTACTGTCGTGCAAGGAATCGGGACTTCTCCGCTCTACAGGGATGGAAACAGTGCGTTTGTCAGAGCTTTTCGGTACATCCTGACCAAATTGATTTCTTTGGACCGGGGACTGCTCAGTAGGATGCGTAAAAGAGGCCTTCCATAGGATGTGCTTGGTTTTTGAGGTGGATTTCAGGAGTGTAACCTGTTGGTTTGTCATTGAGTAGGGGTAGATCACACTCTTAATTGTTTAGCATAGCTAGGGCAGTTTGGCACATTTGACTGGTTAATTACCTTATGATACCACTGCGAACTATAACAAGGAAATGTATCCAGGTTACAACTACCGCGGCATCTTTGGCATTTTGGATTGCGTAAGGTTGCGGGCAGCATGGAAAAGTGGGCAGATCAACTGCAGTTCAGCCTACCTCAGAACTTTGAATGAATATCAAAAATGCTGAATGGGCAAGTAAAATATGGGTAAGAAGAAAGGAAAGGAAAGTTTTAAGGCGGCAACACTGCTGTTCATCGAAATGAGGCTTTTTGTCAATTTGGGCCTTTCAGGGGCCTCTCAACTCTCAGATCACTGCAGTCGTTGATATTACTGTATAACCCCCCAAAGCGAGCGGAAAAAAAGGTGACTTTCAAGCCCGTTCATTTACGACTTGCAGTGTGTACGTCTATGACTGCGGCTCGTGTACTCAGTGTAAAGGTGTGTCATTCATATTCTCTTCAATTGAATTCAGTTCGACTTATTGCCAGGCCCGCAACTGGTTCATATTCCTGTTAAAAGACGATACATAGCTAGTTTGGATGGTCCAAAAAAATGTCAGCCAAATTACATTATAATTCCCAGTGCAAATGCATAGGCAGCTAAGCTCTAATTCTGACGTCAACTGAGACAACCTGGAAAGGCGCAACATTTTTTGTTTTCACAACTGAAAGGACAAGAATTTTGATCGCGACTGCTACCGTCAAATGTGATTAGAAGGGAATATTGCTATGTGGAAGGGTTATTTCTCTTTTTCTATGTTAGAAGAGCAATCTTTCCCCACGCCCAAGTCTGCATGTTTGAATCACCAGCTCAAAATCCTAATGCAAGATTACCCTTGATACCTTGGAATCCTTTCTGCAGTTAACGTGTAATTAGGTTTATTGGTTATCTTGGCCTATCAATTCTGCCTCTATCGCATAAGCCTATATGTCTTAGAATGATAATAGAACTGATATTAAATATGATTTGTTACTCTAACATAGGCCTGGTGCCTGGGATTTCGTTATTGATATTTCATTAGATATACCCTTTTTCCTGTGTAGACTTGTGGAAAGGAAAAAGAATGGCCTTATCGAAAGTACATCGATTCTCTCCTATTCAGCGTTCACTTGCGGGTTGTGCTTAAGATTAAATCACTTAAACAAACATGTAACTGTGTATGTGTTGGAATTTAAGGCTTCTGCTCTAGCGCATATCTCTTAAAATTGATAAAAATTTAAGATAACTGCAGTCAGCCATCGTTGCGTCTTAGGCCCTCGCCAAACGATCAAACATTATTTACAGTAAATCCCCACATATAAGAACGAACCAAATAAGAACCTGCAGGCTGATTTTTTTGGAGAAAACAATAGACTAGACAATAGCCTATTGTTCATTAGACAATACCCTGAACAAAAACTCAAAGGTTCTTATACGCAGGGATTATACTGTATCAAGCATTTGAAGTTTGCTTGTCAAACATGTTGCTCGTAAAATAACTTTTGCTCGAAGTGAACATGCAATGTTTTGTGACGTGGCCAAGCGGTGAAACATTGCTTGTAAATCAAATCTCAAATGATTGACCAACAATGTTTGATCGTTTGTCCAGGGCCTTCGTTTTCAGTAGAAGTGATTGGATGTAACAAAAAATAGTCACTTAACTCCTCACCAAAGAAAGTCGCTATCGATCCTTCTTTTTATTAAAGTCTTGTAAGCTTATCTTCTAAGGCACTGTGTGTTTGCTGAGCAAAGTTTTTTTCTGCTCTTCCTTAGCACAAAATGGAGCAAAATGTCGTTGAAGCTGTGTTGGTACTGTATTTATCATCTTTATCCTTACGAGCTTCGAACCTGGGGAGCCCCAAAAAGGCGCCAAGGACGTCACAGGTTTAGCTGCAACCCTGTTTCAACTAGAGGAACTGCAGTTATAGGAAAAGGGGTTCCAAGTGCAGCCTACGATTTTAGAAGCCAAAGCTTGTACTGTAATTTTCGCTTTCGCGTTTGCCACTATGGAATACCTCAAGGATCAGTTTGCGATCTTTTTGTTTTGGGGGGTTCGTCTACAGAGACCTTATTGATATATAAGCAGGGGCATTTGCGTTCCACAGATGTTGATGTTCAAATAATTTCTGCTCTTTTTCAGTTGTGCATAAACAAACATGGCTGGCTTAATCATGTTAAAACGATTCAATTAATCAACCTATCTTTTCTTCACATAAAATTTAATAAGGAAAACTGATATAAACCATGCCGTTTGCAATTATAAACTTAATTTACAACAACGAAAGCTTGGGTTGTTGATGCAAATGATATTATTCCGTGCCTGCAGAAGGCAGTCATCTCGATTCCGCCCTTTATCAACCGCACCGTTAGATTTGATCTTAGCGTTTCCGGTCACAATTCATCTAAGCTAAATTGAACTGTTCTTTTTCGTAGATTTGAACACGAGAGGAATGAGAGGTTTCCATGCTTTGCTGCTTATGGTCAGCTTTCTGTTGTTCGTTCAATGTGTTTTTGCGATTGGTAGAAATACAGACAGACGTTTATACAAAAGAGGCTTAAAAGAGTTTCCGTTGAAGGCGTTACTTGATGTCGCCATTTTAACAAGTAAGTTAAGTTTTTCGTTTCTGTTCTTTCCTCAAGGCAATAATATGACCATATGACCTGGCTGATTTGCTCCAAGTCCCTTGATTCCTTGCGCTCGTTTCTAGACCACCGAGTAGAGGGTGAAAACGAGGCTCATGGAATATTCCACATGTCAGCTAGTAGTTCCGCTACTGACCAGCATCTACCTGCCTTCATCTCCGTCATTATCATTGCCCTTATTAATTATCATTATTTTCATCATTATTACCACCATTATCATCATTGATCGTCGTCATCATTATCATGATCATGATCATCACTATCACCATCATTATCATCGTTAATATCATAATCAAAATGCATTACATATAAAAATTTGTGCGCTACAAACTTACAGTAAATTGTGTGCGGAAGAAATAAATGAAGCTATAATTGCCCACTACCTGAGTAAGAAGACAGCAGCAGCATTCAGATTAAATCGGGAACAGTAGTGATACATATGTTAGCTCATTGCATTAGACATAATCAGTGCCTGTATTGTCTGGTTTTGGTGCATCTTAAGGCCAGATCTGTAAGGGCCACAAGTATGTGGGGGTATGTCGCTAGAGCTACTGTGGTGTTATTGGAATTTTCTGTAAGAACTTGGCCTAGACGCTTGGCCTTGTATTGTATGATGAAAAGTTCTCTCATATTGTTTCAGGCTAGAGATGCGAGGAGAAAATGTAGCTACCTTGCCTTCATACAGTGCAATCTCGCATTTGCGTACACAATTCCTTGCATTTGCCACCTGTTCCTTCAAGCACTTTCTTACTTTCGGAAACAGTTACGCTAATTGAGTAACGGAAAAGTAGCAATACCTTCTTGTGTTATTCTCTGAGGTGTGATTTTGAAGTCACTAGCTCGCAAACTGTTGCACCTTAGTGAAGGTGGTGTTTATGTAAAAACGAACCTAGTTTATATGTACTTTTTCGAGGGACGTCCGTCTCCTTCAAATATGCTGTTTTCTTTGTTAGTTTTGGAGTTTTGTTTTAGCAAGGGATTCCTTACAGAGTTGTGTAGGATCTAGGTAGTAATTTGGCTGAATTCGATCTTATTTCCATTTGAGATGTACTCTGTTATGTTTTGCAATGGAGTCATGATTTTGAAAGAGATCTAAATAAAGTGGTTGTACAATAATCAGACTCGTCTTTTTCTCTGATCGCAAATCTAATCGGAAGTCTTTTTCAAACAGATGACGCCAATAGATTCATAAAGGCGAACAGACTTAGGGGCAAACCATTGGAGGTTCAGTATGAGATTACACGTGAACACGATCTCAGTGTTATTGAAAGGAATTTGATTCGTCAGAAAGACAATGATAAGGTAATGGACCAATCTGATTGGATTTGATAAACCTGAAACATAATATGATTGGATGGTACAGTCAAACAAAGGATGCCTGTTTCGGCTAGCATTTTGAGCCGCTAATTATCCCTCTTTTAGAGACTAGAAGACAATGTAGGATATAGTCCGGTGTTTATATGTAATTAACAAGGCACATTCTGTTTGTTCGTAGAAAACCGTTATTTATTATCAGATGCAAATGTCACTGCCTTGCGGTGCATTCTTATTGCATGCTTTGTGCATTTTGTTTCTGCTGTCAAAAGCTGCTAAATGCTTCTTGATTCGAGAGAAGTGGTTTTTGGCTATTTACGTATAATAGCGATGTAGACCCTCACTTCCTCACTCTATTCGTTCTTGAGCTCAAATGTGAACCACTTAAACTCGAACTTGCCATAGCAAACAAGTACGTGGTAGTTTTTCCTGGACTTGTTGCCTGCGGCTTGAAGCTATGCATTGGACGTGCCCGTGATAAAGCTGCAACAACAGTTGGTTGTTATTGTTGTTTTTGTTGGTTGTTGTTGGTGTTGGTTGTTTTTGGTTGTTGTGTGAGACATGTTACATTGCTGTAACTACTATGTCAGCTAAAAAGCAATTTCAGTAACCAGGAGCCTAGTATATTTTGTTGTGATGAACATGCCGTTGTTGCTGTTCGCGAGAGTGAAATGGAATGAAGTTCGTTAATCTGCGGCAGATCTTTAAACATCACAAAACCTTACAGTTAAATCTCCATATAACTGAACCATTTGGGAACCATAAAACCTCAAAGTAACTGACCAATGATTTACCATATAGCCTCCATAGAACCTCCATATAACTGACCGATTGGAGACCATATAACGTCCTTCTGGCTGACGCATTTGGGACCATATAACCTCCATATAACTGACCCATTTAGTACCGTATGACTTCCATATAACTGACCCATGTGGGACCACATAACCTCCAAATAACTGACCCATTTTTGACCATATAACCTCCATATAACTGACCCATGTGGGACCATATAACCTCCGTATAACTGACCCATTTTCGACCATATAACTTACTTATAACTGACGCATTTTGGACCATAAAACCTCCACATAACTGACCCATTTTGGACCATATAAACTCCATATAACTGACCCATTTTGGACCACATATCCTCCATAAAACTGACCCATTTGGGACCATAGAACCTTCATATAGCTGACCAAGGTGGGACCATATAACCTCCGTATAACTGACCCATTTTGGACCATATAACTTACTTATAACTGACGCATTTTAGACCATAAAACCTCCACATAACTGACCCATTTTGGACCACATAGCCTCCATATAACTGACCCATTTGGAACCATGTAACCTCTATTTAATTGACCCATGTGGGACCATATCACTTCCTTATAACTGACGCATCTGGGACCCATAGCTTCCATATAACTGATACATTTGGCACCATAGAACCTCTATATAAGTGACCCATTTGGGGACCATATAACCTCTATATAACTGACCCATTTGGAACCATGTAACCTCTATATAATTGACCCATTTGGAACCATGTAACCTCTATATAATTGACCCATGTGGGACCATATAACCTCCATATAACTGACCCATTTTGGACCACAAAGCCTCCATATAACTGACCCATTTGGAATCATGTAACCTCTATATAATTGACCCATTTGGAACCATGTAACCTCTCTATAATTGACGGATGTGAGACCATATAACCTCCTTATAACTGACGTATTTGGGACCATATAACCTCCACATAACTGACCCATTTTGGACCATATAACCTCTATATAATTGACCCATGTGGGACGATATAACTTTGACGCATCTGGGACCCATAGCTTCCATATAACTGATTAATTTGGCACCATAGAATCTCTATGTAATAACTGACCCATTGGGGATCATATAACTTCCTTATAACTGACCCATTTGGAACCATATAGCGTCCCTTTAACTGAGTAAAAAATCGACAAAAATATGACGTAGATGTCTGTCGTTTATCTGTTGCAAAGGGAGCACGTTGTGTGACGATGCATGTCCATCAAGGGAGGCGCTACTCGATTTTTATGCTACTGTTTCCTTATTTTTCAAAAATGCAACGTATTGAATTCACTGTATTTACGTGTCAGGAAACTCGTTTGCTATATCTTGTAAAGTAGAATAACATGCTTTATTAGAGCACCTTAGAGAGCTCGTTCAAAACATTTGTAATATCCTGATTTCTCAGTTTTTGTACATAATACTTTTTACATTTATCATGCTTTGCACAGAGGATCATTGGAT
This sequence comes from Chrysaora quinquecirrha, assembly GCA_014526335.1. Classification (NCBI taxonomy): domain Eukaryota; kingdom Metazoa; phylum Cnidaria; class Scyphozoa; order Semaeostomeae; family Pelagiidae; genus Chrysaora; species Chrysaora quinquecirrha. The sequence continues at coordinate 549,244 of JACTAT010000014.1, forward strand.
TCTCGTTTCATTGTTCAAGTCACCAACTCAAAAAATAAAGGTGCTCAAAAAAACCTCAAAGGGTTTTTCAACAGAGTACATATATCGAACCCCTAAAGGTGCTCCGAAAAACCCTTTCAAATGGTTCTTCAAAAAACCCTTATCATGGGTTTTCAAAAACCCTCATGAAGGGTTTTTTGGAAAACCCTGAGGGTTTTTTGAAGCACCTTTAGGGGTTCGATATATGTACTCGGGGTTTTTACCAAAAACCCTATAAAAAGGTTTTTCAGAGCGCCTTCAGGGGTTTTATATCGCACCTTTAGGGGTTCGATATATGTACTCAGGGTTTTTGCGAAAAACCCTATAAAAAGGTTTTTCAGAGCACCTTCAGGGGTTTCATATCGCACCTTTAGGGGTTCGATATATGTACTCAGGGTTTTCTGCCAAAAACCCTAGAAAAAGGTTTTTCAGAGCACCCTCGGGGGTGTTATACCCAACCTTTTCGGGTTCGATATACCGGGTGTTTTACCAGAAGCCATAGAGCAGAAGAAGGTTTTCAAGCATGAAAAGCTATTAGCTAATAACGAAAACAGATATTATTTGAAATGCGTAACATTAAACGTTAATAAACATATCTGCTGTTAAAACACTAAATGATTTACAATGTAAATAAATATAACAGTTACAATAAGTTACAAGCAACATACAGTAGTATTTATTTCAAGGGGCAATTTACTCCTAGGAAAATTGGTAGTAAGATTCGTACGATTGCTGAAAAACAGAAATCTACGAGAAAGTCTTGGGTTTTAAAGGAAATATTGTAGCCACGCTTTTAAAGACTGAAATGGCCCTGTGAAATGTCACTCGAGCTTCAAAAAAATTTGAAAAGGGGACAAAATTTTGTTCAAAGTAGCAACTTCTCTACCCAAAATGCAGTTGACTACGGTATCCAAATTTTAGTTAAACTTAAGTTGACAAGCAGAGATTCATAACTTCTTGTCTTCGTTGAAGTCATTTCTTCAAGTTAAAGAAAGTCTCGTCAGCCTTAATTATACTTAATGTTCAGAGTCTCTAGAAATAAGACTGAAACATTGTCACATCCAATACTTAAAAGTTTCTGTTAGCAAATCTTCAATGTGTGCTTGCATGTAAAAATCAGCGATAGTCCTACAAACACATCTTCATCTTCTAGAAGTGCATTCCAATCCCAGTCCAATGCATGCCTACAAAAAAAAACAAAACACTCCTTTAATTCAATATTTCTAGTTTTTAAGACACTGCACACAAATCATCATTAAAGCTCTTCTGTATTTTACCTCAGAAATTACATGATTGATACGGACTGAACATTGAAAATACATAAGTAATTCATTCTAAAATAACTACACAGGAGAATCCCAGCCATGCTATAACGAATTTCCCTACTCAACGAGCTGTGGAATGTTCTGTCCCTGGAATAACTAATTCTCTACAAACAAATAAATTTTCCAGGTGAAACGAACTCCCGACATAACGAACATTCTGGTGGTGCCCTTGCTTGTGGCATATCACAACATATAATTCAGACCTGGATTGCATGGTCAGAAAACCAAAGACATTTACACTGAGCTTAAGACCTTAATGTAATCTTCGAGTAACTCTCTAAGTCGTACAGCCGAAGGCTCTCCTCCCCAGGTACCAGAGCCTCTAAAGGGTCACAGCACGGGGAGTTGAAAATAAGCAGCGAAGTGAAGAGAGCATAAAATTTCACACAGCTCGATTCAGCAAAATTCACTATTTAAATAACATAGCTGCGAGATTTTCTTTAAAATCAAAGAATTTCTAAGAGATGTGTGTTTTTCAGCAAGCGTATTACCACATTTCTCATATTTTCCCCTCTCTTTTCCTTGTTTCTTGTTTTCGACTGCCTGTGACCCTTTCAGTCTTAAGTACCCAGGGTACGGGTAATAAGGGCATCTTTCATGCAGTTTGTAACAGCGTTGGTATTTTACGACCCCAAACCCTAACTGAAAGCTTTTTTGTACATTCTTTCCTCCACTTTGTAGCTTATACATAGAAATTTAAAGTCAAAGAGTTTGGAAGCAAATTCCAAGAAAAAAAAAACAAATTAGTCACAGGATAAAAAAATTTGAAGGTGGTAAAAAGCGCCCTCGGTAGGATAAGGGTGAAAAACACAGCATTTACTCTTGGTTTGGAAAGTTTAAAAATGAATTTATTTCTTTGAAATTTGAACAATTTTTGCTTGCCAGGACCAAGCCCCCTGGAAAAATTTAACTTCGTTGTAGAAAAGAATTTGAAAATTTTTAAAGCAGATATTTAACTGCCAAAGCCTAAAAACTTGCCCCCTTGTTCTTGTAGGCTGGAAAAACGAAAAAACTAGCATGAAGGCTGACAGTGATAGCTTTTTCTGTAACATGCCTACTCTATACCTTTTGTAGGCAAAGAAAGTTAGGATAGATAGGCTACACTTTTTTAAAACAAGCAACTGGACTTTGGTCCAGCCCTCAAGAGTTGCTTAACATATCTAGTATTTTAGCCCTCGCAGAATGATGGGTACCCTTAAAACCCTCTTATTTTGGCTCTTTTCAGGCTTTTCAATGAAACTGACAAGTTTGCAAGGATGCACAGTATGAAGAAAGCTATTTCACCAAAAATTTTAGCAAATTTCAGCCCTAGTTGCTTATTGACCAGTTGCTTATTAAAAAAAGTGTATCTATATTAATGTTTCTGGCTGCGAAATAGTCAATATTTTGAGTTTAAAATGACCCAAGAGAGATTAACTTTTTAGTTTTGTAAAATTGGCGCTTTGCTGTTTGAATCCATTCAATAAGTACCGTAAATCCTCAAATAAGCCCCCACCTTCGACTAAGCCCCCCCCTCGAATAAGCCCCCACCCAGAAATTCAACTTTGCAAATAAGCCCCCGGGGGCGTTTTCGAAGATTTATGGTAGTCCATCTAACTAACAGTAAAAATACTGAAGGCCGAAGGCTTAAAAGTTGTGAAGCACAGCATTCGACGATGTAAGAACGCGATGAAGTAGGTAGACAGATAAGTTGTTTGAATTTGAAACACAACATATTGGGAATTAAAGCTTACATATCTAATCTATTTAATTAATTATTTAAGATTCCAATGCAACCCTTTCGTTGAAACCTATCCTACCATTAGTCAACATGATAAACTTTGCTTTTGATTTTGGCGGTTATAAATTTGAAGGAAAATAATGAAGAGTTTACTAGCTACGTGACTTTGACCATTGCAAAAGCGAGGGAACTCCAAATTGCCCCGGCTGGTCCACTTCTATAAGAACTTATATACCATGTGCGTTCCCAAAATCTCTGAGAAAGGGTGCCAGATTTCATAGGAATCTAGGACAGAGATTTTCAAAATAAGGGGTGTTTTCTAGAGTCAGAGATTTCCTAAAAAGGAGTCAACTTCACACATAATAACAAGAGTTTGTATATTTCACTGTTCTTAAGCAAGATGATAACTCAAAATTAAGTAATTGCAAATATATATATATATAATTTGCATATATCTATGTATATTTCTATATCAGTATATAGATATATATATATATATATATATATATATATATATATATATATATATATATATATATATATATATATATATATATATATATATATATATATATATATATATATATATATATATAAATATAAACTCCCATACTGTATGTATCTAGGTCATGCAGAAGAAGCACACTTTTACTGGTCATTTTGGAAGGGATAGATTAAGTTTAAGAAGGAGATGCACTGTGGGCACTCAGAGCAGAGCAGTGCAAGCAGAGCAGTGCTTCATAGCAGATATTGTCTATTGATATTGATGATGAACCAACTTAACCTTCAGCCACGTTTAGGTGCCACACTACGTACGGTACCTAGATACATACTCTAGAGCAAAAAATAAACAATCTTACGGAGTTCAATGTAACTTTTGCAGAGAGGAAGCATGATACTCGAACTTTTCACTTGCTTTCATTACATGCACTACAAAAACTTTTTGGGGTACAAGTACTACAAATTCTGCAAACCAGCAACCATATTGCTTGCTTTGCCCCAACAGAATAAGTCTGTTTTGCTGTTGCTTGTTGCCCTGATCTGCTCTTGCCTTAGCCTCTTAATGATGAAAGTGCAACATTTTTGTAAAGAGAGGCTAATATTTGGCGGAACTGTACAACATTTTTCTGGGCCAAGGCTAGGTCCAGTGGAGTGGAAGTTTGCTTTGGGAATTGTTGGTTTTAAAAATCAATGTCAAGTCAAACAGATGACAGCAGTTGGAAAAAGGTTTTAGAATTGCATGGAATACTGTAACAACCTATGTAACTGTTTGCTCAAGCTGTGTGTATGATTAAGAGATGCTGTCTCTTTTTCCAAAAACCTTGCTCATTGACTGATCAGATGATGAATTCAGATTCAGCACTCAGAAGAATTAACCTCATTTCCTTTTCGAGGCTCTTAATTTATTCTGGTGAAGATCTTGCTAAATGGTAAAAGCTCCAATCAATGAATAGAATTTGGTTTAGTTGCATTGGCATTGCATAGCAGAATTAAACAGAACAACGTCAATGTTTTCATCAATATCTGCGCACTACAACCAGTCAACAACTGTCTCAGACAAGACAATGACACAATGGCAAAAGCCTTTTTGGACAAAGTTGACTTAGCCTACATACACTGCAATATTCATTAATATCAGCAACTGAAAGTGAAAAGTCATCTTTGCTAGGTATAAAAATGTATTTTCAGGGGGTATGATGACAACTAGATAATCAGAGAAAAGGGTCATATGTCAGAGAATTGTCAGAGAAAAGGGGTAAGATTGTACTTTCTTTGTCAGAGATAAGGGTCAAGATTATTTTGGGAACTCACATGGTATATAAGTTCTTATGGAAGTGGACCCGCCGGGTTTTGCCATGTCGCAAAACAGTTTGCGAAGCAAAATGTGCACAGTAATGGCTGTTTCTCAGCTAGCTATAAATTGAAATTAACCCACTATGTCCTTGAATCAACCAAGGTACTTTGCGGAATCGAATAAGGCCTTCGGTGTGTTTCTCATCTAAAGAAGTGGGCAACATTGCTGAAGAGTAGGCCTAATGTATTACAGGTATCAACACTTGCCATTGCACCACTGCTGAGCAAAGAAGACTGATCCGACGTTTCCGACCGACACGGACTGCAAAATAACGCAGGTAGCTCAATGACTACAGACCGGCGGACTTTGTGGCTTTAAAGAAACCGGTTCTTAAGCATATTGTCATATGAGCAAAAAGCATATTGTCATAATTGGAGATTCAATTATCAAACATGTTCTACCACATAAGCTTGCAAAATCCCTGCGTTCCTTGGTAAACAAAGTTAGTATTGGAGGCATGAAAGTAAAGGAGTTAATCCACTATATTCAACCTAGCCTTGCAAAGAACCCTGACATGATTGTTTTGCATTGTGGCGTAAACGACATCATGAATACAACCGAGAGTCCACAGCAAATTGCTGAAGAATTGCATGAGGTGACTAAAGAAATTCAGAAGTATTCTCCTAAATGCAGCATTGTACTCTCTGGTATAACTATTCAAGCTAAGTATGACTTAATTAATTCTAAAATTGAAAACTTTAATAACATCTTATCTACTCTATGTGAAAGAAACAATTTTCATTTTGTTAACAATAGTAATATAACAATTGATGAATTAAACAACAGTAAACTACATTTAAATGATAAAGGAACAAGAAAACTTGCAAGCAACCTTAGGGATTGCATTAAAACTTGTCATTTAGCATGACTTAATGGGAGATGGCTACTAGACCACACACCTGATAAGAGTAAGAATTCGGACACAACTAGTTACAAAGAGCTAAAAGAGGCACGTTTCAAAATCCAAAAACCCTATTCTTGCACACCTAAACATAAATAGCATTAGAAACAAATTTTGTGAGCTCAAAGATTTAATTACAGTGAGCTCTTTTGACTGCATTATCATCAGTGAAACTAAACTTGATGATTCCTTTGCAACTGAACAATTTTTAATACCTGGTTACAAGGCTCCTTATCGTGCTGATAGAAATGCACATGGTGGTGGTCTCCTTGTTTACATCAAGGAACCCTTCAAAAGCAGAAGAACTGACAAATTTGAAGATGAAGAAATAGAAAATATATGCTTTGAACTAAATCTACGAAAAGAAAAATGGGTCATCATTGCTGCATACAATCCACCAAATGCGGATAATAAAATTTTCAGAAATTCTATAATTAAATTGATTGATAAATGTTCCTCACAATATGATAATTTTATAATAATTGGTGATCTGAATCTAACTCCAACCGATCCTAGCCTTAAAACTATTTGTTCTACTCTTGGGCTCACAAATCTCATCAAAGAGCCAACTTGTTACAAACCAAATTGTAATCCGTCATCAATTGACGTAATCCTTACCAACCGGAAACATAATTTTAAAAATACTAAAACTATTGAAACCTCTTTAAGTGACTTCCATAAGCTAATTCTTACTACTTGCAAATCTTCAATTCCCAAACACCATCCTAATATAATTCGCTACAGAGATTTAAAAAACTTTAATGAGGATGCCTTCTGCAAAGATCTTTCAGAAACACCATTTTATCTTTGCCAATACATTCATGATGGCAATCAGGCTTTCGAATACTTTCAAGATTTGTTCGATAGCATAGTTAATTATCACGCACCATTAAAATCCAAAATAGTTAGGGCAAATAATAAACCCCTCAGTAAGGTACATAGAAAAGCAATAATGCTAAGAACTAAATTCAAAATGCCTATAACAAATCAAAACTACTGTTAATTATGAAAGATTTAAAAGCAAAGAAACCACTGTGCAAATCTTCGTCAACATCTGAAATCTGATTACTTTACCAAGATTTGTCAAAACGGCACACTTGACTCCAAAACATTTTGGAAGAAGTTGAAACCCTACTTCTTCGGCAAAGGCCACACTGATTCTGAAATTACAATATCTGAAAACGATAGTCTTGTCAGTAACCCTCAATCTGTTGCAGAAATTATGAATAAACATTTTGTCAGCATTAGCCAAACCAGCACTACAGCTAATAAGAACGCTGGGAGCTACCCGACAATTGATGAAATCATCAAGGGCTTCGAGAACCATCCTAGTATTGGGAGAATAAAACTTAATTTACAAGACGAATCAATTTTCAATTTCCTATCAGTTCCAGCACCAGTGCTTAAGCAAATTATTCTTGATCTTAATCATAAAAAAGCGATGGGTCATGATATGATAAATGCCAAATTTCTAAAAATCTCTGTAGATATTATCCTTAAACCTTTACTTGATATAATTAACAAATGTATTTCGCAAGGTACATTCCTAATTCTTTAAAAAGGCAATAGTCACACCAGTGTACAAGAAAAAGGATCCATTTAACAAAGAAAATTACAGGCCAATCAGTCTACTTACTACATTCTCTAAAGTTTTTGAAAAAGTTATAGAACTTCAACTTTCCCCTTTTCTCCAAGGTAAATTTTCTCCATATTTATGTGCGTACAGAAAGCATTTTTCATCCGAACATGCACTTTTCAGATTAATAGAAAACTGGAGAAAAGGACTAGAGCAAAATGCACATATAGGAGCGATTCTAATGGATCTATCAAAAGCTTTTGATTGTCTCCCAAAGAATCTTCTACTTGCAAAACTACATGCTTATGGGATAAAAGAAAATTCACTCTTATTCATCCAGAATTATTTGTCAGATAGAAAGCAAAGAGTAAAAGTAAAAGGACAATATAGCTCTTGGGATGAATTAGGACAAGGTGTCCCACAAGGTTCAATACTAGGACCTCTTCTCTTCAACTCCTTTATAAATGATATCTTTTATAACCTCAGTGATGGGTCTCTCTGTAATTTTGCCGATGACAACACACTGACAGTGACCACCTCAAGCACTGAAGAATTAATAAATTTGATAAAATAAACACCAATAAATGTCTTGAATGGTTTAAGTCAAACGAAATGACTGCTAATGGTTCTAAATTCCAAGCCATTACTATTGGAAATAAAAACAAGAACATAGAACATTTTGAAATTAATGAGAATCTAAAAATAAAAGTCGAAACTAATGTAACTCTGCTAGGTATAGAGATAGATGAAAGTTTAAAATTTGATGCCCATATTGATAAAATTTGTAAAAAAGCAGCAAAACAACTTAATTCTCTAAAACGCTTAGCTAGGTTCATGGGGGAAAAAGAGAGAAAAATTATAATTAACTCGTTTATCTTATGTCACTTTAATTACTGTCCACTTATTTGGATGTTATGCACCAAAGGAAGCCAAGACAAACTAGAAAAGATAAATGAGAGAGCACTACGACTTGCATATTCTGACTATACTTCTACGTATGAAAAACTACTATCTGATTCAATGGAGACCACCATTCATATACAGTCGATAAGGCTCCTTGCTTTAGAGGTATTCAAAACTTTGAATAACCTAAATCCTGTTTTATGAAGGACTATTTTTACCTAAAAACTAGACCACAATCTACGGAGCACAAATCTTCTTGAAATACCAAAAGTTAGAACCACAGGCTTTGGCATTAAGTCCTTATGTTATCAAGGGCCAAAAATATGGAATTCCCTTCCTAATGAAATCAAAACGGCGAGTAACAATAAACAGTTTAAAAATTTGATCAAAACTTGGTTCCTCGCTAAAAAATGCGAGTGCTCCTTTTGCACTAAATGAGTTGATCAATGCAATTCCTATGGTTGCTTAATGTTAGTATGAATTAGTGTATATCACTATTTGTTGTAACTAACATAAAAGAAATATATATCAAATATCAAATCAAATTCTTATCATTGAACCTTGTGGACTGAAGATATTTTCTGGTACCGTGAGAGTATTCCAATATTGCAAAGCCACTTAAGGTTTGAAATCTTAAAGAGTGCGAAAAGGAAAATTCCAGTCAGGAAAGAAAACGCTGAATTTGATGAAAGGTTTATGCAAAGCGACATATTCTTGGTGATCAGTACTTTTGATACACCGATTTCAATGAACTAGCTTTTTGATGTATCATTCATCGACTGGGATTGATTTGAAATAATGGAACCTTTGCCTCAGCCTCCATTATATCTTTGCTTAAAGATAGCAGAGAGATATAAACTGTGTTTATCGAATCAGCATTGCATTGCTTGCTGCAGCCGCTATGTGTTGGACAATGGGCCTGGTGATTGCCAACTTTTGAATTTGTGCTTGTAACAACCGAACATCGCCCAGCTCAATACTCTCATGCTGAAAATGAACAAGCTCTGCTTTTTAACCCTTTCCCTTATTTATCCTGTCTTGATTCTGCGTAGAGGAGACTAATTGGTAATAGAAAGTGGCAAATAGATTGGTCAACTGTGGATGCGAATTAATGCAGAGGGTTGTGATTACTGGCATGATGGTATTATCTGCTGGGTTCTGTTATGCAATGTTTTGTGGGGATATATATCAAGAATTGTTCGTGAGATGAGATGGCCTAGGCTAGTAGTATAAGAGGGTGTCTTGGTGTGTAAGGGGGGAAGAGAACGAATTTAAAACTTTTGAGCCCGAGATGGTCTACGTCTGCAGCATCTGGGGTGGTCGACAAGAATTCCGTGCATCCGATGTTTGCATGTGCGATGGCCCTAGGCCTAGCAACCGTTGCAGACATAGATCATCTTATATCCCGAAAAAAGTGGTGCGGGGCGTTGGTTAATGTTAATCAAGAACTTATTCGAAGCATGCGAAACGTTTTCGCATTGAAGTTGCGATTCGCGATCTCTGAAGTTAGTCAGAAGCATATCAGGTAGTGCCTAATAAGACTCATGTGCGTAATACCCGGTAATGCCGTTCTGTACTTTCGAGCATAAATAATCGTGCACACAGTTCCATTTGCGCGAGTTTGTATTATTTATCACTGCTGTGGACAAAAACGGGGTCTTTTATCAACCTGCCATGCACTGTCGCTAAAACAAGATCATTTCGCTGTTCTTACTGATCACTACACTGTCTTCTGATTAATCATCTATCTCGTGACTGCTGATTTGATTTTTTGGCACTCATTGATGCTCCTTTTGCAATTTACTTACCTCGATATTCTTATATTGTGCTTTGAAGAAAAAACTACACGCTTTTTTTTTATAAGGAACCTACCTCAGGGCCTAGTTCTTGAAGTTCCTTATTTTTGGGCCTCTTTTGAGGCAATTGTAGTTCCAAAAGTTCCTTAATAGTTCCTTAATTTTAACTGCACATACAGTGGTCTTAACAATAAAAGAGAGACATTTGCATGTGAACAAAGCTCGAGACTACTCAAAGATACATTGGATACATGCTTAACGTACAATTTATGTGATTTTCGACTGCAAATGAATGGAACTGGCTTTCTAATTCTTGATTATTTGCAGTGATAAAAGTATTCAACATTCAAAAGTTCCTTAATGATTTTCTCTTTAGTAGTATAAGTTCTTTAAATTTTCGGGCCTTCTACATGTAGGTTCCTTATAAAGTGGTTCCTTATAAAAAAAAAAGCGTGTAACACACCTGTTATACGCCTCCTGCTTCCTGGAGAATCATCATGAAAAGTTACGAAATAGAACAGCTAATGAATGAATGTTCTAAATACTCTTTCAGAGTTTATATTGCCCTTCCCTGAATGCCCATCCATACCTCGTTAATCCTGCCTGGTTTTTGGCATTTATTGATGCCCTTTTGGAATCCCGTTTTGGAATTTTCCTGGATATTTCAATACGTTGTCACGTAAAGAAAAAGTTCTTACTTTCTCGTACGCCTCCTATTTTCTTTCATAATAAGAAAATGCATTGATGACAACTTCAATAAATATTTCCAATACCAGTGGCAATACATGCTGTATTGGGTACAGTTCAGCTTATTAAAATCTTCTTATTACATTCATATTTATTTTCATATGCAAAGTCATTCTTCACATTCACTTTTCATGAGTACAATGGCGAAGTAAGACCAATGTACTAGAGGTTATAAATATGATGTCGTAATATTCCTGTTTTTTGGGAGCGGGGTAAAATACTGTTGACAAGAGTAAAGGGGGAAGCATTGGAATCGCTATACCTCGCCGTATTCCTTGGACAAGAGGCCTTGTTCCAATAATGCGAGACTTGATATAAAACTCTCTCTCTGAAAAACACTGGCACTTTTCGTCCTTCTCACTCTAAAGAAACCATGTTGGTCAGTCTGCCCATTGGCCACACCAGCAATAGCAAAAGAGCCATTTCTCATTCCCCATGGAAGTGTTTCAAATTCTTTCTGTCATGACTAAACTTTTTTCTCTCCACTAACAGTAGATACAGGATGGTATTTTTTCAGATACACAGGTAGTAACATTCTATCAAATCCACTTTTTCTCAGAGATCCTTCTCGTCACTACCTGTGTCTTCATAACCGTCTTCACCATGAGCACCACCACCGCCGCCACCACCATCATCATCATCATCATCATCATCATCATCATCACCATCAACATCGTCATCATCATCTCCTGAAAACTTCGGTAAATAAATGTCCACAAAATTTTGCATAACCTATACCAAACCTAGCAAATGGATACAATCATGCTAGTAATCACACCCTCTGCAATAATTCGCATTCACACAATCATGGATTTGCTCCTTGGATTTTCTTAAAATTAACAAATCTCCCTATTACTTATTAATGTCATAACTGGCATAACTGCCCCATGCAGAATCTAGACAGGACAAGGGCAGGGGTTAAAAAGCAGGGCCTTTTAATTTTCAGCATAAGAGTATTGAGCTGGACGCTGTTTGGTTGTTACATGGTTGTTACATGTTGTCACATTCTTAAGTTGACAATCACCAGGCCGATTGTCCGACACTAGCGGCTGCAGCAAGCATCGCCGTTCCGTTAAACAATTTAATTTTCTCAGCTATGCTTGGAGCAAAGATCATCATCATCGTCGTCTCAACATCATAATCAGCATCATCATCATCAGCAGTATCGCCATCATCGTCATACGTATAGTATCTTGCAATTAGCTTTCTAAGTACACAATTGGCTACATTTCTACTGCTGATGCAGGAAAAGAAAGGATAACATGGTCATTCGTATTAACATTTTTATTGTATCTCAAAACAATCAGTAACTTCAACGTTATATATTTAGCTGAATCACATAGTATCTTCTTCAATAGAACTGTCTGAGTCATTGGGGCTGAGCGCCCATGATTGTGGATGTTCTGATACAAGTATACAGAAAATAATACTTCCTGCCAAGTACACGAAGAATGTTATCCAGAATACCATCTGCCATTGCTCTCGTTTCTAAAACAACGAGAAAAGTCATTGTTGTTACATGATCAGTCCATGATTACAGTTTAGTTACATTACATGATTGTAATGATGCCAATATACTGAACGCAACAAAGCCTTCCAATGGAGAATGGGCTCTTTTTCCATAATTATTTCACGACAAAAATGAAGTTTATGAAGATAAAAATGTATTAGTTAGTTAGCCAGCTAGTTGATTAGTTGATTAACTTATTAGTTGATTAGTTGAATAGTTTATTATGAGTTAGTAAGTTAGTCAGTCAGTCAGTTAGTTAGATAGTTAGTTAGAGTTAGTTAGTTTGTTAGTTTGTTAGTTAGTTAGTTAGTTAGTTAGTTAGCTAGTTAGTTCGTCAGTTAGCTTTTAGTTAGTTAGATATTTAGTTAGTTAATTTGCTAGTTAGTTTGTTGGTTAGTTAGCTGGTTAATTAGTTAGTTAGTTAGCTATTTAGTTAGTTAGTAGGTAGTTAGTCATTTAGTTAGTTAGTTAGTTAGTTTGTTTGTTTGTAAGTTAGGTGGTTAGGCATTTAGTTAAACAGTTAGTTAGTTAGTTAGTTAGTTAGTTAGTTAGTTAGTTAGTTAGTTAGTTAGTTAGTTAGTTAGTAGGTCTTTCTACATAGTATAGGCCAAAAGAATGTCATAGTTTTGTCATATGTATATACCTTATCTTCTGTCATGACACCAACCAATAAAGGACTTAGAAATCCTGTAATTGTTCCTGCTGTATTACTTATTCCCATAACAACGCCAGAAACGCCAGGAGCGATGTCGAGAATGTTGACTTCATATCCAGAATGCATAAGACCAGAAAGTGCCACACCAACGCACATGCTTGCAACGGCAGTTTTGGCTGATGAGCTGTATCCTGATATAACAATCAATGTTGCTGCACTCATTGCACCTGGGAATTTAAAAAGAGAATTAAAATTAAGAAAATACGTGCATCTAGTTTAGGTTGTCAGGCATGGAATGGGGAATACTAAGGCTAATACTAGGCTAATCGAGAAGAGAGCATCCCTCATTACTCTATCTCTGACGATGGATAACCGGGCTTCCTGTCGGCTCACAGATCTTGTTGGTCTTTACGCAGGCGAGCTAGCAAGATAAGGGAACCATGTACACCCCACGACTCCTTGATTGCCTAACCTGCATAATGAAGGGCATAAGGAATGCTGATACATGTCTCTAAGTGGTTCAGTCCCACCCTGGATGGATGATGCATCGCAAGTGATTGATCTTCACGTATCCCCTTATTGATTTGAACCTCCCTGTTTTAAGAGGATAGATGCTTTTATGGGATGAAGCCCTGCACAAGTATCGTTGATTCACCTCCAATCCTTTCCTCAATACCTAAAAGCTAGGAGACTTCGAATGTATACCCTGTCCCGTAAGTGTTGTTAGAACTGATGTTGTATGAACACAGACATTTGCTCACGTCACTTATTGGAGCTTTTTCTATGTCTTCGCTGTGGACATTATGGCATTACACCACAAGGGGCGTGGGTATGGTCGTCCAGTTTTTAAATCTGCATTGACTGGTATCTCATCTTTTACTCGTTTCAATCTGCCACTTTTGCATATATTGAAATGCTTCTATTGTTCTTCTTTGTCAATGTCTTATCTGATCTTCTTTGACAATGGTTTCACTTTTTACAAGAAATATATTTTTGTATCTCGTCAGCACTTTTTTGTCTCACTTTAGTACATCAGCTGCATTAAATGAAAAGAAAATACCCATTTCTATTGTGAACCGGAAACTCATTGTCTTTATGTGTTAATTTCGTTTCGCCTTTTCTGTTTTACCATTGTCGATTTCATCATGCTTCGAAATGCAATATTTTCAATATACTTTGCAGATTCTCATTAAGTAGCAGCGACTTCTGGTTTTTGGTTCACCTAGTTGCTTGTCACTCACTTAGGTAAAATATTGCTACACTGCTACCAATTTACTGTTCTGCCAAGCTTTTGGTAACGACATCAAGGTACCTACTACAATCATGCATCTATTACTTATTCTTGCTAACTAAAGCCGGTTTTCCACTAGGCGAATTTGTTCGCGCGACGCGATGAATTTCGCATCGAAAGTTTGACATAGGTTTTCCACTAGGCGCTCATCTAACAATTACAAAATCTGAATGACCTCCTTTCAGAAAATTTGGAAACGAGTTCTTTTGTCTGTTTGATTTGTTTTGGCGACTTGTGATTATTTTCTAAAAGTTTGATTGGTTATCGCTTTCGATCGCTTCAAGAAAGTAGAAACTGGTCGAACTACGAAATTGATCGCGGCGAAGAGCTGCAGCGATGGATTTCGCTTGTCAAAAGTGTAATACGCATGCGTAATATCTCATCACATTGCGTCGCGCGAACAAATTCGCCTAGTGGAAAACCGGCTTAAGAATAAGTAAATAACTTACTTTAGTAATTACTTGTTTATATTCTCTGTATAATTATCTTGCTTACCGACGGTATAAAAGAGCCTCCGTACATTTGCTGTACTCATGTGTCCATTTCTTAGTATATCAGCTAGTACTCCACCCAATGGACCTACAATCGCTTTCAATAGAAATGGAAGAGATGCAACGAATCCCATCTGAAAAGGAATTGAAATTTTTCAGCCTCTAGTGGTGAGCGAGTCTAGTGCGGAATCTATGATTATGGGAAAAATAAGTGTACAGTACATTTAAAGAACAATATAAAAATCTTTATTGAGTACATTTATACATTAAGCGAAACTTACAGTTTGCACATTGAAATGCATTATATCCATGAGAAACAATGGCAAGCAAATAAGAATCGTATACAATCCCCAATCATTTGCTATATTTCCTACTATAACTCCCCATACTGGAGTCGATTTAAAGATTTCCTTCCATCGAATAGGTATAGGCTGTAAAAAGAGAACAGTTCACAATTAGAGGGGCTTTCAAGTGAAATTCGTGTAGGTTATGCAGCCTTACGGCTGAGTCTAACAATTATTGTGTTTGCTGGGCCAGGCACGTAGTTTGTTAAGACAGATAAAGATTCCTTCATACATGTATATTATTCAAGATAAAGTAACGAAGTTTTACTTAGACATGTGCTATCTATGCCCTTCCAAGTGTTTGTGCGTGTGCTGTTTACCGAGATTCACTTTCTGATACTGAATGCTTTCACTGTGCCTTGTCTGTCACTTTGTCCTTGAATATTCATTGTTAGGAACAAGTACAAAATGTGACACTGAACGTGTTTACATCGTCCACTCTGCTGGGTTTTATGAGGGGTCTGCAAACTTATCTTACAGCCTTTTTTCTTTCATATTTCTTACTGCAAGTTTTTGAAAAAGATGTTCCCATTTTGTCTTTTCCTATAACCTTTCAGTATTCAAAACATCCGTCAAAAAGAAAGATTAACTTCCTGCTATAAATTCTTAGCTCTCCGTTACCCCTTGTTGCCCCCTTTGTTGTCCCTTTTGTTGTCCATTTCCTACTGGAAGTGCCTCAAACAAAAAACAGTGCATACTACCCTGGCATTATGCACCTAGTGTGGACTTTCGTTCTGTAAAATTCAAAATCACCTTATCTTTTGCGCCTTCCTTTCACTCATGCCCTTGCGTTTGCCTAAGTCATTTGTGGGGTATTTATGGGTATCTTTATTGTAAAATCAGGAGGAGAAGGGTGCGTTGGAATATTTTCTTAAATTTAGCTGTGTTTTAATGTTTTTGCGAAAGCTTACTATTAAGTATCAGCTGACGTAGTCACTGCAAGTCACTGTATCAACATTTAATGGGTTAAATTATATTAATATCATTATCTTCGTATAGAGACTTGATAATATCTTTAAACTGAAAATTTTGCTCTAAATTCTGTAAAGCTGATGCTAAATTTCCTTGCCTTAGAAACGTCAACGTTCCTCTCGATGTAGTTGCGCTCCTCTTTCGATATAGTTGGATGCGTTGATGGAAAATCGTGTATTACAGCTACCCATATTATCCACCATAGAATGCCTGCAATTCCTAAAGAAATCAACAAAGTAGTAGTAGTAGTAGTAAAAGTAGTAGTAGTAGCAGTAGTAGTAGTAGTAGTAGTAGTAGTAGTAGTAGTAGTAGTAGTAGTAGTAGTAGTAGTAGTAGTAGTAGTAGTAGTAGTAGTAGTAGTAGTAGTAGTAGTAGTAGTAGTAGTAGTAGTAGTAGTTGTAGTAGTAGCAATAGTAGTAGGTAGGCGTGACCAAGTATGTTTAGTTAGAGATGAATTCGTCACCGTAAGGTCGTAGCCTTCAAATCCTTGCCCTGTAATTTTAAAAGAAATTGTGCTAGAGCAGAGGGCTTTCCGTAATTTCAGCTCTATATAGTTTCTATAGCTTTATAAGATGTGTGATCACTCAAGGAGAATACCTGACCCATTGCATGTATAATAACCCCCCACTTGTATTAGCTATTCGCTTCTCTAAACACAAACCAAATACTGTGCTTTTGGGTCTTGTATAGGCAGTATAGGCAGTAGGTGTGTGACGTCTCTGCAAATAACAATCAATAGCTTTGTGCGCAGATACAGAAGGCAGAGCCAGTCGCTTCAAGGGCTTGACTGATAAACGACTTTTCTCTAACTTTCGGAACTTAGAGGTGCACGTAAAGGTTTATGTTACATTACAGACGTTAAAAGATCTACTTATGAGCATGAGCATTTGACCTCGGTTGTCTGGTACATTAAGGCCTGGCTAAACTAGGAGACATCCCGCGCGCGACATTGATGTTCCCTCGACTTTGTAGCGCGCGACAAAATTTGTAGCAAGAGACACGCAAATGTTTCTTGGAGACAACAGAAACATTTCTTGTCTCCGCGACGTCACAAGGATCCTTTTCTTACAGCTAAAAAAACCTCTATAAAGCGGACACCTCTGTACAATGGAGAACAACATGATCTCTTATGTCTCCGTTACTTGGAGGGTTCCACTGAACGTCTAATTCTGTATTTCTTTTCGTTCTTTTACTGCTTTAAGTTAGTTTTTGCCCTATTGAGGAGTGACTTAATGAAGGGAGCTAACTAGAGCTTTAAAGATATACATACAAATCAGGCCATTGTTGTATGGTTTCTGTACTTACCAAAACAATAGAAAACCGATGCCCAACCTCCATCAAACCCATATTTTGTTAGCAGCCCTGTCAAGGGCATTGTTACTATAGTTCCAACATTCATCCCTGGAAACAAGGAGAACGCTTATAAATTGTATATGGCAACAATATTTAGTAGCTATATTGGGGCGGTGCTCGCTGAATTAGGAGAACATATAGCGATAGGACTGAGTATGCGACACATCAAATTGATTTCCAATGTGAATACTTTCTCTTCATGGAATAGACAGTGTAACTTGTTCGGACACTTGGTATGGTATGGTATCACTACGTTGTGTGTGTTGACGTTCTATATTTGTTTCTACATCTTCTATTTGCGGCTCTAAAAAGAATATATCCGGCGATGCTCCTTACGGAAACAATCTTTCTTCTTTCATCAATCTTTTCTTCTCCATAATCTAAGGCCCTGTTCCCTCGTTCTCCGTTCCCCGTTCCCCAAATATCCCAGCCCAATTCGTCATAATATTCCCTTTATTTTCTTACAGAATTATTCCATAGCCCTTTGGTTTTTTCTGGGAATATAATTTTTTCCGAATACCCTAACGGGGCCTTTCTGGTTTACTTAAATAACCTACTAGAGCCATGAATTCACAAGAAGCAAGCAACGGAAAACAACAATCGATTTAAATTCATTGCTGTTTTTGCCAGTGCTGTAAAAGGTTGTAATGCCAAATAGACGGTGTCATACCTGCTACTGCTATTGTTACTAGGATAGTTCTCTCAGCTCGTGGTGCCCAGAAACTCCATATTTGATGGTTGCATGGAAGCATCACACCCTGAAAAATGTCAATTTTACTCTGAGTCAATTTGTATAAGATTGGGAGGACTCCATATTGATTGCTAGTATTTATTGCCATATGCCTATATGTTTAACCATCTTCGTAAATTAGCTGGAACCAACCAGCGTTGCACTTACTGGTCCACCGAGCTCGTTAGCTATTACCCTGGGTACCAGAGCCTCAAGATTGGAACCGCAGAACAAAATAAAAAAAAATAATAAGGCTCTGGTACCCAGGGTAGTTAGCTATTATCCCGCTGAAACGACACCGTGTTTGAATTGCAGAACACGAAGCCGCAGAGTCTTTCTTTGATCAGGACCGTATTTGTCTTTGCTCTGAGAGGGCTTTAGCTCCTAAAATGAGCCATGAAACTATAAAACCACTGTTTTCAGGACAACAGAACCCCAATAATATTATTATTCTCACAGCACTGGCACTGTAGAGCACCGTTTGTCCCAGCAATCAACTGGTGTCACTTAAGGGTGTACAGTACATTTAAATCGGCAATTCATTACCAAAATGTCAGCCATTTTAGACAGAAATATCTACTCAACTCAGGCACTAAGAGTAACGTAGTATGAAGACTTATTTCCCTCACCAGAGATAAACCTTCTGCTACTCGAAGAGCTACTAACGCCCAGACGCTGAAACGTGTCGCCGGCGGCGTAAAAATCGTGAAAATCGATGCAAATAAGACGCCAAATCCAAATATCTTTGTGCCACCGATTTTCATTGCCATGTAACCACCTGGTATTTGTAATACCATATAGCCATAATAGAATGAGCCAAGTACCACTCCTGTAGGGGAGAAAAGTTACAATATAAGTCATGCATTCACGTTAGCCCCGTGCAAATGTTCAAACATTGTTTGGCAAACATCTGTAATTTGATTATCAAGCAATGTTTCAATGTCTGGCTACGTCACAAAGCAGAATTTGTCGAGCCATGCTTTTGAAAAGTTCCAAAACGTTTTAAATGTTTTGCAGAGCAATGTTTTGAGACGTGGCCAAATTTAAAACATTATGCTTGACATGCAGAGCAGATTTCTGATGTTTGGCAAAACAATGTTTGATGAATTTGCAAGGGCCTAATGTCACAACATTTAAAAACTCAATCAAACAACTAGATCTACCGTAGTTGTAATATCACCATATACCTGTAATTTTGCAGTCTTGATAGCAATAATAGTTATGCTTCTATAGTAAAGTGGATACAGCAATCTTTTTGAAATAGATATAACTACATACCAACGTCTTCGATTCACGTGAAAAGATTTTGCATTGCCTTTCAATTGCTGAAATGTCATTGCAAAAAAAAAGACTCAACACATAGGCCTACAGGGATGCACAACCACCCTGGATAATCGCGCTTACTACAAAATATATTCAACAGTTATCAATAAAATTCGAAACATTGAGAACTTATAGCGTTTGTGGGTAGCTGAGTCTGTTTCCAATGAAAATCAGGGAGAGTTGGACTAAATGATAAAAGATATATTTCCCTGGAGCAAATGGTCTTGAAAATGGACAAACCTTGTAATCTTGAGTCCCAGTTGAAGTCAGGCTCCTGAAAATGAGGAAATGCGTTAGTAGCTATGACGGAAATATAGATTCATTGATGTTGTGGTATGGCATGTATACGGTATGAGTATATTTTGTATGGCTGCTCGTGCATTCAACTTCTGTTTTTGACTGAAACTTGTTTCCACTTTCACTAATCAGTCTTCTGAAACCCTCTGCGAAGGGAATGGTTCTCTTTTTGGAACTCTGTTTACTGTAGTCTATCGCTATTTTGCTTTTGCTGCTGAAACTTCCTAGTCTCTTGTACTGAGAGGCATTGTTGAGCTTACATAGATGTTCTGCATGTACGTGCTCTTAAAACTTAAAACATAATCTTAAATTCTAGTTAGAGGATGGCTTTCAAGGGTTAATGCCGCAAGGAGTCTGCTTTTTGTTTGAGAGTGTACGAGGATTCTACAAAGTGAATTCACCTCGCCTATGTGTGTATAACTGGCACTTGATCAAACAACCATAACAAACAGGAACAGGAAGATTGATTTATAGCCTCGTTCTGGTTAGCCTTTCAAAATCATTGGCGTTCGTTGGACTCAAGCTTTTGATTTAGAGCTGGTGCCAGTTATGTATTTTGGGTAGTTATGGCAAAAGCGGAGAACTGTTAAACCAAATGACCTTGAAGATAGTTCATCGATGTGCAAGGAAGGTCTCTTACTGTTAGTGTTTTCTGCATTTTTTTACAGTTAGCAATCGGTCTTAATTAACTCTTAAATGTATCGCTGAAACAAGATTAAAAGAATTTAGTATTCCAAATGCTTATAAAAATGCTAGCGATTGAAATGTAACCGGTCGTCTTGGCCTTGTGATCGCATTGTGTCTACCTAAATTGAATTAGCAGGTGGTTGCCTATTATACCTAGTCTTTCCTTCTTTTATAATCCCTATCATTTATATCACTGTACTACATAATACGTTTTCTGCTAGTTAAGTCAATTTCAAACGGGCTGGGATCTGAGCTGCTTTACTTCTGTAAATTCTCCTCCAAATACCAATACGTCATTTAACAATACCAGCAGAGTGCACGCCTTCATATAACAATCTTGGACTGCGATAATTGGCCTAATTATTGATCTTAATTTTGGGTCACGCAGTGACGAGATATTTTCATAGCAGCCTTGAGAGAATGCAAGGTTTTAGCTAGAAAGTAGGAATATTAAGAACCTTGGAGATTTTCAATGGAAATTTTAGTTTTGAGGTTCTTAAAAGTTCTGGTTCTTACACGCGGGTTGTGTTTAACAGCCATTTACATGCTACAATTCTATAACACTTAGTGCTACCTATACAACAAACACAACATTTACCTTTGCAATGTGTTTCCCGTTCTGATAAACAGTATGATTTTTAACCATAGCGCCAATCGCAACGTTAAGATTCACACGAATTGCATACATATTCATAAACCCACAGAACATCAAAATCGCTAATATGTATCGTTTAGGCACACCGAAGACCGAACTTGGCGGTCGACTGTCCTCTTGCTGATCAAGATTTTGCGGTATCGCATCATTACTGTTTGTGTTACTAAGTTCGTTTTCGCCATTTTTTAAGCTCGTATTTTGATTTCGGCTTTCGATAATTTGTTGATCTTTGTTCTCGTCGATTGGTTCCTCGATCTGGATCGTATTTTCGGTGGTTTCGTCTGACTTTTTCATTCTGTGAACAACGTTTTATCTCATCAACTCATACTCCATTCAGTATTTAGATAGATATACATTTATATATTCCACATTATTCGTAATGACATTTCATCCATTGAAAGGCTATTCCTGCTAAAAAGTAGTGTAATGTTGGAAAGTTGTGATTAAAAATTTAAGACATTTATGAGTTTCATTCTTCTTTGGTCACGGTTTGTCGAGCAACTTGCTGTTTTAGGAGACTGGGAACTAGCTGGATAATTACGCAGTTACGCGCGATATGGGCTTTGCTTTGTCTGACCGTTTGATTTTTGAATGTCAAGGAAATTTAACTGTGTGCATCTAGAATCTCCTATACTTCGCAGAAACCAGTATTTCCCAGCTAGAAAGTATCTTCTAGAAAGCAAGCAAGCCACTCTTAGGTGCCTAATTGCTGGGGGGTTGAAATAGGCGGGGGGTGGTCGGAATTTGTTTAATTAACAAACTTAGTCAGAAAAATGCAGAAATGCAGTGCGATTGGCCCTATAGTACTTAAAGGCTAAGGCAATCCATAGTTTTAACCGACAAATTGAGTGCACAAGTGAAATTTCATACAAAGAAGGTCTAAGTAAGATAAGTTAAAATCACCAGCACCAAAATTTAAGTAAATCTTATTACGCGTAGGGGGCTCTAATAAGAGCGGGGGGGGGGTTGGAAATTTTTCAAAAAATTAATTAGCTGGGGGACGGCAATAAGACACCTAAGAGTATATTTATTTAGCAACGGAGAGGGAGCAAAGGAGGTCCTTGCTTAAGGGCCTGTTTACACGAGCCCGGGTTGACTGCAACCCGCCTCAGAGGGTCAGCCCTTCTCCAGTCAAATCTCTTCAAGCGTTTACATGAACATAGCAGTCAACCCGGGTCAACCCGCCTAGGCGGGTAACCCTTTTCGAGGGTAGGGTTGACCCTTGTAAACGGGTTACCTTTTTGTAAACTTTTTCCATGTGAAGGCGGGTTGACTCAACCCGGGGTCATTTTTCCGCGCCAAAAATTCAGCGCATGCGTTATTCTGTTTTTATATCAACAATATGGCGACAATAAGATTATCTGTCTTTCCAATGACAAGTTCAGCCTTTTTTGATAAGTAAAACAACGACAGAATTTGTTTTTTGCCGCTTCTTGTGAATTTAAATCAATGCAAGTTATTTTACTATAAAATTCATTTACCCCAAAGTAGCTAATAACCCATTACTTTATAACACCATATATCTCGACATTTATAGACCATGCAGCCACATCGCTAGATTAATGTTTAAATGAGTAAACATGAAACAGTCACCACAGAGAATTTACAGAGGACAACTAACCCCGGGGGGGGGTACTTCATTGTTCAAGTGACTAGACGTGCCGCCCAGTTTTTCCAAACCCACCCGTGTCTACCGATAAATTCTGTTTGTCGTGGAACCCATGTATAGAAAAAACAACGAAATTTTTTACCCATTTGTACCAATATCTCAAATGTTACATATATTTTGCTACCCATGTGTAGAGATTCTTTACGGAAAACCAACCCATGTGTAGGGAAATTGGCGCTGAAAAAGTTACCCATTTGGGCGGCACGTCTAGTATATTGAACAATGGAAGTACCCCCCCCGGGCAACTAACTATATATACACAGAATTTTATCCTGGAAGACAATTTCAACTTATTTGATATTTACACTAGTTCACTTGTTGCTTTAATTATTTTCTTCAGCTCCCGCTTCTTCATCTTTCTGTTCACTTTTGTCCTTTTTCATCTTCATTCTTCTGTTCTGAAACCATGTTTTTATCTGCCTCTCAGTTAGGCCCAGTTTAATTGAGAGCTCGATGCGCTTTTCTCGTGTGATGTAGTGAGCTGCTTCGAATTCCGCTTCCATCTCAAGCAATTGACATCTTGTGTAGGATGTTCGCTTTCTCTTGCCGTCAGGCAATCGGCAATGCCACGGGTAGAATCCTACAACAAGACAGAAAAGTTTTATCAAAAGCTGTCACGTAGAGATATTAATACAACTGTCACTCCTTCCAAAAGGACAAGATTAAACCAGCTTTCCCTCTTATAATGATATAAAGCTTGCAATTTTAGAAAGAGTACAAAGGTTTAGAATTTCGATAAGAATAACTACCTTGATTCATGCTGGCTTGGTAAGTTGGTGGTGCCATGCTCTTCCAACTTGCTTGCTCAGGAAAGTACCAAGAATTATTCTGTTCATACCAGCATGAACTCTGTTGAGCGCCTGCCGGATCCGAATGGAGCATGGAAGGAAATCCTTGGATGCCGGTGTCTATGTGTGATGGCGAAGGCTTCGGTGAAGGCAGCGACGCGTACGGACCGTAACTGCCGACCGGCCTTGTCGGAGATCCATATCGTTTTGGAGAACTTCTCTGTGCAATGCATCTCTGTGGAATTCTTTCTTTTCCTACTTGATAACATGCGGAGTTGAAAGCCTGTGCCAGAGCCATTTGCCTCAAAGATTCTCTGTTTATCACTGAATTATCAAGTCCTGAACTGTACATTTCAGCTGACTAGAGAGAACACCCAACACTGAACGATGTGTTATGTAATAGTGAAGAGGTACTATTTGGAGCGCTCAAGTCACAACTGAGGATGCTGAGGCTCTTGGCTGAGTTTTATACCTACTGACGAGCATCAGCTGCTCGTAGATTATCTTTGTTTTGTAACTTAATCAATCGATTATTCTAATGAATGCATGGTGAAATAACAGTTTACTGGAAAGGCGTGAGAACCTCAGTGAACATCTCTATTGAATGCTCGCTATTGTTTCCAACCTACACGAGGAAATCCGTTGTTGCTGGAGGAAAATGGCGCAGATGAACATTTTTTGCGTCTTTATTGATTCCTTTGGTCCTAATGGGTAACACGTCCTCGTTGTTGATTGGCTATTACGAAAGCCGCTACAATAATTTTTGACTCCTACGCAGCCTCTATCTGAGCTCGAAAATGACGTTTTGCAAACTAATGGCGTATAAACTGTAATCCGAAGAACGATGGCGTAGATATGATTTTAATCTGCTGTGAAATTTCGCAATGAAAGATCTTGCTGTCACCTTTGATGTCCCAACAGCTGCAGTTTTGCTTGATTTTCCGAGGTCTATGGGATACTTTAACAGTTTTGCTTCTGAACGGCTGTCTTAGCTCCCTCAAGCAAATCTTAATGTGTTCATGAAGATGTTTTGCTTATAGCATAAGACTATCAAGCTTCTTACGCAGGCACGGTCTTCTTCGTTTATGAGCTATCATGCTATAATGCTTTTCTTAAAACTCACGCTATTCTGTACTTATCACGATCAGATGTATAACTGGGCTGTAGTTATGTTGTTTATCTTTTTATTTGTGCTGTTTTGATCATTATAGTCATTCTAAAATCTATTGGCACGATACCTTCTTTCTTGCAAGAGGTTTTCTTGAACACGAATTGAACAATCATTACTAGTCTTACAGCTATGCCAAGCTATGACCCAATTCGCCAACTCACTGAATGCATAGTCAATAGAAAAAACTGTTTTGACACTATGCTGAATGACAACGGCAGCCATTGTTGAAGTTTTGAGTTTCCCTCGATATTTTAAGCCCTGGCCAAACGATCAAACATTGTTGGTCCAGTATTCGAGATTTGCTTGTCAAGCACAATTTTTGACCGTTTGGCCACGTCCATAAACATTGCTCGTCCAACATTTTTTGTGTGCGTCAAGCAAAAAATGTTTATGAACTTGTTACTTTTGCTTGTCAAGCAATGTTTATGGACGTGGCCAAACGGTCAAACATTTGTTGTAAAACAAATTTTAAATGTTGGACCAACAATGTTTGATCGTTTGGCTTAATGTGTTTCCTTTCGGGTGATAAAGTGAAGATACAACTTTTGGCGTCATTTAGTTTTGTTTTATATACGTGATCTGCTGTACAGAACTTCCCCCTTGTACGACTTACAGGCATATTTCACCCTCACTACTTTCAATCTTTTGGCGTTTTCAAACCGACTTGGCGATATATCTACCTGGGATTTTTAGTCCCTGTCCTCTGGCGAACGATATACAGTTTCACAAGGATAAGGTTGAAACCGGTCCTTTGTAAAGGACCTTAATTATGGCTCACCGTTACCGTTACCGCTATCGTTACAGTTTAAAAAACCTCAATTATTGCTCAATTATGACTTACCGTTACCGTTTCCATTACCGCTATCGTTACCGTTTAAAGGACCTCAGTTATGGCTTACCGTTATCGTTACCGTTACCATTACCGCTTTTGTTACCGTTTAAAAACCTTGATTATGACTCAATTATGGCTTACCGTTACCGTTATGGTTACCATGACCGCTATCGTTACCTTGAAAAGGACCTTGATTATAGCTTACCGCTACCGTTACCATTACTGCTATCGTTACCGTTTAAATGACCTCGAATATGGCTCAATTATGGCTCACCGTTACCATTGCCGTTACCATTACCGTTACCGCTATCGTCACCGTTTAAAGGACCTCGATTTTAGCTTACCGTTACCATTTGCGTTACCGTTACCGTTATTCTATTTTGTGGCTCAAAGAACAAAGAGACAAGTATAAACAGTCCGACAATAGCTAGGACCTTGGAAATAAGCAAGTCCATAAATAGGGTTTTCGGTATTTCCGATACAAATGTGTTTGTATTATAAGCAACAGATACGGGTGTATATGGTTTGTTCTTTTCTCCCCTAAGCCTGGTTTTCATATTGTATTTCATCGGTGACCGTCACAGAGGTATGTCAAGATCATCCCAAACCGTTGCAGACTACCAAATACAAATGAAAACTGCTGATTTTTTACTTGTCGCAGACATTCTGTGACTGTCACAGATGCTGCTGTCATATTGCTGCTATAAATTCAAAATATTTTGAATTTTCCCCATAGTCGCTAAATCAGCAGCTTTCATTTGGCGCAGATGGTCTACGACATACGTGATCTGCGACGGTCGCTGATAAAACACAAAAAATGAAAACCATGCTTATTTTGGATTTTAGAGCTGAGAGGAAACGTGGTGACCCGTATCTTGAAACCCCGGACTATTGCGAAAACGCCTGCGGTGTCTTCCATCCAGGTGCTACGAAACACTGAACAAATTAAAACAAACGGCTGCTATTGATAAAATACGCACTAATTTGCGAAAAATAACACAACAACCATGCTAATTAAAAAACAAAGCAACCATTGTGTACATTTGTATTCGAAGTGTGAGTTATAAGATACAACACCTTGGCTATAATTTATGTGCGTTAATGATCAAACTCTACTTGAATGAGGGTGTGAGAATCGTATCTGCACCGGTTTCTCTGATCTTTTGTACAATCGATTGACCACGGATACAACTTGCATGAACTGTGGGAAAGCTTAAAGGCCTGAAAGGGCACCTTTGAAGCCTTCCGCTGTATAAAGTACAAACAAATTCAACTGTGTTTTCTTTTCTTATTACTTTTTGTAGTTAAATTTGACTGTAAAGATCTTTCAGCTTGTCCTAATTATTGCCTCCAATGAAGGAACTGTTCTCTATTCCTTATCGCTGTTTTGAGGCTTCCTTTTGTAAGAAGCAAGCAACCTAGTGCATTCTGGGAACATTCTCAATCTCTCACCGCATTTTTATGTTCCGATGAAAAGAGCCCTTCGTTTTGCAGCTGCGCTTCACAAGCCTTGACACATTGTAAAGCCTGTTAGTCAAGAATTCTCGGTGGCGTTGCCGAATCCAACTTTGGAGGGGCAACAGAGCGTCTGTGGGTCAAAGTAATCTTACGGCCTTGCATTCAGAAAATTGTACCTACACTGTATGGCATTTTGTTGTTAGATTTTGGCCAAAACACGTCCCATATTGGTCATCATAGAGAGGCAGTTGCCCCCTCTGTGCCCCTTCCCGTTGCCAACTGAGTATATTTCGCTAATGCTGATAGCAAATATAGATCTAAATTTTATTTGAAACGGCAGGCAGTGTTAGCAGTGTTCCTCTATGCTCGAATATGTTTAAGCTTAATGACCATCTGGTCTTCAGGTTTCTGAGGTAGATACTTTCGCTTCTTAGTTTGCATCGCGGAATTTCCAATGCCGTCAATGCTGTTAACAGGTTGGTAAGGCCTCCTAAAAATTTAAAAACTTCTATAACGATTGCTACCTGATGATAATTATTATCATCAAACTGCTACCCGTCTTTATAGCACTTTCGATCAACTGATACCTACGTTTAGAGAATTTCAGGGCCAAAAATCCACCGATAATGGGGCGGCACATGCAGGTAACAAAATGTTCCGCCCGGTGCGGTGAGGGGCAAATTGCATATAGATTGTGTTTGTTTTCAATGTTCAATGAATCTGCAGTTTTACAGCAGATAAATAACTATGAAATAAAAAAAATAACTAATCACAGCTGACAAGCTAATATTCAAGAACAACGGAGACTGACTTGTTTTTCAAGCTGCAATGTAGCTACATAAGTTGAGATGTTATACAGTAAATACTAATAAGAAATGAAGTAGGGAGCCGAATCAGGCTGCTTTGATACAAAAAAAAAAACAATGCAAAAGCCTCATTAAAACATTTGGTAAATTTTTTGCTGAATGAATATGTTTTGAGTAACTTTAAGTTTGATTTGTAATGTCACTTTCTCGTAACTTCTCATTGTACCGAGGTAAAAGAAAACACGATATTCGATTCTCTTTTGTTGTACCTGAAGCTTTTTGTATCGAATATTTCCTAACGTTAAACGTAGAACCTGAGTAAAAACATGTCTTGAAGTTTGCAAATTAAGAAGCTGAAAAGATTTTAAGTTGTTTGGGAAGCTTCGAGGTATAAGTTGTTTTTTATGCCAAGCATGCTTCTATCCCATTGTACTGTCGCTAGTGTTTTTGCCCTACACAGTGGTAATGCGCCCAGCCGTACAATAGATACCTGCCCGTACGAATCAAGAGAGCTTGCATCATTTAATTTTCCCTTCCGATTAATAAATACCGAAAATATTTCTGAAGGGAGCTTTTCCGAGCAAAGAGATCAAAGATGAAAGATAGGCATGACCTACCCGCAAATCTCTGTCCTTTCTTCTCTAGCTATTGCGCGCGCAGAGAAATTTCTTTGTTGAAGCCACGTTCAAGAAAATGGCGGCCTAACCTGTCAACATTTGCCTAAGGGAATATACAATACCAGCAAGAAAATATTTGCAGATTTCCGATCTCAAATGATAAGTAAATAATATTATCATTGACTCTTGAAGCCTATTTATTGAAGCATCAATGGTTCTTAATTTAAAGCTTGGTGCCTTTTTGGAATATTTCTTATGCGTCTTCAACTTTCATTTCCAAGATGGTTGAAATATGCGTTTGGAATCTGCTTTATATACTTGTCAAGCTTGATTTTGTTCTCTTACGCTGCTGAAAAACCAATCTATGGAAGATTAAAAACGTAATAAAGAGTAATGGGAGCATTTATGGTCCAGGAAATATATTGCTCAGGAATTCAAAAAAGACCATTGAGAAATGGCCTAGTAGTACCATTACTGGTGCCTCTTACAACAGAAAAGAAGCAAGCTGGCCGTTCAATAAATTCACTGAAAAAGGTTTCAAGACAAGGAAAAACTCAAAAGAACACAAATATGAACTTATCTCAAATCGAGTTATCAGGAAAGGAAGAAGGATCAAGGTCCAATCCAAAAAGAAAATAAGCAGGACTTGGAATTCAATCCTCAGCAAACCAGCTGATGCAAAATAAAAATGAAGAAAATATAGATATAAACAATGATTCTTTAGAGCTGTCATTTTCATGGGCAGTAAAGCTGCCTCATACTGACAACTCTACAGATCTTCATTTACTAGCAAGCCAATTAGCAGAGGAGCATAATTTGATTAATTATGGTCCAATAGGAGGACTGCATGGCTATTTTTACTTTGTACATAATAACTTTTTAATCATAGTATAGAGAATAGAACTGATTTAAACAAGCATGCTTTTAAAGCCAATATAACAAAAACATTGGTTAGACATCCAAAGATTGAATGGGTCAAACATGAAGTTGTGAGACAGAGAAAGAAGCGTGCATTGGAATTTAAAGACCAATTCTTCCCTTCTCAATGGCATCTGGTAATTTGAGTTGAAACATTTTTGTTGTGCATCAGGTTTACAGAAAATTGATTACCATCCAAAATAAGCTATTGTTATCAGCTATGCTTGCCATGACATATCCCTTGGGAGCTGCTGCTTTCACGAGACTCAGTCCAATCATATTCAGAGCAAAGTGCCTTTATTGTCTGTTCTTGACAAAAAAGCTAATCATCTTCAGTGTGTTTTCTGTAGCCCCTAGAACCCTTTTGCCCCTCCATCCCAACCCCCAATTACAATACCTTCTAAGAGGGTGTATTTCGTGTTTTTATTCCATTATAGACTTCATTCTCATGACACTAAATGATTTCTAAGTCTTCAGTCTTAAGTCTTTTCCGATTTAGCCTCTATGTAAAAGATATCTTATTCTTGGTTGTGACTGGGTGCATCGGTCCACTGTGCCCTCTGACTATGCCACTGTCTGAGATTAGAGTGCAAATCATCCTTAATAAGATGGATATAGCTCCTAGCCCATCCCTAATCATAGTTTCTTATCAGAGAAAGCATCTTTTGTTTTCAGAACTTTTTACTCCAGGGACAAGCAATATTTATACTTTGCCTTTTTCAAGAGTTTCTTCCATAATTATGTTACTCAGGGTGTCTTTAAACAGATACTAACAGTACTCTCTATTGAAAACTCTTTTTCCTTGCACAGGTGAACCTGAAATTTGTAAATCATGATATAAATGTTACTGGTGTTTGGGAACTGAATGTTACAGGAAGAGGTGTTGTGGTATCAGTCATTGATGATGGTAATGTATCTGTTTCATTTGATTATTTGTTTTGTCTTTCCCATCAGTGGTGGGATTATATCCTCTCAACTGACCTAGTGCTATGTGCAGGCATTAAGACCACAAAAGATTTCTTTTGAAGTCACACAGGGAATGCCTCCCCTATACCAGGCAATAGTTACTGTTTGGCGTTCTTGCTTAAAACTAGACTACCATGTTTGTACTATAATTTTAAATCTCTTTCAGGTGTGGAATGGACAAATCCTGATATATTGGATAACTATGTGAGTAGAGGAAGCATTCATTTCTGAAGTAACAAAGTAATTGTGCAAGATAAAGCTTCCCGTAATCTGGGTTGCAGGTTTTGCATAACTGATAGCATTATTTGACATAGTACATCTGTTTTGACTGTACTGAAATGAAAGTGTGTAGTGGCTCTACACAAAACATGCTAGAAAGGTTTATGGAAAATCATCAGCTTTCTGTGTCTACAATATTTGAGATGATAGGTTTTCATCATAATTTTCGGAAAATTTGAAGGGGAACCCATGCTTCAATTAATTGAAGTATGAAGAACCAGACTATAAAAAACTTTTGAGTCGATAGTATCCATTTGATTTGATGTAAACATTGGTTAATCGACGATAAGCCGAAAGTGCGACATAAACAGTAGTTGACTTACGCGGAATTTGAATACTTTATCATCGAATAAGTCCCGGTATAAGGCGCGACTGAACGACTCGAATCTATTTCACGGTACCATCAGCTAGTGAGAAAAATTACTTTCATGCAACATTGATATTGGCTAATTTAATGAAAAAATAGGTAAAAGTGCGGTAAATAACGCATACAAATGAGGAATAACCCATATATAACGAGAGGGGTGCTAAAGAACAAATGTTGGAGGAGCAATGGGGGATAAAGTGGACCACAATTAAAGAAAGCACGAAATAATAAACCAGTTCTAATGGACTTGATGACTATTTTGGAACTAGGAGAAGGGTGAACGTACAAAATAAGAATACTGTCACGAATAAGGAGATCAAAAGTGTTACTAGCTTGATTAACAATCAAGAAATCAGACTCACTGTGTCCCGTATTTTCAGTATTCCTCAACAACATACCACATAGATAGTCATAATTTAATGAATATGCAAGTCAGTCTTTTTTGCTACAGTATAATCCGGCTATATCGTACTCGCTTGTAACGTACTCTCGGATATAGCGTACCATTTGAATTGTCCCTGGAGCAATAGAAGAAAAGAAAATACCCTGCTTATAATGCACTTTGTTTATAACGTACCAAATACTACGGTCCCTTCGAGTAAGTTATAACCGGATTATACTGTACTTCTCTTTCTCACTTTATGTAGTCAACAGAGGGCAGCTGGGACCTGAACTCTAATGATGGAGATCCAATGCCAAGGGCTGACGAAGCAGGTCTTAATCATCACGGAACAAGGTAGTTAGTCTTGCTTCCTGTCATTTTCATTATCCAACTATGTGTGATACCATTTTGTTAAACAGAAGTTGTTTATAATAATCTGTTGTTAGGCTCAGTTTACTCGATTTCCATATATATGAATCAAATGCAGTACAATATGACACCGTTACCCCACAATAAGAGGGCAATAAAAGCGAGATAGCATCTGTGGCTTCTACCGTATCAAAAAATAACACTGTGTACAATATATTCATCAGTGGATATCTGACCAGAGGACCGCAACCTTGTACCCAGAGCAAATATCCGTATCTGTTATTGGTCTAGTCTGATATTCAGAACAGCAGGTAGATACCATTGGGAGTGAGGTTGCCGAATACCAATAGCGATACAAGAGATATTTTTAAGGCAGATTAAGGCTGCACAGCCTTACTTCTATGATAGGTAAATATACACCATATTCTGGGAAAGCAATACTTTGTATAAGATATATATTAACAAAGAGTACTGGCTATCTACCTAGCCCTGACTATGCAAGTCTTAATGGCTGGCTGATTGATGCATTGTGATGTTTTACTGTATTTATTTGAACTGAATTAATTTGCAGGCAAAGTCTTGCAAACCGTGCTTTCGACTTTAAAGACATAGCTTTTCGGAACTCTTCTGTGTTGCACATGTGAATATCTAATGGACGGGTCAGTTTTATCGTTTTATATTGAAATGCGAATAAAAAGCTCTTGTATTCCAGATGTGCCGGAGAAATTGCTGCAGTTGCAAACGAATACTGCTCCGTTGGTGTTGCCTATGAAGCTAGAGTTTCAGGTAACTTACTCTTCTATAGCTTCATACTGTTTATATTGAGAAAGACACTGTGTATATAACATATGTTATATTCTTTGTTGTAAAGTTTAATAGGACTACATCATTGAAATTTTCTTCCTTGTTGATATTACATATTTATGTTTTGATAACCGCTAGCATATTTATGCAGCTCCAGGAAATTGTAGGCACACAATAATAGATATAGTTTGTATGATTGTTAAATTATCTAGTTGCGTCTTCTACTGATAAAAATGGCAGTCATCGTTTAAGGGGCTCAAGGCTGAAGTTAAAAGTGGGGTTCCTTGTACAAAATGAACGTGTAGGTAGGAAACTTCGTACTGATTTATGAAAATATATTCTGATGCAAGTGCAATTCAGACTTATTCTGCTCAAAATATTTCAATTCTGCTCAAAATATTTTGAACAAGGACTATTTTCCAAGGAACATGGTCTATTCCGGCGATTTTCTACTCATATGCTTCCTCTTGACCCCAGAAACAATGCTGGTAGCAAAGCACGGAAAGTTTTATGGGAAAAAACATTGAAACAGTCGAGAAAGGGAATTACTAGATAAAAGCAAAACTATTCAGTATGTTCCATTATATTAAGTGCAAGATTTTAGGTTGACCAAAATAAACTAAAGCTGAATCCGAAGCTGACAGGATAAACTAAACCCATAGCCTTAGCTGTTGTACAGACTATAAACTTAACACTGGCGAAACGTTTTTTAAATCAGCTCAATGTGCTAATTTCTTTACAGGCGTGAGGATACTTGATGGACCAATGACTGACAGTCTCGAAGCAATGGCTTTTAATACTAAAATGGAAGTAAATGATATCTATAGTTGCAGGTAAACATCTTGCCTCTATATCGGTAGCTTTACTACTCTAAGATCAGTTCTGTAAAAGAGACAATTCAATTTATGTTTACATTTTTACACTACACCTGGCATCCAGCGTATCCGTACTTGCATACAAGACCTTGATTTTTCTCAAGCATTAATTGTTTTCAAATGTTTCTCTCTTAGTTGGGGTCCTGATGATAATGGCAAAACTGTTGATGGTCCTCACCAGCTAGCTCAGGTAAATTAGAAAAAGATCTATATAAATCTTTTGCTGTAATTGTCCTTTTTTAGGCCCTGCTCCAGGTCTAGCCATCTGTCAGTTCTAAGAAGCAATATTAGGCAAGCAATACTAAAAGTCTAATGAAAATAGTCATATATACATTTATATATACATTTTTGAGCCACATAATCATTTTTTTAATATCGGTAAATGAAGTTATTTTATGTTTTAGCACATGAACGTTTGATGTTATGATTAGAATCACAGTTTTTATATTGCTTCGAAATAAGAACATCCAGTAAAGTTTAACATTGTTGAAAGTGCTTAATTATTTCAATCTTAGTTCAAAATACGTTTGAATTCTAGGCTGCCCTTGCACACGGTGTAATGGCTGGTAGAAAAGGCTATGGCAGCATATATGTTGTGGCATCGGGGAATGGAGGGCATTTCAAAGACAACTGCAACTTTGATGGTTATGCAAATTCAATTTTTACTGTTACCATCGGTGAGAATATCTTCCTTTTTTATCTGTTTCTGTACTGTGACTATTTAGGTCTAACTTCAATGGCTTTAGCATTGATGATAATACTCATGTGCATATACAGCACGACGTCAGAAAGAAGGCAGAACTAGAGAACCACATTCATAATTACGATTGATACAATGCTTATATCTGAAAATCGCAGGCATGCTTAGTGTTTTCATGTCTTATGTATTTCTAACCGTTGCTTTCTTCTTCTTCTTCTTCTTCGACGTCTTCTTATAACCCTTTTCGCTTTGTTCGAGACATTAGCCTTGCCAACGTTCTTTTCTATTCATTTAGTTCATAGTCGTTCTCTGTTATATTGTTTTATTTATTGACTTCAGATCAATTCCTTATTTGTCCATGTTTGTTTGAAAACTGTCGATATATAATCCTGTCTATAATCCTGCTCAACGCGAAGGCGAAGTGTTCTGTTAAGCACTAGGTTCTCTGTAGCATATGAACTTAAGACCTCGATTTTTTGCTGTGACGTTGCCTTGACTAGGGCTCGTGTGCCAATCTCACTGAACTTGTGACATCACGAACTAGCTGGAGTAGACCACGACGCCGCAGCACCTTCAAAGCATGCTCATTCATGCTTAACTGTTAGTCACTAATGGGATCATTGATAAATTCTGATTAGCTTTTTTTCTCGGTTATTATTAGGTGCAGTTGATGAGCTTGGTCAAATGCCTTATTATGCTGAGCACTGTGCGGCAATGTTGGCTGTCACTTACAGCAGTGGACAGGGACATCAGAGGAACATTGTAAGTCTCTAAAATTCCAGTATTCGTTGAATATTCTATGCGATTAGTAAAGGGTCATATCTATTGTGATAAAAGCGAAATGATATACACTACAATTAACAACTAAAATTGTTATCCTCCCGGACAGTTAGAGTAATGCCGTTGATCAACCAAGGTGAAAATGAAAGATGGAATGGTGTATTTAGTGCCAGTCGCTAAGATCTCAGTAGCTGGTTAACTTATGGTAACCTCGACCCTTGCTGTGACCCTGCCGTAGCTTGGGCTCAAACCTCAAACTCGCTGAGCTCCTGGCACCACGAGCTAGCTGGATTTGATCATGACTCCACATCACCTGCAAGAAAACATTAAGCCAGTTGTTTTGTGCTCTTGTCTGAAAACTTTGGCAGTTCTTTTCTCTTTTGGACCTAGCATCCTCGACCTTTGTTGATGAATAACTGTGCTTGTTTTAAAATGAAAGGTTTTTAGAAAAGCACAGGGAAGTTTATCTTCAGAAATATGTTTATTTGGGTAAGAAACTTGGTAATGACCCAAAGGCATTTCAGCTAAATACCTTCTATGGTATGAGCCATATCGATTTAATTCTTTCCAGTATTTCTTGGTATGTAGGTCAGGCGGTTTTATATTGTTATGCATTATATAACAATATCACTATAGTATTAATAGCTTGCGTAAAATCTTCTCTCTTTGTGTTGTGAATGACGAAGTTTCGGGTCTATTAAAAGTTTTAAGAAAATATGATTGGTTGTATGAGTTTTTTAACAATACAGTTTCATTTATTCAGGTGACAACAGACTGGCGACTAGGCACTGGCACAGGATGCACTGATCGACATACAGGAACAAGTGCTGCTGCACCTCTGGCTGCTGGGATGATTGCATTGATGTTGCAAGTCAGGTATTGCCTTAGTTTACTTTAATAAGCGCCCTGGTGCTTATAAAAAGATATTACAGGTTTTTTGAGCGCCTAAAAAAGAGAGATCTTTCTAAGAGGGGACGCTTATTTCAGGATAGAAAGATTTCTAGAATATTGTGATGGATATGAAAAATGGTTTATTTATATGAGATAATGAGATGTTTTGACTGCTTGCTTGACATTTTATATCTTTCTGTTCACATTATTTAGAAAAGAAGTAACTGTATCAATCAAGATGTATTTTCACTACTGCTTGCCATACAGGAGTAGATAACAGCTAGTTCTGACAGCCGCCCTGGGTGTTTAATTCAAAATTGCATAATTTAATTGGGCTCTTGCGGACTGTTTTTGGAAGGGCACGTAAGAGACGGTGATGTGCTTTATAGAGAAAACACGATAACTTAAAACATAACTTGAAATAGTAGTGATATCATAAGTGTATTAATTATTTGTGCTTGTGAACTGAACCTGCAACGTCTGTGTTGTTTAGTGAATACGGTGATTCTTCTCACTTATGGGTACAAAATAACAAAACAATTCAGGAAGGAGGAACCCTTTCTGGCTTTGAACAGAGCCTTAGCATTTATAAATATTTAAGTACGAGCTAGTTCAAGGATTTGAGGACTTTCTCCCTCGTTTTAAAGGTACTGTTTGACATGGCGAGATATCCAGCACTTAATTGTTTACACAGCCGTGAAGGTAAGAGAATTATGTCTATATGTTCCTATGTTCCTATATAAAGTCGCCCTGTGTTACCCTGTATAAATTTACTCTGTGTAATCATGGTGTAGTAAAACTTACGTCGCTTTTCCAGTATCTTGTTGTATCATGCAATGACTATGATTATTGTTATGATTATAATCTTAAATTTATAATGAATCTCTGTTGATTACCAGATAAGATATGAAACATATGCCCACAAGCCCGCCCTCATAAGACATGTTTTCTTGAGTTTTACTTAACTTCAAATGTAACACGATGCTCTTGTCCTGAAGTACACCGGTTAATTCCAGAAATATCAAATGATGCAGTGTATTCTTGTTCTTAGATTTTCTGTCTTCATTTCTTTTGCAATGAATTTCCATTATTTATCCAGCGAACTTTTTCTCTCTAGGTTCCAATAAATCAGGATGAATGGCACACAAATTCAGCTGGTTTTACGCACAGCCATAAGCATGGATTTGGCTTGCTAAATTCTTGGAGATTAGTTACAACGGCAAAGGTATGATCTAAACACGTCAATTATTCATTACCCATTCTATCAGTTATAATAGGCAGTTTCTCTCAGAAGCACAAAAGTAGTATACCAGAATTGAAGGGAATCGTAACTTATGTTTATGATCAGAGAATCACAGAAAGTTACACTGAGTCTTCCAACAATTTTAGTTTTGTATTTCGGATTGTGTATCTAAGCCCTCATCTGTGCCATCGATATTAATAAATTACCTATAGATGCAGTGGCATATTTTCATGAACCTGAGAGATATTATAGTTAAGCTCTTCTGGGAGATATTTCCAGTTGTGTATTACAATATTCTCGTAACTGAGCTGATATCACCGTCAGTCATATTCTTCTTGCGCAAGTTTATTTTAAATTTTTGGAGCTACATTAAAGACTGCCATATAGTAACATGGTAATTTGGTATACTGGATTGCAGCTGTTCTTCTTGTGTAAGGGTCTGCAGATCGATTTTCTTCATTGCCGTCGGGTGAAATACCCA
The DNA here is from genome assembly GCA_014526335.1 of Chrysaora quinquecirrha. Lineage (NCBI taxonomy): Eukaryota > Metazoa > Cnidaria > Scyphozoa > Semaeostomeae > Pelagiidae > Chrysaora > Chrysaora quinquecirrha. The sequence continues at coordinate 586,789 of JACTAT010000014.1, forward strand.
AGTCCCTAATCTGTTTGGCATTCGCGTTACAGCTGAAGTCGTGGTAGTCCTTGGTTTGATAGTGTTGGTGCACACGCATGTTCACTCCAGCACCAAAATAAGTGAATAACTATTGGATTTAATTGCTTTCAGTGGGATTTTGATACTTTTATTCTCAATGTTTTTCCTTTTTCCATCTTACTAGCTATGGGAAAGTGTTCCTTACATGACATCATGGAGCTCTCCAGTTCTTGATATTCATGAGATAATTCCAACTGCTGGACAGTTGGAAAAAGTGTTCACCGGTAAGACAAAGGATTCTTGTGCTCTATATGGTCTGTTGCTATTGTTGAATTTAGTGTTCACGGTTGGACAAAAGAGCTACTTTTTTAAACGCATTTGGCATCAGTTCTCTAATTTCTAATGCCATCTCCGTATGTTTAGATTTTATTTCAGTATATTTTTTTACCATTTAATTTTGTTTCAGTAACTAAGGACATGGCAGAGGAAGTAACTACACTGGAACATGTCACTGTAACGGTAAGACTTCATTGTAAACAACTGGATACATGTTTACTCTATAAATTTTTGACACTGTAATTTGTTACAAATTCATTTGTTTCTTGATAGGTTAAAATAACCCATTACTGCAGAGGAAACGTCGTAGTGAATCTTGTTTCACCCTCGGGTACTGTTTCAAAGTTGGCAACTCCACGTAAATACGACAGGTATAGTTATTTATCTTCTATGATTGCTATTTTAGTGACTCGACAGTTGATTCAAAGTGTTCAATAGTCTGTACTATAGTAAAAATCCGCATAAAAGAAACTGTGGATAAGGAATCTCCAGACTGCATTTTAACTAAGTAGATTACGTAAGTTAACGCTATCCAAAACAGGAATTCATACAGCATCTTGTTTTCAAGTGGACGTTTTTTCTATAAAGAAAGGAACCTGAACAATTTATCCATATCGAGAAATGATTATCTTTGCATGTAAAGCTAAAGCAAGTCTTACCATTTTGGTGTCTGTGTCGTTTGTCAGTCTGTCTTAATTTATTTAATTTTATAACACTTGTATTCGATTGCGTGATTGCTACATTAAATGTTTTTGCTGTTATCCTAAAGGTCCACTGATGGTTTTAACGACTGGACCTTTTCCACTGTCCGTTGTTGGGGAGAAAGACCTCAAGGGACATGGAAGATTCGTATATCTGACACAGGTACTAACTAATTCATTCTTCAATAATGCATCATATCTCTTCGTTTGTTTTCTTCGTGAGGTGTGAATCTTTTGGAATAGTTTATTAATAATTTCAATTTTGATGACCTACTGGCGAAGTAAACCTGAGTTCGTTGAAAATGTAAATTAGTTTATGCAGAAACTGTTTCTGTTTAATTCTAACTTATCTTTTTTCACGCTTGTAGGTGGTGGTGAGAAAAGAGGGAAATTAGAAACTTGGCGTTTGACACTCTATGGCTCTATGATGACCTCTAAAGAGATTAATCAACGAAAAGGTAGAGTAGCAATTTGTTTAAAAGCATTTTAAATGATTTAATATACCATCTAACACTGCTTGACCTTCAGGCAAGTCTTAATGACACGAAAAAATTACATACTGTGCCCTTCGTTTATTGTGCAGTCAGCTGTACAATAAACTATCTACTGATGATGTAATAGACTCGACTCCAGTTATTCATGATTCTTTTGTGCAGTGTTCTACACCACTTGTTGCAAGTTTAAGTTTGGTACAACTCCTAAACATGATACAGGAATACTCTTTCTTCACAATACTATGATATTGCATTAGTGAAATAGAATGAAGTTCAGTTGTTTAGAGAAAGAGGAAGGGAAATCTACATTGAAAACATCAATTCTACATAAGAAAAAGATAATGGATTTATGTGAAGTTTATTTGCTCTGAACGTAATAAAAAGACGTTTTTCTAATATTCCTGACCCTTCATGAAGGTGTCAAGTAGAAAGAAAATGACAACCATTTTACAAGTCTTAGATATTCTGAATTTGTTTATAGCTGTGCCATAGATAACAAAGGTTATTGATGTTTAACTTATGAAATGAAACTACCACAATTGAATATGAAACGTATTTTGTATTACTAGAAACTCATTGAAATTTCGCCTGTCGTCACAGTTAATTGTGTTATAACTACGCACAAAAATTTATGAATAGTTCGTTATAGCTTCTACTTCTAAAAGAATAGGATTATTCACTGTATTTACTCTGCACTTTTAGATTGGTCAAACAAGCAACAAGTGGTCAGTTCTTTTCACAGCCTGGTCCACCGTGCTCACCGCCGCCGTCACCTTCTGTTGAAAAGATTGTGTTTTCAGCAAGAATGTTGAAGGTAAGTCATTTAATAGTATGGCCATTATAGTCATTAAAGTCATGAAGAATAAAATTCGAACTCTTACTTGCCCTTTGGTTTTCCTAATAACCACTGAACGTTAGTATATACCATAAATCCTCGAATAAGTTCGCGGGGGCTAATTTACTTCAGTTTCATATAATGTACAATATTTGCAAAAATTAATTTCTCGGTGAGGAATTATCCTGGGGGGGGGGTTAATTCCGATTTTGGGGCTCATTCGAAGGTTTACGGTACTGTCACGTTAGAAGTTTATATGCAGGAGTATGACTTACTTTAAAAGATCAACCCATCGTGCGCATCTTAATGCAAGTTACTGAAGAATACTACGCATATCAGTCAAAAGGTACAACATCGCACGTCATGGTCAGATTGTCGCATAATGAAAATCAGATGTTTTTAATATCATGAATCATTATTCAGTGGCATAAATAATAATTGTTAGTTTAGAATTTTTAATACGAATTATTTTAGGTAATGATAATTTCAACGCTTATTGTCTCTATTGCAGATACTACTGCTTCTAAGTGGCTTCTTCTTCTTGGTTTGTGTTTATTTCTTAATGGAAACAGTGTTCGATAGAGAAGGAAAATTCGCCACTATAGATCTTAATGAATCGGATATTAATTCACCTGATGGATTTGACATCAAGAACTTCCTACCAAAAGAACTGACAGAGCATGATCAAGTTCGGCTAAAGTATGTGATGCTTTGATTTAGAATTTTTTAATGTTACCGCATTGAAATACGAGTATCGTATCGTATTGGCCATAGAGTGAGCAAAGCACGCAGCAATGAGGCATTTCTAGTTAGAGGTGTTGTTTAGCTTGTTGTGGACTTAAGTTCTTTGACAAACATTTGCAAGGAAATTTTCTGTCGAGCAATGTTGTGTGAGTTAGCTAAACGGTCAAACATTGCTTGAAAAGCAACTCTCAAAGGTCTCGCTTGATATTTCTACTACGGTATTGGCTTTCTTTTCTTATATTCGTTAGGCAATAATTAAGTCGGTGCTAATATGGAGAGTAAAAAAATTTCCATCAAGTATACCTTACTGCTAGACTGAATACTGCGTATGGTTCATTCAAGTCTTGTCTTATTGTTTCGCTAGTCGGTTAAATATTTGTTGTAAAAAGAGAAATTTTCGACCAACAATAACACACGTCTTCACTGTAGGATACTAAAAAACATAGCGAGGAAACTATTATTTCTACAAGCAAGCATACTTAAAACAGCTATATAGTCCACGTGAGTGGAACATTCTTGAACCACTCTTTGTCTAATAGGATTTTAGCACTTATTATATGCTGATTTTATGTTGCAGTAACAACTATAGTTAAGCACTGTGTAACATAATTTCAAAAACAACACTTATCGAAAATTTCATCCTCTATTTATTTTAGCATCCTTCTGGAGGGAGGAAATGGAAAGCCCGTCAAACCTAATGTAATTCCACTTGAAGCCACAAACGGAGAACTATCAAATACCAATCCAGAACTAACTATGAAGCCAGCATCAGTCACCATCACTCTTACACCTGACGATATAACCCAGACGAAAGAGTTTGAAAATCGGTTGAAACAGGCTTTGGAGCAAAGCAGGCTACTTCAGGTTCAACAGATGAATCAGATTAAGAATCTAGAAAATGAGTTGTCACAAGCAGATAAGGATGAAGGGTTAGGAATCATTGATGCAGTCAGTGAAAAGCCGAAACCAAAGAAAGCGAAGAAGTTGAAAGGGATTCTCAAGAAACCCAAAGTGTAAGTAAATGATGCTGTTCTAATTCAGTTCAACTCGGTTTGGAATTTATACCATGTATTACCCAAGACAAGGAAGGGCTGATCAAGCACTGGTCCTTGACAGCAGTAGCTTTATCAAGAGCGTGCTTGTAGACCAAACAGACCAAACGCGACATAGTATTCATTTAGGCCCTTTTAGCAACAGGCTCAAAGCTTCTGATAAATTTCACGACAATTTTAAGTTACAAAATTCGGTACTTTCGTCGCTTGGAGACCCATACTGCACACTGATAACCAAGAAATGCGGAGCCTTGAGTCGACACCAACCTCTAAAGTTTCTAGTGTGATCAAAATTTTGTAGCAAAATGCATTTTCCAATGCCTATGTGCATTTTGCATTTGTTGATTACCCATTTGTAGGTCAGATTTCAGGTATAATGTACTTGACAATAACGACATTCATATTTCAAGTGCAGTGTTACAAGTACGATGCCTCGGCCTTAGCTGGCGACCTCTACTGAATTCAACGATCACTATAGACTTTTTCAAAGGACTTTAGCCCTTTTATCTTTGTTACTGGCTGTGCTGAATTCTTAAATTTAATAGTTACATTAAGCCCGATCGCCACTACACTTTGGACGAAGCATATGATGACTACATGCACACATTAGATTTCCCTGTGTCAAGATTAAGTGGGCTCTATTTCTCTTATTCTATTATCTGACGATTTTCAGCACGATTTTGAGCCAGAACCATTAGAGAAATTCTGTATCAAATATAATGATCACCATATTTTATTTCAGATCGAAGGACTAAAGATCGCTTCGGACTGAGACTTGCTCGCATTTGTACCAAAGTGCAGACTGAATTCCTGGTTCTGTAGTGCAAGTATCCACAAGCGAAGGATTGCATGAAATGGAAATGGCAGACGAGACGGCTCAGTTCCATATTGGATACCAGCAGGCCTGTTTACTTGCTCGTTCTTTTTACGATTCTTTGAATTAATTTTCAGCAATTATTTGGCAGGCGAAACATCTCTTGTGCGAAATCGTTAGAAGCAATCTTGTGTCCCAAGCAGGAATATTAGATTCGAAATGTTCCTGTCTATTGGCCAAGTAATGTGTGTTACAGCAACTACCGGCATCCAAACTTAAATGTTGCTGGAATCAAAACATATGCCAAAAGCATGCTTATTGTCTTGCTTGCGTGTTTTAATCTCTACCTCGATTTTACGACATTTTGCATCATCTTGATAACTGCTATAGGCCTACGTGGACTGAGAATTCAAGCGAAAGGAGTTTATATGCATTTTTCCGATTATGGAAGATTTCTTGTTTAGTATCTAAACTTGCAGCAAAGGAAATTTCCTGGAACTGAAACATCACACAAACATTCCGGCATAGACTCTTCATGTTATTATAGCGCATCAAAGACTTTTATCAGTCAAAGACTTTCGTTTTTAGAACCAAAATACATAGAATTGATGTTATAGTATATAAACTTTATAAAGTATATACTTTTAGAATATAAAAATGTTTAAGTTCAATGCTAAGCAAAAACCTTGGTATCTGACAATGTTTGCTAATGCTACATTCTAAAACGTAGCTATTTAATGAAAATAGCCTTTTTATTAAAAATGAAATAGATTTTATCGATTTTACTAAAACGTTTTATTGTTCACAGCAGAAAATATTATATAGAATAGAATCTAATAGTAATATATAAAGTTAAGATAAAATATAGACTTAATATATTAGATTATATGTTTGAATTTGTATTTGGAAATTCGAAAACTAGTGCGTTTTTGCATTATATTCTCTTTAAAATTTCTGTAGTGTTATTTTTTCACTTTTAATTAATCTACTGAAGCTTGGTAAAGAATAAAAAAAAATTGTCAATTTCAGGAAATGTTTTCAAAGGATTCTTATTTTCTATTGTTTTTCAGGAAGATTGTGCACGTGACATTTCTTGCAGGCCAGTTTATTCCTTTGGGAATAACGACGGCAGTTCATCTTCAAAGCTGAATACAAGTATCAGACAAGCTCATTTGGTTCAGTCTTGGCTCGTTTTGGTTCAGTCTTGGCTTGTCTTGGTTCGGTCTTGGCTCGTCTTGGTTCAATCTAAGATTTTATGTCATTGCAGGCAGATGCAATCGACAAAGCAATTAATATTTGTTGTGGGTGACGTTTGGTTTACAACTGAGCGGAAATTGGTTGTATTTGGTGCTGAAAGGACGGGAGATGTTTCAGCAATGCCAACAGCAAAAACAAGGTAAGCCTAATTTTGTTTAACGTGTAATTAATTCCGCGTGTTTGAGTCTAGCTGGTGGAAGACGATGTAGTAGCTTTATCTGCTACTTTCGTGGCAACTCTTTTGCAAAAAAGTGCTTGTCGAATGCCCTTTGTAACATCATGTCACTTCTTCAACGCACATTGTAAATTTTGTACCGTCGCAACAATTGCCAAAGAGTACAGTTCAACTTTCAGCAACAATTTGAGGCATTTCGAGGCCATTCATTGCATCAAATAACGCATGTGTCTATGACGTGCTGTACATTACTGAATTTTACCAGGGGAACGAATTTGATAGAAAAGGTCTGCGCAAGCAAAACATACGGAACAGCGGCGTGCTTATAACAGCAGAAAATAATGAACACGAGAACAAGAAATGAACCAATACCAAGAGAGTCATTTTGACGCCGTTTTCGATCTAACATTTGTGACCCTAAGGTTGCGCGACTGCGAAATATCTAAAATCCCAAGAAGAGTTATGATATAGTGCTGGCAGATGATAAAGGATGCAACGTCTCTTTTGGATAGAATAGTCCTTCCAGAAGCTTTATTCTATCTTATGAGCACTTTAAAATTTTTCGTGTATGTTCGTATCAGTGCTGGTTGTTATAAGCAGGTTTTATTGTAGATATTCCCAATTTAAGTCCGTCCCTGCTAATTCCAGCGAGTCCCTAAATTTATGCCAGGTTAAGGAAAATATTTCGAGGACGAAGCAGGTAACTGACATACAAAAAAATGGAAATTCAACAAAAACGCAATCATATTTACCTCCTATCAGCTAAATGTAGCCATAAATATTAAGAAGACGGAACATGGTCAGCAATTGTTAATCAGCGTCATGTGTTTACAACTGTTTGCTTTACAATAACTTAAGACTACGACAATCTTCCTTGAATTAAGAATGAATTGTCATATTTTTAAGTACATCTTTGTCTTCTTTCGGCCTCCAGCTCTTTCGTTTTCTTCCAAAGCTCTAATGTTAGTCTGTCCTTTCCGTGACTTAGAGCGACCAACCTGACAGCATTGAAATAAACAGAAAGAACTTGATTAGTTGCAGCAGATTAATAGCTTTTACACTTGACTTTTTTATCATAAACCAAAATCAACAGTATTATATTACACAAGCCCTACACAAACTTATTGTGGAAAAACGAACCACATTTAAAAGACGCAACCATGCGTACTTCTTTGCAGGTAATGATTGAAAGCGCAAGGAGAAACTCCGGTTAAGTATACCATTCAAGCCGTGGCCAAACGATCAACAATTGTTGGTAAAACATTGGAAATTCTTTTGTGAAACAAAATGTTTGACCGTTCGGCGACATCAACATACTTTGCTAGTAAAATATTGTTTGAGAAACAGGTGTAAAAGTTTTCCAAAAACATTGCTATCATATTTTGCTTGAAAAGCTATGTTTTGCGACATGGCCAAACGGCAAAAAATTGCTATTAAGGCAAATCGTTTGGCAAGGGTCTTGTTATTATTTATAAGTAGTCTTTATTGAAATTCTAGGGTTTAAAGCTCAAAGAATTTATTTGCGATGATCCATTTTGAAAGCAAGGAATGCAGCATGGAGATACCTTGGATACCAAAGAGGTAAGAATTTTCAAGCTAAAGATGCCGGTTTTACCCTGCACTTTTTGCAACAGTTTTGTAATAAATTCAGGATACAATAAATATAACCGTAGTTGTATTCAGATACTTGATTCTGCCCCTCCCCTTAAAACCAGCAACTGGAGTAAATTGAGATATAATCGTTGGTGCGTTGTGTTCCTGTGAACAACAGATCTTAAAACAGATCTCTTGTCTGCAAAGGATCGTATCTTGTAATCACTGTAACAAAATCAACGTCAAAAAACATCCTCATAATGTGACTTTATTAATAAACGTCATACCTTGACATGACAAGGAGTAAGTGGAACGTATCTGGATTGATTGATGTGGAATCGGCTTCTCTCATTCTGACGTAGTCATCTTTTATAGCCTGAAAATGAAATGCTTCATGTTTTAAACTGCGAATTTTCTGGACTAGCGTAATACAAAAACGAAATGCCATAATCTTTGCCAAAAGAGTTTGAACACTTCATGAAGCTTCACTTCATGCTTCTCTTTCCCCTGCTACAATGTTGTTAGGCTCTTATACAAGTACACGGCAGATGAAGATCTTTTCTAAGTAACCAACATTGTACAGGGAGAAGGGGGGAAGATTACCAGCCTTGTGAATATTCAGAAGCGACCTTGGGTTTGGGTAGGAACTGTGTTCTCAGTCTCGTGCAAAAGAGAACGGAAGGCATTTCGATTTGTATGTAAAAATTGTAGAAAGTGTAAAGATTTTATACAAGACCTTCAGAAAAGATTCACGCCCTTTATTAAAGCCTGTTTTAATCTCTATTCAGATCGAGTTACGTTAGATCAAAATTCAGAACGATTGGAATACTCTTCAGTTAAGGTCGACAAAAGTAGCAACGAGCTAGTATGGGAATTTCAGTTATGTTTCAAAAAGTACAGAGTCTGCTTGGCTAGCATTGCATTGGCCAGCATTGCATTCGCAATCCAATGCTGGTGCTACATGCATTGCAAATTAACCTTTGCATATGAAGTTATCATGTAACGAAAATAACTATTTCAGCAGAACTTTATACTCACATCTTGCATATCATCTGACATATTGAAGTTCATGAGACGAACGACATCCAGATAAACTCTAATCTTTGATAGCAGAGATGGATCCATCGAGTTAATTATTGCATCTGCTTTTTCAAATGAAGCTTCATGTCGTTTTAGTGGCAGAAGGCAATCGCACTGATAAAAATAAACAAGGAAAAATAAAAATTTCTGGCCCAAAAGCATACAAGTCAATGATACTAAAAAAAAGGAAGATAAAATTTTTATCTTTTCTTTTGAAGATAAAAAGAAATATAAAATGATGATAGATAAAAAAGAAAGGCTAACTGCTTATATCCCCTAGTACTTATAAGTTATAAGTTATCAGTGGCGATAATGCATTTCGTATCAGATCAGTATGTTCCAACTCAACTTTGTCTTTTCCTTTCTATCCTTTTTCTTGTTTTGTTTCGTTTAGGAGGTCAATGTTTTTGGATGTGGGCAAACGGTCAAACATTTTGCTTGACTTATGTTGGACCAACAATGTTTGATCGTCTGGCCAGGGCCTTACTTTCTGTCATTTCTCAAGCAAGCGAAAAAAAATGGCGTCCACTGTGTCTTTACTTGTGTTTTACTTATGTACTGCTCAATGTTGGCTGCAGCGCTGGTGTGCCAGATTACACCCTCTGTGGTATCGAACTGTCTTGTTCTGTGTCCTACTACTATTGTTTTAAATATTGATTTTCTTCTGAATTTAGTGCTGTAAAAGAGCAGGTATTGTAGCATTGAATTATAAAAGAAAGACAAAGACAACGATGAGGTACATAGAACACACTATTAACACACAATGCATTATCGCCCATTAAGTAATTTGGAACCCTACAATAATAAAATAATACCTATAAATAAACAATATTCACCTACCTGTACCAATGACCTCCCTTCAGATAATATAAGTACAGTCTAAAAAAGAGGAGCGCAGAATATTTGAGGAGAAAAGTAATTGTAACAGAAAATTTCGACAGATACGGTATCATTGTATTAAAGAAGTTGACAAAGTTCAGTACTGGATTTCTAAAACCTAAGAACGTATGTAACTATATACTCTCAGAAATCACTTTTGCCAAACAAACAAACTACTGGAATAATAGCTTTCATCGTGTGGTTGATGAAACTAGGCAATGATATTTTCTCTCGGGATTTTTGTGCAACTCAATGTATATGTGAAATGTATGAACGATCAAAATGGTCAAACAAAAAGTTTTACCGTTTGGTCATGTTGTAAAACATTGCACGTCAAACTTTTTTTGTTTGCATCAAGCAAAAATTGTTTTGAACCTTTTTCCAAAACATCTCTAGCAAATTCTGCTTATCAAGCTATGTCTCTGACGTGGCCAAACATTGCTCGATAAGCTAATTTCAAATGTTTGATAAACAATGCTTCACAAACAATGTTTGATCCTTTGGCCAGGGCCTAAGGATCGGTCTTTGGCGAAATGAAACTACTTTTTCTTTAGAACAAAAATAACATAATTCATAGCTATAATAACAAGGTTATAGGAATTTTAGAGTAAACCATAAATTGCATTTTGGCTTAACTTACTATGTCCGTTCTCATGTCACATTTGTGAAAACTGAAATCGTATTCGACTTTTGCCACTGCACGACATTTCCAATCGCTGTGACATTCTGGACTCCTTTGAAAGTAAAAAAAGAGTGAAGAATATTGCCACCGTGAATTCATTTCTCAAATGTACACAACCAGAAGCAGATCCTAAGGAGCAAGCAATACTCAGAGGTCTTGATAATGTTTTCTTTTCTCAAAGATATCATTATGCAAAGAGGCAAATGAGTTACCGGTGCTAAATACATCAGAGGAGAGTTTTGTAACTCATAACAACTGCTTTGGGATGGATGGCCTTCATCCTTTATGAGCACATTATACGGGAAAATTGACTAACCGTTTGTATCCAATTGTCCAGGCTCCATCACAGTCTCATCCAATACAAGATGCGTACCTGCAAAGCAATAGTTTATACCTCTCATAACTTCATAACTTACGTTACAATGTGATCAAAGGATCTTCTTAAAAAACCAAAGAGGTTTGTAATAGGCACAGTATACCTTATAAACGTAGAAAACAAACTCGCTGATAGAATACCTTCACTTAGTTGCAGAATTCCAGACATTAGTCTGTTCTTGTCGTAGTCTTTCCGTGGTATAAATCTTTGGTTATTGAGATTCGAAATCGTCAGTGGAATGTAATGACTCTAAAATAAGCAAGGTTACTTAATAATAAGAACTGATATTACGGATAACGAAATAATATGACTTTAAATACAATGAGAAAACTGTAATGTATATTATTTGCTGACCTTAGTTGTAACATGCTGAAAGAACTTCCCAACTTCGACAGGAAGACTGGTTGATGTTGGTTCAGCAGCAGAAGGGCACTTCGTAAGGTTGAGAGAAAATTTACCAAGAGCCATCACATCGGCTCTTCCGTATCTATAAGAATAATGAGTAGATATATTTATAAGAGAGTTACTAAGACTGATTTTAGATGCAACAAAGTGACTCAAGAAATTCATGGGTCCTTCTCAAACGTGCGCGTGTTGAAGCCCTATTCGAATAAAAGCAAAACAGCCTGAGAGTGAATGTTCTTTCGTTTCACATCTTCTCGACAACAAAAGGAAAGCAAAAGGTGCTTCTAGTTTTGAGAATTACCTTAAGGTTAGTTAGGATAACTTTGATTCATGTAATAAGTGTGTACTATTTTGTCCGAGAAGCAAGATTATTGCTGTTTTTTCTGTTTACTTCTCCTTTATTTCCCAAATAAAAAGCGAAGCAACTCTTAACGCAACCAGCAAGAGGAATCGGAAATATAATCTGATGCAGATACACAATATGATTGTGTTCATGTGCAGTACGATACAAAGTGCAACGGAGGTATGAAAAATGAATGAATTCAACTTACACTCTAGATATGAGATTGAGCAGCACAAACTCAGCAGCAATAGTGTCGCCGTAAAGTAGTTTCGCAAGGGCCTGAATGATGCTCTCTCTTACAAATACACTATCTTGAAGAACACTGGCCACATTGCTAGAAAGTAACACAAAACCCTAGTTCGTTGGATGCGACAAAATTTTAACTTTGAAGCAGTATATTCGAAAGAGTCAGAAATGTCTTTTTTTCTCAACGGAGGAGATATGCGCTAATGGGAACAAAAAAATCAGCGTTTGCCTGCTTCAAAACAAGCTCTCTGAATATCTTCTATAGCAGTTCTATACAAAACGTCCTGCCGTTGACCAAAAAGCTTTGGTTTAAAATATCGACCACCCGATCGACCATCTGCATTGAATAAGAATTTTAGTCGTTTGCCCTTTCTTAGAAAAGAATAAAGTATGGCGTCACGGCCTCGAAGCTGGTCTATATTACAAATCTGAGCGAACGAACAGATTTGAAGGAAGAGAAGCAATACACTTACTGCTGTCAGAATCTGCATCGTTTAATGCAGCAGGAATTAGGGGGTTGATGTGGTTGAGCTTTCTTGATAGAATGCAATGTAATCTTGGAACCAATGACGATGGAGGACAATGTACGGACATTTCCTCGGCGGACATCATCCCTGGAGTTGCCAAATTGTCTGATTGCGAGTGAGGTCCTCTAATGAAAGAAGAAGTAAAACTTTAATACAGAAAATGATGGCCTCACTCATTTACCATCTGGCGTTCCGTTTCCATGTAGCTTATACCGTATAACTGTGATTTTATGTTATCTTAGGCATTAACAAAGCAAACTTAACATATAAAGCTTACTCCATCGTTGCAGTTGCCAAACTTGTATCACATGACAAAATGCCAATAAATTCAACAACTTCATTTAGCTTTAAGGTTTCTTCATTTTCATACATCTACACGGAGAGAAAAGAGTCAAAATGTATTTAAACCATGGTCTTGCATATTTTATGCAAAATCGATGCTTTGGGCATTGAATTCGTACAGTATATATCAAGATAAATTAGTTTTTTGTAAGGTTGACTAATAAAAAATAGGGCAAATGAGAGCGAAAAGAGAAAAAGATTTTCTTACAATGACCAAACATGGTCGTCCTGTCTCATCTTGTAATGGAAAATTCTTCTCGAAAGTTGTTTGACTAATTCCAGTTGCGTTGCCTTAGAATGAAAAGAAGTTATCAAGTTAATTAATTTATTAGTTAATAATTATTAAATTAAGAAGAAAGTAATAGTTCTATATCAAATATTGTTTCAGAAACCTAGAATGTTGCAAATAAACAAGTATTTGTATCAATTAGAGCTTACCATTCTCGGCATTGCTATTATGGTTAGTTGCACGCTGCTTCTTCTGACCATCTGTAAAAATAGAATGAAGATCCAAACAAACAAGTTGCAATGAATAGCAGAAACAGCAGAAACATTTTTGAAACATACTTCAAGTGTGTATCATACAAAATTTGGAAGAACTGCTTTACCTACCGTTTGTTTGCTCACTTATATCATGGCTATCTTCGTCCATCTCCTCATCTCTTTGCCTCTTGTAGCTTTTTGATGCATTAGCATACCTTCCATGACTAATGTCAGATGAACCATGTACTGTATACTCCTAAAGCTCAGTTAAAGAACAAATTCTTCCAATATACTATTTTCCAAAATGAAATATTGGTGTGACAAAGCTAGAAAAAGATACATCTTTTATCCATTGATTCTCAGCAGGGACGGGAACACAGTACAAACTCTGCCTTTCTAGTGTTACATTTTTATTTGATTCTTGAATTATCTCTTCATCTTTCTGAAGAAAGAAATTGTGAAAAAGGTAAAATTCTGACTGTAACTGTAACTGTAACCGGCAATGGCCGTTATTTGGCTATAAGCCACTTGACCGATCTATACGAAAACAAATGATTTTTTAAATTTGTCCGTACGTAAAAGTTCTTCATCGTTCATTTGTTGAATGGCTCCAGGCAGTATTGATGCCTGGCCCAGTGAAAGTCAAGACGATTTTTAAACGTGTTTATGCTCGGTGCAGACACCACCTCATCTGGCAACCCATTCCATAGGTTTGTCGAACGGACACTGAAGAAGTTCTCTCTTAGTTTGAGTCTGCAATGAAATTTCTATATCTTCAATGAGTTTCCACGAGTGGCGACATAGTTTGCTGGAGTGAACAGGTCTTCATTGACTTTGTATTTATCGTGTATATATTTATATGTCTGAATCATGTCACCTCGGATCCTGCGATACTTGATGCTGGGGAGTTTTCATATTTTCAACCTTTCTTGGTATGGCTTATCACCAATGCTTGCAAGCATCTTGGTAGCACAACGTTGGATGTTTTCAACGATGTTGATCTGGTTGATTTGCCAAGGGGGCCAGATAGTGTTACCATACTCTAGGTGTGGCCTTACAAGGCTCTTAAAGAGAAGGACGAGTGTGTCAGCCTCAAGGCAATCGAATGACCTTCTAATCATTGCCACAATTTTGTTGCCTTTGCTGGTGGCCTTTTGAATATGCTCTTTGAAGAGTAGCTGATCATCCACATAGACCCCGACATCTTTTTCTACTCTTGTTTTCTCTAGCGTTGAAACATTGAAGCAAGTAGATAGGTCAGGATGAGGGTGAATATATGTAGTGGGAGATGTTATGTATCAATGCAACAATGCAACAATGAAATAGAAAACTATATGATACCTCACAGTCACTTGAATCTCTGTAAAGACCAACTCTTGTTCTCTGCAAAATAAGTTAGATCTGTTCTAAATCTGCCACAACTCAGGATCAGCTTAAACAACTCTGCACGCTCATCTTTTTGGTGGAAATTGTGGTGGCCTGGTGTTAAGCATAAGCATAACAGCATCACTGCTTGTGCTGTCAACAGGAACAATCAGCATCAACAGTGGCAAAGTAAGAGCTGCCCTGGTATTACCCAGCACTCATTTACCTTTCGCTAGATTTAAAGCCGCTAGGCAAGCAATTATTGTTAAAACAGATTTCAATCTTTGCCTTACCTTATAACCAGAAGATTTGTCAATTGTTTCATAAATACCAAGGAAATATTCTGGATCAAACTGATCTTGCACCATACAACGACATCTTACAAGAGAATTTGGTTTTATTTTCTCAATAGGTACATTATTCAGTGAGGGGATCTGAAAACAAATGTTAGGAAAACGATAAGAAAGTTAGCAAGGATGCAGTGTACAAAAATCAATAAACCTTGCTGTAGGTTTCTGGCAGCTATATGCTGATGTGCACCTGCAACTTGCACCCCAAGACTAAAATAATGTTCCCCTATTGTTGTCATCTATTCACTTCTCTGCCTCTCTGTGGGGCCTGCAGCAAATCAACGACCATTCCATCCCATTGTGGTCGTTTTGCCCATCCAGAAATGACACTTGTAGTTTGTCCATGATTAAATTGATAACATTGGGGGCTCTGCCCCAAACCCTCAGTTATATCACACTGGTGACTGTTTTGGTGACAATACAAATCAGAAATAGCAAGTAATTTAGTTGGGTGAAGAAAACCAAGAATGTTGGACCAGCTTGGGGGAAAAGGAAGACATTTGGCAGAATCGAGGTTAAGCGAATGATGGAGTGTAAAGATTTGAGGTTGGGGACTTTAGCAGATCTACATATTTTCAAGCAACAGATCTAGGGGTGCTTTCCATACCCTGAACTGCACCAACTAATCCTTTAACCATAGACGAGGGAATATCTTTCAGTCTTGTCAGTATGTAGTGGTTCCCACTGCTGTGCAGGCTGAAACCTGCTGCTGATGTCAATTCTGAACTGCATAAAATTTTAAAAAGAAAGAATCATTATTATCTAACCTCTTCAATATTTTGCAAACATTTGACCCTTTCTTCAAAATATTCACGCACTTTTTGCAAATCAATTTCATTGGAGCTTTCTGAAATGAATAATAGATTTTTTAGGAATTTAAAAAAATTACCTATGATCATTCATTCAATATGGCTTTATTTTACTAAGGGGGAGGGTGTTGCTTGCCTGACTTTAACATTGAGAAATTGATACCTAGGTATAGATCATGATAGTATGGTATATCTGACCACAATTTTTGTAGCCTTTTTAATCTTTGACTTACACTTTTTTAAATAAGCAACTGGTCAATAAGCAACTAGGGGCTGAGATTTGCTCAAATTTTTGGTTGAAATCCCTATTTTTATAAATACATCATTGCAAACTTGTCAATTACATTGAACAGCATGAAAGGAGCTTTTAGGGGGTACCCAGTCATTCTGTGAGGGCTGAAAGACCAGATGCTTAAGCAACTTCGAAGGCTGGACCGGTAGTCAAGTTGCTTATTAAAAAAAGTGTATAAAAACTTTAATCCAACAACTTAACTTAACAACACAACATTTTAGAAATAGTCTAATATATTAGAGTGAAGACTTGTTATTCTTTTCATTGAGTATGAAACATACCGATAGCATCCGTGATAAAATCTAATGGTGATTCAATCCAGTTATCACGGATCGGCATTCTGGCAGCGATATCTATTCAAATTGCTAAATTTTGATATGTAAACTGCAGCGAACATCCAAGCATGAGGAGCAAGGCC
This sequence comes from Chrysaora quinquecirrha, assembly GCA_014526335.1. Classification (NCBI taxonomy): domain Eukaryota; kingdom Metazoa; phylum Cnidaria; class Scyphozoa; order Semaeostomeae; family Pelagiidae; genus Chrysaora; species Chrysaora quinquecirrha. Next base: position 603,387 of record JACTAT010000014.1, read on the forward strand.
CAAACTAAACTCATTAAAATTTGGCGGGAAAAATACTGCATTGTTTTCGGTCAGCGGTGTTGAAACATGCGCATTTTGTTTTTGGAAATGAGAAAATTTTCCATCATGGCTGCCATCATGAAGTGTTTACGTGTAAAAAAGATTTGTTGATCGCGACTAATTTTACTGATCGGGCTTTACTCTGATCTTTAAATGCAAGGGACTTAATTATACTTAAAGCTGTACTGATGAAACGGAGAATGTTTACCAAGCTTCAATCTTTCCTGCATAATGCAGTGGAAGCGGTGAGTGTAGCCTGTAGCCTACGTGTTTTAGTTTTATTTAGACCTTGGTGAAAACTGACCTAAAAAGCGCCCGCGGATACAATTGAATGAGGAATAACAAAATATCAAGACCATATAAATTTGCCTTTTAAAAACTTTATGTCGATCTAGATAAAACTAACTCGGGTAGGGGATCAAAATTATAACCAGAATGAAAATTAATTGCCGCTGCGGCTGCACTGATGATTGATCAGCTCGCTGATTTTTATTGCAACAAACCCGTCAACTGTTTGGCTAATATTATTTACTTAGGCTACATTAATGCGATATACCATCTAGGGGATGACTTAGGACACTTTTTAGACTCTTAAAAGATTGCAGCAATCAGTATGAGTAGTCCCAGTAATCTTGGTGTGGTTTGAATACCTTATGGATCTGATGAAAGTGAGAGTGAAAGCTTGCATTTGGTGTTTAATCATTTTCTTACCAGGGTGCAAATGTTACCATCACATCAGATAATAGGCTGACCAACATGGACTTGATTCCAAAAGAAGCAATAGATAGATCTATTGTTTTATAATTGAAATAATAGTCTACGCTGTTGTTTTCTGAAAGACCCAGGCCAGTACATGAGGTGTTGATGTAATTTAGCTGACTTGTGTTGTCTTGACCTCAGTGTGGTCAGAGTTTGAGCTCTGCAATGGTAGCACCACAGCTAGGGTCGACTTCTCTGACCCACTACTGAGATCCTAGTGACTGGTGCTAAAACACCATTTCACCTTCACCTTGAGTACACCAATAAAGTTTCAGACCCAGTACCCCAGATCTTTGGCATAGATCACTTCGGTAGAATTGGGATTTTTTCGAAATCGCAAGATATCAATTTTCGATGCCAAAATCATATAAAGCACCCAAAAATTAGCCTAGGCGCAAAATTTTACTATCTCGGCGCTTTTATTATCGATTTATCAAGCGTTCAAAGTTTCAGATTTTATAAGGGCTACGTCTGCATGGAGTACAAAGTTTCACCAAGTTCATTTTTTTCTGGTTGATGCCTTATAAAATCGGGAACTTTGAATGCTCACAAAATTAAAAACACAAGTGCTAGGACAGTGAAACTTTGTACATAGACTAAGTTTTAGATGCTTTATAAGATTTTTGCATGGAAAACTTGATACTTTGTGATTTCAGAAAATTCTAATGCTATCTGCCATCTACCAAAGTCATTAATAGGCTACATGGAATCACCTAAATTTTATATTTAACTACACAAAGTACCATGAGAACATTAAGGGATTTTAACATTGTTTGAAACATTTGTTCTTGCAACTCTGTTTGCTCTATCCACCATAATCATAATTACTTTGCTTCCTTTTGCAGTTAGCACCTGATTTACCTCCTCTGGAGACATTTCAGTTTCACTGGAAAAGTGTAACATCCTTCTTTCTTGAAACAACAGGTATATAACTGATGAGGTGTTTTTCATTTTTTTCAAAGGTTTTGTAAAAATCCCTGCTTCAAAAGAATATGTTGGATATTAATTGAAGTTCTATTGGGAAGCAATTCTGTAATTATGATACCTGGAATTCTCAAAAAGGGATATTTCCATGTCTAGTTCCAAGTGTCTATAAATCTTGTGTCTGAATAATGTGGTTGCTTCCAAGCTGTTGATATAGTATGCATGTTTGAAAAGGCAATACAGGATAAATACTTTTCAAGCAATATCTGTTTTATCTTATTCAACTCACTGGTATAGGATATCAATGTCTTTGCTTTTTGTTCTAGATGACAGAATTGCTGTTTCTGCAACATCTATTCCAACACATTTAGAGCAAATGATAGAGATACTGGAACAAGAAGAGCATGACAGTGGACCAACTGTAGGTAACCTAAAAGTATTTTCAAGATGAGACAGTGATGCAACAAAAAGCAAACTAGTTTTTGGGCAGGTTAAGCCTTAGGACAAAAATGAGAGATATTGAAGCCTTTTGTTCCTATCGTATTTCTAAATGAGTGAAGTGTCTAAAGTTTCCCTTTTGTAGTATCCAATAGCCAAACAATGTTGAAGTTTGCCAGTTACAGCTGGAGATCTTCTAACTCCGCTGCTTGCTAACTTTGAAAATTTTCCTCATCAAACTAAATTCTAATCTGACCTTTTCTAGCTGAATATCTGTTGTTTTGCTATTTGTAATGTTTGTGACAAAGCAAGAGACCAAGCAGCAAGTAGAGACTAATTGCTTGCTCTAGGTGGCTGCTTTCTGAATAAGATTAAGTATTTTAGTTAAATCTTGATAAGACAGACACCTGTGGGACCAAGAAGCTTGTAGAGAGGTGTCTATGAAATTTTGGATGAAATTTGCATGTTGCTTAGAGGTTGCCATTGTATAGAGTTACCCAGAGATAGATGTTACACTGTAGTTTCAGTTTTGCTGAAATCTCTTATAAAATTACACTTATGCACTTTTGTAGGGCCCTTGTATGGAGTATATGCTGCAACATAAGATTCTTGATACAATGCAGACACTTGGAAGAGCTGATGTGAGTAAGATATTGTATATGACAGAATTGTTTCAATGATGATGAGCTGATTGATTGTTCAATTAATCAAAATATGATTATTTAACTTAAGTATTGACCACTTAATACTTCTTTTCCTCAGTGCCCTCCAGGAATGAAGCAGCAAGTTCTCATATTTTTTACAAATCTTCTTGGAAAAATGAGACAACCTCTCCTTCCACATGTCAATGTCTATAAACCTGTCCATGTGAGTCAGTTTTAAGATTTTCTCTGTTACAGTAATACTGAGATTATGCTTTTGTTTGTCATCTAAAACTATATGCTTGATTGTAACAAGTTTGACCTATAAGTTGTCTTTGTTTATGTTGCAGAAATTAATTCGATGTTGTGGAGAAATTAAAGCTGCTCCAACTGAAGCTGAAGAAGTGCAGTTCCTTTGCCAAGTCTGTTCAAAATTGAAACAAGACTCTTATCTTGTAAATTTCTTTCTTGAAGTAAGTGAGTTTTACAGATTTAAGCATGTTATTGGCACTATTCTCGTGAGAATAGCAAAGTTGTTAATGGTCTTTGTGTGGTACAGAATTTCAAAAATGCAAGACGCAACAGAAACATCTCTGTACATACTTGTTAGAAGTTTTTTTCATCTCACACTCCTGAAGTCAGAAACAGACCGAAACGATCTATGTAGACAGAACAACATCTTCTTCTCACTAGGACTAGGACTTTTGAATGGATTCAGTTGGTCTTCTTGCTGTATCCTGCAAGCTGATTGATGTTCAAAAACATAATGCAAATTTTGCTGCATTTTCTGATTGGTGCATTTCGATCCACATCTGGGTATATATTCTGCCTTAGTTAATTGTTTTGATTTGTTTCTCCTGTTTATACTCAGAGGAGTGTCAAACGAAAAAAGCTTCTGAGTATGTCTCGAGATGTCGTGTGTATTTCCTCTGTTTCTCGCAATTTTTGAAAGTTGTTAATTTACGTCAAGAACCTGCTAGATATTGATACGATATTGCCGTAACCATACTTGCTCCTTTTGCAGAAAACCGCAAATTTAATTGATTCGAGTTATTCGAGCTACATTCGAGTTATTTTCATGAACTTCTACTATGTCTGCAAACTCTTCTTTTGGTATGCTCTTTTTGACTTTTGTTTTTCTTCCTTCTTTGGCTTTAGGTTCCAGCTGAGTCACCAGATACTGGTCTAAATGAAAGTATTTCTCCTGTGGAAGAAACAGAAAACAAAGAAGCTAGGCCAGAATATAGTTTGGTGGATGCGTTATTGGAGTTAAATAAAAGTGAGGTAAGACATCGGTCATGTTGAATTCATCTGATTCATTTGATTTGCGTTTTTGTTGAAAACTGGTCAGACAGTAAACGTCAGAAAAAGGCCAAAACAATCAGGACGGACAATATGCCCTATTTTGGATTGAAATGCACAAATCAGCAATGTAAAGGTTAATTACAATTTTTGTCAATCCAATCACTTGATTAGTTAAGGCGATATAAGATAGTAGTAAAGATGATATCCCTAGTTATAGCACATTGTATTTCTCTGTGAAGTATATGCTGTCAGGAGAGACGATGTGAATGTCAATGTCGAATGCAAGGTCTAGTCTGTTTGGAGGCATTGTGCCAGTATTAGCAGGCGTTCTAAATAAGGAACAATTCATTATATCAAACATTTCTTAATCGCGTTAATTGATTTTGGGAAACATGACAGGCATCTATCCAGCGTGGCTCTATTATATAGGCCTAATGCCCTTAAGGTGAGGACTAATGTTTGAAAGATTTGGCGCTATCTTGGCATTTCTTAATCGAGTGATCTTCGTAAAATCATTGCGTTAATAGAAACAATTAGGTGAAATTCATGGCTGTTGCCGAAAGGTAATTGCTGAACAACTGCAGAGTAACCATTGCTAAATCAGGAACTCGATTTACCTTGCCCTTTCTACAATTCAATTACGCCGTGTTTCCGTTGACGATAACTGTCCAGTGGTGATCATCCGATTGTATCCGATGTCGTGTTGTGTCGTGTCGTGTCTGGGAGAGTTTTCTGTGCTTTAAATTAAAACGTCTACCACTATGAGAATGGCTCAAGCCGTTGCTTGTTGCCGCTGTCGCCAAGGTTTTTTTTACTGCATTGTAGATTTCTGCAATTTTTCTTTTTAGGACAGTAGGGTAGCAATCAAAGCATGTGAAGGACTTATTCTTTGCTGTTCAATCAAAGAGGATCAAGCGGCCACTGTCATGGTACTGTATACGGCATTTTGTGAAAGAATGGTGAGATTCTCTTTGCCTCTTTTTATTAATTTGCTTTTAGTACTTTTGTCTATGCATGAAGCTTCTAAATTTAAAAAAGTTTAATTGTCGGGGATCAAGAATGATGGAGCATTGAAACAAAGAACGAGAGGCTCTATAAATGAATTTTCTTTATTTTATTGAAGATGATTAACTGGTACCAGACTGAAGGCCAATGACACTGACTGTTTTGGGTATAACAGTCGCCCAATTTCAGGGCTTCACAATGCAACTAGAGTGAGTGAGGACCTTAGCCCAAAGTTAGACATTAGACATCAGGCTGTCAGTGATAATACACGTGATATTGTGAAGGTCACGTGTATTGAAAAGTAAAAGTAAAGCAAAAGTAAGATGCAAATGTAACGTTGACTTGTAAAGGTTTCAGTTTGACCTAAGAGTCACGCTCAGATTAGAATTCATGTAGACGAGCACGAGCTTGCAGAGTGTTAGAAGTAAGAGATATGTAGGTTGTGTTGTAAATAGATGAGTTCATTACAGTTTATTTATAACGTCGCCCTTTTATTGCCTTATTCCTGACCCTAAATACATTCAAATATCTGGCGCCCAACGTGAGAGGCAGGAAAATTTGGGAATGGCGACAACGGAGTCAGGGCAGAGCAGCTCTAGCGGGGAGCAACAAGAAGAACGTCTTTTGAACAGACTTCGAGCCCTGAGAGGTGGAAATCGTGCGGCAGCAACCAAGCTTATCGCAGAATTATCGAGCATTATTCAAGATCAACCGGGATCTTTTCGGGAGCCAAATGTGCTGGCAAGACTTGGATCTATCTCACAAGCTATGAAACAGAAGCAAGAATACCTGACGGAGTTGAATCAGAAGATACTTGAGCTTTGCGATCTTCCTGATATTGATAAAGAGATAGACGAATCTACTGAGTATGATAAACGTTTAAGCGAAAGTTTGGGGAAAATAACACTCTACAAGCAGGGAAACTACGTGGAGTTTCCTGGAAATGGAAGTTCTGAGGATTCAGAGAGTCAACCAACAATGAATATTGTTTCTACACCGCCAAGACATTTGGGTCTTGCAAGTTCAAGCAACGGAGTGCAAGGACCTGCAAACTTCGGGACACCAAGTCATATTTCACAAGGATTTGAACAAAATTCAGGTACAGCAATCAAATTGCCTAAAATAAGTTTGCCACGTTTCAATGGGGACATTAAACGTTTTTCTACATTCTGGCAGAGTTTCGATTGTGCTGTTAATCGAAATTCGAGTATCTCTTCAGTTCAGAAATTCAGTTATTTGCTATCGCTGCTTGATGGGGCAGCATACCGAGCTCTAGAAGGACTTGATCTAACGGAGCAAAATTATGAACATGGTATCGAAATTCTAAAATCACGCTTCGGAAACAAGCAACAAATAATCAACGAACACATGTCGGCGTTATTGAAATTACAAGAGTATCCAAATCAGAAAGTTTCGCAGATTCGTTACATTTTCGATAATATAAATGTACACGTGAGAGGCTTAGAGACTTTGGGTATGCCTTCTGAGAAATATGGCAGTTTACTCATTCCAATCATTATGAATAGAATGCCCAAAGAAATAACGTCTCAAGTGGCTAGAAAAATTACACAGGAAGTTTGGCCTATCGGAGAAATTTTGGATATTATACGAAGTGAAATTGAAGTCAAAGAGTTTGCAGAAAAGGTTACAGTTGCAGAGAAAAAACAGGAAAGACAGAGCAACAACTTCTCAAAACCAATTCAAGCCACTACTCAGTCATTCATAGCAAACGAGGCAAGGAAATCTCCAATCTGTGTGTATTGTAATGGCGAACACTTGTCACTTTCTTGCACAAATGTAACAGATATCAAAGATCGAAAAAAGAAAATAGCAATTGCAAGGCTGTGTTTCATCTGCTTGAAGCCAGGACACTTGGCCAAGTCATGTTATGGAAACCGAAAATGTAGGAAATGCGGAGGTAAGCATCACCAGAGCATTTGTGAGAAGAAAATTGCTGAATCAGTTGAACCTCCTACTGCATCTCATCAAACAGCTCCAGAGTCTACTACTATAAATGCATCAGTACAAACGAAGGGTGATGTGTTAATGATGACGGCATCAGCATATGTGTATGGAGAGGATAGAGGAAAACGCAAGAAGACAACAGTTCTTTTGACAGCGGAAGCCAGAGAAGTTACGTTTCAGAAGAACTGAAAAAACATCTGAATCTCAAGGTAGACTCATCTGAGTCAATAAATCTCAACACTTTTGGTTCTTCTAAGTATAACAAAATAAAATTTGATTCTGTAACCGTAAACATTGAAGTAGAAGGTGGGGTTATACCGGTACATGCGCTTACCCACAACGTTATCTGCACCCCCCTCTCCTCGCGCGTAGACATAGGGCATTTTCCTTATTTGCAAGGCCTCAAGTTGGCTGACTGCTTTGACAATGGTAGCAGTAAACGCGTAGATATGTTAATAGGTCTTGATTCTTATTTTGATTTTGTACAGGAGATATCTTACGTGGTGGTGGCTCTGGTCCTATTGCTATTAAGAGCAAATTGGGCTGGATTCTATCCGGAAAAAGTGGTAGCAATGATAACGTTAATGAAACTGCTAATTTTGTATCTACTAATCTTATTATAGAAGGTTTTCCAGGAGAAAATTTTGAGAAGGAATCAAGGGACAAAGAATTGATTTCAACTCTGAGAGACTTTTGAAGCAAGAAGCATGTGGTCTGTATGACACAGAAGCCACAGCTGAAGAAGATAAACCCATAGAAAAGAACACAGTGAATTCGAACTTAGAAATTACCCACAATGGTGAAAGATACGAGGTAGGTTTACCTTTTAATTCTTCTTCGCTTGAATTGTTGCCTACAAATTATGATTTGTGTGCAGGGCGTCTTAAATCATTGCATAGGAAATTATCTGCTAATCCAGGACTGTTGCAGGAATACAATGGAATAATAAAGGAACAGTTAGAATCTGGTATCATTGAAAGGGTTGGTGAAAGGGTTGAAACCCCTCAAGAAAAACAGGAGCAGGCTCATTATCTAGCGCATCATTGCGTTGTGCGGGAAGATCACGACACTACAAAGGTCAGAATTGTCTTCGATGGTAGTGCTAAAGCAAGCAGCGACAAGCCATCTCTCAACGACTGCTTGGAACATGGAGATAATTTTATGCCTTATCTTTTTGATACCATAATTCGCTTTAGATCCCATTGTATTGGTTTTACGGGAGATGTCGCTAAGGCATTTCACCAAATCGGTATTAGGGAATCTGATAGAGATTTCCTACGTTTCCTATGGTTTGATGACATAAACAAGCCGGAACCCTCTATTGTGCAGTTTCGTTTTTGCCGTCTGCCTTTTGGATTGAAGCCCAGTCCTTCAATCCTCGGGGCAACGATTAATAAACATGTGTCTTTATTTCAGGAGAAGGAGCCTAAGGTTGTAAAATTTTACAGCGTATGTACGCAGACGATATGTCCTGCGGCGGAGAAACCCCTCAGGAGGTGAAAGAGATAGCTTCTAAAGCTAAGGATATTATGAGTAAAGGGGGCTTCAATCTTCGCAAATTCAAGTGTAATGATAAAACAGTGCTAACGGAAATTCGTAAGTTAGAAGGGATGGATGATCATTCCCAGGTGAATAATAGCAATGTTTTGGAAGACACGCAATCATTCATGCAGTCTTCAGTCGGTTTAGTGTCCAGTGACAGCGAGCATATGACTAAGGTGCTTGGAATAAACTGGGACAGCGAGCGAGATGAGTTTTTCTTTGATTTAAGTAGTTTAGCAGTGTTTGCTAAATCATTGCAGGCAACAAAACGTTCTGTTCTTAAGATAGCAGCTAAGATCTTTGACCCCCTCGGCTGTCTTAGCGTTTATTCTATTAACTTAAAGATTCTCTTTCAGCAACTATGTGCGCAGAAAGTATCGTGGGATGAGGAATTGCAGGGCGATGCTAGGAAACGTTACGATGAGCTTGTATCCGCATTGAATTCTATTGCAGGAATATGTATTCCACGTAGCTTATTTATAAGGGTAAGCAGGTATCGGATATTCAGCTCCATGCATTCTCCGACGCTAGTGAAGCTGCTTATGCCACTGTGGTCTATTTACGTGTTGTATACGAATCTGGGGAGGTCGATATTAAGTTCATTACATCTAAGGCTAAGGTTACTCCTATACAGAAGCAAAGTATCCCAAGACTTGAATTAATAGGGCAGCTTTGATGGCTAAGTTAGTCGACACAGTGCGCAGTGTATTACAAGATGAGTTGAACATGGCAGAACCAATCAAAACGTATTACTGGGTGGATTCAGCAGTCACTCTTTATTGGATAACGAAGAACAGATCGTGGAAAATATTCGTGCGACGTAGGGTAGACGGTATCCTAGCTCTGTCGTCTCGGGAGGATTGGTGCTTTTGCCCTGGGGTTCTTAATCCCGCAGATATGCCTTCACGTGGTAAATATGGAAAGGATTTTAGCAACAATCCATTATGGTGGGAAGGGCCCAACTTCCTCAAGTTACCTCCACAGGAATGGCCTAAGTTCGGCGAGGTAGGCAATTTTGAAGAAAGTACAGCTATCGTTGAAGAGATCTCAAATCCTCCTAGTATTACACATGCTATGGTAAGTTCGGTTGAGCAACAAGCATCTCTCACTAACATAGTAGACACCAAACGATTTAGCAGCAAGTCGAAACTGCTAAAGACTATTGGATGGGTATTACGGTTTGTAAACAACATCAAGGCTTCTGTACGCAAAGACAATTCTTTGCAAAAGGGCGAAACAATTAGCGTCGATGAAATGGAATATGCAGAACGGATTCTTGTAAAGGACATTCAAAGGAGGCCTTTCATGAAGAGCTCGAGTTCATAGAAGCAAAATCTACTAAGAGTAAGAAAGTCCCTTTGAAAGTGAATCAGTTTAATCTATTCGTTGACGATCATGGTGTGTTAAGGTGTCGGTCACGGTTAACGAATGCTTCTATTCCAGAGTCTGCAAAACGGCCGATATTGTTACCCTCAAATAGTTTCTATTCAGAATTAGTGAGCAGGGAAGCTCATGTTCAGGTAATGCATGATGGAGTGAGAGAGACGTTGAATTACACCAGACAAAAGTATTGGATTCTGAGAGGCAGAGAGTTAATCAAGAAGCAAGTTAGAAGGTGTGTCACTTGCAAGAAGTTAGAAGGTCTTCCGTTTAAGTTTAATGTCACACCAGAGCTTCCTATAGAGAGGGTTGATGACTGTGCCCCGTTTACGCATGTAGGGGTAGACTTCGCAGGGCCTCTTATTGTTAAGGAACTCCCAGGGAGACCTGAACGTAAATGTTATATTTGCCTTTTCACTTGTGCCACAAGTCGTGGCGTCCATTTAGAATTGGTTGAATCCTTAGATCTCGAATCTTTCATTAGAGCGTTTCGCAGGTTTACCGCACGAAGAGGTCTTCCTGCTACCTTTCTGTCTGATAATGCTAAAACCTTTCGAGCAATGTCCAAAGAGATTAGGACGCTCTTAAGATGTCCGAGACTAAATGAATTTCTTTCTTTAAAGGGTGTCCAGTGGAAATTCATTGCAGAAAGAAGTCCCTGGCAAGGTGGTATTTGGGAACGCATGGTAAGAAGCGTGAAACGCTGCCTAGTGAAGATTGTTGGCAGAGCAATGCTTAGTTACTTTGAGCTTGCTACTATTCTAGTCGAAATTGAGGGAGTTGTCAATGCGAGGCCCCTCACGTATGTTCATGACGACGTTGACGGTGTTTCATACCCATTAACTCCGTCGCATATGATAAATGGAAGGAATCTGTTTCAAAGGCCTGAAGACAGACATTACGAAATTGTCAGTACGTATGAGACCTTATCTAAACGGGCAAAGTATCAGCGTTATCTCTTATCAGCGTTCAGCAAGAGATGGAAAAGAGAATATTTAACGTGTCTTATGGAAGCTTATAAGGTAAGGCAAATTAATGATAAACCTTTGATATCTGTAGGTGATATTGTCATTTTAGTAGACGACCAGAAGAAACGATCCTTTTGGAAACTATCAAGAGTCACTGAGTTGATTCGTGGAAAAGATGGAAACATTCGGATAGCCAAGGTACAGGTGCCCACTGAGAAAGGTATAAAGGTTTTAACACGTTCTATTAAGCATCTTATTCCAGTTGAAGTATCTTCATCATTGTCAATGCAGTTATCTGACGATGAGACCAAGGCAAAGCAAGCGCATAAGGTTAAGGACAACCCCGGCGTCAGTGTAAGCGACCCTTTATCTTCTAGGCCCCGGCGCAGCGCAGCAGTTGTGGGTGAGTTATCTAGAAGAATAAATAATGTTAGTTAATTTCATGATTACTGTTGTATCTGATTCTTTTATGTTGAAGTTTAATGTTACTTTTATCTTTTATCAACTTGTATTAGTTGATTAGCTTTGTAATCAACCTGGGGAGTGTATTGTGAAGGTCACGTGTATTGAAAAGTAAAAGTAAAGCAAAAGTAAGATGCAAATGTAACGTTGACTTGTAAAGGTTTCAGTTTGACCTAAGAGTCACGCTCAGATTAGAATTCATGTAGACGAGCACGAGCTTGCAGAGTGTTAGAAGTAAGAGATATGTAGGTTGTGTTGTAAATAGATGAGTTCATTACAGTTTATTTATAACGTCGCCCTTTTATTGCCTTATTCCTGACCCTAAATACATTCAAATACGTGATGTTGAGATGCTAATAAGTAGCAAATAAGAACGCACGAGGATCCCTGAAGCGCGTCTTAAAGGACTTGCTTGGCAATGCGGCTGTCAAGTTTTTTAGTAGTCTGTTGCGCATGCGCTCTTCTTTGCTACTTAGACAATTGGTTGTCTTTAAACTTGTCACTGACCAACGAATCAAATAGAATTTTACGACAGGGGTAACTCCATACAGTACTAAACAAACAACAAATCCATTTGTTTCAGGCTGATCAGCTGTGCAAATCGTATCAAAGTCTTCCAGATAACATGGATCCAGCTGATGTGGCATTAATTTCGGCGAAATGGGGGTAAGCATCCATCCTGAATAACCCGTAACTAAACTGCAATGATCTTTGTCTCGTTATTTTTAGGGGTTTGTTATGGCTTTCTTGTATGGGTAATTTCAAGGATACTATAACGCCTTTTCACTTGAAGAGTTGATAAACACACCTTGTCTGTCTTTTATACTAATCCTTTCTACTTCTGTCCCCAAATTTTTTCCGAGTGCTTCTCTCTTCCTCTTTTCTCCACCACAACACCTTCTTCCTGATATTTAAGGCAATTATTTAATCAACTCTCTGCAACACGCGCCTCATTTCCCAAGTATAATAGAGTTTCACCTCTCGTATAACTCCGTTTACTCTGGTCCCTTCACAATGGTTTTGTATTTTGCTTACTTACTGTCGAGTCTCCCCAGTTATGATCAAATAACGAAAAATTCATCGTTAAGCTATTGAAATTAGTCTGCTGTGAAGATCGGGCTAAATCAATAACTCATGCTTTATATGTATAATAGATAATTCCTTCAAAAAGGACTCAGATTTCTGTAAAAAAAAAACTACTAGTATAACCCGAATTAGTGCCAGGCTCAACTTATTGTATTCTTTTGGGTACTTAATTCCAATGAGATTTATTTCAATAATTAAGGTGCCTCACGATTTTGTCGATACTTTAATTTGTAGCTAATCTGCTGGAAATCTAGTTCAGCTATAGACTCGCTACACAAGTCTATGCTATGCTCCTTAGAACGGATAGGTCGCTAATAACAGATTTTCCTGAGCTGCCCTCAACAACAGCAACATCAATTACAGCGAGGGTGGGGGGACAGGTGTAGCCAGTCTAATGCAGCTATCTCGATCTTTTCGAGCCGTTTGAATCTTTGAAATTTGCATTAAGTATTGTCTTTACTTCAGATTGTCACATACAGTAATATGTAGTTATTAGAAAAGTTATAGCTTGAAGCTCACTTAAATTACTTGCAGGCTGGATATATATTCTGAAGACCATGATATTGTATCTTTTCCTGGCAAAAGGCAGCTTATTTCCTTTCTATCATGGCTTGATTATGTCAATTCTCTTTGCAAAGAAGCACATCCAGTAAGCTTTTATATTCTTTATCAATAGTTTCTCGATTCATCTAGAGAATTAACAGAAATAATACCTCTTTATAGTGGCGATTTTTCAAGACATTTAACGATTGCAAAACAATTTTTGGGCTATTTTGGTTTGAAATTAAAGTATAAAGAAGTAAAGTTGCTGTTTTTATTCTGCTACTAGGCTAGCGTTATTCAGTCAACTTTTTCACTTTACCCCTGTTCTGCATCGCTGGATGCATATAGCTTATAGCAGGGTGAGTGACACACGATGTTCCTAGCTACCGATCAACCGATCAGGCACTCATTTATACACTTGGGTAGGGAGAGGAACATTTGTGTTAACGGCTTGCCCAATGTTGTTGTCTCTGCAACACAAGTGAAGAGATCGTGGTTTGAACCTACAACATTTTCGGTCTAAGTCCTGCAAACTAACCATTGCGCCACATAGACCAAAATTAAACACATTCCATAATAATATAACTTTACTATGAAACAACTATTAAACAGTTTTTAGAAAATTGTTGGGAGATTTGTCCAAATTTAAAGTTAGTTTTAAAAAAGATATTGAAGTTGACATTTTAATTCCTCTTTCTTCCATTTATAAAGAAATATCCACTATGAAAGAATAGCTTTCCCAAGAACAATTTTCTTAAAAATTTTCCTATCAAAGTACTTTGATTTTTTTGGGTTTCGGAAGATGAATGGAATGGATGCTTTGAGCATTCCCTACCAGGAATTTTCAATCAATATACCAGTTTACAGATAAATCACTTTATTTGTTTATTTTCAAGATGATTGCAAGAGGTCTTGGTGAAGCAATTCGTGATCGATTTCTGCTGTCACAGATGGAACCAAAGCTTCTACAGGCGTATGTATCTTAATCGTACCGAAATTATACTGATTTCATATAATTTGTCCTAGATGGATCAGGTATTGGTCTCAAGCATTTAGGACTGCTAACAAGCCACGTTTCAAGGCTTTTCTTGAAAAAGAGAAGTTACTTTACAGCGTTTCAAGCTTGTCGTAAAAGCAGAATATTTGATGAGCCATGTCTCACAACGTGACCAAACGGTCAAACAATTTATTTGTCAAGTTAAATTCCAGATTTTCGACCAACAACGTCTGATCATTTGACCATGGCCTTATCATTAAACTACCCATACTTTAATCTATATAATACGTTGGTTTAATCTTTGATAACTAAGAATTTAAAATTCATTGTAATCTCTCCTATTCACTAAAAAGTTGGTCTTTACTTACTAATTCAATAATCATGAAAATGAAATGAAATTTTTATTTCTTTTATTTTAAAGTTCCGAGACTGGAGTTATTACTACAACATCGATATTGAACAAATGCTTGAAAATGATTGATGCATCTGTCCTGTTACATGGTAAGTTCTTGAAGCTTGTATCTGTTATACTATTCTCATGAACGTGTGCCCGTAGTATACATGCATTGTAAATGATCCACAATCATGCTGTTATTAAGTATACCAGAATAAATTACATCTCCAAAATAATCATGAACCCTTTATGTATAGGGTGTAACCTTTGATAAATAGTTTCAGTAGCTAGTTTGTTTTCTTTAGTACTTGTTCATTCGCTATGCAGAGAGTACTCTTTCTTAGTGTTTCTTTGTAAAGTGGCAACCTGATGTTTCGTACGTATCTTTCGCCTCTCCTTTACTTTAGTAACTAAGTTATAAGTCCAGTCAACTTGCTATACACGAACACCTTCCGAACTATTACTGTGTCCGTGTCGATAAAGCGTCTGAGGGAGAAGTTAAGTTGAAAACTGTCATTCAAGGCGAATGAGTCCCATCCGTATTATTGATTTGTCCTGTCCGCTTTTAAGAGATGTCTGCTTAGAGACAGCTGGCTGTTGTTAGTTGAAGTAGCAGAACAGTAGACCACTATCTCATAAAGCAATGCCTAGATATTAGATATTGAGTTTTTTTTTGACAAATTTCGAAGAAAATTCAGAAATAGAGATTAGATGGGACTTACCTTGGAGAATCACCAAATTCAAACAACGTTGCCTTATGCAAGGCTCAATAATAAAGAAGTGAAGGCCTCTGCCATCAGGCTTAGACCTACAACCACCTTTAGGCTCTCCTGGGAATTTTATTTGGCTACATTAAGTGCTCTTTGCACAGCAGCGAAAATACTTCCCATTTCGTTACAGCTTGTGTGTTTTCAAATAAATAAGTTGCCACTAACTTTTCCTGCTACAAGTCACTTTAACATTTCACCTGTTTATATTGTAGAGTTTTCGCAGTTTCTTCTGGGTGAATTTGAGAGCAAGGAAATTGAAGGGCAAGAAAGTAGTCATAAACTTCGCAATATGCTGATTCAGAGAATTGATAATTTGTCTGACCAGGTAAGGACATTATAGTAGTGAGCCAGGTGCAGTGGCTTGGCCAGTTTCCTTAAACCTAGGGGAAAGACCAATAAGGTAGTTCTAAACATTCTAGACACATACGCTATTTCTTAAGAAATAACCACCTGCTATCGGGCTATGACCTTTTTAGGAGACGTAAAAGCTCGTAGTTAGGTATTCATGATCTTCAGTTTGCTATTGGCCCTATAACATTGTGACTTTTTACCATCGGAAAATGAATTTTTGAAAAGACCTAACCGCTTTGAGACTTTTTCACTGATATTGATCAATTACGATATCAATTTTTGAGAAGTGGGAAGACATGTAGCTACCCAAAATCCCCCTGTGGTGAAGCTACTATCCAGGTTAGGAGTTATTATCATATTTCCAAGTTATGAACTACTACTGTACTTTATATTATTTTCAAGAAAAGGAAAATTAACAGGCTATCCAACGGATCCAAAGATAACTTTGTTGAATATGAATGGATGAAACAAACAGTGAGAACAGCACAACACGGAAATGACAGAAAACACTCAAGAAAAACCATTCTAATAAATGCAATTCACTTTCGACAGCTTTTTTATGTCTTCTGAATGTATATTTCATTAAGATTTGTGTGTTCTTATATTTCAGATCTCCATCGAAACACTTAAATTGTTTGAAACACTTTTGAATCTACCACATGAGCCAATACTCACCAATTTGGTTTTGAGAAGCCTGAAGGACCGTTCCTATTTTGTGCAACCTGTTGCGACCAATGGACAAGCAACAAAAGAGGAAGCTTGTGGTACCCCGGAATCAGATAGTGATCAGAGCAGAGTGAAGGTGAATGGAAACGAAGCAAGTGAAGCAAACTCAAGCAATGACGAATTCCTCGACAAGCAGAAAATTGAGAAAATGGTTAATGGGTAAGAATATTGATCTTTTATTAGCTTACCTTATGGGAACAGCATGTGCCCCAGTACCTAAATGCTTGCACTTTATGCAATATGATTCAGTTATTTAAGTCAGTGATGTTAGCCTAAGCTGTATGATGTCAGCTATACCCAAAACAAATACTTGATTCTCCAACTTTTCAACAAATATTGGTTTCTGGTGATTTCTGAACACAAATTTTAGTTAAAATGGTGGAAAGTAGGAAACTTTCGAATCTGAAGGTTTACTCTAGCGGCCTGGCGACTGAATATTGTTGTTTAAGAATTTGATTTTTTGCTTATCAAAAAAGATTTGTACGTTTGGCCACATCGCTAAACATTGCTAGACATCAAAAATCTATTCTTGTATGACAAACAGAACATTTTTCATGTTTCTTAGCTCATCAAAGAATTTTCCTTCATGGGACCAAACGTTTGACCATTGCTTGTAAAGCAACATTCAAATGTTTCATCAACAATGCTTGATCGTTTAGGTCTAATTTTGCCAGGGCTTTCCGTCCCTATCATGCTAATTCCAATATTTTAAAGGCTAAAAAAATACATTAGAAATGTTCTAAACAATATAAGCCTTCTATTATCTTGAAGTGCTTCATCTTACCCTAGCCTCACGCTTACATAACTCTAACAGTGTCTTTAAAACACCATACATTGATACGCATATAGTTTTTTTTCATTCTTTACTTAATGTATGTCTTACAATAGCTGTACTGTATACTATAGCTAATAAATATCAACTATAAGGCCCTGGGGAAGCCATCAAACATTATTTGTCAAACAGGAGTTTGCTTATCAATCAACATTTGAATGTTTGGCCAGCTCATTAAAAATTCCTTGACAAGCAAAAAGGCTATATTTTAAAATAATTCAAGAACATATCTTGCTTCACGGTAGCAAAATTGGTCGATGAGCAATATTTTGTGCCTTGACCAAAGGTTAAAACATTTTTCTTGAGAAGCGAGTTTCAAATATTTGACAAACAATGTTTGATAGTTGGCCAGATCTTAGGCCTCTTTTGAAATAATGTGTTTGATTTTCTGTCGCAGGTTTCTAATGTTGCTTCCCGACTCGCTAAAAACATCAAGTTTGGCTGGTGATTCTGGCTATGACACCTATCTTCGTGATGCACATAAGCAGGTCCTGAAATTTTCTTTGTCTTTCAAAATTTCTTTATTCTTCATTGCGCCTGAACTTGCTCAAGTCCATTGTTACAAACCTCAGGCCACGATTTGAGAAAGTTGACATTTCAACTCAATATGTTAATTAAGAGCTCTGGCCAAATGATCCAACATTGTTTGTCAAACATTCTTAATTTGCTTATCAAGCAATGTTTGAGCCTTTGACAACGTCGTACGGTGTTATTATTTCTGACAGCGACACCCTCCCTTCAGCGTACGATTTTATTATTTATGACTGCAACACGCTCCCTTCAGCTTACTGTGTTCTTCGTTATGAGTGCAACACACTCCCTTCAGTGTACAGTATTGTTATTTATGACTGCGACACAATTCAGTTAGAACATGGAGGGAAAGGATGAGAGCAAAAAAAAAGATATAGAACAGTATGAAGTATCTAGGTGTCCTCGGACTGACTTGTTGGGATGCTGAGAGACCGACAGTACCCTTCAGGAAAGGCTTCATGCTCGGTTTGGCTGATATAAGCATAATGGTTTCACCGACTCCGCCATGAAGCTCGAGAGTTAGACCTCATGCAATATGTACTCGCAAGAGCTTGTGGTAGAACAACATCTATAGGGTCGAAGGATGTTGTAAGGGCCAGAAACTTGAATGTGGATATCAGCATTCTTTTTTGGACTTATTGCTCAAACAGTTTTTTTCTAGTGAAATCTCAAGATTGATCTACTAAATGCCCATTTGCGGAGTAACGAAGGTTCAGGGAAATCATGCGTACGGTGATATCATTTATGCCTGCGACGCGCTCGCTTCAGCCTACTGCATTTATATTTATGACTGCGCCCCGCTCCCTTCAGCGTACTGTATTTATATTTATGACTGCGCCCCCTCCCTTCAGCCTACTGCATTTATATTTATGACTGCCCCCTGCTCCCTTCAGCGTACTGTATTTATATTTATGACTGCGCCCCCCTCCCTTCAGCCTACTGGGTTTATATTTATGACTGCGCCCAACTCCCTTCAGCGTACTGTGTTTTTATTTATGACTGCGACACGCTCTCTTCAGCGTGCTGTATTTCTATTTATGACTGCGCCCCCTCCCTTCAGCCTACTGCATTTATATTTATGACTGCCCCCTGCTCCCTTCAGCGTACTGTATTTATATTTATGACTGCGCCCCCCTCCCTTCAGCCTACTGGGTTTATATTTATGACTGTGCCCCTCTCCCTTCAGCGTACTGTGTTTTTATTTATGACTGCGACACGCTCCCTTCAGCGTACTGTATTTCTATTTATGGCTGCGCCCCCCTCCCTTAAGCCTACTGTATTTATATTTATGACTGTGACACGCTCCCTTCAGCGTACTGTATTTATATTTATGACTGTGACACGCTCCCTTCAGCGTACTGTATTTATATTTATGACTGTGACACGCTCCCTTCAGCGTACTGTATTTCTATTTATGACTGTGACACGCTCCCTTCAGCGTACTGTATTTATGTTTATGACTGTGACACGCTCCCTTCAGCGTACTGTATTTATATTTATGACTGTGACACGCTCCCTTCAGCGTACTGTATTTATATTTATGACTGCGACACGCTCCCTTCAGCGTACTGTATTTCTATTTATGACTGCGACACGCTCCCTTCAGCGTACTGTATTTCTATTTACGACTACGCCCCCTCCCGTCAGCCTACTGCATTTATATTTATGACTGCGCCCCCCTCCCTTAAGCCTACTGTATTTATATTTATGACTGTGACACGCTCCCTTCAGCGTACTGTATTTATATTTATGACTGTGACACGCTCCCTTCAGCGTACTGTATTTATATTTATGACTGTGACACGCTCCCTTCAGCGTACCTTATTTCTATTTATGACTGCGCCCCCTGCCTTCAGCGTACAGTATTTATATTTATGACTGTGACACGCTCCCTTCAGCGTACTCAGCGTACTGTATCTATATTTATGACTGTGACACGCTCCTTCAGCGTACTGTATTTATATTTATGACTGTGACACGCTCCTTCAGCGTACTGTATTTATATTTATGACTGTGACACGCTCCTTCAGCGTACTGTATTTCTATTTATGACTGTGACACGCTCCCTTCAGGGTACTGTATTTATGTTTATGACTGTGACACGCTCCCTTCAGCGTACTGTATTTATATTTATGACTGTGACACGCTCCCTTCAGCGTACTGTATTTATATTTATGACTGCGACACGCTCCCTTCAGCGTACTGTATTTCTATTTATGACTGCGACACGCTCCCTTCAGCGTACTGTATTTCTATTTATGACTACGCCCCCTCCCGTCAGCCTACTACATTTATATTTATGACTGCGCCCCCCTCCCTTAAGCCTACTGTATTTATATTTATGACTGTGACACGCTCCCTTCAGCGTACTGTATTTATATTTATGACTGTGACACGCTCCCTTCAGCGTACTGTATTTATATTTATGACTGTGACACGCTCCCTTCAGCGTACCTTATTTCTATTTATGACTGCGCCCCCTGCCTTCAGCGTACAGTATTTATATTTATGACTGTGACACGCTCCCTTCAGCGTACTGTATCTATATTTATGACTGTGACACGCTCCCTTCAGCGTACTGTATTTATGTTTATGACTGTGACACGCTCCCTTCAGCGTACTGTATTTATATTTATGACTGCGACACGCTCCCTTCAGCGTACTGTATTTCTATTTATGACTACGCCCCCCTCCCTTCAGCCTACTGCATTTATATTTATGACTGTGCCCCGCTCCCTTCAGCGTACCGTATTTCTATTTATGACTGCGCCCCCCTGCCTTTAGCATACAGTATTTTCATTTATGACTGTGACACACTCCCTTCAGCGTACTGTATCTATATTTATGACTGTGACACGCTCCCTTCAGCGTACTGTATTTATATTTATGACTGTGACACGCTCCCTTCAGCGTACTGTATTTATATTTATGACTGCGACACGCTCCCTTCAGCGTACTGTATTTCTATTTATGACTGCGACACGCTCCCTTCAGCGTACTGTATTTCTATTTATGACTACGCCCCTCCGTCAGCCTACTGCATTTATATTTATGACGCCCCCTCCCTTAAGCCTACTGTATTTATATTTATGACTGTGACACGCTCCTTCAGCGTACTGTATTTATATTTATGACTGCGACACGCTCCCTTCAGCGTACTGTATTTCTATTTATGACTGCGACACGCTCCCTTCAGCGTACTGTATTTCTATTTATGACTACGCCCCCTCCCGTCAGCCTACTGCATTTATATTTATGACTGCGCCCCCCTCCCTTAAGCCTACTGTATTTATATTTATGACTGTGACACGCTCCCTTCAGCGTACTGTATTTATATTTATGACTGTGACACGCTCCCTTCAGCGTACTGTATTTATATTTATGACTGTGACACGCTCCCTTCAGCGTACCTTATTTCTATTTATGACTGCGCCCCCTGCCTTCAGCGTACAGTATTTATATTTATGACTGTGACACGCTCCCTTCAGCGTACTGTATCTATATTTATGACTGTGACACGCTCCCTTCAGCGTACTGTATTTATATTTATGACTGGGACACGCTCCCTTCAGCGTACTGTATTTATATTTATGACTGTGACACGCTCCCTTCAGCGTACTGTATTTCTATTTATGACTGTGACACGCTCCCTTCAGCGTACTGTATTTATGTTTATGACTGTGACACGCTCCCTTCAGCGTACTGTATTTATATTTATGACTGTGACACGCTCCCTTCAGCGTACTGTATTTATATTTATGACTGCGACACGCTCCCTTCAGCATACTGTATTTCTATTTATGACTGCGACACGCTCCCTTCAGCGTACTGTATTTCTATTTATGACTACGCCCCCCTCCCTTCAGCGTACCGTATTTCTATTTATGACTGCGCCCCCCTGCCTTTAGCATACAGTATTTATATTTATGACTGTGACACACTCCCTTCAGCGTACTGTATCTATATTTATGACTGTGACACGCTCCCTTCAGCGTACTGTATTTATATTTATGACTGTGACACGCTCCCTTCAGCGTACTGTATTTATATTTATGACTGCGACACGCTCCCTTCAGCGTACTGTATTTCTATTTATGACTGCGACACGCTCCCTTCAGCGTACTGTATTTCTATTTATGACTACGCCCCCTCCCGTCAGCCTACTGCATTTATATTTATGACTGCGCCCCTCCTTAAGCCTACTGTATTTATATTTATGACTGTGACACGCTCCTTCAGCGTACTGTATTTATATTTATGACTGTGACACGCTCCTTCAGCGTACTGTATTTATATTTATGACTGTGACACGCTCCTTCAGCGTACCTTATTTCTATTTATGACTCGCCCCTGCCTTCAGCGTACAGTATTTATATTTATGACTGTGACACGCTCCCTTCAGCGTACTGTATCTATATTTATGACTGTGACACGCTCCCTTCAGCGTACTGTATTTATATTTATGACTGGGACACGCTCCTTCAGCGTACTGTATTTATATTTATGACTGTGACACGCTCCTTCAGCGTACTGTATTTCTATTTATGACTGTGACACGCTCCCTTCAGCGTACTGTATTTATGTTTATGACTGTGACACGCTCCCTTCAGCGTACTGTATTTATATTTATGACTGTGACACGCTCCCTTCAGCGTACTGTATTTATATTTATGACTGCGACACGCTCCCTTCAGCATACTGTATTTCTATTTATGACTGCGACACGCTCCCTTCAGCGTACTGTATTTCTATTTATGACTACGCCCCCCTCCCTTCAGCCTACTGCATTTATATTTATGACTGCGCCCTCCTCCCTTAAGCCTACTGTATTTATATTTATGACTGTGACACGCTCCTTCAGCGTACTGTATTTATATTTATGACTGTGACACGCTCCTTCAGCGTACTGTATTTATATTTATGACTGTGACACGCTCCCTTCAGCGTGCCGTATTTCTATTTATGACTCGCCCCTGCCTTCAGCGTACAGTATTTATATTTATGACTGTGACACGCTCCTTCAGCGTACTGTATCTATATTTATGACTGTGACACGCTCCTTCAGCGTACTGTATTTATATTTATGACTGTGACACGCTCCTTCAGCGTACTGTATTTATATTTATGACTGTGACACGCTCCCTTCAGCGTACTGTATTTATATTTATGACTGTCACACGCTCCCGTCAGCGTACTATATTTATATTTATGACTGTGACACGCTCCCTTCAGCGTACTGTGTTTTTATTTATGACTGCGACACGCTCCCTTCAGCGTACTGTATTTCTATTTATGACTACGCCCCCCTCCCTTCAGCCTACTGCATTTATATTTATGACTGTGCCCCGCTCCCTTCAGCGTACCGTATTTCTATTTATGACTGCGCCCCCCTGCCTTTAGCATACAGTATTTATATTTATGACTGTGACACACTCCCTTCAGCGTACTGTATCTATATTTATGACTGTGACACGCTCCCTTCAGCGTACTGTATTTATATTTATGACTGTGACACGCTCCCTTCAGGGTACTGTGTTTTTATTTATGACTGCGACACCCTCCCTTCAGCGTACTGTATTTCTTTTTATGACTGCGCCCCCCTCCCTTAAGCCTACTGTATTTATATTTATGACTGTGACACGCTCCCTTCGGCATACCGTATTTATATTTATGACTGTGACACGCTCCCTTCAGCGTACTGTATTTCTATTTATGACTGCGACACGCTCCCTTCAGCGTACTGTATTTCTATTTATGACTACGCCCCCCTCCCTTCAGCCTACTGCATTTATATTTATGACTGCGCCCCCCTCCCTTGAGCCTACTGTATTTATATTTATGACTGTGACACGCTCCCTTCAGCGTACTGTATTTATATTTATGACTGTGACACGCTCCTTCAGCGTACTGTATTTATATTTATGACTGTGACACGCTCCCTTCAGCGTACCGTATTTCTATTTATGACTCGCCCCTGCCTTCAGCGTACAGTATTTATATTTATGACTGTGACACGCTCCTTCAGCGTACTGTATCTATATTTATGACTGTGACACGCTCCCTTCAGGGTACTGTATTTATATTTATGACTGTGACACGCTCCTTCAGCGTACTGTATTTATATTTATGACTGTCACACGCTCCCGTCAGCGTACTGTATTTATATTTATGACTGCGACACGCTCCTTCAGCGTACTGTATTTATATTTATGACGCGACACGCTCCCTTCAGCGTACTGTATTTCTATTTATGACTACGCCCCTCCCTTCAGCCTACTGCATTTATATTTATGACTGTGCCCGCTCCCTTCAGCGTACCGTATTTCTATTTATGATTTCGCCCCCTGCCTTTAGCATACAGTATTTATATTTATGACTGTGACACACTCCCTTCAGCGTACTGTATCTATATTTATGACTGTGACACGCTCCCTTCAGCGTACTGTATTTATATTTATGACTGTGACACGCTCCCTTCAGGGTACTGTGTTTTTATTTATGACTGCGACACGCTCCCTTCAGCGTACTGTATTTCTTTTTATGACTGCGCCCCCTCCCTTCAGCCTACTGCATTTATATTTATGACTGCCCCCTGCTCCCTTCAGCGTACTGTATTTATATTTATGACTGCGCCCCCCTCCCTTCAGCCTACTGGGTTTATATTTATGACTGTGCCCTCTCCTTCAGAGTACTGTGTTTTTATTTATGACTGCGACACGCTCCTTCAGCGTACTGTATTTCTATTTATTTATTTCGCCCCCCTCCCTTAAGCCTACTGTATTTATATTTATGACTGTGACACGCTCCTTGGCGTACTGTATTTATATTTATGACTGTGACACGCTCCTTCAGCGTACTGTATTTATATTTATGACTGTGACACGCTCCTTCAGCGTACTGTATTTCTATTTATGACTATGACACGCTCCTTCAGCGTACTGTATTTATGTTTATGACTGTGACACGCTCCCTTCAGCGTACTGTATTTATATTTATGACTGCGACACGCTCCTTCAGCGTACTGTATTTCTATTTATGACTACGCCCTCCCTTCAGCCTACTGCATTTATATTTATGACTGTGCCCGCTCCTTCAGCGTACCGTATTTCTATTTATGACTGCACCCCCTGCCTTCAGCGTACAGTATTTATATTTATGACTGTGACACGCTCCTTCAGCGTACTGTATCTATATTTATGACTGTGACACGCTCCCTTCAGCGTACTGTATTTATATTTATGACTGTGACACGCTCCTTCAGCGTACTGTATTTATATTTATGACTGCGACACGCTCCTTCAGCGTACTGTATTTCTATTTATGACTGCGACACACTCCTTCAGCGTACTGTATTTCTATTTATGACTACGCCCCTCCCGTCAGCCTACTGCATTTATATTTATGACTCGCCCCCTCCTTAAGCCTACTGTATTTATATTTATGACTGTGACACGCTCCCTTCAGCGTACTGTATTTATATTTATGACTGCGACACGCTCCCTTCAGCGTACTGTATTTCTTTTTATGACTGCGCCCCCCTCCCTTAAGCCTACTGTATTTATGTTTATGACTGTGACACGCTCCCTTCAGCGTACTGTATTTATATTTATGTCTGTGACACGCTCCCTTCAGCGTACTGTATTTATATTTATGACTGTGACACGCTCCCTTCAGGGTACTGTATTTATATTTATGACTGTGACACGCTCCCTTCAGCGTACTGTATTTCTATTTATGACTGTGACACGCTCCCTTCAGCGTACTGTATTTATATTTATGACTGTGACACGCTCCCTTCAGCGTGCTGTATTTATATTTACGACTGTGACACGCTCCCTTCAGCGTACTGTATTTCTATTTATGACTACGCCCCCCTCCCTACAGCCTACTGCATTTATATTTATGACTGTGCCCCGCTCCCTTCAGCGTACTGTATTTCTATTTATGACTGTGACACGCTCCCTTCAGCGCACTGTATTTATATTTATGACTGTGACACGCTCCCTTCAGCGTACTGTATTTCTATTTATGACTGTGACACGCTCCCTTCAGCGTACTGTATTTATGTTTATGACTGTGACACGCTCCCTTCAGCGTACTGTATTTATGTTTATGACTGTGACATGCTCCCTTCAGCGTACTGTATTTCCATTTATGACTGCGACACGCTCCCTTCAGCGTACTGTATTTCTATTTATGACTACGCCCCCTCCCTTCAGCCTACTGCATTTATATTTATGACTGCGCCCTCCTCCCTTAAGCCTAATGTATTTATATTTATGACTGTGACACGCTCCCTTCAGCGTACTGTATTTATATTTATGACTGTGACACGCTCCCTTCAGCGTACTGTATTTATATTTATGACTGTGACACGCTCCCTTCAGCGTACCGTATTTCTATTTATGACTGCGCCCCCTGCCTTCAGCGTACAGTATTTATATTTATGACTGTGACACGCTCCCTTCAGCGTACTGTATCTATATTTATGACTGTGACACGCTCCCTTCAGCGTACTGTATTTATATTTATGACTGTGACACGCTCCCTTCAGCGTACTGTATTTATATTTATGACTGTGACACGCTCCCTTCAGCGTACTGTATTTATATTTATGACTGTCACACGCTCCCGTCAGCGTACTGTATTTATATTTATGACTGTGACACGCTCCCTTCAGCGTACTGTGTTTTTATTTATGACTGCGACACGCTCCCTTCAGCGTACTGTATTTCTATTTATGACTACGCCCCCCTCCCTTCAGCCTACTGCATTTATATTTATGACTGTGCCCCGCTCCTTCAGCGTACCGTATTTCTATTTATGACTCGCCCCCTGCCTTTAGCATACAGTATTTATATTTATGACTGTGACACACTCCCTTCAGCGTACTGTATCTATATTTATGACTGTGACACGCTCCCTTCAGCGTACTGTATTTATATTTATGACTGTGACACGCTCCCTTCAGGGTACTGTGTTTTTATTTATGACTGCGACACGCTCCCTTCAGCGTACTGTATTTCTTTTTATGACTGCGCCCCCCTCCCTTAAGCCTACTGTATTTATATTTATGACTGTGACACGCTCCCTTCCGCATACCGTATTTATATTTATGACTGTGACACGCTCCCTTCAGCGTACTGTATTTCTATTTATGACTGCGACACGCTCCCTTCAGCGTACTGTATTTCTATTTATGACTACGCCCCCCTCCCTTCAGCCTACTGCATTTATATTTATGACTGCGCCCCCCTCCCTTGAGCCTACTGTATTTATATTTATGACTGTGACACGCTCCCTTCAGCGTACCGTATTTCTATTTATGACTGCGCCCCCTGCCTTCAGCGTACAGTATTTATATTTATGACTGTGACACGCTCCCTTCAGCGTACTGTATCTATATTTATGACTGTGACACGCTCCCTTCAGGGTACTGTATTTATATTTATGACTGTGACACGCTCCCTTCAGCGTACTGTATTTATATTTATGACTGTCACACGCTCCCGTCAGCGTACTGTATTTATATTTATGACTGCGACACGCTCCCTTCAGCGTACTGTATTTATATTTATGACTGCGACACGCTCCCTTCAGCGTACTGTATTTCTATTTATGACTACGCCCCCCTCCCTTCAGCCTACTGCATTTATATTTATGACTGTGCCCCGCTCCCTTCAGCGTACCGTATTTCTATTTATGACTGCGCCCCCCTGCCTTTAGCATACAGTATTTATATTTATGACTGTGACACACTCCCTTCAGCGTACTGTATCTATATTTATGACTGTGACACGCTCCCTTCAGCGTACTGTATTTATATTTATGACTGTGACACGCTCCCTTCAGGGTACTGTGTTTTTATTTATGACTGCGACACGCTCCCTTCAGCGTACTGTATTTCTTTTTATGACTGCGCCCCCTCCCTTCAGCCTACTGCATTTATATTTATGACTGCCCCCTGCTCCCTTCAGCGTACTGTATTTATATTTATGACTGCGCCCCCCTCCCTTCAGCCTACTGGGTTTATATTTATGACTGTGCCCCTCTCCCTTCAGAGTACTGTGTTTTTATTTATGACTGCGACACGCTCCCTTCAGCGTACTGTATTTCTATTTATGACTGCGCCCCCCTCCCTTAAGCCTACTGTATTTATATTTATGACTGTGACACGCTCCCTTCGGTGTACTGTATTTATATTTATGACTGTGACACGCTCCCTTCAGCGTACTGTATTTATATTTATGACTGTGACACGCTCCCTTCAGCGTACTGTATTTCTATTTATGACTATGACACGCTCCCTTCAGCGTACTGTATTTATGTTTATGACTGTGACACGCTCCCTTCAGCGTACTGTATTTATATTTATGACTGCGACACGCTCCCTTCAGCGTACTGTATTTCTATTTATGACTACGCCCCCCTCCCTTCAGCCTACTGCATTTATATTTATGACTGTGCCCCGCTCCCTTCAGCGTACCGTATTTCTATTTATGACTGCACCCCCCTGCCTTCAGCGTACAGTATTTATATTTATGACTGTGACACGCTCCCTTCAGCGTACTGTATCTATATTTATGACTGTGACACGCTCCCTTCAGCGTACTGTATTTATATTTATGACTGTGACACGCTCCCTTCAGCGTACTGTATTTATATTTATGACTGCGACACGCTCCCATCAGCGTACTGTATTTCTATTTATGACTGCGACACGCTCCCTTCAGCGTACTGTATTTCTATTTATGACTACGCCCCCTCCCGTCAGCCTACTGCATTTATATTTATGACTGCGCCCCCCTCCCTTAAGCCTACTGTATTTATATTTATGACTGTGACACGCTCCCTTCAGCGTACTGTATTTATATTTATGACTGTGACACGCTCCCTTCAGCGTACTGTATTTCTTTTTATGACTGCGCCCCCCTCCCTTAAGCCTACTGTATTTATATTTATGACTGTGACACGCTCCCTTCAGCGTACTGTATTTATATTTATGTCTGTGACACGCTCCCTTCAGCGTACTGTATTTATATTTATGACTGTGACACGCTCCCTTCAGCGTACTGTATTTATATTTATGACTGTGACACGCTCCCTTCAGCGTACTGTATTTCTATTTATGACTGTGACACGCTCCCTTCAGCGTACTGTATTTATATTTATGACTGTGACACGCTCCCTTCAGCGTGCTGTATTTATATTTACGACTGTGACACGCTCCCTTCAGCGTACTGTATTTATATTTATGACTGCGACACGCTCCCTTCAGCGTACTGTATTTCTATTTATGACTACGCCCCCCTCCCTACAGCCTACTGCATTTATATTTATGACTGTGCCCCGCTCCCTTCAGCGTACTGTATTTCTATTTATGACTGTGACACGCTCCCTTCAGCGTACTGTATTTATATTTATGACTGTGACACGCTCCCTTCAGCGTACTGTATTTCTATTTATGACTGTGACACGCTCCCTTCAGCGTACTGTATTTATGTTTATGACTGTGACACGCTCCCTTCAGCGTACTGTATTTATGTTTATGACTGTGACATGCTCCCTTCAGCGTACTGTATTTATATTTATGACTGCGCAAAAATAGCAACGCTGTAGCAATGTCCGAAGGACGCTGATGATGATGATAATAACGATGAAGATGATGATAATAATGACGAAGATGACGAAGAAGACAAAATGATAAGAATGATGATTATGTTCATGGCTATGACGATGATGATGATGATGATGATAATGATGATGATGATAATGATGATGATGATACGTGGTCATGTTGAAGAGGACAATGATGATCACCGTCTTCAACATGATCATCATCGTCTTCAACACGATCATCATCTTCTTAAACAATGATGATCATTTTGAAGACGATGACTGGTGATGGTGATGATGATGATGATGATGATGATGATGGTGATCCATAATGATGATAATGCGAATGATGACATTGATGATCAGATGAACCTTTCCTGGAAGAATCCCAAAACTTTGAATCGAAAATCGAAATTCTGTAGTTACGTATACTGTACTAATCAATTCGAACTCATCGGTTAAACTGTGTATGTAACAAATGAGTCCGTTCAGTGCACCGAAGCCTGTAATCTTCGTTTCAAATGATGAATTAAATTCTAGAACCTTCAAAAGCTATCATAAGAATTCGCATACTATGCAGATGACTATATTCGATCATTAGTAGCACTTAGAAGAATTGATTGCCAACTTTGAGTCATTCATTTTCAGATGATTCTCGAAGCCGCAAACTGTTTTGCAAAAATTCTTCTGTTTAACTTGGCCACAATTTCTACTGCGTCACAATCTCCTCCTCTCTTCAGCACGAAAATATCTTATACCTGAGACGACTTCTAGAAACTTCTGACAATAACAACCCAATCAAATTGTATGAAAATATTTCAAAACAAAAAATCAAATCAAATTAGATTCGAGCAACATTTTGCAATATTGTAGTCAAACCTTTTTTTCTAAGCTCGACCGAGCCGGCTTTTTTGCGAGAAAATCATGGTGTCAAATTTTTAGTTTCGAAAATCTTGATGTTAGAATGTTCCTGCATAGTGGATCGAACTCACAACCCTTAGCCCAAAAATCAAGCGCATTATTCCACTGCGCAAGATGAAGATGATGATGATGATGACTTTGAAAAGGATGATAATGACCATAATGATCATGCTAAAGACGATCATGATGATGAATATAATGCTCGACGACGACGACAACGATGATGATGATCACGTTGAAGACGAAAATGATCATCATCGTCTTCAACATGATCATCATCTTCTTCACAATGATTGGTGATTTTGATGATGATGGTGTTGATGATAATGATCCATTATGATGATGTTTTGATTGTTGACAATGTGATCAGATGAATCTTTCCTGGAAGAATCCCAAAACTTTGAATCGAAAATAGAAAACCTCTAGTAACGTATATGTACTAATAAATTTGAACTCATAGGTTAAACTGTGTGACAAATAACTCCCTTCAGTGCACCGAAACCTGTAATCTTCGCTTCAAATGATGAATTTAATTCTAGAATCTCCAAAAGCTATCATAAGAATTCGCATACTATGCATATGACTATATTCGATAATTAGTAGCACTTTGAAGAGTTGATTGCCAACTTTGAACCATTTATTTTCAGATGATTCTCGAAGCCGCAAACTATTTTGAAAAAATTTCTTCTGTCTAACTTGGCAACAATTTCTACTGCGCCACAATCTCCTCCTCTCTTCACACGAAAATATCTTACATGTAAGAGGACTTCTAGAAACCTCTCAGAATAACAACCCAATCCAAAATTGTATAAAAATATTTCAAAATGAAAAATAAAATCAAATTAGATTTGAGCAACATTTTGCAAATTGTAGTCAAACCTCTTTTTGAAGCCCGACCGAGCCAGCTTTTTTGCGAGAAAATCTTGGTGTCAAATTTTTAGTTTCCTGCATCGTGGATCGAGCTCGCAACCCTTAGCGCAGCAAACAAGCGCATTATTCCACTGCGCTACAATAACAGTTCATACTAATTGATGTTTTTGGCAAGCAATTGCAATTTGTTAATTATGCCCACTAACGACAACACTTAACGGCGATTTCAAAGTTTAATTCCTATCATTTGTGGTTTATCTTTTGTTACGCGGTTTGGCAGGAAAAAGCGTCTATATGCCTACCTACCTATTTATACATGCGTTCCACGACACCCTCTTAATATGTCCTTCGGACATAAAAACTTGAATATGAAGGCGCTTTTTTGAGATCAATTTTTAAAAGATTAAAAGGAATGTTAGATCAGGTATTATTTTGCTTTTAATTATTTAGACACCATTGCCATGTCAGTTCACAAGAACAGCTTTTCAGGTTAAAGATAGACTAGGAGTTAAAAACATCTACGAGAAAGGATGCAATATTAAAGTAACAATAGAAGAAACCATCTAGCGATTTATACATAGCTGTCGCTGTTTTGCTTCCAATAATATCATTTAAAGTTGGCCAGTTTAAATTTTGTATTAGTGCTTTAGCAGAAGTATCATCGACTACGTTAGGGTACTGACTGCCAACTCTCTGCATTTATCAACAGTAAAAAACTTGTGTATATAATAGTATCTTAAGAATAATTGCCAAATTTCTGCATTAAGCAAGATAAAGTCAAGGGTATTGGCAATGACGTCGTGAATTTTGTCCAGATGTATCAAAGAAGCTGTACAAAAATTATGTTGGTACAGCGTCAACTGTTATTGATAGTTCATAGTCTTGACCATCAGTAACCAAGTCTTTACAATTGCCTTGAACGTTTTACCATTTCGAGCTGATTTTATTTCAGCAGGAACAAAGTTTCACATTTTTGGCCCTTGAAAATCCAATGATTTAATTCCGTAGTTGGTAGCTCTAACCTTTGCCATTTCTACCGGCTTAGATATACGCAGATCATGACCAGTTACCGTGGTTGAGAAAGTGTCTTTCATGAAAGAAGGAATTGAGGCTGTTCAGTGTCTTATAAGCTTCAAGTGCCAGAGGCCTAACCGATTGAACATAAACGCTTGTTTCTTCGGTGCAAGCAGAACTATATATTATGATGCATAGTCAGAGTATGTTAGATTAATTGACAATAATTGAAATGACAGAGAATGAAGGAGTTCGTAATAATCTTCTCCTCTCTATCGCCTATACGATTTGCTAGGTGTTTTTAATGAATTCAACATTCCATTTCTTGCAAATTTTATCAATTTGAAGTTGAAATTTTAAGTTTTCATCTCCTTCTACACCTAGTAGAATCACATTATTCTCGATGTTAAACAAGATCTATTTCCCTTTCAGCCGTACGATGTCAATTTAATTGTTACTGCAATATTATCGCATCTGGCACAATTTCCACATCCACAACTTCATGAATACCTTCTTGATCATACATTGTCTGTCTGTTCAGAATACGATACGTTACATCGAATTCTACAAAAGGTATATAATCTATTGTTGTGTCATTCTTTCACAAGCTTTTCCCTAATAAATAAACATTGCTTTATTGCAAATTATATAATGGAATTTTGTATCTATTCTTAATGATACTTAAACTATTTTTACGGCATCCTTTTGCAAGCTTTTCTCTCGTGTATAATATACACTGCTTTATTGCAAAGTATATAATAATATATATGTATGTATGTATCTACTGAAAATACGCGGAAGCACCAGCTTTTTTGCAGAAGGAGGAGCAAGTGAATGCGATAACCCAAGTTTTAAAGTAACTCTGTGCTTCTAATTTTGTAGATATGCAACGACCTTAGTTCAAGAGCGGAGAGGATACCATACTTCCAACAGAATTTATTAAGTGTAAGAAAGAGACTGATGGGGATGAGCAGTAAACCCCTGAAGTGAGTAACCTGCATTAGTTGATTTTCATTTATAACTACGTTCATTTTTTAGCCTCTTCACTGTTAATATTCGGTTGTTTGAATAGCCTAGCAAAGCATCTTTTATCCCCTAAAACCGACTGTCATTCACGTTCAGTTATTTTAAGGGATAAGCGTTTCAGCTGCGGCCTTAGATCCTCTTGAGAGATGCTGGTTGGTGGGAGGGTATCAAGATTGATATGACGAAACGTGAAACTGATATGGCATGGTGTGATATTAGTCTTATCGAAAATGATATTCTTGTGGCCTTGCATGCTGATTAATTTGTATCTTCGTAGTTGGACCTATGTTTAAAAGCTTTACTATCAAAGATCTAAGTTCTTGTGGTCCTGCATATTGATTACTTTGTATCTTAGTAGATTGACTCGTGTTTACAAGCTTACTAACAATAATAATCAATTGTCTTGTGGCCCTGCGTTTTGATTAATTTGTATCTTGGTAGTTGGACTTATGTTTACAAGCTTTCTATCAAAAATTTCTATTCTTGTGGCCCTGCATGTTGATGAACTTGTATCTTGGCAGTTGGACCTCTGTAATTCCGAGCCCAGGACTAATCAATCGACTTTCACTTTTCCCCTGGTCTTGATGCATTTTGCATTAGGAAGGTTGAACTTCACGTGGCGTTCATAACTTCTGACCCATTAAATAGCTACAAATAGCTGCCTCAGACTTTGACTCGCGTAAACAAATACATAACTGATCTGTTGTTTTCCTGTGCGACTTGTTTCATAACCTTCCCCATTATCTCAACTAATGCTCTGTAAGGTTGGTACCTGTCCTAAGGTACCGAAACGCATGCAGTTAGGCTCATATCGCATGAGCACAAATTCGTATTCGGCCTATATGAATAATTTTACCAGCCCCCCCCATCCTCAAATGCCAGACGCGTTTCGCTCTTATTGGAGCTCATCAGTGACATGTGTGAGAATCGAACCGGGGTTTATTGCGTGAGAAGCTCAAGTGCTTATCACACGACCACCGTAGCTGGGCTGACTGGTGAGTAACTGCGTGAGTTTTAGACTCGTATCACACGAGTACCGAAGTCTTGCATATTACTATGTAAGGTTGGTACCTGGCCTGAGGTACCGAAACGCATGCAGTTAGGCTCATATCGCATAAGCACAAATTCGTATTCGGCCAATATGAATAATTTCACCACCCGCCCCATTCTCAAATACCAGACGCGTTTCGCTCTTATTGGAGCTCATCAGTGACATGTGTGAGAATCGAACCGGGGTTTATTGTGTGAGAAGCTCAAGTGCTTATCACACGACCACCGTAGCTGGGCTGACTGGTGAGTAACTGCGTGAGTTTTAGACTCGTATCACACGAGTACAGAAGTCTTGCATATTACTATGTAAGACTAATGCTCTGTAACACCTAACATTATGATATTACGTAGTGTTTAACAACAACAAATTTCGACCCCTAAAGTATAAAATTTAATTTTTTAAATTCCTTATTTAGCGTATCAAATGAAGACATGATGGAATCAGTAATAATCTTGGAAGAATTTTGTAAGGTAATGCTTTGCATTATAAATTGTGTTGCTTGCCTTCTATTTTCTGATTTGGGCCTTGCCCACACAATCAGATTTATCGTTTGGCCATGTCGTAAAATATTTTTCTTTTAACATTATTTGCTTGCATCTAGCGAAAAATGTTTTTAAAATTTTCAAATGCATTCCTTGGCTGGAATCCGATACGAATTGAATCCGGTATCGTGTGAAGGGGGCCTAATTCTGCTTGTCAAGCAATGTATTGTGACGTGGCAAAACACTGCTTGACAAGCAGATTCCAAATTTATGACAAACCATGTTTGCTTATTTGGCCAGGGCCTTAGGTATCTAAATGCGTCAGACCTGAGGCCTTGCTAGATGCGAAATAACACTTATAAAACCTTATGTTAATTGTCTTACCAATCCTTTTTGTCCTTCTTTTCCAACCATGCTTTTCCTGCAAAAATTGCCATGGTTCAGATAATGGCTATGTCTTATGACTGTGTAGAGTAACGTACATGATGGTTTGCTTGTTTTATTTGTATTGTATAAGGGTTGACTCTCAGTAACTCGAAGACAGGTTAGGTCGAAATCCTCGTCAACTCAAACAAATATCTGATGCCCTTATTTTCCAGTTCTTAATACACAGACGCCACATTTCCAACTCAAATCCCCGTTACTTGGAACAAATTTTAGATCTCCTTAAAGGCTCAAGTTATCTACGTTTAGGCCTATCTACAATTTGTTTATGCCAAATAAAATACCATGTTTCATTATCGTTTTAGGAATTGGCAGCAATAGCTTTCGTGAAGGCAACATCATGACAAACATGCTGTACTAGAATACCTACCGATTTTCTTAGGAAGCAGAAATGCACTTCCAAGTTATTATCCGCATTGAAACACTGAGTATCGGACATTCTGAAGAACTGCAATATCTCCAATAGACCATATGTAAAATAAACTCGATATAATCTTACCATCTAGCTAAAAGAACTATATGTATAGCCTTTCTAAATTGAACATTTCCGTTTTTCTTCCCATTGTAAACTTATCTGAAGAGAACAGTATCTAGGGTAAAGTTATTAGACTGAAATTGCAATAATACCTCGCAAAAAGACTTAATTGTATTTTAGGGTTAAGCCCTTCGTGAAAATCAAGAAACTCTACTTGAATTCATAAGAAGGTCAACTAAAACCTAACAAACAGTCCTAGTACAACTATGTTTTCAAGGTAATACAACTTAAACGTTCTTACAAAAAATGCCTGTATAGAAGGTTATAAACCATTACTATGGGATCAATTTTGCTCTTTATTCAATATGTCATTCCAATATATAAAAAGATTATTATTATTATTATAACAAGGTTTAAAGATATATTATCTTTAGGATTAACACTAAGATGTCTATCCCTTGAAAAAGATCCAATTTTGATCATATCAACCAAAGAGTTATTATCAGCTTTTCGTATTGCCATATAACCAACAAGTTGAGGCTCATCAGGAATTTTAGAGAGAAAATGGCCTAAGACGTTCTTGAACACATCCAGCGATACCCCCACTCAAGTCCCTAAGATGTTTAGGTAGTAGATTAAACAGCTTTGGACCCTGGATGCAGAAACTTCCTTCTATTAATCAACATATCTTATATTGTCCAACAATTCTTCTGATCTGACACCCTGATGGCAGCCTTAAGTATTTTAGAACATTCACTTTATGTGTGATATAGATAAGTAACGAATAACGACATTTTGTTAGGTAAGACACTACACTTCCAGCAATTTGTTTAATGAATGTCTGTATAATATGAGTTGTTTAACTTACGATGTCAAATCATTCTATATGTAAGCAGAACCTTTTGCATTCTGCAATATAAGTTCTGTTATGATCCTAAAGCTAATTTCATGGTATAGAAATAAGACCCTATCCTCTAAAATTTAGGCTAAGACCTTATTAACCTCAACTCCACTAACATCTCTCACTTCGTTTGTAAGTAAGCTACCATCTTTTTGCGAGGTTTACTATATTAAACAATTTGTTATATTCTAAACAATTAAACTGCTGTAATCTTCAATTTTACATCTAATTGACGCTCATCACTCAGCTAAATGAAAATTTTTATTGTATTTTTACCAATAAATATCGCAGATGTTTTGAGACATGCCATGGAAAATCCTTATATTGTGATATATTTATTGCAGCTTTGGCGTATTTTTGGTATGCAGCAAAGCAAAATTATGCACCAATTTTGAGCGGCTATATTAGCTAAGGCAAAATGGCCAAAAAATGGCCTTAATTCATGGTTTTCAAAATAACTCGATATATTCAAAGATCACCTGGGGGAACTATAAGAGGGCTTTGAGCCTTTTTTCACTATCGTTTTGGAAGAACAAGACAACGTGAGATTCACTTACTATCTATCGCACTCCCTGCTTGAATAACAGTTATTTCATCCTTCCTATAATCGCCTTGAATAGCCTCTACGGGATATAAAAAGTGTTTTGCATCAGAATAGGGCCAATTAGAGAAACAAAATTAGGCTCCAAATCCCCTCCAAATATCGCAAAAAGGCGAGTTTATAGACTTGCAACATTGCCAAAAAATCTGCCAAAATTAGGGGTCTTGAAAACACCTTTTTTCTCTACAAATAGTTATCAAATAGGGGATAAACAAGAAGCTTCTGTTTCATATAAAGTCCAATTACGGAAAAAAGGATACCTTCAAAGAATCGCAAAACAGGCAAATTTATGGCCTTGCTAAGTGGCCAAAAATCGGGGCAAAATCAAGGGCTTTGAAACTCCTCCTTCTCCAAAACTAGTTATAAAACTCTACTTAAAACCCCCCTGAATAGCCTCTAGAGGGTAAATAAAGACTTTGTCTAGAATATTAAGTCAAATAAGGGAGAAAAAATTACCCTCGAAAATCGGGCGAAATCAGGGGCTTTGAAAACTTTATTTTTTCTCCAAAAATAATTATAAAAACCTACTAAATACCCATTGAATAGCCTCTAAGAGGTTGGTAAAGTATTTTTCTGTCATATTAGGTCCAATTAGGGAGAAAAAATGAACCTCAAAAAATCGCCAAAAAGGCAAGTCTATAGCCTTGCTAAATGCCCAAAAATCGGGGAAAATCAGCGGTTTTGAGAACTTTATTTTTTCTCCAAAAATAACTATAAAAACCTTCTAAAAACCCCCGGAATGGCTTCTAGGGGCTTATAAAAGTATTTTTCTTATATATTTGGTCCAATTAGGGAGAAAAAATTACCCTCAAAAAATCGCCAAAAAGGCAAGTCTATAGCCTTGCTAAATGCCCAAAAATCGGGCAAAATCAGGGGTTTTGAAAACTTTATTTTTTCTCCAAACAAAAATATAAAAACCTTCTAAAAAACCCCTGAATAGCTTCTAGGGGCATATAAAAGTACTTTTCTTATATATTAGGTCCAATTAGGGAGAAAAAATGACCCTCAAAAAATCGCCAAAAAGGCAAGTCTATAGCCTTGCTAAATGCCCAAAAATCAGGCAAAATCAGGGTTTTGAAAACTTTATTTTTTCTCCAAAAAAACTATAAAAACCTTCTTAAAACCCCCTGAATTGCTTCTAGGGGCTTATAAAAGTATTTTTCTGTTATAATAGGTCCAATTAGGGAGAAAAAATTACCCTCAAAAAATCGCCAAAAAGGCAAGTCTATAGCCTTGCTAAATGCCAAAAAATCGGGCAAAATCAGGGGTTTTGAAAACTTTATTTTTTCTCCAAAGGAAACTATAAAAACCTTCTAAAAACCCCCTGAATAGCTTCTAGGGGCTTATAAAAGTATTTTTCTGTTATATTAGGTCCAATTAGGGAGAAAAAATGACCCTCAAAAAATCGCCAAAAAGGCAAGTCTATAGCCTTGCAAAATGCCCAAAAATGAGGCAAAATCAGTGGTTTTGAAAACTTTATTTTTTCTCCAAGAATAACTATAAAAACCTTCTAAAAACCCCTTGAACTGCTTCTAGGGGCTTATAAAAGTATTTTTCTGTTATATTAGGTCCAATTAGGGAGAAAAATGACCCTCAAAAAATCGCCAAAAAGGCAAGTCTATAGCCTTGCTAAATGCCCAAAAATCGGGCAAAATCAGGGGTTTTGAAAACTTTATTTTTTCTCCAAAAATAACTATAAAAACCTTCTAAATACCCCCTGAATAGCTTCTAGGGGCATATAAAAGTATTTTTCTGTTATATTAGGTCCAATTAGGGAGAAAAATGACCCTCAAAAAATCGCCAAAAAGGCAAGTCTATAGCCTTGCTAAATGCCAAAAATCGGGCAAAATCAGGGGTTTTGAAAACTTTATTTTTTCTCCAAAAATAACTATAAAAACCTTCTAAAAACCCCCTGAATAGCTTCTAGGGGCTTATAAAAGTATTTTTCTGTTATATTAGGTCCAATTAGGGAGAAAAATGACCCTCAAAAAATCGCCAAAAAGGCAAGTCTATAGCCTTGCTAAATGCCCAAAAATCTGGCAAAATCAGGGGTTTTGAAAACTTTATTTTTTCTCCAAAAATAACTATAAAAACCTTCTAAATACCCCCTGAATAGCTTCTAGGGGCATATAAAAGTATTTTTCTGTTATATTAGGTCCAATTAGGGAGAAAAATGACCCTCAAAAAATCGCCAAAAAGGCAAGTCTATAGCCTTGCTAAATGCCCAAAAATCGGGCAAAATCAGGGGTTTTGAAAACTTTATTTTTTCTCCAAAAATAACTATAAAAACCTTCTAAATACCCCCTGAATAGCTTCTAGAGGCATATAAAAGTATTTTTCTGTTATATTAGGTCCAATTAGGGAGAAAAAATGACCCTCAAAAAATCACAAAAAAGGCAAGTCTATAGCCTTGCTAAATGCCAAAAAATCGGGTAAAATCAGGGGTTTTGAAAACTTTATTTTTTCTCCAAAAATAACTATAAAAACCTTCTAAATACCCCCTGAATAGCTTCTAGAGGCATATAAAAGTATTTTTCTGTTATATTAGGTCCAATTAGGGAGAAAAGAATGACCCTCAAAAATCGCCAAAAGGCAAGTCTATAGCCTTGCTAAATGCCCAAAAATCAGGCAAAATCAGGGTTTTGAAAACTTTATTTTTTCTCCAAAAATAACTATAAAAACCTTCTAAATACCCCCTGAATAGCTTCTAGAGGCATATAAAAGTATTTTTCTGTTATATTAGGTCCAATTAGGGAGAAAAAATGACCCTCAAAAAATCGCCAAAAAGGCAAGTCTATAGCCTTGCTAAATGCCCAAAAATCGGGCAAAATCAGGGGTTTTGAAAACTTTATTTTTCTCCTAAAATAACTATAAAAACCTTCTAAATAGCCCCTGAATAGCTTCTAGAGGCATATAAAAGTATTTTTCTGTTATATTAGGTCCAATTAGGGAGAAAAAATGACCCTCAAAAAATCACAAAAAAGGCAAGTCTATAGCCTTGCTAAATGCCCAAAAATCGGGCAAAATCAGGGTTTTGAAAACTTTATTTTTCTCCAAAATAACTATAAAACCTTCTAAATACCCCTGAATAGCTTCTAGGGCATATAAAAGTATTTTTCTGTTATATTAGGTCCAATTAGGGAGAAAAAATGACCCTCAAAAAATCGCCAAAAGGCAAGTCTATAGCCTTGCTAAATGCCCAAAAATCGGGCAAAATCAGGGGTTTTGAAAACTTTAGTTTTCTCCAAAAATAACTATAAAAACCTTCTAAATACCCCCTGAATAGCTTCTAGAGGCATATAAAAGTATTTTTCTGTTATCTTAGGTCCAATTAGGGAGAAAAATGAACCTCAAAAAATCGCCAAAAAGGCAAGTCTATAGCCTTGCTAAATGCCCAAAAATCAGGCAAAATCAGGGGTTTTGAAAACTTTATTTTTTCTCCAAAATAACTATAAAAACCTTCTAAATACCCCCTGAATAGCTTCTAGAGGCATATAAAAGTATTTTTCTGTTATATTAGGTCCAATTAGGGAGAAAAAATGACCCTCAAAAAATCGCCAAAAAGGCAAGTCTATAGCCTTGCTAAATGCCCAAAAATCGGGCAAAATCAGGGGTTTTGAAAACTTTATTTTTTCTCCAAAAATAACTATAAAAACCTTCTAAATACCCCCTGAATAGCTTCTAGAGGCATATAAAAGTATTTTTCTGTTATATTAGGTCCAATTAGGGAGAAAAAATGACCCTCAAAAAATCGCCAAAAAGGCAAGTCTATAGCCTTGCTAAATGCCCAAAAATCAGGCAAAATCAGGGTTTTGAAAACTTTATTTTTCTCCAAAATAACTATAAAACCTTCTAAATACCCCTGAATAGCTTCTAGAGGCATATAAAAGTATTTTTCTGTTATATTAGGTCCAATTAGGGAGAAAAATGACCCTCAAAAATCGCCAAAAGGCAAGTCTATAGCCTTGCTAAATGCCCAAAAATCGGGCAAAATCAGGGTTTTGAAAACTTTATTTTTCTCCAAAATAACTATAAAACCTTCTAAATACCCCTGAATAGCTTCTAGAGGCATATAAAAGTATTTTTCTGTTATATTAGGTCCAATTAGGGAGAAAAAATGACCCTCAAAAAATCGCCAAAAAGGCAAGTCTATAGCCTTGCTAAATGCCCAAAAATCGGGCAAAATCAGGGGTTTTGAAAACTTTATTTTTTCTCCAAAAATAACTATAAAAACCTTCTAAATACCCCCTGAATAGCTTCTAGAGGCATATAAAAGTATTTTTCTGTTATATTAGGTCCAATTAGGGAGAAAAAATGACCCTCAAAAAATCGCCAAAAAGGCAAGTCTATAGCCTTGCTAAATGCCCAAAAATCGGGCAAAATCAGGGGTTTTGAAAACTTTATTTTTTCTTCAAAATAACTATAAAAACCTTCTAAAAACCCCCTGAATAGCTTCTAGAGGCATATAAAAGTATTTTTCTGTTATATTAGGTCCAATTAGGGAGAAAAATGACCCTCAAAAATCGCCAAAAGGCAAGTCTATAGCCTTGCTAAATGCCCAAAAATCGGGCAAAATCAGGGTTTTGAAAACTTTATTTTTCTCCAAAATAACTATAAAACCTTCTAAATACCCCTGAATAGCTTCTAGGGGCATATAAAAGTATTTTTCTGTTATATTAGGTCCAATTAGGGAGAAAAATGACCCTCAAAAATCGCCAAAAGGCAAGTCTATAGCCTTGCTAAATGCCCAAAAATCAGGCAAAATCAGGGTTTTGAAAACTTTATTTTTCTCCAAAATAACTATAAAACCTTCTAAATACCCCTGAATAGCTTCTAGGGGCATATAAAAGTATTTTTCTGTTATATTAGGTCCAATTAGGGAGAAAAATGACCCTCAAAAATCGCCAAAAGGCAAGTCTATAGCCTTGCTAAATGCCCAAAAATCGGGCAAAATCAGGGTTTTGAAAACTTTATTTTTCTCCAAAATAACTATAAAACCTTCTAAATACCCCTGAATAGCTTCTAGAGGCATATAAAAGTATTTTTCTGTTATATTAGGTCCAATTAGGGAGAAAAATGACCCTCAAAAATCGCCAAAAGGCAAGTCTATAGCCTTGCTAAATGCCCAAAAATCGGGCAAAATCAGGGTTTTGAAAACTTTATTTTTTCTCCAAAAATAACTATAAAAACCTTCTAAATACCCCCTGAATAGCTTCTAGGGGCATATAAAAGTATTTTTCTGTTATATTAGGTCCAATTAGGGAGAAAAAATGACCCTCAAAAAATCGCCAAAAAGGCAAGTCTATAGCCTTGCTAAATGCCCAAAAATCGGGCAGAATCAGGGGTTTTGAAAACTTTATTTTTTCTTCAAAATAACTATAAAAACCTTCTAAAAACCCCCTGAATAGCTTCTAGGGGCTTATAAAAGTATTTTTCTGTTATATTAGGTCCAATTAGGGAGAAAAATGACCCTCAAAAATCGCCAAAAGGCAAGTCTATAGCCTTGCTAAATGCCCAAAAATCGGGCAAAATCAGGGTTTTGAAAACTTTATTTTTCTCCAAAATAACTATAAAACCTTCTAAATACCCCTGAATAGCTTCTAGGGCTTATAAAAGTATTTTTCTGTTATATTAGGTCCAATTAGGGAGAAAAATGACCCTCAAAAATCGCCAAAAGGCAAGTCTATAGCCTTGCTAAATGCCCAAAAATCGGGCAAAATCAGGGTTTTGAAAACTTTATTTTTCTCCAAAATAACTATAAAACCTTCTAAATACCCCTGAATAGCTTCTAGGGGCATATAAAAGTATTTTTCTGTTATATTAGGTCCAATTAGGGAGAAAAATGACCCTCAAAAATCGCCAAAAGGCAAGTCTATAGCCTTGCTAAATGCCCAAAAATCAGGCAAAATCAGGGTTTTGAAAACTTTATTTTTCTCCAAAATAACTATAAAAACCTTCTAAATACCCCCTGAATAGCTTCTAGGGGCATATAAAAGTATTTTTCTGTTATATTAGGTCCAATTAGGGAGAAAAATGACCCTCAAAAAATCGCCAAAAAGGCAAGTCTATAGCCTTGCTAAATGCCCAAAAATCGGGCAAAATCAGGGGTTTTGAAAACTTTATTTTTTCTCCAAAATAACTATAAAAACCTTCTAAATACCCCTGAATAGCTTCTAGAGGCATATAAAAGTATTTTTCTGTTATATTAGGTCCAATTAGGGAGAAAAATGACCCTCAAAAATCGCCAAAAGGCAAGTCTATAGCCTTGCTAAATGCCCAAAAATCGGGCAAAATCAGGGTTTTGAAAACTTTATTTTTCTCCAAAATAACTATAAAACCTTCTAAATACCCCTGAATAGCTTCTAGGGGCATATAAAAGTATTTTTCTGTTATATTAGGTCCAATTAGGGAGAAAAATGACCCTCAAAAATCGCCAAAAGGCAAGTCTATAGCCTTGCTAAATGCCCAAAAATCGGGCAAAATCAGGGTTTTGAAAACTTTATTTTTCTCCAAAATAACTATAAAACCTTCTAAATACCCCTGAATAGCTTCTAGGGCATATAAAAGTATTTTTCTGTTATATTAGGTCCAATTAGGGAGAAAAATGACCCTCAAAAATCGCCAAAAGGCAAGTCTATAGCCTTGCTAAATGCCCAAAAATCGGGCAAAATCAGGGGTTTTGAAAACTTTATTTTTTCTCCAAAAATAACTATAAAAACCTTCTAAATACCCCCTGAATAGCTTCTAGGGGCTTATAAAAGTATTTTTCTGTTATATTAGGTCCAATTAGGGAGAAAAAATGACCCTCAAAAAATCGCCAAAAAGGCAAGTCTATAGCCTTGCTAAATGCCCAAAAATCGGGCAAAATCAGGGGTTTTGAAAACTTTATTTTTTCTCCAAAAATAACTATAAAAACCTTCTAAATACCCCCTGAATAGCTTCTAGGGGCATATAAAAGTATTTTTCTGTTATATTAGGTCCAATTAGGGAGAAAAATGACCCTCAAAAATCGCCAAAAGGCAAGTCTATAGCCTTGCTAAATGCCCAAAAATCGGGCAAAATCAGGGTTTTGAAAACTTTATTTTTCTCCAAAATAACTATAAAACCTTCTAAATACCCCTGAATAGCTTCTAGGGGCATATAAAAGTATTTTTCTGTTATATTAGGTCCAATTAGGGAGAAAAATGACCCTCAAAAATCGCCAAAAGGCAAGTCTATAGC
This sequence comes from Chrysaora quinquecirrha, assembly GCA_014526335.1. NCBI lineage: Eukaryota > Metazoa > Cnidaria > Scyphozoa > Semaeostomeae > Pelagiidae > Chrysaora > Chrysaora quinquecirrha. The sequence goes on from JACTAT010000014.1 coordinate 647,667, forward strand.
CTTGCTAAATGCCCAAAAATCGGGCAAAATCAGGGTTTTGAAAACTTTATTTTTCTCCAAAATAACTATAAAACCTTCTAAATACCCCTGAATAGCTTCTAGGGCTTATAAAAGTATTTTTCTGTTATATTAGGTCCAATTAGGGAGAAAAATGACCCTCAAAAAATCGCCAAAAAGGCAAGTCTATAGCCTTGCTAAATGCCCAAAAATCGGGCAAAATCAGGGGTTTTGAAAACTTTATTTTTTCTCCAAAAATAACTATAAAAACCTTCTAAATACCCCCTGAATAGCTTCTAGGGGCTTATAAAAGTATTTTTCTGTTATATTAGGTCCAATTAGGGAGAAAAAATGACCCTCAAAAATCGCCAAAAAGGCAAGTCTATAGCCTTGCTAAATGCCCAAAAATCGGGCAAAATCAGGGGTTTTGAAAACTTTATTTTTTCTTCAAAATAACTATAAAAACCTTCTAAATACCCCCTGAATAGCTTCTAGGGGCATATAAAAGTATTTTTCTGTTATATTAGGTCCAATTAGGGAGAAAAATGACCCTCAAAAAATCGCCAAAAGGCAAGTCTATAGCCTTGCTAAATGCCCAAAAATCGGGCAAAATCAGGGTTTTGAAAACTTTATTTTTCTCCAAAATAACTATAAAACCTTCTAAATACCCCCTGAATAGCTTCTAGAGGCATATAAAAGTATTTTTCTGTTATATTAGGTCCAATTAGGGAGAAAAATGACCCTCAAAAATCGCCAAAAGGCAAGTCTATAGCCTTGCTAAATGCCCAAAAATCGGGCAAAATCAGGGTTTTGAAAACTTTATTTTTCTCCAAAATAACTATAAAACCTTCTAAATACCCCTGAATAGCTTCTAGGGGCTTATAAAAGTATTTTTCTGTTATATTAGGTCCAATTAGGGAGAAAAATGACCCTCAAAAATCGCCAAAAGGCAAGTCTATAGCCTTGCTAAATGCCCAAAAATCGGGCAAAATCAGGGTTTTGAAAACTTTATTTTTCTCCAAAATAACTATAAAACCTTCTAAATACCCCTGAATAGCTTCTAGAGGCATATAAAAGTATTTTTCTGTTATATTAGGTCCAATTAGGGAGAAAAATGACCCTCAAAAATCGCCAAAAGGCAAGTCTATAGCCTTGCTAAATGCCCAAAAATCGGGCAAAATCAGGGTTTTGAAAACTTTATTTTTCTCCAAAATAACTATAAAACCTTCTAAATACCCCTGAATAGCTTCTAGAGGCATATAAAAGTATTTTTCTGTTATATTAGGTCCAATTAGGGAGAAAAATGACCCTCAAAAATCGCCAAAAGGCAAGTCTATAGCCTTGCTAAATGCCCAAAAATCGGGCAAAATCAGGGTTTTGAAAACTTTATTTTTTCTCCAAAAATAACTATAAAAACCTTCTAAATAGCCCCTGAATAGCTTCTAGGGGCATATAAAAGTATTTTTCTGTTATATTAGGTCCAATTAGGGAGAAAAAATGACCCTCAAAAAATCGCCAAAAAGGCAAGTCTATAGCCTTGCTAAATGCCCAAAAATCGGGCAAAATCAGGGGTTTTGAAAACTTTATTTTTTCTCCAAAAATAACTATAAAAACCTTCTAAATACCCCCTGAATAGCTTCTAGAGGCATATAAAAGTATTTTTCTGTTATATTAGGTCCAATTAGGGAGAAAAAATGACCCTCAAAAAATCGCCAAAAAGGCAAGTCTATAGCCTTGCTAAATGCCCAAAAATCGGGCAAAATCAGGGGTTTTGAAAACTTTATTTTTCTCCAAAATAACTATAAAAACCTTCTAAATACCCCCTGAATAGCTTCTAGAGGCATATAAAAGTATTTTTCTGTTATATTAGGTCCAATTAGGGAGAAAAATGACCCTCAAAAATCGCCAAAAGGCAAGTCTATAGCCTTGCTAAATGCCCAAAAATCGGGCAAAATCAGGGTTTTGAAAACTTTATTTTTCTCCAAAATAACTATAAAACCTTCTAAATACCCCTGAATAGCTTCTAGGGGCATATAAAAGTATTTTTCTGTTATATTAGGTCCAATTAGGGAGAAAAATGACCCTCAAAAATCGCCAAAAGGCAAGTCTATAGCCTTGCTAAATGCCCAAAAATCGGGCAAAATCAGGGTTTTGAAAACTTTATTTTTCTCCAAAATAACTATAAAACCTTCTAAATACCCCTGAATAGCTTCTAGAGGCATATAAAAGTATTTTTCTGTTATATTAGGTCCAATTAGGGAGAAAAATGACCCTCAAAAATCGCCAAAAGGCAAGTCTATAGCCTTGCTAAATGCCCAAAAATCGGGCAAAATCAGGGTTTTGAAAACTTTATTTTTCTCCAAAATAACTATAAAAACCTTCTAAATACCCCCTGAATAGCTTCTAGGGGCATATAAAAGTATTTTTCTGTTATATTAGGTCCAATTAGGGAGAAAAATGACCCTCAAAAAATCGCCAAAAAGGCAAGTCTATAGCCTTGCTAAATGCCCAAAAATCAGGCAAAATCAGTGGTTTTGAAAACTTTATTTTTTCTCCAAGAATAACTATAAAAACCTTCTAAAAACCCCTGAATAGCTTCTAGGGGCTTATAAAAGTATTTTTCTGTTATATTAGGTCCAATTAGGGAGAAAAATGACCCTCAAAAATCGCCAAAAGGCAAGTCTATAGCCTTGCTAAATGCCCAAAAATCGGGCAAAATCAGGGTTTTGAAAACTTTATTTTTCTCCAAAATAACTATAAAACCTTCTAAATACCCCTGAATAGCTTCTAGAGGCATATAAAAGTATTTTTCTGTTATATTAGGTCCAATTAGGGAGAAAAATGACCCTCAAAAATCGCCAAAAGGCAAGTCTATAGCCTTGCTAAATGCCCAAAAATCAGGCAAAATCAGGGTTTTGAAAACTTTATTTTTCTCCAAAATAACTATAAAACCTTCTAAATACCCCTGAATAGCTTCTAGGGGCATATAAAAGTATTTTTCTGTTATATTAGGTCCAATTAGGGAGAAAAATGACCCTCAAAAATCGCCAAAAGGCAAGTCTATAGCCTTGCTAAATGCCCAAAAATCGGGCAAAATCAGGGTTTTGAAAACTTTATTTTTCTCCAAAATAACTATAAAACCTTCTAAATACCCCTGAATAGCTTCTAGAGGCATATAAAAGTATTTTTCTGTTATATTAGGTCCAATTAGGGAGAAAAATGACCCTCAAAAATCGCCAAAAGGCAAGTCTATAGCCTTGCTAAATGCCCAAAAATCGGGCAAAATCAGGGTTTTGAAAACTTTATTTTTCTCCAAAATAACTATAAAACCTTCTAAATACCCCTGAATAGCTTCTAGAGGCATATAAAAGTATTTTTCTGTTATATTAGGTCCAATTAGGGAGAAAAATGACCCTCAAAAATCGCCAAAAGGCAAGTCTATAGCCTTGCTAAATGCCCAAAAATCGGGCAAAATCAGGGTTTTGAAAACTTTATTTTTCTCCAAAATAACTATAAAACCTTCTAAATACCCCCTGAATAGCTTCTAGGGGCATATAAAAGTATTTTTCTGTTATATTAGGTCCAATTAGGGAGAAAAAATGACCCTCAAAAAATCGCCAAAAGGCAAGTCTATAGCCTTGCTAAATGCCCAAAAATCGGGCAAAATCAGGGGTTTTGAAAACTTTATTTTTCTCCAAAATAACTATAAAAACCTTCTAAATACCCCCTGAATAGCTTCTAGAGGCATATAAAAGTATTTTTCTGTTATATTAGGTCCAATTAGGGAGAAAAATGACCCTCAAAAATCGCCAAAAGGCAAGTCTATAGCCTTGCTAAATGCCCAAAAATCGGGCAAAATCAGGGTTTTGAAAACTTTATTTTTCTCCAAAATAACTATAAAACCTTCTAAATACCCCTGAATAGCTTCTAGAGGCATATAAAAGTATTTTTCTGTTATATTAGGTCCAATTAGGGAGAAAAATGACCCTCAAAAATCGCCAAAAGGCAAGTCTATAGCCTTGCTAAATGCCCAAAAATCGGGCAAAATCAGGGTTTTGAAAACTTTATTTTTCTCCAAAATAACTATAAAACCTTCTAAATACCCCTGAATAGCTTCTAGGGGCATATAAAAGTATTTTTCTGTTATATTAGGTCCAATTAGGGAGAAAAATGACCCTCAAAAATCGCCAAAAGGCAAGTCTATAGCCTTGCTAAATGCCCAAAAATCGGGCAAAATCAGGGTTTTGAAAACTTTATTTTTCTCCAAAATAACTATAAAACCTTCTAAATACCCCTGAATAGCTTCTAGAGGCATATAAAAGTATTTTTCTGTTATATTAGGTCCAATTAGGGAGAAAAATGACCCTCAAAAATCGCCAAAAGGCAAGTCTATAGCCTTGCTAAATGCCCAAAAATCGGGCAAAATCAGGGTTTTGAAAACTTTATTTTTCTCCAAAATAACTATAAAACCTTCTAAATACCCCTGAATAGCTTCTAGGGCATATAAAAGTATTTTTCTGTTATATTAGGTCCAATTAGGGAGAAAAATGACCCTCAAAAATCGCCAAAAGGCAAGTCTATAGCCTTGCTAAATGCCCAAAAATCGGGCAAAATCAGGGTTTTGAAAACTTTATTTTTCTCCAAAATAACTATAAAACCTTCTAAATACCCCTGAATAGCTTCTAGAGGCATATAAAAGTATTTTTCTGTTATATTAGGTCCAATTAGGGAGAAAAATGACCCTCAAAAATCGCCAAAAGGCAAGTCTATAGCCTTGCTAAATGCCCAAAAATCGGGCAAAATCAGGGTTTTGAAAACTTTATTTTTCTCCAAAATAACTATAAAACCTTCTAAATACCCCTGAATAGCTTCTAGGGGCATATAAAAGTATTTTTCTGTTATATTAGGTCCAATTAGGGAGAAAAATGACCCTCAAAAATCGCCAAAAGGCAAGTCTATAGCCTTGCTAAATGCCCAAAAATCGGGCAAAATCAGGGTTTTGAAAACTTTATTTTTCTCCAAAATAACTATAAAAACCTTCTAAATACCCCCTGAATAGCTTCTAGGGGCATATAAAAGTATTTTTCTGTTATATTAGGTCCAATTAGGGAGAAAAATGACCCTCAAAAAATCGCCAAAAAGGCAAGTCTATAGCCTTGCTAAATGCCCAAAAATCGGGCAAAATCAGGGTTTTGAAAACTTTATTTTTCTCCAAAATAACTATAAAACCTTCTAAATACCCCTGAATAGCTTCTAGGGCATATAAAAGTATTTTTCTGTTATATTAGGTCCAATTAGGGAGAAAAAATGACCCTCAAAAAATCGCCAAAAAGGCAAGTCTATAGCCTTGCTAAATGCCCAAAAATCGGGCAGAATCAGGGGTTTTGAAAACTTTATTTTTTCTTCAAAATAACTATAAAAACCTTCTAAAAACCCCCTGAATAGCTTCTAGGGGCTTATAAAAGTATTTTTCTGTTATATTAGGTCCAATTAGGGAGAAAAAAGTACTCTCGAAAAATCGCCAAAAAGGCAAGTCTATAGCCTTGCTAAATGCCCAAAAATCGGGCAAAATCAGGGTTTTGAAAACTTTATTTTTCTCCAAAATAACTATAAAACCTTCTAAATACCCCTGAATAGCTTCTAGGGCTTATAAAAGTATTTTTCTGTTATATTAGGTCCAATTAGGGAGAAAAATGACCCTCAAAAATCGCCAAAAGGCAAGTCTATAGCCTTGCTAAATGCCCAAAAATCGGGCAAAATCAGGGTTTTGAAAACTTTATTTTTCTCCAAAATAACTATAAAACCTTCTAAATACCCCTGAATAGCTTCTAGGGGCATATAAAAGTATTTTTCTGTTATATTAGGTCCAATTAGGGAGAAAAATGACCCTCAAAAATCGCCAAAAGGCAAGTCTATAGCCTTGCTAAATGCCCAAAAATCGGGCAAAATCAGGGTTTTGAAAACTTTATTTTTCTCCAAAATAACTATAAAACCTTCTAAATACCCCTGAATAGCTTCTAGGGCTTATAAAAGTATTTTTCTGTTATATTAGGTCCAATTAGGGAGAAAAATTACCCTCAAAAATCGCCAAAAGGCAAGTCTATAGCCTTGCTAAATGCCCAAAAATCGGGCAAAATCAGGGTTTTGAAAACTTTATTTTTCTCCAAAATAACTATAAAACCTTCTAAATACCCCTGAATAGCTTCTAGGGGCATATAAAAGTATTTTTCTGTTATATTAGGTCCAATTAGGGAGAAAAATGACCCTCAAAAATCGCCAAAAGGCAAGTCTATAGCCTTGCTAAATGCCCAAAAATCGGGCAAAATCAGGGGTTTTGAAAACTTTATTTTTTCTCCAAAAATAACTATAAAAACCTTCTAAATACCCCCTGAATAGCTTCTAGGGGCATATAAAAGTATTTTTCTGTTATATTAGGTCCAATTAGGGAGAAAAATGACCCTCAAAAAATCGCCAAAAAGGCAAGTCTATAGCCTTGCTAAATGCCCAAAAATCGGGCAAAATCAGGGGTTTTGAAAACTTTATTTTTTCTTCAAAATAACTATAAAAACCTTCTAAATACCCCCTGAATAGCTTCTAGAGGCATATAAAAGTATTTTTCTGTTATATTAGGTCCAATTAGGGAGAAAAAATGACCCTCAAAAATCGCCAAAAGGCAAGTCTATAGCCTTGCTAAATGCCCAAAAATCGGGCAAAATCAGGGTTTTGAAAACTTTATTTTTCTCCAAAATAACTATAAAACCTTCTAAATACCCCTGAATAGCTTCTAGGGGCATATAAAAGTATTTTTCTGTTATATTAGGTCCAATTAGGAGAAAAATGACCCTCAAAAATCGCCAAAAGGCAAGTCTATAGCCTTGCTAAATGCCCAAAAATCGGGCAAAATCAGGGTTTTGAAAACTTTATTTTTCTCCAAAATAACTATAAAACCTTCTAAATACCCCTGAATAGCTTCTAGGGGCATATAAAAGTATTTTTCTGTTATATTAGGTCCAATTAGGGAGAAAAATGACCCTCAAAAATCGCCAAAAGGCAAGTCTATAGCCTTGCTAAATGCCCAAAAATCGGGCAAAATCAGGGTTTTGAAAACTTTATTTTTCTCCAAAATAACTATAAAACCTTCTAAATACCCCTGAATAGCTTCTAGGGGCATATAAAAGTATTTTTCTGTTATATTAGGTCCAATTAGGGAGAAAAATGACCCTCAAAAATCGCCAAAAGGCAAGTCTATAGCCTTGCTAAATGCCCAAAAATCGGGCAAAATCAGGGTTTTGAAAACTTTATTTTTCTCCAAAATAACTATAAAACCTTCTAAATACCCCTGAATAGCTTCTAGGGGCATATAAAAGTATTTTTCTGTTATATTAGGTCCAATTAGGGAGAAAAATGACCCTCAAAAATCGCCAAAAGGCAAGTCTATAGCCTTGCTAAATGCCCAAAAATCGGGCAAAATCAGGGTTTTGAAAACTTTATTTTTCTCCAAAATAACTATAAAACCTTCTAAATACCCCTGAATAGCTTCTAGGGGCATATAAAAGTATTTTTCTGTTATATTAGGTCCAATTAGGGAGAAAAATGACCCTCAAAAATCGCCAAAAGGCAAGTCTATAGCCTTGCTAAATGCCCAAAAATCGGGCAAAATCAGGGTTTTGAAAACTTTATTTTTCTCCAAAATAACTATAAAACCTTCTAAATACCCCTGAATAGCTTCTAGAGGCATATAAAAGTATTTTTCTGTTATATTAGGTCCAATTAGGGAGAAAAATGACCCTCAAAAATCGCCAAAAGGCAAGTCTATAGCCTTGCTAAATGCCCAAAAATCGGGCAAAATCAGGGTTTTGAAAACTTTATTTTTCTCCAAAATAACTATAAAACCTTCTAAATACCCCTGAATAGCTTCTAGGGCATATAAAAGTATTTTTCTGTTATATTAGGTCCAATTAGGGAGAAAAATTACCCTCAAAAATCGCCAAAAGGCAAGTCTATAGCCTTGCTAAATGCCCAAAAATCGGGCAAAATCAGGGTTTTGAAAACTTTATTTTTCTCCAAAATAACTATAAAACCTTCTAAATACCCCTGAATAGCTTCTAGGGGCATATAAAAGTATTTTTCTGTTATATTAGGTCCAATTAGGGAGAAAAATGACCCTCAAAAATCGCCAAAAGGCAAGTCTATAGCCTTGCTAAATGCCCAAAAATCGGGCAAAATCAGGGTTTTGAAAACTTTATTTTTCTCCAAAATAACTATAAAACCTTCTAAATACCCCTGAATAGCTTCTAGAGGCATATAAAAGTATTTTTCTGTTATATTAGGTCCAATTAGGGAGAAAAAATGACCCTCAAAAAATCGCCAAAAGGCAAGTCTATAGCCTTGCTAAATGCCCAAAAATCGGGCAAAATCAGGGTTTTGAAAACTTTATTTTTCTCCAAAATAACTATAAAACCTTCTAAATACCCCTGAATAGCTTCTAGGGGCATATAAAAGTATTTTTCTGTTATATTAGGTCCAATTAGGGAGAAAAAATGACCCTCAAAAAATCGCCAAAAAGGCAAGTCTATAGCCTTGCTAAATGCCCAAAAATCGGGCAAAATCAGGGGTTTTGAAAACTTTATTTTTTCTCCAAAAATAACTATAAAAACCTTCTAAATACCCCCTGAATAGCTTCTAGGGGCATATAAAAGTATTTTTCTGTTATATTAGGTCCAATTAGGGAGAAAAAATGACCCTCAAAAAATCGCCAAAAGGCAAGTCTATAGCCTTGCTAAATGCCAAAAAATCGGGCAAAATCAGGGTTTTGAAAACTTTATTTTTCTCCAAAAATAACTATAAAAACCTTCTAAATACCCCCTGAATAGCTTCTAGGGGCATATAAAAGTATTTTTCTGTTATATTAGGTCCAATTAGGGAGAAAAAATGACCCTCAAAAATCGCCAAAAAGGCAAGTCTATAGCCTTGCTAAATGCCCAAAAATCGGGCAAAATCAGGGGTTTTGAAAACTTTATTTTTTCTCCAAAAATAACTATAAAAACCTTCTAAATACCCCCTGAATAGCTTCTAGGGGCATATAAAAGTATTTTTCTTATATATTAGGTCCAATTAGGGAGAAAAATTACCCTCAAAAAATCGCCAAAAAGGCAAGTCTATAGCCTTGCTAAATGCCCAAAAATCGGGCAAAATCAGGGGTTTTGAAAACTTTATTTTTTCTCCAAAAATAACTATAAAAACCTTCTAAATACCCCCTGAATAGCTTCTAGGGGCATATAAAAGTATTTTTCTTATATATTAGGTCCAATTAGGGAGAAAAATGACCCTCAAAAAATCGCCAAAAAGGCAAGTCTATAGCCTTGCTAAATGCCCAAAAATCGGGCAAAATCAGGGGTTTTGAAAACTTTATTTTTTCTCCAAAAATAACTATAAAAACCTTCTAAATACCCCCTGAATAGCTTCTAGAGGCATATAAAAGTATTTTTCTGTTATCTTAGGTCCAATTAGGGAGAAAAATGACCCTCAAAAAATCGCCAAAAAGGCAAGTCTATAGCCTTGCTAAATGCCCAAAAATCGGGCAAAATCAGGGTTTTGAAAACTTTATTTTTCTCCAAAATAACTATAAAACCTTCTAAATACCCCTGAATAGCTTCTAGGGCATATAAAAGTATTTTTCTGTTATATTAGGTCCAATTAGGGAGAAAAATGACCCTCAAAAATCGCCAAAAGGCAAGTCTATAGCCTTGCTAAATGCCCAAAAATCGGGCAAAATCAGGGTTTTGAAAACTTTATTTTTCTCCAAAATAACTATAAAACCTTCTAAATACCCCTGAATAGCTTCTAGAGGCATATAAAAGTATTTTTCTGTTATATTAGGTCCAATTAGGGAGAAAAATGACCCTCAAAAATCGCCAAAAGGCAAGTCTATAGCCTTGCTAAATGCCCAAAAATCGGGCAAAATCAGGGTTTTGAAAACTTTATTTTTCTCCAAAATAACTATAAAACCTTCTAAATACCCCTGAATAGCTTCTAGGGGCATATAAAAGTATTTTTCTGTTATATTAGGTCCAATTAGGGAGAAAAATGACCCTCAAAAATCGCCAAAAGGCAAGTCTATAGCCTTGCTAAATGCCCAAAAATCGGGCAAAATCAGGGTTTTGAAAACTTTATTTTTCTCCAAAATAACTATAAAACCTTCTAAATACCCCTGAATAGCTTCTAGGGCATATAAAAGTATTTTTCTTATATATTAGGTCCAATTAGGGAGAAAAATGACCCTCAAAAATCGCCAAAAGGCAAGTCTATAGCCTTGCTAAATGCCCAAAAATCGGGCAAAATCAGGGTTTTGAAAACTTTATTTTTCTCCAAAATAACTATAAAACCTTCTAAATACCCCTGAATAGCTTCTAGGGGCATATAAAAGTATTTTTCTGTTATATTAGGTCCAATTAGGGAGAAAAATGACCCTCAAAAATCGCCAAAAGGCAAGTCTATAGCCTTGCTAAATGCCCAAAAATCGGGCAAAATCAGGGTTTTGAAAACTTTATTTTTCTCCAAAATAACTATAAAACCTTCTAAATACCCCTGAATAGCTTCTAGGGGCATATAAAAGTATTTTTCTGTTATATTAGGTCCAATTAGGGAGAAAAATGACCCTCAAAAATCGCCAAAAGGCAAGTCTATAGCCTTGCTAAATGCCCAAAAATCGGGCAAAATCAGGGTTTTGAAAACTTTATTTTTCTCCAAAATAACTATAAAACCTTCTAAATACCCCTGAATAGCTTCTAGGGGCATATAAAAGTATTTTTCTTATATATTAGGTCCAATTAGGAGAAAAATGACCCTCAAAAATCGCCAAAAGGCAAGTCTATAGCCTTGCTAAATGCCCAAAAATCGGGCAAAATCAGGGTTTTGAAAACTTTATTTTTCTCCAAAATAACTATAAAACCTTCTAAATACCCCTGAATAGCTTCTAGGGCATATAAAAGTATTTTTCTGTTATATTAGGTCCAATTAGGGAGAAAAATGACCCTCAAAAATCGCCAAAAGGCAAGTCTATAGCCTTGCTAAATGCCCAAAAATCGGGCAAAATCAGGGTTTTGAAAACTTTATTTTTCTCCAAAATAACTATAAAACCTTCTAAATACCCCTGAATAGCTTCTAGGGCATATAAAAGTATTTTTCTGTTATATTAGGTCCAATTAGGGAGAAAAATGACCCTCAAAAATCGCCAAAAGGCAAGTCTATAGCCTTGCTAAATGCCCAAAAATCGGGCAAAATCAGGGTTTTGAAAACTTTATTTTTCTCCAAAATAACTATAAAACCTTCTAAATACCCCTGAATAGCTTCTAGGGGCATATAAAAGTATTTTTCTGTTATATTAGGTCCAATTAGGGAGAAAAATGACCCTCAAAAATCGCCAAAAGGCAAGTCTATAGCCTTGCTAAATGCCCAAAAATCGGGCAAAATCAGGGTTTTGAAAACTTTATTTTTCTCCAAAATAACTATAAAACCTTCTAAATACCCCTGAATAGCTTCTAGGGGCATATAAAAGTATTTTTCTGTTATATTAGGTCCAATTAGGGAGAAAAATGACCCTCAAAAATCGCAAAAAGGCAAGTCTATAGCCTTGCTAAATGCCCAAAAATCGGGCAAAATCAGGGTTTTGAAAACTTTATTTTTCTCCAAAATAACTATAAAACCTTCTAAATACCCCTGAATAGCTTCTAGGGGCATATAAAAGTATTTTTCTGTTATATTAGGTCCAATTAGGGAGAAAAATGACCCTCAAAAATCGCCAAAAGGCAAGTCTATAGCCTTGCTAAATGCCCAAAAATCGGGCAAAATCAGGGTTTTGAAAACTTTATTTTTCTCCAAAATAACTATAAAACCTTCTAAATACCCCTGAATAGCTTCTAGGGCATATAAAAGTATTTTTCTGTTATATTAGGTCCAATTAGGGAGAAAAATGACCCTCAAAAATCGCCAAAAGGCAAGTCTATAGCCTTGCTAAATGCCCAAAAATCGGGCAAAATCAGGGTTTTGAAAACTTTATTTTTCTCCAAAATAACTATAAAACCTTCTAAATACCCCTGAATAGCTTCTAGAGGCATATAAAAGTATTTTTCTGTTATATTAGGTCCAATTAGGGAGAAAAATGACCCTCAAAAATCGCCAAAAGGCAAGTCTATAGCCTTGCTAAATGCCCAAAAATCGGGCAAAATCAGGGTTTTGAAAACTTTATTTTTCTCCAAAATAACTATAAAACCTTCTAAATACCCCTGAATAGCTTCTAGGGGCATATAAAAGTATTTTTCTGTTATATTAGGTCCAATTAGGGAGAAAAATGACCCTCAAAAATCGCCAAAAGGCAAGTCTATAGCCTTGCTAAATGCCCAAAAATCGGGCAAAATCAGGGTTTTGAAAACTTTATTTTTCTCCAAAATAACTATAAAACCTTCTAAATACCCCTGAATAGCTTCTAGAGGCATATAAAAGTATTTTTCTGTTATATTAGGTCCAATTAGGGAGAAAAATGACCCTCAAAAATCGCCAAAAGGCAAGTCTATAGCCTTGCTAAATGCCCAAAAATCGGGCAAAATCAGGGTTTTGAAAACTTTATTTTTCTCCAAAATAACTATAAAACCTTCTAAATACCCCTGAATAGCTTCTAGAGGCATATAAAAGTATTTTTCTGTTATATTAGGTCCAATTAGGGAGAAAAATGACCCTCAAAAATCGCCAAAAGGCAAGTCTATAGCCTTGCTAAATGCCCAAAAATCGGGCAAAATCAGGGTTTTGAAAACTTTATTTTTCTCCAAAATAACTATAAAACCTTCTAAATACCCCTGAATAGCTTCTAGGGGCATATAAAAGTATTTTTCTGTTATATTAGGTCCAATTAGGGAGAAAAATGACCCTCAAAAATCGCCAAAAGGCAAGTCTATAGCCTTGCTAAATGCCCAAAAATCGGGCAAAATCAGGGTTTTGAAAACTTTATTTTTCTCCAAAATAACTATAAAACCTTCTAAATACCCCTGAATAGCTTCTAGAGGCATATAAAAGTATTTTTCTGTTATATTAGGTCCAATTAGGGAGAAAAATGACCCTCAAAAATCGCCAAAAGGCAAGTCTATAGCCTTGCTAAATGCCCAAAAATCGGGCAAAATCAGGGTTTTGAAAACTTTATTTTTCTCCAAAATAACTATAAAACCTTCTAAATACCCCTGAATAGCTTCTAGGGGCATATAAAAGTATTTTTCTGTTATATTAGGTCCAATTAGGGAGAAAAATGACCCTCAAAAATCGCCAAAAGGCAAGTCTATAGCCTTGCTAAATGCCCAAAAATCGGGCAAAATCAGGGTTTTGAAAACTTTATTTTTCTCCAAAATAACTATAAAACCTTCTAAATACCCCTGAATAGCTTCTAGGGGCATATAAAAGTATTTTTCTGTTATATTAGGTCCAATTAGGGAGAAAAATGACCCTCAAAAATCGCCAAAAGGCAAGTCTATAGCCTTGCTAAATGCCCAAAAATCGGGCAAAATCAGGGTTTTGAAAACTTTATTTTTCTCCAAAATAACTATAAAACCTTCTAAATACCCCCTGAATAGCTTCTAGAGGCATATAAAAGTATTTTTTTTATATATTAGGTCCAATTAGGGAGAAAAATGACCCTCAAAAATCGCCAAAAGGCAAGTCTATAGCCTTGCTAAATGCCCAAAAATCGGGCAAAATCAGGGTTTTGAAAACTTTATTTTTCTCCAAAATAACTATAAAACCTTCTAAATACCCCTGAATAGCTTCTAGGGCATATAAAAGTATTTTTCTGTTATATTAGGTCCAATTAGGGAGAAAAATGACCCTCAAAAATCGCCAAAAGGCAAGTCTATAGCCTTGCTAAATGCCCAAAAATCGGGCAAAATCAGGGTTTTGAAAACTTTATTTTTCTCCAAAATAACTATAAAACCTTCTAAATACCCCTGAATAGCTTCTAGGGGCATATAAAAGTATTTTTCTGTTATATTAGGTCCAATTAGGGAGAAAAATGACCCTCAAAAATCGCCAAAAGGCAAGTCTATAGCCTTGCTAAATGCCCAAAAATCGGGCAAAATCAGGGTTTTGAAAACTTTATTTTTCTCCAAAATAACTATAAAACCTTCTAAATACCCCTGAATAGCTTCTAGGGGCATATAAAAGTATTTTTCTGTTATATTAGGTCCAATTAGGGAGAAAAATGACCCTCAAAAATCGCCAAAAGGCAAGTCTATAGCCTTGCTAAATGCCCAAAAATCGGGCAAAATCAGGGTTTTGAAAACTTTATTTTTCTCCAAAATAACTATAAAACCTTCTAAATACCCCTGAATAGCTTCTAGGGGCATATAAAAGTATTTTTCTGTTATATTAGGTCCAATTAGGGAGAAAAATGACCCTCAAAAATCGCCAAAAGGCAAGTCTATAGCCTTGCTAAATGCCCAAAAATCGGGCAAAATCAGGGTTTTGAAAACTTTATTTTTCTCCAAAATAACTATAAAACCTTCTAAATACCCCTGAATAGCTTCTAGGGGCATATAAAAGTATTTTTCTGTTATATTAGGTCCAATTAGGGAGAAAAATGACCCTCAAAAATCGCCAAAAGGCAAGTCTATAGCCTTGCTAAATGCCCAAAAATCGGGCAAAATCAGGGGTTTTGAAAACTTTATTTTTTCTCCAAAAATAACTATAAAAACCTTCTAAATACCCCCTGAATAGCTTCTAGGGGCATATAAAAGTATTTTTCTGTTATATTAGGTCCAATTAGGGAGAAAAAATGACCCTCAAAAAATCGCCAAAAGGCAAGTCTATAGCCTTGCTAAATGCCAAAAAATCGGGCAAAATCAGGGGTTTTGAAAACTTTATTTTTCTCCAAAATAACTATAAAACCTTCTAAATACCCCTGAATAGCTTCTAGGGCATATAAAAGTATTTTTCTGTTATATTAGGTCCAATTAGGGAGAAAAATGACCCTCAAAAATCGCCAAAAGGCAAGTCTATAGCCTTGCTAAATGCCCAAAAATCGGGCAAAATCAGGGTTTTGAAAACTTTATTTTTCTCCAAAATAACTATAAAACCTTCTAAATACCCCTGAATAGCTTCTAGGGGCATATAAAAGTATTTTTCTGTTATATTAGGTCCAATTAGGGAGAAAAATGACCCTCAAAAATCGCCAAAAGGCAAGTCTATAGCCTTGCTAAATGCCCAAAAATCGGGCAAAATCAGGGTTTTGAAAACTTTATTTTTCTCCAAAATAACTATAAAACCTTCTAAATACCCCTGAATAGCTTCTAGAGGCATATAAAAGTATTTTTCTGTTATATTAGGTCCAATTAGGAGAAAAATGACCCTCAAAAATCGCCAAAAGGCAAGTCTATAGCCTTGCTAAATGCCCAAAAATCGGGCAAAATCAGGGTTTTGAAAACTTTATTTTTCTCCAAAATAACTATAAAACCTTCTAAATACCCCTGAATAGCTTCTAGGGGCATATAAAAGTATTTTTCTGTTATATTAGGTCCAATTAGGGAGAAAAATGACCCTCAAAAATCGCCAAAAGGCAAGTCTATAGCCTTGCTAAATGCCCAAAAATCGGGCAAAATCAGGGTTTTGAAAACTTTATTTTTCTCCAAAATAACTATAAAACCTTCTAAATACCCCTGAATAGCTTCTAGGGGCATATAAAAGTATTTTTCTGTTATATTAGGTCCAATTAGGGAGAAAAATGACCCTCAAAAATCGCCAAAAGGCAAGTCTATAGCCTTGCTAAATGCCCAAAAATCGGGCAAAATCAGGGTTTTGAAAACTTTATTTTTCTCCAAAATAACTATAAAACCTTCTAAATACCCCTGAATAGCTTCTAGGGGCATATAAAAGTATTTTTCTGTTATATTAGGTCCAATTAGGGAGAAAAATGACCCTCAAAAATCGCCAAAAGGCAAGTCTATAGCCTTGCTAAATGCCCAAAAATCGGGCAAAATCAGGGTTTTGAAAACTTTATTTTTCTCCAAAATAACTATAAAACCTTCTAAATACCCCTGAATAGCTTCTAGGGGCATATAAAAGTATTTTTCTGTTATATTAGGTCCAATTAGGGAGAAAAATGACCCTCAAAAATCGCCAAAAGGCAAGTCTATAGCCTTGCTAAATGCCCAAAAATGGGCAAAATCAGGGTTTTGAAAACTTTATTTTTCTCCAAAATAACTATAAAACCTTCTAAATACCCCTGAATAGCTTCTAGGGGCATATAAAAGTATTTTTCTGTTATATTAGGTCCAATTAGGGAGAAAAATGACCCTCAAAAATCGCCAAAAGGCAAGTCTATAGCCTTGCTAAATGCCCAAAAATCGGGCAAAATCAGGGTTTTGAAAACTTTATTTTTCTCCAAAATAACTATAAAACCTTCTAAATACCCCTGAATAGCTTCTAGGGGCATATAAAAGTATTTTTCTGTTATATTAGGTCCAATTAGGGAGAAAAATGACCCTCAAAAATCGCCAAAAGGCAAGTCTATAGCCTTGCTAAATGCCCAAAAATCGGGCAAAATCAGGGTTTTGAAAACTTTATTTTTCTCCAAAATAACTATAAAACCTTCTAAATACCCCTGAATAGCTTCTAGGGCATATAAAAGTATTTTTCTGTTATATTAGGTCCAATTAGGAGAAAAATGACCCTCAAAAATCGCCAAAAGGCAAGTCTATAGCCTTGCTAAATGCCCAAAAATCGGGCAAAATCAGGGTTTTGAAAACTTTATTTTTCTCCAAAATAACTATAAAACCTTCTAAATACCCCTGAATAGCTTCTAGGGGCATATAAAAGTATTTTTCTGTTATATTAGGTCCAATTAGGGAGAAAAATGACCCTCAAAAATCGCCAAAAGGCAAGTCTATAGCCTTGCTAAATGCCCAAAAATCGGGCAAAATCAGGGTTTTGAAAACTTTATTTTTCTCCAAAATAACTATAAAACCTTCTAAATACCCCTGAATAGCTTCTAGGGGCATATAAAAGTATTTTTCTGTTATATTAGGTCCAATTAGGGAGAAAAATGACCCTCAAAAATCGCCAAAAGGCAAGTCTATAGCCTTGCTAAATGCCCAAAAATCGGGCAAAATCAGGGTTTTGAAAACTTTATTTTTCTCCAAAATAACTATAAAACCTTCTAAATACCCCTGAATAGCTTCTAGGGGCATATAAAAGTATTTTTCTGTTATATTAGGTCCAATTAGGAGAAAAATGACCCTCAAAAATCGCCAAAAGGCAAGTCTATAGCCTTGCTAAATGCCCAAAAATCGGGCAAAATCAGGGTTTTGAAAACTTTATTTTTCTCCAAAATAACTATAAAACCTTCTAAATACCCCTGAATAGCTTCTAGGGCATATAAAAGTATTTTTCTGTTATATTAGGTCCAATTAGGGAGAAAAATGACCCTCAAAAATCGCCAAAAGGCAAGTCTATAGCCTTGCTAAATGCCCAAAAATCGGGCAAAATCAGGGTTTTGAAAACTTTATTTTTCTCCAAAATAACTATAAAACCTTCTAAATACCCCTGAATAGCTTCTAGGGCATATAAAAGTATTTTTCTGTTATATTAGGTCCAATTAGGGAGAAAAAATGACCCTCAAAAATCGCCAAAAAGGCAAGTCTATAGCCTTGCTAAATGCCCAAAAATTGGGCAAAATCAGGGGTTTTGAAAACTTTATTTTTTCTCCAAAAATAACTATAAAAACCTTCTAAATACCCCCTGAATAGCTTCTAGGGGCATATAAAAGTATTTTTCTTATATATTAGGTCCAATTAGGGAGAATAAATTACCCTCGAAAAATCGCCAAAAAGGCAAGTCTATAGCCTTGCTAAATGCCCAAAAATTGGGCAAAATCAGGGGTTTTGAAAACTTTATTTTTTCTCCAAAAATAACTATAAAAACCTTCTAAATACCCCCTGAATAGCTTCTAAGGGCATATAAAAGTATTTTTCTGTTATATTAGGTCCCATAAGGGAGAAAAAATGACCCTCAAAAAATCGCCAAAAAGGCAAGTCTATAGCCTTGCTAAATGCCCAAAAATTGGGCAAAATCAGGGGTTTTGAAAACTTTATTTTTCTCCAAAATAACTATAAAAACCTTCTAAATACCCCTGAATAGCTTCTAGGGGCATATAAAAGTATTTTTCTGTTATATTAGGTCCAATTAGGGAGAAAAATGACCCTCAAAAATCGCCAAAAGGCAAGTCTATAGCCTTGCTAAATGCCCAAAAATTGGGCAAAATCAGGGTTTTGAAAACTTTATTTTTCTCCAAAATAACTATAAAACCTTCTAAATACCCCTGAATAGCTTCTAGGGCATATAAAAGTATTTTTCTGTTATATTAGGTCCAATTAGGGAGAAAAATGACCCTCAAAAATCGCCAAAAGGCAAGTCTATAGCCTTGCTAAATGCCCAAAAATGGGCAAAATCAGGGTTTTGAAAACTTTATTTTTCTCCAAAATAACTATAAAACCTTCTAAATACCCCTGAATAGCTTCTAGGGGCATATAAAAGTATTTTTCTGTTATATTAGGTCCAATTAGGGAGAAAAATGACCCTCAAAAATCGCCAAAAGGCAAGTCTATAGCCTTGCTAAATGCCCAAAAATTGGGCAAAATCAGGGTTTTGAAAACTTTATTTTTCTCCAAAATAACTATAAAACCTTCTAAATACCCCTGAATAGCTTCTAGGGGCATATAAAAGTATTTTTCTGTTATATTAGGTCCAATTAGGGAGAAAAATGACCCTCAAAAATCGCCAAAAGGCAAGTCTATAGCCTTGCTAAATGCCCAAAAATTGGGCAAAATCAGGGTTTTGAAAACTTTATTTTTCTCCAAAATAACTATAAAACCTTCTAAATACCCCTGAATAGCTTCTAGGGGCATATAAAAGTATTTTTCTGTTATATTAGGTCCAATTAGGGAGAAAAATGACCCTCAAAAATCGCCAAAAGGCAAGTCTATAGCCTTGCTAAATGCCCAAAAATTGGGCAAAATCAGGGTTTTGAAAACTTTATTTTTCTCCAAAATAACTATAAAACCTTCTAAATACCCCTGAATAGCTTCTAGGGGCATATAAAAGTATTTTTCTGTTATATTAGGTCCAATTAGGGAGAAAAATGACCCTCAAAAATCGCCAAAAGGCAAGTCTATAGCCTTGCTAAATGCCCAAAAATTGGGCAAAATCAGGGTTTTGAAAACTTTATTTTTCTCCAAAATAACTATAAAACCTTCTAAATACCCCTGAATAGCTTCTAGGGCATATAAAAGTATTTTTCTGTTATATTAGGTCCAATTAGGGAGAAAAATGACCCTCAAAAATCGCCAAAAGGCAAGTCTATAGCCTTGCTAAATGCCCAAAAATTGGGCAAAATCAGGGTTTTGAAAACTTTATTTTTCTCCAAAATAACTATAAAACCTTCTAAATACCCCTGAATAGCTTCTAGGGGCATATAAAAGTATTTTTCTGTTATATTAGGTCCAATTAGGGAGAAAAATGACCCTCAAAAATCGCCAAAAGGCAAGTCTATAGCCTTGCTAAATGCCCAAAAATTGGGCAAAATCAGGGTTTTGAAAACTTTATTTTTCTCCAAAATAACTATAAAACCTTCTAAATACCCCTGAATAGCTTCTAGGGGCATATAAAAGTATTTTTCTGTTATATTAGGTCCAATTAGGAGAAAAATGACCCTCAAAAATCGCCAAAAGGCAAGTCTATAGCCTTGCTAAATGCCCAAAAATGGGCAAAATCAGGGTTTTGAAAACTTTATTTTTCTCCAAAATAACTATAAAACCTTCTAAATACCCCTGAATAGCTTCTAGGGGCATATAAAAGTATTTTTCTGTTATATTAGGTCCAATTAGGGAGAAAAATGACCCTCAAAAATCGCCAAAAGGCAAGTCTATAGCCTTGCTAAATGCCCAAAAATTGGGCAAAATCAGGGTTTTGAAAACTTTATTTTTCTCCAAAATAACTATAAAACCTTCTAAATACCCCTGAATAGCTTCTAGGGGCATATAAAAGTATTTTTCTGTTATATTAGGTCCAATTAGGAGAAAAATGACCCTCAAAAATCGCCAAAAGGCAAGTCTATAGCCTTGCTAAATGCCCAAAAATTGGGCAAAATCAGGGTTTTGAAAACTTTATTTTTCTCCAAAATAACTATAAAACCTTCTAAATACCCCTGAATAGCTTCTAGGGGCATATAAAAGTATTTTTCTGTTATATTAGGTCCAATTAGGGAGAAAAATGACCCTCAAAAATCGCCAAAAGGCAAGTCTATAGCCTTGCTAAATGCCCAAAAATTGGGCAAAATCAGGGTTTTGAAAACTTTATTTTTCTCCAAAATAACTATAAAACCTTCTAAATACCCCTGAATAGCTTCTAGGGGCATATAAAAGTATTTTTCTGTTATATTAGGTCCAATTAGGAGAAAAATGACCCTCAAAAATCGCCAAAAGGCAAGTCTATAGCCTTGCTAAATGCCCAAAAATTGGGCAAAATCAGGGTTTTGAAAACTTTATTTTTCTCCAAAATAACTATAAAACCTTCTAAATACCCCTGAATAGCTTCTAGGGGCATATAAAAGTATTTTTCTGTTATATTAGGTCCAATTAGGGAGAAAAATGACCCTCAAAAATCGCCAAAAGGCAAGTCTATAGCCTTGCTAAATGCCCAAAAATCGGGCAAAATCAGGGTTTTGAAAACTTTATTTTTCTCCAAAATAACTATAAAACCTTCTAAATACCCCTGAATAGCTTCTAGGGCTTATAAAAGTATTTTTCTGTTATATTAGGTCCAATTAGGGAGAAAAATGACCCTCAAAAATCGCCAAAAGGCAAGTCTATAGCCTTGCTAAATGCCCAAAAATTGGGCAAAATCAGGGTTTTGAAAACTTTATTTTTCTCCAAAATAACTATAAAACCTTCTAAATACCCCTGAATAGCTTCTAGGGGCATATAAAAGTATTTTTCTGTTATATTAGGTCCAATTAGGGAAAAAATGACCCTCAAAAATCGCCAAAAGGCAAGTCTATAGCCTTGCTAAATGCCCAAAAATTGGGCAAAATCAGGGTTTTGAAAACTTTATTTTTCTCCAAAATAACTATAAAACCTTCTAAATACCCCTGAATAGCTTCTAGGGCATATAAAAGTATTTTTCTGTTATATTAGGTCCAATTAGGGAGAAAAATGACCCTCAAAAATCGCCAAAAGGCAAGTCTATAGCCTTGCTAAATGCCCAAAAATTGGGCAAAATCAGGGTTTTGAAAACTTTATTTTTCTCCAAAATAACTATAAAACCTTCTAAATACCCCTGAATAGCTTCTAGGGCATATAAAAGTATTTTTCTTATATATTAGGTCCAATTAGGGAGAAAAATGACCCTCAAAAATCGCCAAAAGGCAAGTCTATAGCCTTGCTAAATGCCCAAAAATTGGGCAAAATCAGGGTTTTGAAAACTTTATTTTTCTCCAAAATAACTATAAAACCTTCTAAATACCCCTGAATAGCTTCTAGGGGCATATAAAAGTATTTTTCTGTTATATTAGGTCCAATTAGGAGAAAAATGACCCTCAAAAATCGCCAAAAGGCAAGTCTATAGCCTTGCTAAATGCCCAAAAATTGGGCAAAATCAGGGTTTTGAAAACTTTATTTTTCTCCAAAATAACTATAAAACCTTCTAAAACCCCTGAATAGCTTCTAGGGGCATATAAAAGTATTTTTCTGTTATATTAGGTCCAATTAGGGGAGAAAAATGACCCTCAAAAATCGCCAAAAGGCAAGTCTATAGCCTTGCTAAATGCCCAAAAATTGGGCAAAATCAGGGTTTTGAAAACTTTATTTTTCTCCAAAATAACTATAAAACCTTCTAAATACCCCTGAATAGCTTCTAGGGGCATATAAAAGTATTTTTCTGTTATATTAGGTCCAATTAGGGAGAAAAATGACCCTCAAAAATCGCCAAAAGGCAAGTCTATAGCCTTGCTAAATGCCCAAAAATCGGGCAAAATCAGGGTTTTGAAAACTTTATTTTTCTCCAAAATAACTATAAAACCTTCTAAATACCCCTGAATAGCTTCTAGGGGCATATAAAAGTATTTTTCTGTTATATTAGGTCCAATTAGGGAGAAAAATGACCCTCAAAAATCGCCAAAAGGCAAGTCTATAGCCTTGCTAAATGCCCAAAAATCGGGCAAAATCAGGGTTTTGAAAACTTTATTTTTCTCCAAAATAACTATAAAACCTTCTAAATACCCCTGAATAGCTTCTAGGGGCATATAAAAGTATTTTTCTGTTATATTAGGTCCAATTAGGGAGAAAAATGACCCTCAAAAATCGCCAAAAGGCAAGTCTATAGCCTTGCTAAATGCCCAAAAATCGGGCAAAATCAGGGTTTTGAAAACTTTATTTTTCTCCAAAATAACTATAAAACCTTCTAAATACCCCTGAATAGCTTCTAGGGGCATATAAAAGTATTTTTCTGTTATATTAGGTCCAATTAGGAGAAAAATGACCCTCAAAAATCGCCAAAAGGCAAGTCTATAGCCTTGCTAAATGCCCAAAAATCGGGCAAAATCAGGGTTTTGAAAACTTTATTTTTCTCCAAAATAATTATATAAAACCTTCTAAATACCCCTGAATAGCTTCTAGGGGCTTATAAAAGTATTTTTCTGTTATATTAGGTCCAATTAGGGAGAAAAATGACCCTCATATAAAAAAAATCGCCAAAAGGCAAGTCTATAGCCTTGCTAAATGCCCAAAAATCGGGCAAAATCAGGGTTTTGAAAACTTTATTTTTCTCCAAAATAACTATAAAACCTTCTAAATACCCCTGAATAGCTTCTAGGGGCATATAAAAGTATTTTTCTGTTATATTAGGTCCAATTAGGGAGAAAAATGACCCTCAAAAATCGCCAAAAGGCAAGTCTATAGCCTTGCTAAATGCCCAAAAATCGGGCAAAATCAGGGTTTTGAAAACTTTATTTTTCTCCAAAATAACTATAAAACCTTCTAAATACCCCTGAATAGCTTCTAGGGGCATATAAAAGTATTTTTCTGTTATATTAGGTCCAATTAGGGAGAAAAATGACCCTCAAAAATCGCCAAAAGGCAAGTCTATAGCCTTGCTAAATGCCCAAAAATCGGGCAAAATCAGGGTTTTGAAAACTTTATTTTTCTCCAAAATAACTATAAAACCTTCTAAATACCCCTGAATAGCTTCTAGGGGCATATAAAAGTATTTTTCTGTTATATTAGGTCCAATTAGGGAGAAAAATGACCCTCAAAAATCGCCAAAAGGCAAGTCTATAGCCTTGCTAAATGCCCAAAAATCGGGCAAAATCAGGGTTTTGAAAACTTTATTTTTCTCCAAAATAACTATAAAACCTTCTAAATACCCCCTGAATAGCTTCTAGGGGCTTATAAAAGTATTTTTCTGTTATATTAGGTCCAATTAGGGAGAAAAATGACCCTCAAAAATCGCCAAAAAGGCAAGTCTATAGCCTTGCTAAATGCCCAAAAATTGGGCAAAATCAGGGGTTTTGAAAACTTTATTTTTTCTCCAAAAATAACTATAAAAACCTTCTAAATACCCCCTGAATAGCTTCTAGGGGCATATAAAAGTATTTTTCTGTTATATTAGGTCCAATTAGGGAGAAAAATGACCCTCAAAAATCGCCAAAAGGCAAGTCTATAGCCTTGCTAAATGCCCAAAAATCGGGCAAAATCAGGGGTTTTGAAAACTTTATTTTTTCTCCAAAAATAACTATAAAAACCTTCTAAATACCCCCTGAATAGCTTCTAGGGGCATATAAAAGTATTTTTCTGTTATATTAGGTCCAATTAGGGAGAAAAAATGACCCTCAAAAAATCGCCAAAAAGGCAAGTCTATAGCCTTGCTAAATGCCCAAAAATCGGGCAAAATCAGGGTTTTGAAAACTTTATTTTTCTCCAAAATAACTATAAAACCTTCTAAATACCCCTGAATAGCTTCTAGGGGCATATAAAAGTATTTTTCTGTTATATTAGGTCCAATTAGGGAGAAAAATGACCCTAAAAAATCGCCAAAAAGGCAAGTCTATAGCCTTGCTAAATGCCCAAAAATTGGGCAAAATCAGGGGTTTTGAAAACTTTATTTTTCTCCAAAATAACTATAAAACCTTCTAAATACCCCTGAATAGCTTCTAGAGGCATATAAAAGTATTTTTCTGTTATATTAGGTCCAATTAGGGAGAAAAATTACCCTCAAAAATCGCCAAAAGGCAAGTCTATAGCCTTGCTAAATGCCCAAAAATCGGGCAAAATCAGGGTTTTGAAAACTTTATTTTTCTCCAAAATAACTATAAAACCTTCTAAATACCCCTGAATAGCTTCTAGGGGCTTATAAAAGTATTTTTCTGTTATATTAGGTCCAATTAGGGAGAAAAATGACCCTCAAAAATCGCCAAAAGGCAAGTCTATAGCCTTGCTAAATGCCCAAAAATCGGGCAAAATCAGGGTTTTGAAAACTTTATTTTTCTCCAAAATAACTATAAAACCTTCTAAATACCCCTGAATAGCTTCTAGGGGCATATAAAAGTATTTTTCTGTTATATTAGGTCCAATTTGACCCTCAAAAATCGCCAAAAGGCAAGTCTATAGCCTTGCTAAATGCCCAAAAATCGGGCAAAATCAGGGTTTTGAAAACTTTATTTTTCTCCAAAATAACTATAAAACCTTCTTACCCCTGAATAGCTTCTAGGGGCATATAAAAGTATTTTTCTGTTATATTAGGTCCAATTAGGGAGAAAAATTACCCTCAAAAATCGCCAAAAGGCAAGTCTATAGCCTTGCTAAATGCCCAAAAATCGGGCAAAATCAGAGGTTTTGAAAACTTTATTTTTTCTCCAAGAATAACTATAAAAACCTTCTAAAAACCCCCTGAATAGCTTCTAGGGGCTTATAAAAGTATTTTTCTGTTATATTAGGTCCAATTAGGGAGAAAAAATGACCCTCAAAAAATCGCCAAAAAGGCAAGTCTATAGCCTTGCTAAATGCCCAAAAATCGGGCAAAATCAGGGTTTTGAAAACTTTATTTTTTCTCCAAAAATAACTATAAAAACCTTCTAAATACCCCCTGAATAGCTTCTAGAGGCATATAAAAGTATTTTTCTGTTATATTAGGTCCAATTAGGGAGAAAAAATGACCCTCAAAAAATCGCCAAAAAGGCAAGTCTATAGCCTTGCTAAATGCCCAAAAATCGGGCAAAATCAGGGGTTTTGAAAACTTTATTTTTTCTCCAAAATAACTATAAAAACCTTCTAAATACCCCCTGAATAGCTTCTAGAGGCATATAAAAGTATTTTTCTTATATATTAGGTCCAATTAGGGAGAAAAAATTACCCTCAAAAAATCGCCAAAAAGGCAAGTCTATAGCCTTGCTAAATGCCCAAAAATCGGGCAAAATCAGGGGTTTTGAAAACTTTATTTTTTCTCCAAAAATAACTATAAAAACCTTCTAAATACCCCCTGAATAGCTTCTAGGGGCATATAAAAGTATTTTTCTGTTATATTAGGTCCAATTAGGGAGAAAAATTACCCTCAAAAAATCGCCAAAAAGGCAAGTCTATAGCCTTGCTAAATGCCCAAAAATCGGACAAAATCAGGGGTTTTGAAAACTTTATTTTTTCTTCAAAAATAATTATAAAAACCTTCTAAATACCCCCCTGAATAGCTTCTAGGGTCTTATAAAAGTATTTTTCTGTTATATTAGGTCCAATTAGGAAGAAAAAATTACCCTAAAAAATCGCCAAAAAGGCAAGTCTATAGTCTTGCTAAATGCCCAGAAATCGGGCGAAATCAGGTGTTTTGAAAACTCCATTTGCTCCAAAACTAATTATAAAAACCTACTAAATACCCCCTGAATAGCTTCCAGGGGGTTAATAAAGTCTTTTTCTGTCATATCAGGTCAAATTATGGAGAAAAAACTACCCTCAAAAATCGCCAAAATGGCAAGTCTATAACCTGGCTAAATGCCAAAAAATCGGGCAAAATCAGGTTTTTCTTCAAAACTAATTGTACAAGCGTACTAAATACCCCTGAAATCCCTCGAAATAGGTAGGGTTTTGGCTGCTATGATTGGCTATTCTACCTTTTTCAGTTTACTGTCGAAATCCCTTTTTAATCTATATTAAACCTGTGGGGCAAATATTGCTGTTGGCTGTTGATAGGTGTCCGCTGTATTTGAGGTTAAGTAATACATAGCAAGAAACTTTGGGACAAAACGAGTTGCCTGTTGTTCAGAGGTTGCAATGAGTTGTATAGAGGTGTCCTTTGAGGTTGCGCTGTATGGGCTTAATAACGATTTAAACGTATTTTAGATTATTTCGGAACATCTTAGAGTCAAAGTATATTCTGGAATAGTTTTGAATGTAGATATGCATTGCGCGTATCAGCGCTGTTTAATCGCTGAAGGTACGATAGCAAAGAGAAGAGAGAAACAACGAAAAAAACACACCAGGGGGGCAACGTCAGATCGCTCATATCACTATAATAATATAATTACAATCTGTAAGAACTCCACAAACAGGAATAAAATGGCTACGAAGTTCTTAATTCAAAGCAAATCGCAAATCTAAATCATTGTCATTCAGTTAAGAATATAAGTAAAATTGAACATATTAACAGCAAAAAACAAATCTCGGAAGTGCAGGGCGGTGAATTGGAATCTCTTTTAGCAAATTTACAAATTTCGAAATCTTATAGAAGGACCAGGAGGTCGGAACTATAGGGGGTCTGAATAGTTAATTAGATGGGGTCTTTTATTAGAGGTCCTAGGATTCCAACTGTGTGGCTCGAGAGGTTGTAAAGATACGAATCACGAATCAGAAGGGTAAATGGAAGGGGCCTCTGGGGGTATCTCTGCTACAGCAGTAGAGGATTGACTGGGGACTGGGGACATGTTTCTGAGGCTAGGAAACATACTCACACGCGATCTTTATCAAATTGTTTACCGCATAAACTATATATACCAATGTACAGTAAAATGGGATTTTTGTTTCTGCAAGCACACAGCAGACTACGTGCAGATCTCTAAGAGATAAAACAAACACGTGCTATAAATCGACCTGAAGGATTTTTCCTCGCTTTCCTCTAATCTCTTCCTTTCGAAGGTAATGTACATGCTATATGCACACGAGGGAGGTTCTCTTCTTAAGTGTCACTTGTTGGCTAGCAAATTTCCCGTTGTCGTGAGATTGAAGATTTGATTACTGGCTAAGACATGAATGGACATCTCTCAAAGCGAAGTGTGTGATGCGATGACGATCACAATGAGAGCATGATCAACTGATTTCTTGTTAATGATTGACAATTTGATGACTTTTGATTGATGATTCGATCATGGATAGACATCTCTTCTAAAGCAAAATGTATTAAGCGATGATGATCAAGATGAAAGCACGATTAACTGAATTGCTTGTTAGTTGATTGACGATTTGATGTCTTCTGATCGATGATTTGATTGCTGGCTAAGACATGAATCGACATCTCCCATAGCAAAATGTACTATACGATGATGATCAAGATGAATCATGATTAACTGATTGTTTGCTAGTTGATTGACGATTGGATGACTTCTGATTGATCAAACGATGGCTGGCTAAGACATGAATCGACATCTCTTCTAACGCAAAATATATTACGAGATGATGATCAAGATGAAAGCATGATTAACTGATTGTTTTCTAGTTGATTGACGATATGATTAACTTTGATTGATGATTAGATGACTGGCTAAGACATGCATTGGCATCTCTTCAACAGCAAAATGCAGAATGCGATGACCAACACGAAGGCATGATTTACTGACTGCTTGTTAGATGACTGCCGATTTGGTTAATTCATGATTTGATGGTGATAACATGGCTAAATGAGAATGGACCATAGCCATGGTAGGCTGAATCCCAGCTAATATGAAGATAATAGTGCTGTCATGCTCATATAATGAATTAATGTATGTAAGATTCAAAATGGTCTTGATGATGTGATGATATGCAGTCTGTACGATTGATGGATGGTTCTTCTGAAAGCTAAAGAAATAGCATTTTATCAGTTGGATTCTGAAGTTCGTATAATAACTTCAATGCCGAAACTTTAGCATACAGAAGTAATGCCCCCTCTCTCGTATCTGCCCTTTCCCAAACCTGCAAAGTTGGTTCAAGATTACGCAACTCACGTGTACATTTGTAATAACTGTATTTTGAATCACTTTTCTTATCTAGGCCTACATAATAGGGGTAAGGGCATGATTATGTTTTTTGAGGAATAGCCCAGATTTGCATCCCGGCACCAGAAACCGAGCTCATTGAGCACAGGGTCTACAGGAACTCTAAAATTCCCCAGTCGCCTTTTGTCATTATGTGCATAAATGTAGAGGAAACCATCACAGCTAACCAACTCTCGCATGTTGAATGAATAGGGGAATGAATAGAGGAGTTAGTGGCCAAGCGGCTTAGTCAGTGTCCGTTAGGCAACAGAAGTTAAGCTTGTGCATCTGAAGTCAGTATCTGGATGGGTGACTATTCTGATCGATGAGTAAACAAACTCACTCGGCTGTCCTTCGGAAGGGACGTTAAACTAGGGGTCCAATGCCTGTAAGCGGGATGCTTAGTAGGCCTAAATAAGCTGATAAAGCTAGAAATAACAGCCTACTCAAAAAAACAACAACAACAACAACCACCACCAAACCGAGACTGCTCAAACTGATCTGAGCGTCCAGCGATTCGACTCAAAGGTGATAGCTACGACTATCACTCAGGGAATAGGTCTAGGGAAGTAAGGTTAAAAGATGCGGACAGACATTTCAAAGCAGAGCTTAGCGAAATGGCACCACAACGTAAGACAGACAGGATTGTCTTGTTGTTCTAACCCTCAAAATCAATTAATTACATAGACACCAAAACAAAATAAAAACATTAACGAAAGACATTAGAGTATATGAACTGATATGTGACTGCATTGTTAAAACAGGTTAACGAAAGACAAATAGGGTATATGAATTGATAGGTGACTGCATTGTTAAAAAACGTTACTGTTCATTAATCATCCCAATTAGGGATACGTTCCTTTATTAACTACTTAACGGGTCTACTTAAAAATTCGTCTCTCTTAGTCCTTAACGGTGTCTCTGGACACGAGTTCGTTCTACGTAATTCCCCATGCTCGAATTCACTTCTCTGATGATACTTCATGTCAATATTCCAATCATCCCTGTATGTGTCAACAACAGATTTATCAGAATTGCTACAATTTTCATCACTTACATCTCCATTGAGGTCCTTGTTCGTCTGCTCGCCCTGTATATCTATCAATATCTCTTGAATACTCTGGCTTTTTGTTTTCACATCTTGAACTGTTTCGCAATACGGATCCCAACAGGAATTCTCAAATTCGAGTTCTTCTTCTGCTGGCTGGTCGAGTTTTTCATTGTCATCTTTCGGTATAACAACAGATTCTGCATCCTTGTTACCCTGTGATTCTTCTCCGATCTGTAGGTTTATGGTTCCATTCTGCGGCAACTGATTATTATCTGCTTTCTGGCCTGAAGGAGAAAACATGCATCATAGGAAGGTTACAGGTGCAAACAAAAGAGTTAGTAGCATCAAAAGCTGTCTGGCATCACAAGGATCTGTTATTTCTCCAATTTTATTCAATGAATATTACAAAAACCATCTTGTATTGCGAAACAGCGGAAACATCTCTGGACATACTTAAAAGCTTTTTTCGTCTGACACTCCTCAGAAAAAAAACGTCAAAAAACAGACCGAAACAATTGACTGAGGCGGAATTTATTCCCAGATGCGGATCGAAATGCACCAGTCAGACAGAGAAGCCGAATAGGCATTGTGTTTTAAACCCCAATCAGTTTGCGGGATTCCGCGGGAACGTGTTAAAAAATTGAGACATAATGATTTTTCAAAAGAAAAAAAGATGTTTAGTTTTAAATGCAAAGGGAAGAGACATAAAAGGGTAGTGTGTTCAATTGAGGAACTAAATAGGAAAAAGTACGAACCATGCAAGGACCAAAGTCCAGATATTTCCAAGGTTTTAAGTTTTTTCTCCAACTCTCTTACTCGAGTGCCTAGAACCCTGGAAATAAAGGAAACACGATGATTGACAACTTAAAACAGACACAAAAGCAGTAACCAGTAGTATTATGGTCAGCAGTAACCAGTAGTAGTATTATCCATCCGTATTGTGGTCTCTGTGGCGCAGTGGTTAGCGTGCTGGACTCACAACGAAGATGTAGTGGGTTCGAGCCACGGTCTTTCCACTTGTGTTGCAGAGATAACAAACTTGTGCAAGTTGTTAACACAAATGTGCCTCTCTCCACCCAGGTGTATAAATGGGTACCTGGTCGGTAGTTATGAGCGCTGTGTGTGGCTGCACCCTGATATATGCTAATGCATCCAGACCAGGGTAAAGTGTTAAGTCGACTGAGTAGCCCTAGGCTAGTAGTAGACTCAAAAACGGCAACTTTACTTTACTTTTACTTTACTTTATTAAAAGAAGAGTAAATATGCTTTTTTTAAGTCTACTACTACCCTAGGGCTAATCGGTCGACTTCATACTTTAGTCCTGGTCTGGATACACAAATCATATAGCAAGGTGCAGCCTCACATGGCCCTCATAACTACCGATCATATAGAAAAACCTGGGTAGAGAGAGGCACATTTGCAACTTGTTCAAGGTTGTTATCCCTGCAACACGAGTGGAAAGACTGTGGCTCGAGCCCACAGGTTGTGAGTCCTACACGCTAGCCACTGTGCCACAGACACCAAGTATGCAAATGGTGCATGCGACAAATGGCAATGAAAAACTTCTTTCGAAAAATGGTACAGTAGCTAGCAACTTTGGTTCGTTTTGAAAACAAGGCAGCAACTTGTTCATTTAATAACTAAAGCAGTTCATTTGCGGTTTGCCTCTAGACTAGACTGCCACGAGTTCCATTTATCGCTCGTTAAACCGAGACTAACACCAAACCGAGATCACTACGCCAGAAAATCAAACTATAGAAAAAAGTACATGCATAGACTCTTCAAAATATCAATCTAGAAGAAAGACCAACTGCAATATTCAAAAGATAATCTCACCTATTTGTCTTTCGTTGTATTTTTAAAGCAGTGTCTTTGTCAGCTAGAGATTCGGTCAAGGATTTTGTAAGCCTCTGAAGTTCTTGAATGGTGTCGATACTTGTTTTTCGAGAAACTGAATTGTGGCTTTTAAATGCTACAAAGAGGAATATTTTAGCATTTTAATACGCAGATACACTATGATTATATTAGCATCTTAACGATTTAGAATTGAAACAGTTTGCTGAAGAAGATCATAAGATCGAAACGTTCAATCATGAATCTATATTTTTGAATCTATTGATGATTTAGTATAGCTTAAACGTATATGAAAATTCAATATTCATTAAAGAGAATATCAAAAATGACGGTTTAGCTTGGTGATAAAGGCATTTGGTTTCGTGTCCTGAGATCTACAAGCGCGAAGTTGAGCCCCACCTTTATCAGTAACACGAAGTGAATGCTAACAGTGAACTCGATTACACTTATTTTTTTTAATAAGCAACTGGTCAATAAGCAACTAGGGCTGATATTTTGTTAAAATTGTTGGTGAAATTGCTTTCTTTATACAGTACATCCTTCCAAACTTACCAATTGCATTGAAAAGCTAGAAAAGAGCCAAAATAAGAGGTTTAAGGGGATACCAGCCATTCTGTGAGGACTGTAGATATGTTAAGCAGCTCTTGAGGGCTGGACCGGAGCCCAATTGCTTATTGAAAAGAAAAGTGTATCCATTCTTCAGGAGTTCGCAAACGAGAATCCAAGGTTTTTGATAGACAATCGCGGACGAAACAGTTGGCACCGTTGGTGATTTTAGAGTATTAGAAAAGAATTTGGAAAAGTCAGGGTTTGGTTTTTGTATAAGATACTTAACAAAGTTAGGATCCTCCACCAGATGTACGAGGCGCTAGCGTGAGATTCAAATTCGTTCTGCACAAGGTACAGAATGAAGAAACAACCTCGCTATTATGTACTTAAAATAACTGGTTCATTTGACAATGACAAGATCAATTTTTAGAATTACACTGCATTACATTCTCTTCACATTGCAGGTGCGGAGCACGAAGAAAATTTGGGGGGGGGGGCTGATATTCATTGAACAATAGGAACAATAGGTAATTATACAAACAATCTTACAGAGCAATGGATTTCATACATTATTTGGGGGGGGGCTGCAACCCAAGAGGAGAATAGCTGCTACGGCCCTGCATAGATTGTTTACTTGATAAGGAGCAATGCAAGTGATCTACAATAAATTTGCCACCCGCAGACCATGCCAAATGGGTTGGTAAAGCTCTTTCCCTACGGAATTAGCGTACCACCTTTAGACACGTATTGGGTGCGTACTGCCCTCGGGTGATCACTTCAGCAAGGGTGTTTAGGCTGGACAGCGTACAAAATCCTTGCTAAACGTGTACCGCTCTTGGTTGATATGACTGCATTTCGTAAACTCTGAGCCTGGCTGCAGACATAAAGTTATCAGCTTCAGCCTTTGGAATTTATTGTAAGGGACGACGGCTCGGGTGCGTACTGCCCTCGGGTGATCACCTCAGCAAGGGTGTTTAGGCTGGACAACGTACAAAATCCTTGCTAAACGTATATCCCTCTTGGTTGATATGACTGCATTTCGTAAACTCTGAGCCTAGCTGAAAACATCAAGTTATCAGTTTCAGCCTTTGGAATTTATTGTGAAGAACAAGGTTAGCCTCGGCTGATCACCCTAGCAAGGATGGTTAGCCTCTTAGTAAATATAAATGCGAAATACAAATTTTCGAACTTATCCGGGCAAGCAATGACGTTTACCAAAAAATATACACACACAAGACTAACCTTTTTGCGAGAAGGACATTGGAACATCCAGGTATGCCAGCAGCTTATTTGCTTTATTGTATCTTCTGTCTAATGCTTCTTTATACCTTGTTACAGATGCAGCCATAATGCTTTTCTCCTCTTTATGTTGCTTCGATACTTCTTTAAGATACCTAGTTAGAAAAATTGTGGTCTTTAAAAGCAACATCAATACTACTGGATCACCCAGACTGTGCAGAACAACGGCGAGGATTGTTTTCGAAGATTACCACATTATTTCACTTGAACGCTTTGGAACCTGTCCTTATCAAAACCAAGAGGCCGGTTCTGTGCAAAGAGAAGAGTTACCTTTCTCCCTTTGGCTCTTCAATTGATTTAATTGTATCCCGCAAGCTAATTGGTGTTCAAACACAATATCAAACCAACTTCACCTTTCTGATTGGTGTATTTCGATCCACATCTGGGTATAAATTCCGCCTAAGTTGGTCTGTTTCTGACGCTTTTACTTCGAGGGGTGTCAGACGAAAAAACTTTCAAATATATCTGAAGATGTCTCCGCTTTTTCTCGCAATCATTAAAAGCAATAAGATAGTGTAAATAGGGGCAGCTATGATTTTCTCTATCAAATCTTAAAAAAAAAAAACAAACAAGTAATACAATTCAAATGTCCCAATCAAAGCGGAAAAAGACTTAAGGTCATAAACTTTCCACTATGAATGATACAATTTTAATTAGCTTTTTATACAAGAAAAAACAAATATTACAACGATTACAAAAGAATTAATACGAGGAATAAGGAACAAAGAAATACAAATAAATTTACGGGTGACATTTTGCTGCTTTTCGGCTATTGATGATTAACCTACAAACTTTCCATATATCGATATAACAAATTGTTTCCTCTATAATCACTTTGTTCACACTCATATCTAGAGCAGGAATTCCGAAAAGGAGAAGATAACAAAGTGACTTGAATTCCATGTCCGAAACGTTGAACAGAAGATGTTATCGACATGAACAAAAAGATCTTGCCGCATTGTGTCACAGAAGGGGCAATGCAGGAGAAAATGGCAGCTATGTGGGTAGTTACATCTCAACGGTAAATAGAGAAGCAGGTCGTAAGATTTTCACCGAGAACTTAGCGGCCGACATTCCTGTTAGCTCAATGGCTGCGTTAACAAGAATGGTGAAGTCTTTCAAATGAGTGCAACCGAAATAAAGACCGAGTCTGTCCTGGCCACATCAACGACTGATGTTGACCTTGAAAATTGGGTTGAAAACATGAACTGCAAAACTCCATGGAATTTTCTAGATCTTTTGGTAAGCATAGCCTCTCCTTGATCACTTGTACGTTGAAGGGAGCTTGTCGCAGTGATAAATAATAATACCGTACGCTGAAGGGAGCATGTTGCAGTGATAAATGTACGCTAAAGGGAGCGTGTCGCAGTCATAAATAATACTACTGTGGGCTGAAGGGAGCGTGTCGCAGTGATAAATAAAAATAATTTACGCTGAAGGGAGCGTGGCACAGTCATAAATAATAACACTTTACGCTGACGGGAGCGTCTCGCAGTGATAAATGATAATACTGTACGCTGAAGGGAGCGTGTCGGAGTGATAAATAATAATACTGTACGCTGAAGGGAGCGTGTCGCTGTAATAAATAATAACGCAGTACGCTGAAGGGAGCGTGTTGCAGTGATAAATAATAATACTGTACGCTGAAGGAAGCGTGTCGCAGTGATAAATAATAATACTGTACGCTGAAGGGAGCGTGTCGCAGTGATAAATAATAATACTGTACGCTGAAGGGAGCGTGTCGCTGTAATAAATAATAACACCGTACGCTGAAGGGAGCGTGTCGCAATGATAAATAATAATACTGTACGGTGAAGGGAGCGTGTCGCTGTGATAAATAATAACACTGTACGCTGAAGGGAGCGTGTCGCAGTGATAAATAATAATACTGTACGCTGAAGGGAGCGTGTCGCAGTGATAAATAATAATACTGTACGCTGAAGGGAGCATGTCGCTGTAATAGATAATAACACCATATGCTGAAGGGAGCGTGTCGCAGTGATAAATAATAATTCTGTACGCTGAAGGGAGCCTGTCGCAGTGATAAATAATAATGCTGTACGCTGAAGGGAGCGTGTCGCAGTGATTAATAATAATACTGTACGCTGAAGGGAGCGTGTCGCAGTGATAAATAATAACACTGTACGCTGCAGGGAGCGTGTCGCAGTGATAAATAATAATACTGTACGCTGAAGGGAGCGTGTCGCTGTAATAAATAATAACACTGTACGCTGAAGGGAGCGTGTCGCAGTGATAAATAATAATACTGTACGCTGAAGGGAGCGTGTCGCTGTAATAAATAATAACACTGTACGCTGAAGGGAGCGTGTCGCAGTGATAAATAATAATACTGTACGCAGAAGGGAGCGTGTCGCAGTGATAAATAATAATGCTGTACGCTGAAGGGAGCGTGTCGCAGTGATAAATAATAATACTGTACGCTGAAGGGAGCGTGTCGCAGTGATAAATAATAATACTGTACGCTGAAGGGAGCGTGTCGCTGTAATAAATAATAACACCATATGCTGAAGGGAGCATGTCGCAGTGATAAATAATAATACTGTACCCTGAAGGGAGCCTGTCGCAGTGATAAATAATAATGCTGTACGCTGAAGGGAGCGTGTCGCAGTGATTAATAATAATACTGTACGCTGAAGGGAGCGTGTCGCAGTGATAAATAATAACACTGTACGCTGCAGGGAGCGTGTCGCAGTGATAAATAATAATACTGTACGCTGAAGGGAGCGTGTCGCAGTGATAAATAATAATACTGTACGCTGAAGGGAGCGTGTCGCAGTGATAAATAATAATACTGTACGCTGAAGGGAGCGTGTCGCTGTAATAAATAATAACACCGTACGCTGAAGGGAGCGTGTCGCAGTGATAAATAATAAATCTGTACGCTGAAGGGAGCGTGTCGCAGTGATAAATAATAATACTGTACGCTGAAGGGAGCGTGTCGCAGTGATAAATAATAATGCTGTACGCTGAAGGGAGCGTGTCGCAGTGATAAATAATAATACTGTACGCTGAAGGGAGCTTGTCGCTGTGATAAATAATAACACTGTACGCTGAAGGGAGCGTGTCACAGTCATAAATAATAATACTGTACGCTGAAGGGAGCGTGTCGCAGTGATAAATAATAATACTGTACGCTGAAGGGAGCGTGTCACAGTCATAAATAATAATACTGTACGCTGAAGGGAGCGTGTCGCAGTGATAAATAATAATACTGTACGCTGAAGGGAGCGTGTCGCAGTGATAAATAATAATACTGTATGCTGAAGGGAGCGTGTCGCTGTAATAAATAATAACACCGTACGCTGAAGGGAGCGTGTCGCAGTGATAAATAATAATACTGTATGCTGAAGGGAGCGTGTCGCAGTGATAAATAATAATACTGTACGCTGAAGGGAACATGTGATAAATAATAATACTGTACGCTTAAGGGAGCGTGTTGTAGTCCTAAATAATAACACAGTACGCTGAAGGGAGCGTGTTGTAGTCCTAAATAATAACACAGTACGCTGAAGGGAGCGTGTGGCAGTGATAAATAATAATACTGTAGGCTGAAGGGAGCGTGTCGCTGTAATAAATAATAACACCGTACGCTGAAGGGAGCGTGTCGCAGTCATAAATATTAACACTGTACGCTGAAGGGAGCGTGTCACAGTCAGAAATAAAAACACTGTATGCTGAAGTGAGCGTGTCCGTCACAGTCATAAAAACGCTGTACGCTAAAGGGAGCGCGTGACAGTCATAAATAATAATACTGTACACTTAATGGAGCTTGTCGCAGTGATAATAATAATACTCTAGGCTGAAAGGAACGTGTGGCAGTGATACATAATAACGCTGTATGCTGCAGGGAGCGTGTGGCAGTTATAAATGATATCATCGTATCCATGATTTCCCTGAGCCTGAATTACTTCGAAAGTGGGAATTTAGTAGACCAATCTTGACATTTCACAAGAAAAAACTGTTTGAGCAATAATTCCAAAAAAGAATGCTGATATCCACATTCAAGTTTCTGACCCTTACAACATCCTTCGACCCTTTAGATGTTGTTCTACCACAAGGTCTTGCGAGTACATATTGCATGAGGTCTAACTCTCGAGCTTCATGGCGGAGCCGGTGAAACCATTATGCTGATACCAGCCAAACCGAGCATGAAGCCTTTCCTGAAGGGTACTGTCGGTCTCTCAGCATCCCAACAAGTCGGTCCGAGGACACCTAGATACTTCATACTGTTCTATATCTTTTTTTGATTTGCTCTCACCCTTTCCCTCCATGATCTAACTGAATTGTGTCGCAGTCAAAAATAACAATACTGTACACTGAAGGGAGCGTGTTTCAGTCATAACGAAGAACACAGTAAGCTGAAGGGAGCGTGTTGCAGTCATAAATAATAAAATCGTACGCTGAAGGGAGTGTGTCCGTCACCGTCATAAATAATAACACCGTACACTCACATCAATCTTATGCCTGCTGTACCACATATGTTTCAATCGGAGCCCAAGAATCAAGTACCCGAATAACCAGTTTCTCCTCAGTTCATGAGAACCAGTTGACAAGTTAAATTAGTCTGAATACAAGACTGTATCTTACTTGTTTTCCAGTACTAAGGCATCAACATCAACCAATCGCCTGTCATCATTATGTAATACATAATTCAACTGCTTGTTTAGTCTGCTACATTTATCTTTGAATTGGTCACACTGTAAAGAAAAATATGTGTTTTTACCATGTATCTTTAGAAACTGATGGGTTTTATTTGTTGAATGAATTGCCTTTGATATGGACAACGTCAAATTGTATGGGCAGATACGCATTGGATTTTTGTATAGGTATTATTGCTTACGATTTTAAATTAAATGGAAGACAATTACGAATTAAAGTCATACTTCTTGTGATAAATCCGTTTTCTCATCAGTTAAGTTCTCTACCTCCGCCTTGTAATTTTCTATCTACAAAACCAAGGAAAGATGCAAGTTAATAAAGAAACATAAGAACAGTTACCAAATATCAAGAGCGGAAGGTTGTTTCTTACAACCTCTCTCAAAATTCGGTGATTTTCACAAGAAAAATGACTTAGTAATCAAATCCTTATGCCAAAGTTAAACAAAAATCGTGTACACTTTGTGAAAAGCCCCTCGATCAGTTAGATGAAACGAAATTACTGTTTCTACACTGTATGTTGTATTCAACTTTCTGGCGAATTCAATTAAGTACTGCCAAAAGATTATTGACCAAGCGGTACTGATTTTCAAAGTAATTTCTGATGAGCACTCGTTATACAGGATCATCCAATCGTCCAACTCAAAGACAGCAAGGTGTCTTGTTCTAGAAAAACTTTCACACTGTCTATCTATCTATCTATTAATATAATCAGTAAAACCCGCAATGGGTATCACACTGATGAAATAAAAGAAGTTAATAAATAAATAAATAAATAAATTTTAATCTAATTTTAAATGTCTTCTTAAAGCTACTTTGAATATACTAAACGTTTTCTGGCATTTAAGCTCAGGTGGAAGCATGTTCCATTCTTTGATTGTTCTTGTATAAAAGGAAAAGTTGTAACAGTCTAATCTTGGTTGTAAAGGAATGAAGTTCTTGGAAATTGTTCCGCTGCTTCTTGTAGCCCTTCTCTGTTCTATAACGTATGACGGAAGATTCATATCAATCTCATTGTTAACAATTTTATAGAGCATAATAAGGCGCATATATTTCCTGCGTGTCTCCAAGGTTGGCCAGCGTAAGTCCTCTAGAATTTTGGTCATTGTGCCTGGTTCTCTGCAGTAATTATTTTCCACAAATCTTGCAGCCTTCTTCTGCACTTTCTCGATTTTGTCTTTCTGGCCCTTTAGATATGGATCCCATGCACATGCTGAATATTCTAAATGTGGACGTACTAGGGTAAAGTATGCTGTGCATTTTATGTTCTTTGGGCACATCCCGAGATTTCTCCTCAAGAACGCCAATGATCTGTTGCCTTTATTGACTATTTTTGTGACATGTTCCTCCCATTTTAATTTACAGTCGATCTCAATTCCCAGATAGGCATGATGGGTTACTTCTTTCAGAATTTCACCATTCAACTTATATTCGAACGCTGAAGTATTTCCTTTGGTCCTATTGACATGTGGTAGCATTTAGAAACATTAAACGACATTTTCCATTTCTCTGCCCACTGTCCCAACAAATCAAGGTTCCTTTGAAGGTTTTCAGCCATAACTGAATCATTCACCTCCTCGTATAACAGGCAGTCGTCAGCAAAAAGTCTTAGATGGGAGTCTATTTGCATAGTTATATCATTTATAAAGAGCAGGAATAGCAAGGGGCCCAGTACTGTCCCCTGGGGCACACCTGACTCAACTTTGACAGAACTTGAAGTTTCACCATCAACAACTACTTGCTGTTTTCGGTCCCATAACCAAGCACTGATCCACCTTCCAATATCAGTTGATCTCTTTATTCCATAATGGTCTAACTTTGACATTAATCTTCCATGTGGAACAGTGTCAAAAGCCTTACTGAAATCTAAGATCAAAATATCCACATTGCTACCCATGTTTCTTTTCCTTGCTATGTCTTCTAGAGCTGTAATTAACTGTGTTTCACATGACCTCTTGGAACGAAAACCATGCTGCTCATCTACAATAATTTGTTCTCTATTACAGTGATTCATGATGTGCTTGAATATTATGTGCTCTAGAGTTTTACAACAGACAGAAGTTAGGGATACTGTCCCCAGTGTTTGAAACAGGTTTTTAGTTAAGGGATCCCATCCTTGCACAAAGTACCCTTGAATCATAGCTTGCAAAAAATTGTAAAGGTGCGACAATTGGCATGACAGATTGACATTGACCATGGGTTATTGGTGGATTAGTAACATGATTTCAAAGGAAATGGTTATGCATCATCATTTGGGCAGTAGCCGAGGCAGCCGTGTATGCACCCATTGTGACAGCCTGATTCCATCACTTGCGGAATCTGTGAAAACTAGTCTAATGTACCAATCAACTATAATTCAACCAAAAATATGTCTGTTCTGTCCACATTAAACCCAAGACCTGTCATTCATCGCTAACTGGATGAATTGACCCATACAATCATTGACAACATTGTTGGGACAAAACTGAGATTTGCTCTTTAAGTTCCTATATTCCCCAACTTCCCCCCTCTCTCCAAGTTCAATTTCCCCTCTCCCCAAGTTCAATGTTGGATAAATTATTGAATTTAGGTTGCAACGATCAAGCAGGCCATCAGTCAACATGAAGTCCATCAAAAAATAATCAAAATTGAATGGGGGAGTGTGTGGCAAAGAAATGGACCCTCAACAATATTTCACGGTATGTGTCTCAATATATTTTGTCCACAATTGTAGGTTAAAAGGGTATCCCAAGAGCCAATACTCAAATGTGCTTCTGGAAAGTCTTTGAGAGTGAAAAATTAGAGGTTAAAGAAACTTTGGACCACTGAAAACAAGAGTTCAAACAATTTCTTAAACTCAAACAAACCTTTTTCTGTGCCTCTTCCAGTTGTTCAACAAGCCATGCTTTGTCTCTGCTTTCACTTGTTGATTCTTTTTCCTGCTTTCATGTTGGTGTAGTGTTTCTCTAAGCAACTGGTTATCTCTCTGTGCCTCTGAATAGAGCTGTTTTACAGTTGCAAGGTCATTATGTAATGCCTGATTCTCTTCTCTCACATGCTGTATCAGCTGTGTAAGTGTCTGAAAATTAATAGAAGATTGAACTAATGCACATGTATAGAGAAGGATATTAAGTTATTTTGACAAAGAAATGATTTTGGTATAACTAGCATGTACAGTAGTTTCAACTGGTTATTACAATGATGGAATTATTTCATGTACTTATTGTGATGCTGCAGCAAAAGCCCAGACCAAAAAAGTCAAAATTTCACCAAACATTGGCCAAAACTCATGTTGGCAGCCGGAGGGGGTACTTCCATTGTTCAGTATACTAGACGTGCTGCCCAAATGGGTAACTTTTTAAGCGGCAATTTCCCTAAATATCGGTTGGTTTTTTGTAAAGGATCTCTACACATGGGTAGTAAAAACTTTTAGACATGCATTGCTTTTAAAAGCCTGATAAATCTTTGCATTTAGAGTCAATTTCATGGTGCAACTTGGGTAAATGCGTTTCTTTCTCAGCGCAAATGCCTTTTCGCTGCATTTAGAGCTTCCTTAGGTGTTTAAATTGGGTTGAAATATTTAAGATATTGGTACAAATGGGTGTAAAATTTCGTTGTTTTTTCTATAAATGGGTACCACGACTAACAGAATTTATTGGTAGACATGGGTGGGTTTGGAAAAACTGGGCAAAACGTCTAATCTTTTCAACAATGAAGTACCCCCCGGGGTTGGCAACATATTGCCACCTTGTTAAGTGAGCCAGCATCATGTTGGCTGATGCTAGTTGAAGTTTGATCAGGGTAAAAAATTAACCCGAAATTTCAAAATTTTGGCTTCATTTGCCCATCAACACCAACAAATGATGACTCACTGCCTGTATATTAGGTAAAAAGCTTGCTTTTAACAAGGAAAAACGAAGCAAAACAGCATAAGCTTCTAAACTGACAAATTTATAATTTTTCAACACAGAAAATAATAGCAATGGGCTACAACTGAGACTTTTGGTCTAACATTGCTCACAATTGGTCAGTTTTAGTTCCACTAACTTCAAAAATTGGATCTTTTAAATAAAGATTGCATTTCTGATTTCTAACATCAGTTTAATAACTGGTTTCACATTGTACTATTGTTTGGTCTATTGGAATTATAGAACAGCAATGAGCCACTAAAAATGTGTGATACCCATTGCGGGTTTTACTGATTACAATAATAGATGTAGATAGATGTAGATGTATCAGAGCTGATATGCCAAACAGGCCACCATTCTTATTGAGTCCCAGTTGGGCAACCTATATACAACTGCAGTAACTGGTACTCAAGTTATATGTCTAAATCTAGTTCCTAATCAATTATAAAGCTGCCTGAATACTGTAAACTGCAATAGCTACTCCAAAGCTTCCTCTTACAGATTTTTCTACCACTAAACCTATAGTCTAAATACAGAACACAGCAATAATGTCACAAAAGTGAAAAGAAATGGATATGATAAAATGCATACTTTTATCTTCTTGTCATTACTTTCTTCTGGTGAGAAAAAGGAGCCATTTCTTCTTTTATCCTTCCATTGTCCTCCAATAACCTCTTTTAATTCGTCAAGCTCTTGTTGCTAAAAATGAGTAACAGATTTTCACTACATTTAGCAGCTCAGACACCCTTACAAGGGTGTACCAAGATCTTTACTTAGGTGGTACATTAGGAGCAAAGTAAGAAAGTCTTACTATCTTAGCACTTTTATAAATTTTGGAATTTATAAGGGCTGAGACCAAGTGGCATGAAGAGTTTCACCATCAGCCAATTTCCACCGTCAAAGCCCTTGTAAGGGAGGGTTTCCTAGAAAACGGAACACAGATATCAATGATACGGAAAATGGAATTTTCATTTGATAGGGAAAGAAAATTCTTTTATACTTTAAAGGCCTTTGACATGGAAAAGTGGAATAATCGCAAAAGGTGACCGAAATGGGGCAATGTCACCCCTTAGGAAACCACTTTTTTTGTGATAGCCTCAAGGGCACCAAAAGCAATGCAGGGTGGCGGGGGCAGAAGGAACACTTTTTGGGCAAAACAATAGGAAAATAAAAGAATTTGACCATTTTTCCGAGGGCAGGCAGGCAGCTGCCCCCGTGCTTCAGGCGCCCCTGGATAGCCTTATATATAGGTTGTGGATGAAAAGCATCCAGGTTTATTCAATAAAGCTTCAGTGGAAGTTAGGCAAATAAAGTGAGGGGGAATGACCTGAAACCAGAATTCTGCATTCCATTTCATCTCAGATATGCCTGAGGTCTGTAGTCTGGTCCTCTGATTTTGATATTTTATTTAGATAGACATTACCCTGAGCAATCACTCTGTTTATTGAATCAATGATTATGAAGTTCATTAACATATTGTTCCCTATGTATTATGTTTTGATTATGAAGTAAGGTAAGGTTTCAAGTTGTCAAGTTAAGGTTTCAGGTTGTCAAGTTTCATTTGCATATATGCTCCAGTTATACTGCTAACTTTGCAATTTTAGTAGCACAGTATCAATGTCAAGTGCAAAAATATATTTTCATTGGTAATCATCTTTGTAGGGGGTTGCAAAAGTTAGCAGTCTGGTGCTCAACCAAGGCTGTAACATGCCAGGGTGAATTGGTCTGGCCAATAGACCTTTTTGACAAGTGGCCACAATAATGGAAATATAAGAGCTCAGTACAGAAGAAACATTTCTCTGCACTGAAGATCTTCAGGAAATATGCATCCAGGTCCACCCTGGGTAACATTGAATGTGCACCCTTTGGTAGCACTGTTTTATCTCCACATACACTTTTATTCTTTTTTTGCCCATCACTTTCTGCACATATTATCTTTATGAACTATGAAGCTATCATCTTACCAACTGGCAAACTTTATTCTTGTAAATATCTCTCTCAATCTGACAATTGTCCAAATCCTTTACCAGAATCTTTAAGCCTTCTCTTTTGCTTTCCAGTTTCTTTTTGCAAATATTGTACTAGAAAAAACAATATTAATCAGCTTACGTGTAATGAATTTAATGAAACAGAAATGCGCAACACAGTCGAATCGCGAGCAGCAAGCACGCATAGCATTTTTCAAAAGCCAAAAAAGGCCCAGGCAGACCATCTATTAAACAAACTCATCTTTCTTACTTACTTCGTTTTTCAGGAGAGCCCAGTCTCGGTCACTTCTCTGCATAGTCATTGTGAACTTTTTTGCAAGTTAGTTGGCACTTTGCAGCAGCAAAGTCGTCAGAATGCTCAAAGTGAGCAGTCGCTACAACAACTAACAGGTGGCGAAACGGTAGGCCCACTGACGTGGAACTTGTCCTTATCGAGTTGAAGTGAATGAAAAAAGACAACAACATCAACAACTCCTATGCAATTCAATATTCAAGGCGGGTCAAAATCTTTGGGAGGAAGGGAAGTGACACGCAACTTTTTGGAGATTTTTCTTTTCTGAGAAGTGATTTAAACATTTGTACCTAGCCTAATACAAATTGCATGTAAGAAACCAATCTGGATTTAAATTCAGAATTCCTGATGTTTGCGCTTTGTTTCTCACAAAATGCGTTATTTATTCCTGACTACAAAAGCTTAATTAAAATAAGATATTTCCCCTTAATTACACTAAGAGGAAATATCGCCAAACAACCAATCAAGTACCCTTTTAGATGTCCAATAAACACGAGGCGCTTACGAAAGTTTCGACACCACGAAGCGAAGCTTACTACTTGGACTCCTTGCAGTTTGTCCAATGTCCATCGTACCGGAACCGTTATTTAAATTTTCCCAGCATTTGTAACCTCTAGTTTCTGCCGACCCACGTTTACTGATTGGGCACCTAAGGGCCTGTTTACATGGAGGCGGGCCAGCCCGGTTAGGCGAGCTGGCTCGGCCAAGCGAGATCTGAAAGAACAATAAATTCTTTTCTTTGTGAATCTTGCGTTTACATGAACATTCACCCAGCCCGGTGAGGCGGGATCCGTGATCAAAGGACGTGGATCTCACCTGGCCGAGATCTGCGGGAACAAAAGAATCTTTTGTTTGTTCACTTTTCGTTTATATGGAGAGCGGGCCAGCCCGGTCAGGCGAGCTGAAATCTT
This sequence comes from Chrysaora quinquecirrha, assembly GCA_014526335.1. Classification (NCBI taxonomy): domain Eukaryota; kingdom Metazoa; phylum Cnidaria; class Scyphozoa; order Semaeostomeae; family Pelagiidae; genus Chrysaora; species Chrysaora quinquecirrha. Next base: position 692,469 of record JACTAT010000014.1, read on the forward strand.
GACAGGAAAGAATGGAAAAGTGTTAATAAGCAAGGCTAGCTCGGCTAACCGGGCTGGAAAACTTATCCATGTAAACGCTCTGAAAAAGGATCTCGCCTAACCGAGCTAGCTCGGCTAACCGGGCTGGCCCGCCTCCATGTAAACAGGCCCTTAAGAACAGAGGGAAAAGCAAGCCTTACTTGTGAACGCAAGTGGGGGAATGGTGCATGCAGTTTATAATTAAAATGAACCTGGAGCTTGTTAGCTACATCAAAAATATTTAGTAATTCAACTAGCACATGCAGGTTTTTTTGCAATCTCAAATCATGCTCAAACGGTCCAAGGGGTCATCAAACAAACCCTAGCTTTGATTGACTTAACGATTGAAGCAACTACGACTGAATTGAATGCCACCCTAATGGGACAGGCTTTAGTGTTCTAAAAAGGGTCTTCACTGTGTGATATCATCAACAAGAAAACTCACTTTCGAAAACCAACTGTCGTTATTTACTTTCAAAAACACTTTTATACATATAGACTATATTCGTAATAGAAATCAATAATTATAATGACAAGAACCAATAAATATATGGTTCATATAAATATATATTTTAAAACTTTACCAAAAAAGCAAATCTTTTTAGACCTCGATAGAATAATGATTCGTATATATTAACTTTATTTATTTGCAAAAAATTTGGAAGCTTAAAGGTTTTTCGAAAGAAAGTTGTTTAGAGGGTTGCGTTGATTATGAGAAGTCTTGAGTTATGTAGCCAAGAGTTTTCGGATACCATAAGAGCTGTCGATTTGAAGTCGACGACTTCATGTAAATACCGTAAATCCTCGTAAAAACCCTTACCTCCGAAAAAGCCCACTTTAAGCCCTACATAAGAATTATTTTCGCAAATAAGCCCCCTTCGAATAAGCCATCATGGGAAAATTCGCAGGCCTTATGAATTTGTTTATATCTCAATGCATCTTCCAGGTAATTAAAACACTGAAAACGCTAGGTCTGACAACAAACTAGAGCGTGCAGCATCATACTATACCACATAAGCTCGCAGTACCTTGAAACGCATCATGAATATAAAGCTTATGTCAAACTCGAATATATATTACCGTCATATTAATATGCAATAAAGCTAAGAGAAAGTTAGCTATCGATACATCCATAAATTCTGAATACTATAACTATTCATAAAGCTATACATGTTTAAATATATATATGTTTTGTCTGTCTGTCATATTTTCTATCAATGTTCAATACAATATGTAGCCACTATATCTCTCGATTATTCAGCGTAAAAGTTCTAGGAATTCTCCCGTAATTCTCCCGTAATTAATAGCGTGTATCCTCAGTGTATGGCAACGCGATATCTATTCAAAAACTCTAAATTAGGCCCTTACATCAAGAGGACTCGTGCTGCCACGACAGTGTTTTATATACTAGAATAAAGACTTTATCAGTAGACCTCCACAGTTTTCAGAAATTATAGCCACACTTTCCGAAGCCGTACCTGGTTCTTGCCAATTCTTGCTTCTGAATACAAGAAGCTGCCATTTACTTTCCAACTCGATATTTCTGTCTGCCCCAACCCATCTTGCAGAAATGTTGAACGATGTTTGACGGCCCAAGTCCGCCTGTTGTAAATTTGCATAAACTTTGCTTCAAAGTGCTAAATTTCCGCAATGTCTTCCCAAGGTTCTGGGCATAGGTCCTTTTGATATTATGCGTAGTACACATTCAAGTGGTTGCTGGTCCACCGATCCTTTACTCATCCCTTTACTAAGATATATATTATCCAAGAGCTTCACTGACAAATACCAAGATCAGTTCTAACCGTTGCCTTCACAAATCCAATAGTTTCACTCTACAGAAATCGGCAAAAATTCATCAGCAAGGGTTAGGGCAGTCATCGGCTAGTCTCCTTAAGACTGTTGCTGCACTAGCTAAACGTCGGTCACTGATAGCTTCATGGCCGTTGCTTCTTTCCATCGTCACTTTAATCAGATCTGAAGCAATCTTTTGAGACTACAAGCATGATACAACAGGTACTCCAATAGCCATGTGCTGGTATACTAAAGATCATACAGTAAACTTTTCTGCATCAATCTTGACAGCGATTCTTGCGTAATACTGCGTCAATAGGCATTTCCAAACCAACAAAGTTTGATTCCTCATGACGAGGACCATAATGTATGCTACCTTGGTGACTGGGATACGAGTCTTTGTTTATCACCAGCTTCTTTCTTTTTCTTGCAGTAATCAGTCCAAAACTGTAACAAGTCTTTTGATAATAGAACTTTATTTAATTTTTGACATGGGTTTTGAAAAGACTCCTTTCTCTGTCCATGTCTTCTAGTTCTCGATTGAACATTTACTGAATCATTGACTAAACGTCTTTCAACGAATAATACCGATCTATGGTTTCTATTAGGCACTCTAGTTGCAGTTCTTGGTCGTCCGTTTTTGTTGAATGCTATTCGGTAAAGTGGATTTGCTAATGAGACGTACCTTTTGTATGCTAATGGGTGGTCATCCTCAACTATAAACGCACATCTAGACGACTTCAAGTTTCTCTGTTGGGTAAAAAAAGAACATTTTCTGAGAAGTTAAGCTTGTGACCATCCTTTCCAGAATTTTTCTCTATTCTGCCTTAATAAAAGGATAAGAGTCAAAACGAACACACCTTGTCGGTCAAACATTTGAGATTTGCTTTACAAGCAGTGTCTGACGGTTAAGTAATAACAATATATGATGGTTTAGCCAGAGCCTAAGAGTGCTCCAACTTAAAGCCCAGGGAGGTTGTTACTGAAAGCGAATCAAAGTACCTTAACCATGGAATTAATCATACAGAAAGTAACCATCATGATAAAGATTTGGAGCTATAACTGGAAACTCTCCTAGGCGTCTCGTCAATGAAGAGAAAGACAAAATTTTCTTTTGTCTTTGCAAACACTGTCCTCAGTGCGAGACACTAAGTTTACCATAGGTCATCCAGATCGTTTCAAAAATCAACGACTCTAGAACTTTGCGTAAAACAGGCTTTAACCTTCAAGTCCAAATGATGCTAACCTCTAATTGTAAACGATATACTGCATGTTCCACATTAGAATAAATGATGTAAACGTAACTTACCCTTCCTACTAAGTGTCCTCTTTTATTCATGCAGAGGTAAAATCCACTTAGGAATCCTTTTATTCGTATAACACCGAATGCAACTGTCTCTATGATGAGGATAGCTAAAAGAAAGAAGACAAAAGATATAATTCACAAAATAAGGAATACATTGTGTCGAAAGAAATACAGAAAACAGGCTATTGAATGGATCAAAAGATGTTGGTGTAGAAGGCAGCTTACGAACAACTTATTTTCAGGAATAACACAAAACGCTGCTGCAGCACAAGAAAAAAGATACAGAAACACTAAAATAATCATAGTATGAATGCTAATGTTGCGCCCTGGCATTTAGAAGGCTTCTTCAGAGCTAAACAGAAAGCTGACTATTACAAAAAAATAAAAAAAAGTCACTATCATAATACAATCATTCAGCAATCAAATTCAGTGATCAACAAAAAATTAAAATCATAAACAAGAACAGGCAGTAAAATATATCAATCATAAGAAGTCTATTGTAATCATCAATCACAAACTTCCAATCAAATTCAATCAATCACTATTAGTAATCATATTAATCACACTCAATCACCAATAAAGAATAAAGTATCGAAACGATCGATGCTAATCTTCAATCATCAATCACTATCAGCAATCATGAATCGCAAACACGAATCATACTCATTAACATAATCACAGCCAACCGACAATAGTGAAAATTAAAACATCAAAAATGACATCCAACCTTAATTTCAATGAGATTATCATTTAAATCAACATTTCCAGCCACTCAGTCGATAGTTAACAACTGAGACATGCTTCTTGAATCTGGGCTTTGGACGAATTAGGGGTCTAACTTAGACTTATTACCTACCCCCACTCTTTCGGAAACAGCTTCTAACAACAACAACACTAACAGCTGTTTCTTCAGAGTGGTACGATGAAGCAAACAGCAACCTGTTGTTGTGGTTGTTCGGGTGATTGTTGGTTGTTGTTAACGAATAGTACGACTCGTGTAATAAGTCTAGGTCTGACTCACAAGGTCACAAGGTAGATACTTTTTGAAGCATCAGCCTCAGACACAGGAGTATTACTTTGGTCATTCAAATACAAGGTCAATTCAAATTCAATCTAACACTGTATTATTTGCTGGTATGGTTTATCTTGGGCCTCTCGGGGGCTTTGAAAGACTGTATTCCTCATTCAGATAAAGCAAGAGTCAAGATACAGATGAATACTGAAAGATTAAGATTTAAAATGATTTATAAAGTGAATCTATCAGTATATTCTCTAAGACAGCAACATGTGTGGCAATTTTATCTTCAAAATCTGCCGCACAGCAAGTCTTAGCTGTTTTTTATCTACATTGGCAGTTCTCTTTAAGTTGACTGTATCATCATTCAAATCTATCTTACAGATGCGTGAATTACCGCAATTCTCTAGCTAAGAGTATATAGGTTTTAACAAATCATACAATCGAAGTATACGCTATACTCCTCGAGTAATCAAAGGACAGTCGAAGGTACTGTGGCGTCGTGGTCGAATCCAGTTAGCTCGTGGTGTCAGGGGCTTAGCAACGTCAGGGTTCGAGCCCCACGAGCCCCTGTTATAATCGGTTGGTCGACAAGTCAACCCTCAACTGAGGTCCTAGCTACTTTCGCTAAATACACCATTTCTCCTTCACCTTGACGTAAAATTAATTCCTCTTTTATGTTTTGATTTCAGAGTGGAATATGAAAGAATGAATCGCAAGCTCATCGGCTACTTCATTTAAGGACTAATTCTACACCGTTTACCAGTTTAGCGTTTTAGCGTAAACGAGCCGATGCCCCAGAAATGCATTGAACAACCAATGTTCAAGAAGAGCATCGAGCCAATCAATGTTCCAGCAGAGCATTGAACAACCAATGTTCCAGAACAACTTGAACCAACTAATGTTCCAGCAGAGCATTGAACAACAAATGTTCCAGAACAGCATTGAACCAACCAATGTCCCAGAAGAGCATTGAGCCAACCAATGGTCCAGAAAAGCATTGAACCAACCAATGTCCCAGAAGAGCATTGAACCAACCAATGGTCCAGAAAAGCATCGAACCAACCAATGGTCCAGAAAAGCATTGAACCAACCAATGTCCCAGAAGAGTATTGAACCAACCAATGGTCAAGAAAAGCATCGAACCAACCAATGTCCCAGAGGAGCATTGAACCAACCAATGTCCCAGAAGAGCATTGAACCAACCAATGTCCCAGAAGAGTATTGAACCAACCAATGTCCCAGAAGAGTATTGAACCAACCAATGTCCCAGAAGAGCATTGAACCAACCAATGGTCCAGAAAAGCAATGAACCAAACAATGTCCCAGAAGAGTATTGAACCAACCAATGGTCCAGAAAAGCATCGAACCAACCAATGTCCCAGAAGAGCATTGAACCAACCAATGTCCCAGAAGAGTATTGAACCAACCAATGGTCCAGAAAAGCAATGAACCAAACAATGTCCCAGAAGAGTATTGAACCAACCAATGTCCCAGAAGAGCATTGAACCAACCAATGGTCCAGAAAAGCAATGAACCAAACAATGTCCCAGAAGAGTATTGAACCAACCAATGGTCCAGAAAAGCATCGAACCAATCAATGTTCCAGAAAAGCAATGAACCAAACAATGTCCCAGAAGAGTATTGAGCCAACCAATGGTCCAGAAAAGCAATGAACCAAACAATGTCCCAGAAGAGTATTGAACCAACCAATGGTCCAGAAAAGCATCGAACCAATCAATGTTCCAAAAAGCATTGAACCAATCAATGTTCCAGAACGGCATTGAACCAATCAATGTTCCAGAACGGCATTGAACCAATCAATGTTCCAGAACGGCATTGAACCAATCAATGTTCCAGAACGGCATTGAACCAATCAATGTTCCAGAACGGCATTGAACCAATCAATGTTCCAGAACGGCATCGAACCAATCAATGTTTCAGAAAAGCATTGAACCAATCAATGTTCCAGAAAAGCATTGAACCAATCAATGTTCCAGAACGGCATTGAACCAATCAATGTTCCAGAACGGTATTGAACCAATCAATGTTCCAGAAGAATATTGAACCAATCAATGTTCCAGAACAGCATTTAACAAGCCAATGCTGCAGAAGAACATTGAACCATTCAATGCTCAACAATGACACTGAACAACCAACCAATGCTCCAGAATGGTATTAAACGAATCAATATTTCTAGTGTGGCTCGAGTCAATCAATATTTCAGAATGGCATTAAACCAACTTATGCCCAAGAATGGCATTGAGGTAATCAATATACAAGAACGGTATGCAACCAATCAATTCTCCAGAGCAGCAATGAACTAACTGCAGCTCCAAAATAACAGATCAATGCTGAAGAACAGCATTGTACCAATCAATGCAAAGACCAGATGACAAAACTGAGGGACAAAATTTTGGACCTTTAAAATCGCAAAGATACATCGAATCTAAGCCAAGTTTCTCGACAGATGAAAGTGAAATTATGGTGTATTGTAGTTACAGTTTTTGAATCTCAGAAGAATATAATCACGAACGAGAAACGACAAAAAATGGAAACTCTATGATGGAAAGTGGTACTTTTCAAACGAGGCTATGTTGGAAGACGAAACCCGCAACTGATGACGTGAAAGGCAATCTTTCTCCATAAGAAGGGTTCAGAAGGATATCCCGTGATTAAAAGTATACTTAATTTTAATATATCTCAAACTGTTCACTTTAAAGTTGCGACAAATGTACACAAGAAATGAGCGATTTACAATAGATCGTCTAGGCAGGATATCGAATGTGTGTGTGGCAGATTTCCAGGAATAAGAAATCACCGGAATGATGCCTTAAGGCGGATCAAATGGATTTATAGCTTTTTATGTCATGTATTTAGCAAAATCCAAGAAGCGTCTTAGAGAATTAAAACTAAGATCTTAATCACAGATGTATCCTAAAGATCATTTATTGATCTTTCGCAAGGAAAAACTTTCTGCTCAAGGATTCCAAGGCCCCAGTACCGTACTGTTATTTCTTAAACAAGCGCCCCCTCTTAAACAAGCGCCCTCCCTTAAATAAACGCCCCTTTGAATGGAGCTACCTATCAAGTTGGTCCCTGACACCCCTTTTATAGTATACGTGCCAGCTCTAGATGGGAAGAATCAATAGACACCTTTTGCCAGTTGCTGCAAAGCGTTATTTTAGTCAGAACGTTACAATTCATAAATTTTCAAATATTTTCTTTACTTTGAGATGGATTTTCAAAAAAGCATCCCGGGTACTTATTCGAAATGAGCATGCTAACGAATGCGGAATGAAATTAACACATAGAGGAAGTGGAACACAATATGAAATGAGGAACGCTGACTAATGTAATATAAAATTAACATTTCTAAAGGAATAGAATTTGAAATAGGCATGCTGACGAATGCAGTTTGAAATTAACGTGTTGAGCAACGTATTAGCGAACATGTTAAAGAATGCAATACGCTCCTCCACAACCCGTCAACCCGTTCCATTCTAAGCAAACAGCAATTATGTCTTTGTCGTTGTAGTTGTTAGTAGCTGTTTCCGAAAGATTGGAAAAAGTAATAGGTCTAGAACTAGTACACGTTGCAAGCAGCCTTGCCTTACGCAACTGGTGCATTGTTAAGCGTCAGGGACTAACTAACCTTATGCGACTATACGCCAGGAACAAAGACGTCGGTAAAAATAATAATTCCTTCACTAAAGACTGCTTATTGATATCTTTGGTGATTTGTGGCAAAGCGGTTGTCCAACATCTGGATGAGAGCTGTACAGAAAATCAGCCACAAAAGATCAGTTACAAAAACTTTAATCTGATATAAAACGTCTTTAACATAACACGAAATCGCCGCAACAACTATCTGCGGCACATAAAAGTTTGATCCGCATTAAATTTTGCCTGGCAAGATTAAAATGTTCTAGAAAAATATTCCTGATTTAAAGGTTCTTAAGAAATGTTAAGAGCTTACTTAAAGGAAAGTGCTCCCGTAATGTTTCAAACGCATCTTATATCAGAAGCAAACTTAACTAAAAATAAACTGTTTATAGAATAAGGAAGTGCAAGATCTTGGGAAGTCACTAACTCTCCCTGCACTTTCACACTGAGAGAAGGTGAAGGTAAAATGGTGTATATAGCGCCAGTCGCTAAGATCTCAGTAGTAGGTTAATTAATCGAGACCTCGACCCTGGCTGTGATGCCACCGTAGCTAGGGATCGTGCCCCGACCTAGCTAGGCCTCTGACACCATGAGCCAGCCGGATTAGGCTACGACGCCACATCTCCTTCTAGACTAGAATTGCCAGAATCACTGCACCTGCGCTAAGAGAGCAAACATACAAAGAATGATCTAAGCCAGCTTAGGCCACACTGCTAAGCTGGGGGCTTAGGCCACACCATATCTTGTGGGTTAAGTGTTGCACCCTCAACCCGACAATGAATCTGAAGATATAGGTGGGAGGAAGGATGTAGATATTCATATTCGTTCGAAAAGGCTACCAATCCAGCCAGCCATCTACCAACACAAATCGTGATGATGACGTTTTCACGATTTTTATGTTTCAACGAAGGGGCTTCACGTTGCTCCGCAACAGAGCATTCGCCATTTTTCTATCCAAGTCGCCCCACTCAAAACTGTGTTAGGACAATCAACTCACTAGGCCATGTAGAAGATTATTGTTTTCAAAGGTAACTGCTGCAAGGACTTTCTAAGAGTACATCTTAGAACCAGATCCCGGACTAAACACTGAGAGACATCAATCATATTCTTCTGATGTCGTAGTCCCATGATGCAATGCTTAGGAGACAACTTTATCAAAGTATTGTCGAGATTAATGCTACTTTGCATACAGTGGTGTGGAATTTCCGGAATAATCGTTTATTTCAAATTTTGGGTACAGGAGAATATACCAGCATCCTGATTGAGGTAGCCAACGGAAAGTGATTTTGAAATATTACCAAATAATGATGTTATATGATTATTTGATTTGTCATTGCAGATAATCAAGCGAGAACATATGTAATCTAGAAAATCTAACTTGAGGCTTCAAGAAACTAATGAGAACAAAAGAACTCAAATTATTTCAGTTTCAGGGAAAAATCATTCCTGCATCAGACATTCACTCTTGCATCATACTGTAAAACCAACAGAAAGCAGTTGTGCAATAATTGCACAAAACTGAATGCAATGGTAGGAAATCAAAACCGACTGTAGCAAAATGTTGAATGTTGCATCAAATAGATATTTACCTGAACCAAACGAAGAGAAAATCCAAATACAAAATAAACAGTACCCCCTAACATAAACAGTACGCGTCTTGCTAGAGCTTTCTTGAGCTCTCTGCACACAACGTATTCAACAAAACAAGATGAGGAGTACCCCTGGTACCACACTCAAAGTATTAAAAACGCTTTCAGATGCTATCAAGACAGCATGCTTGTCTTCAGTAGAATAAAACTGCGATTCCGATCTCGCGAAAGAACAGAATGAATCTGGAGTTTCTGCAGCTCTTTCCAAACAAACTCTCCGTCATTGTAAAGAATTACATTCAATTACAGGGAATGTGGTCTCGAAACAATTGTAGTGCACGAACTGAAAGCAGTGTATAGCATTGAATTTATGATACAGCATCAACATAAAATGCAATGGCATTAAAAACATTGCATAAAATCAAACGCATTGAACTGAAATGCATTTAACTCCATGGAATGTGGAACAAAAAGCAATTATTGTATCGCTTGCATTATATAGTACATTATTGCATTGTATTGTATTGTACTGTATTGTATTGTATTGTATTGTATTGTATTGTATTACCGAATGCAGTTATACAGTATGAACATATAATGCAATGGTGCGGTAGTTGCATAAAACCAAATGCATTTGATCGAATGTAAAGTCACAAAAGCAAATTCAACACCACGGAGATTGCAGTTGATTGTGCAACAATTGCACAGAATCAGATTCATGCAATGGTATAGACAGGTGCATGCAATGGTATAGAATAGACTGTGGGCCAAGCGGCCTAGTCAGTATTCAGTATTCAGTATACGCTAAGTATTCCTTGATGCGGCGGATGCGGCATGCAAAGAAGGCCTAAATTGGCTGAAAATCAGTAACAACAACAACAATTCCATGAAATTTTGAAAGAAGTTAAATATAATGAAAATGACGATGAAAATGGTATGGAATTCCATCTAACTCAAATCCAAGAAAATGTGGAAATATTCAAGAAAATATGGAATACCACGATATGGAACTGTTGTAGAGAATCGAAAAGAGCGGTGCTGAATCGAATGCAATGGTATGAAATCTACCTGATACAATACAACAAAAGGAAATTTGCGAGCACCACATGGCCATATCCCTGCATTCGCGGTGCCTCTGTTGGTCAAACAATCATTTCCTTGGAAGATCAAATCCAGATTTATCAGTTTGATCCACGTTACGTGAACGGATTAAAGCGAATTGTTTGCTGCCAACTTTTCAGCTTAACACCTCTGTGAGAAATCTCAACAATGAACGAGCATCAATGTCACGCTCTTTCGTGATAATTTTACCAGCCTGGGAAGATGCTGCCGTTAAGGAATTGGTGCTACAATATCTGCACAAACATCTTTATTTGTTAAAGAGTGATGACGGGAGATTTTTACAGGTTTTTAAAACGCAAGTTTTTACGAGTCTCATAACACTTTTTTTCAATAAGCAACTGGACTTTAGTCAAGCCCTCAAGAGTTGCTTAAAATATCTAGTATTTTAGCCCTCGCAGAATGACTTGTACCGCCTAAAACCTCTTAGTTTGGCTCTTTTCTGGCTTTTCAATGTGATCGACAAGTTTGCAAAGATGTACAGTATAAAGAAAGCTATTTCACCAAACATTTTAACAAAATCTCAACCCTAGTTGCTTATTGACCAGTTGCTTATTAAAAAAAGTGCATCATTCTCAGAACCATTATGCAATAGCTAGGACCCTGAAGTTGCTAGAAAATGCGATAAGAAATTGATAAAAAAAATGAAAACATTTAAAAAAAGAATGAGAACATTTGAGGCTGAAATTGGTATGTAAAGTAAGAAAATCGAGGCCTCAGACCGAATTTCCTGGCTCTTTGTAAAAGACAGTGGAAAACGTTAAGACGAAGAAGTAAAGTCCGAAACTTGACGACGCTGCACCACATCTCACGTACCGTAGACTTTCTTCCCAAGTCCCTTACTTTCGCAAATCGCATTGAATTGATGTTGTTGCTGTTCGCTTCAGTCTGTCAGTCTATCAGTTCAATTAGTTTGAGCGTCCAACAATTCAATTCAATATCAATAACTATGACTCATGTAGTTAGTCTAATGAACACTCTCTACCAGACCCCCAAAATATTACTATACGACCAAGGACCAACCCGTCAATGTAATAGTTTTTGGAGTATGATGAATCAAGAAGCAATACTGCAAAAGAAACTTACAAAAGCTTTCTTCAAGAAAAAGATATCGCGGAATTGGGGGATGACAGTCCTTTAAACGATGCAGATACGTATAAAGCGAAGAAACCTTATTGACCCTTTGGTTTAAGAGAAGACCGAAGTACTAGTTACACGCATTTTTTTTTATAAGGAAGTGCTTTATAAGGAAGGTAGTACTCGGTTAGGCAAAAACTTAAGGAATTTCTAGTACTGGACCGGAGACTACTAAGGAATCTGACGTTTTCTTTAACTTAGCATTTCGATTAAAAAAGATGAAGTTTTGAATTAATAGAGCAAGCAATACTTATCGCCAATGGTTTTCAATCAGTATTCATTTCTACTCGTCTTATGACACCTTTATGACCTATATTTCCTTGACCATTGGTTGTTTTCAAGAATCACAAAGTAAGAAGTTAAGGAATTGCTAAGGAATATTGAGTACTCAATTTTGGCCATCAGTTAAGGAATTTTCAGTACTGACCCTGAGCCGAACTTCCTTATAAAAAAAAATGCGTGTATGTAGACTATTAGTTTCGTATGACATTTGGGAGTTTATTATTAGAACGTTGGTGTAAAAGGACTTCTAATATGTTACTGAGGCCATAAATAGCTGTCAACAAGTTGAAATTGTCGCAAAAGATAAAAAGATCACACCTGGTGACAATACGATAAAAATATAAATTGTGGAGTGAAAGGATCAGTTTTGATTATTTTCAGAAAATATCTTGTTAGTAGGGAAAAGAACATGATCACGAAAAACGACAACCACACACCTTCATGACATCTCATGGATATAGGCCTAATCTCTTATTTTCAATACAGGTCTAATGGCATTTGATCAATATAGACCCATTGAATACAAGATCACGTTAACTACAGTATCCCAAAGAAGGTTTTTTGCCGTTTTTACTGCAATTTATTTCCATTTAATTAAGAATCTGTTAAGAAACTTTTAGAACTAAAACTGGGCCAAAAATTAAGAAACTTTTAGAACTAGGCCCCGAGCCAGGTTTCTTATAAAAAGAACGTGAACCAGTTTCTTGGTTTTATGTGTGACAACTTGTCTTTTTTTAGAAAAAGGATTTAGTTGTTATTTCGGGAATAAATTAAAAAAAATTGTCTAAGATTGACAGAAGCTTCACGCTAAAAGGAAGAGGGCGTCCTACAAATCACAAAGATGCCCAAGTGATTTCCTACTTCTTTTCATTTCTTCTCATGGAAATGATAACGAACCAAGTGTAATGCAAACAGGTGAAAACGTGATTGAATATGTCGTAAATACTCTCCTTCTTGATAAAGATTTCCTGGATTCCTGTTGTAAATCTTAATGCTAACAAAAAACAAAAAATCGATAGAATTGATTAAGATGTTTACTGCTTTGTTTGCTCCGTAATCCCTTGCACTATTGGAGAGGTACTAACGTAATGCAACTGACACCCCCACACTATAATTAAAAACGACATTACTAAAAGCATTTAACTTTCAGAACATACTTTTGAGAAGTTTGTGAAAGAAATGCTATTAACTGCTGCAGCGAAAGCAAATCGTTCAAGAAAGTCTTATACGTACGCTCCTATAGGATTGGTGCCTTATTGCCGTCAGCCCCGTCATTACTTTGAAAATTTTCCAACCACCCCCCTAATTAGGACCTCCCACTTATTAAGAATTGCATGTTGATATTTCTTACTTAGTCTGCAAGGTCCTTCTTGACGTGACGTTTAACTGGTACTCTCTATTCTTTTGTTAGAACTTTGGATTTCCTTGCCTTTTAAGTACTCTAAGGCCTGTTCGCACTAATGCAAAGCAGTTCCGAGTTCCGAGACAACGCTTATCAAGAGGTCCGACCCCCTTGGTTCATTCTGACCCCGCCAATTACGTTCTGAGCAAAGTTCCAGCCCCTCTCCTATTCCGACCCCCCCCTCCCCCAGCAACCAGGCACCTAAGAGTACTTGGAAAAATGGACTCGTGATTATTGCCCACACTATGTATTGTCTTCATGTAACATGTGTCTTATTATATGCTGTCTGTCGACCATATTGTAAGTTATATAGAACTTATACCCTGGGAAAACTAATGGACGTCAAAGGTAGATAAATACTTAGAAAAAGCAGCACAGACAGGTCCTTACCACAAGGATTAATATACACAGCAATGCACGAAATTTAGGGGTTTTAGCATCTGCTTATGCTCTTTTACATATGCTGTCATTTTCTTTGTCACGTACTTTTCCTATTTACAGACTGTTTGTGGACACTGTCTATTAGTACCCTGTATTTGACTCTGCTGGTTCAGAGAAACTACGAAAATTTCCTTATAAGTAAGAAATGTCTTTACAGAATACGAATCACTTCGCCTGATGTGCTGGTTTGAAGTAGCCTTATAGCTTTCACAAAGGAATGGAAAACCTTTTCCTTAGACTCTCCACGCACGAGACGAAGTTATCGCTATTGTGCTGAATTGCTTGCCAAACAAACTACTGAAGCAAACAACAGCAACAGTTCTGTTCAATTCAATTCAATGTGAGCAAAAGACAAGGACTTGTGCAGCAAATCTACCTTTTCAACACAAAGGGATGCCTATCGCTTCCCAAAACCAATATATTTGTAAGAACAACGCAAACATTGCGTAAGATTTCGATTTTACTTTTAGGTAACCATCTTGCATACACATTTTTTCTTCCCCTTTTCTACCCTTTAAAATGATCAATCCAACATGGAAGGTAAATTATACAGTATGCTTCTGGTCTGTCAGCTGTGTGCAAATAGCAAAACCTAATCTAGTCTACCAGATATTGCCAAACTGAACTTTCATTGCTAATTAGCCAACCAAGAACTGTGAGAGGTGGAAAGCAAAGCGTTGACAGTAGGCCAAAGAGCGAGAGGTTGAATGGTGGTCAGCTTTTTTCAGGGTGGGAGACTTGTTTACCGTCTATTGCAGATAAGAAGACAAATCAACAACTGCAGGAATTTCCCATGAAAAAAGGCGTTGGAAGCTGTCAAAGTAAATAATTACACAATTAGCGTCTTCAGTCTGATATGATAAGATTTCAAAAACAAACACAAAACTTACAGTCGGCGCTTTCCATTTTGCCAAGACCGTCGACCCTTCTTCTGCCAAGAACTCGGATATTTGACTCGCTGGCTTTAGAGTACAATCTGACTTTGTATTTTTGACCAATGGAAAACTGACTTAGATCGTATTTCGAGTTCTGATAATGGCTGGATATGAATGGATAATCTCCTTTCTTGTTTCTCTGTCAACAAAGCATTGCAGGTGGTTAGAAAAACATTTGTAATACTGTATTAGATATACAGTAAAAATTCAATTTTTGAGCAAAGAGGAATTGCAATTTCCCAGCCTCCTATGCAGTTATTTCCTGATCACAGTACACCTGTCCCAGTGGGCCTAAGTACTGATGGGTTGACTACAAAACCGTTTAGGCCGCATAAGGATAAGGACCATTACATGCACTTAGTTTATGACGGATGGTATGGGAGTGCAAAGATGTGGGAGGTATGGGAGTGTGTACAGATTTATTTATAGGAATGAAATTGATGGGGTACATAATTAGGCCAAGTCTGGAAAGTAGATTTAGGCCCATTTTCGCATGTGTAACTCTATAAGGCTAAAACTAGAACAGAAAACAATGCTAGTCATAAACAAGTGTTCACGAATTCGGTGAAAGCGAACCAAGACGCAAGCCAAGGCACAACTTTGCTCAAGACTTTTCTTTGGAACAGTTGGAAATCCCCCTCGGGACTCGGACGTCAGGTTGCTGAGGAGGTAGTGAGAACTCGGTAGCTGTTAAAAGATGGTTAATTTCGATTGGCCTTATGAGTGATAAACATTATCAATTTTAATAAGTGATGACTTCTGATGTAATAAGTAGAAACCAAAGAGCATCAGGCAGGGCCGGCTTTAACCGCTGATAAACCTTCATCTCGCCACATTGGCCTATCACAAAACCAAAGCCAGATTCTAGCTATACACATCTTTGCTATAAACTATTAAATATTAAAGAATCTTCGCCGTCTATAAGAATATTAACTGTTTCGAAATGATGAGTTGCGTCCCAGAACCAAACTAATAACGTTTGTTTGTGGTTATTATAGGGACATGTTTGATTTGGGACTTCAAACATGACTGTCTAATAGAGTGAATAGAAGCTCGGTTTGAACATTATCAATACGGCAACATTGAATAAAATAGTCGTGGGAAGAAAACTCGACATGAATTAGTTATATTTTATATCAATAGCCCTCGCTGCTGGGAACACAAATGAATGGGATTTCTATTGCTACAATTATGAATCAATCAGGGTTGGATAAAATAATTATCTGGTTGTGCTGAAATCAATGGATATAAAATCAATTTAAAACTCATGATACAGTATATACTATGTTTTCCTTTGTATACACCATCTGTTCAACTATGTACAAAAAGTGAATACATATAAATAGATAGACGAGTCAAATTGAACAGAAAATTATGAAAATTTACGAATCTCAGTCTCACACAATAACGTCAGGCGTTTTCGAAAACCTAAGCTGACGTACAAGGCCCCCAAAAGACTTTTCACACCATACTCTTTCAATTAAAAATGTTACACGAAAGAGTTGACAAGCGTTCACTTTGATTAGTTCAAGGTACAGTAGGCCAGGAGATCATTTCTGGGACTAGAAAGTTCTGCTTGTGACAGAAGGCAAGGACGTTGACTGGTGAAAAACGTAGATCGTGAATGTGCCATATCGCTGAAAGCTTCGAGAGTTCAAAGCTGAATAACACGTTTTGCAAGGGGCCATAATGAGAATTCTGATAATCAAAATCGACATTCGAGACTTGGGACAGGAGAAACAGAAACTTTGGGAACGAAGATGAATATTATAATTGTAGTGATGACAGAAACTGACAGTGAACATTTTGAACGAGTGAACGATAAATGCTGAGAATAATTGCTAATTATAGTGAGTGGAAGGGAGATCAACAGTTACGAATAGCGATAAATAAATATAATAACGATTAACTAAATATATAAATAAATAAACTCTTACTTTATGAGTATCTTTATCTCTTGCTTGAGAAATTGAATCGTGAAAAAATCTGCAACAAGAACACGTTCGGTGAGAATTGGGTACAGCAGAATTTAAATGATTGCACGATATAAATTGTGTCAGAGAACAGGCCTGAATGAATGAAACATAGAAACTCACGTGGCTAAAAACAGCAAATAAAATAGACAGCCATTACATATAGGGTACACATTCATTTCGTTCTACTCTTCTAATAAGATACGTGATAATAACACAAAGATCAAATTCGTGCGATTCTTTGTGACAATTTGCAATAATGTAGCGTTCGGCAGTGTCGACGAGGCCAAGCGACAACATGTCTCATTGACATTTCAGATCAGAATTAAACAGGCTTCCATATAAAGGATCCTTCGAATTATCCGTTCTGACTTAGTAACGACAAAGTTGATACATCCAACGGAAGTGAAGCTAGCTCAGTTATGAATACTCATCGATGCTATTGGCCAACTTTTGTTAATGTTGTACTGCCAGAGAAACAAGAACACAATAGTGTGTGATTAATTGCCTCTAAACGCCGGGCTGTATGCATTAGGGCTCCTAGAACCACACACAGTCTAGACAAATGTTTCAAATCGAACTCTCAATCCAAATATCATGCGGTTGCCCTCATCTCAATTATTGATGCTCTGAATAATAAATTGTCGTCCGGAGAAGCAAACTTGCTCTTTGTAAATACTTTATAAAAGTTACCCAGCTTGCGGGTTGTCTGCTATTTATCAAGTCGGATCTGCTTTATTGTCTCTTGTCAGTTGGTGATTGATCAACGCTGGAATAGCTCCGGATTCAGATCATGGGTAGTTTTCATCAATCCACTTCAATCGGTATTCAATTCCAGTTTAGGATATGTCGTTCAAGCTTTCCCATCGCATATAGCGCAAAAATCAAGACAATAAACAAACAAAAGCATGCACAACCTTGTACTTATTTTGACCTCAACCGATATCAAATTTCTCCCATAAGTAGATTCTTCAATACAACAAAAGTTTGCAACCAGAGCTAAATTGTCAATTAAGCAAAACAAATAATTTTGCCGGTAGCGCCAAGCTGTTTTCCTTCAAGTGGACTTGTTAGGAGGCCTCTTTAACTTGTATCCGGTGAGAAAATTCCCTGAAATTCTCATAAGAAAAGCCAGCTTACCTATACAGAGCAGACGAATATGGAGTCATATCTCCATTCCATTAGGCCGAATCATGCGGCCTACGAAAGTCTTGTAGCTTAGCACTGTCCAATATAGAACTTCAGTGTTTATTTCCATAGATTACTCAATCCGTCCCCCTTTTATAAGTCCAAAGTCGCTTTCTTTTCATGTGAAAATTCCCTTCGTGCAAGCTTTCACAAGAGAGGATTTCTGAGATTTTTGTCTTTCTGGAAATATTTGCATTTGCTAGATTTACGTTTTTTGACTGAAAGCGCAGCTTTTGCTCATACATAATGGCTTATAACAAATATAGAATACATAAGACAAGCATAGGACTGCCGTGGATTAATTTGGAGCCCACATTGATTACGTAAAACAAGAATCAAACCGATTCTAATCCGTAAATCATATGGAAAGTTGACTTCAGTTCCTCTCTAATTTCTTCTGCAACTATTTTTCGTCTGTCAGCAACAAATAATCTTTAAATATACGACTATGAAGATTTGTGAATTCTTTTGCGCTTCTTAGGTGGTTTCGATTGTTCTATAAATATTTCTAAAGGCCCGACCTTCACCCTGTAGGAGCAATTTGGGTATTTGAGAAGTCTCATTGCTTTGACCCAGAAAAGCAATGGCCGTTATCAGGAGAACTTTTGTAGAAGCAGAACCATCTGTCCAACGCATAACTAACAAAACAAAACAGACAACAACAGCAACAACAACAGCAACAACAACAACAACAACTGCAACAAGTACAAACAGCAACAACAACAAGAATAGCAACAAAAAAACTGTGTTCTTAGTTTTTCTAGTTAAAAAGTATCTTCCTAAAACCTTAACTTGGCTAGGGCCAATGGCTAGGGCTGATTAGGCATGATAAACTGATTTGTAATTAGACTCTACAAACGTGTCGGTGTAATGCTATTTTCGGAAAAAATTGAAGGGGGAGGTCAAAATCTATAGATTCTTATAAAAGCCAGTATCGTAACTCAGTGGCCATCTTGCCATACCAGCGTCCAGAAATTAGAAAACGTTAAGGGTTATGGGGTGAAAGTAATGATAGAATCATTACTTTCACCCCAGCCCCACTTTTCGAAAACAGTATTACCAGCAACCTTTACAACATCGACAACGAAATTGCCATTTGCCCAATTGTTTCAGCGTCCAGCAGTTCAACTCAATACTAAAAGCTACGGCTGAAGCAATAAGTTTAGGAATTTGCCTTGAAGGTACAACCAAACATTCTTCAGTTATATTTCGTCGACAATTTTGCCAACTCCAGTGAGAATGGGGGGTTAGTTTCTGAAGTCCCCCTATGGCGCCGAAGCTACAGCAGTTGCCCTCTCACGACCTCTGTTCTAGTTATTATCTCATTTCTGTCACGTAACTTTATTCCAGTCAGGAAAGTAATTAGAAACGAATCATTGTCTCAGAGGCTTGTCCGAGGTTACATAAACTCAACTCTGGTTGAACAAGTTGATCTAACCTATGGGACTTTTAAGATTTGAATAATCTAAGGTCATGGGTGACGTTCTCTTTGGTAAAATCATTTGGCTACATAAGACTAGCCATAAGGCTTTGAGAACTATAAATCTTATATCTTACGTTGCAGATATAGCAAGCGTGCAGCTTGTCTTGGCTGAGCAGCTATCACAGGGTTTTCTTGTTAGGAAGCGTCAGCATTGGTATATGCGATAGAACTTTCAATGCCTGTTCTTTGTCCTTGAAGTCAGAGTGTCTGTACCTATTTCAGAAAAAATTGATTTTGGAATAAGCGCTATTCTTTATAAAGAACCGAGCTCAAGGCCTGTTCTTAAAAGTTCCTTGTTATTGGACCTCTCTTGAGTCAAGTGTAGTTCCAAAAATTCCTCAATAGTTCCTTGATTCTAACTGCACATCCAGTGTCACCTCTATACTAAGACATTTGCATGTTAGCAGAGCTCAAGACTACTCAATGAAACATTTGATACATGAGTAAGGTACAATTTGTGTGATTTTCGACTGCAAATGAATTGAGCCTGCTGTCTTATTCTTGATTGTTTGTAGTGTTAAAACATTCAACATTGAAAAGTTCCTCAGATTTCTCTTTGGTGGTATAAGCTCATTAAATTTTTTGACCTTCCACATGTAGGTTCGTAAAAAAGCGTGTAGCTATTAATTCTCTGTTCGTTAATGTAGACTTTCGAAATTTCA
Organism: Chrysaora quinquecirrha; assembly: GCA_014526335.1. Taxonomy (NCBI): domain Eukaryota; kingdom Metazoa; phylum Cnidaria; class Scyphozoa; order Semaeostomeae; family Pelagiidae; genus Chrysaora; species Chrysaora quinquecirrha. The sequence goes on from JACTAT010000014.1 coordinate 712,476, forward strand.
CGTTCTAAACTTTTCCCAGCTTCTAGTAATCCACAGCTGTAAACAATGGACGACTTAATTTCAAAGCTTCCCTTCAATTGATATTCATTTACGTTCACCTTGCTAAACCCCATTCATACCCCGAGATTCTGGGCACTTCTCGGCAATCAGTACATTATATATAAATACTCTTATATTACAAAAGGTACATTGACAATATAATCAGTGACATTAATCATGATCAATGTTTTTACCATCTCGTTCCATCAGAAGGTCCAATCTTGAACAGTCTCATTAGGCACATTCCACACTTCATTGCATACGCAAGAAGTACCTCTTGGTCGGCATATTTGCTGCAAAACAAAGACTTAATAAGAAATCATTCTTGAAATCGTCGATGCAGCAACAATATGGGACAAAATATGTTGGATCTATTTATAGATTCTGCCATTCCAATGCTGTTTCGGACAAAAGTTGTATTGCTTTACTACCAAGCTTGTTTTGGGATTAAACAGCAAAGCATTGGAGCTGTTTGAGTAGAAATTACTGGAACAGAACGTATTCCTTGGCAAAAGGGCTTGTTTAAAATATTTTGTCCAAGGTTCTAGGTACTTTCTCTAATATCTGCTTCAGAAGGGACTGTTTAAGAAGGAACGTTTAAAAATTCTAAAACCGCCCTAGCACAATGGTGTAGAGCTGTTAGGAGGGGGGCTAGGGGGTTCAGCCCCTACCTAATTTTCTAGATTTGAGTGGAGCTGTAGCCCACTTGGTTATCTGGTTCAACTATGAAAAAAGTTAGTCTATCTTCTTGGCTAACTTTCCTCGTGTCACTATCTTTCTTGCTGCGATTTTGCATTGGAAACTTAAATCTAAAGACTCTTATATGCCTGAGTGAAAGAACGACTGTATAATTAAGGATCCACTACAAGGAAGGGGCTTGGTAGAGCAATAAGTAGCGGTATCCTTTTTGCAGGTTTGACAACCAATTTGGTTAACGTCAAAAGTGAAATCCTTGAATACAATTCTTTAAGCTTTGATCTTTGCACAAAAGATATGAGGAATTCTCAAAAAGAATCCTAAAACAACAAATCTGAAACTTAGTGACCTCCGCTAAACTTATCGGAGCCTTCAAAGACTTTTTCAAAGTAAACTGTTTCACAAGTAAGGATCTGTGTAAAGCCTTAATAATCTATTGAACAAAGATAAAATCGTAAGTCACAGATTTCATTTAAAGCCTCGAGGAGAAAGCTCCACCGAGGAATCTTATGGAATTGCTGTTCTATTTTATTTAAAATAAAAATAAGCAAAACTCAAATAAATAACTAACTAAGAAACTAAAAAACTAACTAACCAACTACCACCTAACTAACTAACTAACTAACTAACTAACTAACTAACTAACTAACTAACTAACTAACTAACTAACGAACTAACTAACTAACTAACTAGACAAGTCACTTTCTAATTAACTAACTTACTACCTAAATAACTTAAAGACTAACTAACTAACTAAATAAATAGCAAACTAACTTACGAACTAACTAACTAACTTTCTAACTAACTAACTAACTAACTAACTACCTAACTAACTAACTAACTAACTAACCAACTAACTATAACTAGCTAACTAGCTAACTCGCTAACTAACTAAAGAACAAACCAGTTAGCTAACTAATTACCTAACTTTCCAACAAACTAACTAACTAACTAACTACCTAACTAGCTAGCTAACTAACTAACTAACCAACTAACTATAACTAGCTAACTAGCTAACTAGCTAACTCGCTAACTAACTAAAGAACAAACCAGTTAGCTAACTAATTACCTAACTAACTAACTAACTAACTAACTAACTAACTCACTAATTAACTAAATAACTAAATGACTAACTTACTAACTAACTAGCTAACTAGCTAACTAACTAACTTTCTAACTAACTAACTAACTAACTAACTACCTAACTAACTAACTAACTAACTAACCAACTAACTATAACTAGCTAACTAGCTAACTCGCTAACTAACTAAAGAACAAACCAGTTAGCTAACTAATTACCTAACTTTCCAACAAACTAACTAACTAACTAACTACCTAACTAGCTAGCTAACTAACTAACTAACCAACTAACTATAACTAGCTAACTAGCTAACTAGCTAACTCGCTAACTAACTAAAGAACAAACCAGTTAGCTAACTAATTACCTAACTAACTAACTAACTAACTAACTAACTAACTCACTAATTAACTAAATAACTAAATGACTAACTTACTAACTAACTAGCTAACTAGCTAACTAGCTAACTAACTAACTAACAAACTAACTAACTAACTAACTAACTAACGAACAAACCAGTTAGCTAACTAATTAACTAACTAATTAACTAACTAACTAACAAACTAACTAACTCAGTGGTTAGCTAGCTAACTAGCCAGCCAGCTAGCTAATTAACCAATTAGTCTCCTAACTAAATAACCAACCAACTAACTAAGTGAGTATCTAACTAACTAACTAACCAATTAGATTACTAACTAACTAACTGACTTACTAACCAACAAACTAACAAATGAACTAACTAACTAACTAACTAATTGACTAAATAACCAACAGATAAACAAATTTAATTACTAAATAACTAACTAGCTAACTATCCAACTAACTTACTAACAAACTAACGCACCACTGTACGTAAAAGCTATAAGAAGGTCAAGGTACATTAATATGAGATAGATAACTAACTAATGAAACGAGAAATCCCAGGTTAAACTAAAAAGTAGAAGTCCCAAACACCGGAGAAAATCTCTCAAAAAAGAGTATTCCTAGCAATGTAAGGCTCTGTTTGCCAAGGGTGAGGCAGAATGTAACCAAGAAAGATTCTAGCGTAATAGAATCTAAATCTATGGGGTCCTTTTTGGGTGTAAGCCAATCTGAAGTGTTGTAAAATTGAAGATATTTCAATTGGCGGTGTATCCAAGCATATCTCAAAGAGCCAAACAGTCTAGAATCGTCGCCTTTCTGATCAAACAAAATCGATTTTGTATTGGGAATATTTGCAGACAAGAAGCGTACTCGCTATTCATTCACTTGAATAATTCTAGAACCGAAATGGCTACAGAAACCCGACAGAAACAACCGCAAACGAGAAACAAGTAAGTAAAAGTAACACGGGTGACATACAGAAAACATGGAGAACTAAGAGCTAAATTCCGCAGAAACCCTTTTAGGCTCACCCAGCTAAGCAGACTTTGCTTCGCAATGTTTCTCAGAAAAGCTTCGAGAACATTTTCTGCTTGCAGCAAGCAAAACATGGTTGACGAGCAATGTTTTGTGACGCGAACAAACCGTCAAACATTTTGGTCTGACAAGCAAATATATGATGTTAAACCAAACAAACAATGTTTGATCGTTTGGCCAGGGCCTAAGACCGCCGGGGACAGTGCTGCACGATATATCTCCACTGCTGCTTGACTTAACAAACGCAACAGAAAACGTTTTGCCCACTTTGGTCTGAGTCGAGACTGGGGTTCCTTGATTTTTAACAAAACGAGGTTGGAAGTTCCTTACATAGTTTATTGTCGTGATATATTTTGAATACTTATTTTGGCAGCAAATTCATTTATATATACTTGTTTCGTTTTTTTACTTCAAGCATGAATTGGTAACTCTTTAGGGAAGTTTGATGGGAGATATGTTGCTTTTCGGTTATTTAGGGGTAATTACATTGTAGCTAGCAAGCGCTTTGTTCGTAAAAAAGGTATTCTTAGTTCTTCATCCAAGATTCGAGCTTTCCTTAAAGATCCTTAACGTTTTGGGAATTTCACTCTCGGGTTCCTTAAAAGTGTGTATACCACTAACCTATGCAAGTAGAAGCCAACCTCATAGCTATACGCCTAAACATTCACAAGGAACATATGATTAGCGCGCACATCACTTTGCCTCTTGTCTTTTCCCATTGGTTTCGGAGCAATAGACAATGGCTATGAGGCAATGAAGAACTATACGTTCACCAGTCTTCGTTTATGTTGTGTATCAATAGCTAAGTTTGTTTAGGGTTTACTGCTGTCTTCTAACGGAATTACCTTACATAATAAAAACAGCTATTAACGTACGAAACGCGCCATTCGACAAACATTCTCTATTCACTGAAAACGCTATTTTTGTATAAGAATCCTATTGACATACGGCATATCCATGCTAAAAACATAACATCCATTTTGCCAGTAAACATTTGCATTTTTGCTTTTAGTATTGCTTTGTATATTGGTTCAAAAGCGACTGGATTATCTTTGCAACTTCCGTTAGAGCCCAGCAGACGTGTGTTTCTGCTCTTCAGAATAACAGCCATATGCACGAGCCTGTGGTGCGTTGTGTAACGTTAAGATTATCAAGCCTAAAATATTAGCTTTCTTGACTGAGATTCAGACGCGAATGGGAGGGCCTGCACTGTTACAGTGTTACCAAATAAGACAAATAGCTCCAGGAAATCAAGAAATCTGATTGGCCATTACCGTTAGACTAGTTAAAATGTTATAATACTGTAGAACCTCATTGGTACAATGCCTTGATGCCTGTCAACTGCTAGCCAATGAGACAACGGTATCGTGTCATCAGCATGCTTTAACAATTCAAAATAGAGCATGAGACCCACACCAAATTTTTTTGGGTATTTGTGACATACCTAACTCTTAAGCCATACACTTTTTTCAATAAGCAACTGGACTTTGGTCCAGCCCTCAAGAGTTGCTTAACATCTCCAGTATGCCCTCGCAGAATGACTGGTAACCTATTATTTTGGCTTTTTTCTAGCTTTTCAATTTAGTTGACAAGTTTGTAATGATGTACCGAATAAAGAAAGCTATTTCACCAAATATTTTAACAAAATCTCAGCTCTAGTTGGTTATTGACCAGTTGCTTACTAAAAAAGTGTATCCCGCTCAAATTTCTGTGATGGGTTCTGTCGAACTCAACTCTTAACTGATAGGAGGTATTTAGACTAGAGAACGCCAAACTTGCGGAAGGGAAAAGAACTATTGCTTGCATAACAGTAAGACTTATGGCCTCTCGGTCAGTACCTGCGTAGCTTTCTAAAGTATCAACAGAAGGACCAATAAGAGGCAGTGCAGGACCTGGGTAATGGAAGCATACAAGAGAATTTAAATTTTTTCGGGCTTTTTAGAGCCCTGGCCTGAGGTATCGAACCACAGTCCACTACAAACCAGGAAAAAAACAAGGATTGCTCTAACTGACTCTTAAAAGCATTATGGACAGATTGGGCTGATGACCAAAAATGTCTAAGCCCCAATCAAAAGGCAGTATTTTCTAAGCTGTATTAGGCCATTGGGTATTACTGTTACTGTACTCAAAAATACTCCAAGAACGGCATAAGCTAATTCACTGCATAGCGCAAATGCAAAGTCGAGAATTTCTAGAACATATCGTTCCCACAGTATATCGAATTTCGGATTAATGGGGCATTTCAAACGAACGTTTATTACAGAAGTCATAGCCTGGGCGTCCATGATTCAATTCAACAAGCGATAACAACGACTCGGGTAAAAAGCAAAAGACACCATACTACATACTGCTTCTAAATTGGAAGTCCTGACCGAAGAATGTTTGCAAATTGTACTGGATGGCTAATAGTAGAATCCGGACTAACAGTCTATATTGAAATGCAGTTGCAATAGCTAGGGTGGAATCATCCACGTCTCCCATGGTTGACTTAGCTATAGGTGAAGGCGAAATGGTGTCTAAGCGCCAGTCGCTAGGATCTCAGTAGTAGGTTAACTAATCGAGACCTCGACCCTGGCTGTGATGCTACCGTGGCTGGGCTCGAACCCGGACCACACTGATCTCCTGACACCACGAGTCAGCTGGATTACACCACAACACCACAGCACCTTCAAGTATATAAGTGTCCCAGGAAGAATTTCGACAATACAATACACCCAACTACACTTAAGGGAATCGGTAATTAAATATATCCAAAGCAGTGATAGGGAAGTATGGAGTAGAACTTAATCCATCCTTGGTTTTCATCCAATCGTAGTAACAAACAAAACAGAGTCGAAGTGTGTTTAACAATGTCGATTTTCTGACTTCATTCATCTTGCTTCACAGTTGTCAGATAATTTAAGATAGAATAACTGGAGCTTCACTAAGGAAAATACGTCTGATCTAATGTACACAAACATAACAGTTCAACTTTCTATTTTTGAAGAAAGACGCAGCGAAAGCGAATGTTGTTGCTCAACAGGACAGGGGACTAAGTTATGGCGGGATTTTCTTGATTTTCAAAGGACAATTGTCCTTCTGTTTTATTTTGGACAGGAGCAGTAACAATAGAAGAAGTAGAAGGAGTAGTGAGGAAGCAACAGATGGTACTACCAAAGAGGTATAGTAGACACTATTGATAGTAGGAGCAGTACTTATTGTAGCAGCAGCAGCAGGAGTAGTAGTAGTAGTAGTAGTAGTAGTAGTAGTAGTAGTAGTAGTAGTAGTAGTAGTAGTAGTAGTAGTAGTAGTAGTAGTAGTAGTAGTAGTAGTAGTAGTAGTAGTAGTAGTAGTAGTAGTAGTAGTAGTAGTAGTAGTAGTAGTAGTAGTAGTAGTAGTAGTAGTAGTAGTAGTAGTAGTAGTAGTAGTAGTAGTAGTAGTAGTAGTAGTAGTAGTAGTAGTAGTAGTAGTAGTAGTAGTAGTAGTAGTAGTAGTAGTAGTAGTAGTAGTAGTAGTAGTAGTAGTAGTAGTAGTAGTAGTAGTAGTAGTAGTAGTAGTAGTAGTAGTAGTAGTAGTAGTAGTAGTAGCAGTAGTAGTAGTAGTAGAAGCAGCGGTAGCGGTAGCATTTACAGGAGCAGTGGAGGCAACACAGTAGCAGTCAGCAGTTGTAACGGAAGACAAAACAGCAGTTGAAGCGAGCTGTACCAGTAACAATAGTAAAAGCAAGAAGCAGCAATAGTTGAAGCAGTAAGAATTGTAGTAGTTGTAGTAGAAAGCATACTAGCGACAGCAGCAGGAGTAGCAGTTGCAACTGTACAGTAAAAGAAATACTAGCAAAAAAAGGAGCAACAGTAGTAGCAGCGATGGCGTTGCAATAGCAGCAGTCCTTAGAAGCAGCGACAGCAGAAGGAGTAGTTTTTTTCAGTTTTTCTTAGCGAGAAGGGAAGGCAATTATGGAAGTCTGGTTACACGGTGCCTATCAGAATTCATTGACTCAAGTGGCTAGCCAAACTGTTCAAGTCACTTTATGGTTTCCTTTTCGTTCCAAAATGGCCTTTCACAGCCTAGCATTCACTATCCGCTATAAATAGCACCAAACAAGAAACAACTAAATAGCAAACACAGTCAAAATAAAGAGGACCTCAGAACTGAGACGTGACCTTACTACCACACCCATCCACTCATAACAGTGTACTAAAGACGCTTAAAATGCGGAAAATGACTTTGAAGGCACTCAAATCCAGTTGAAAACAGCGATTCGGTCCAACTTTCAACAAATTTCTGTGTTGTTCAGTAGATACACTTAGCCCTCGGCCTTGGACAAAAGAACAACGTTTTACTCTTTGGCCACAAAAAGTTGCTTGTCAAACATTTTCTGCTTGGAAGTCGAGTATAGATGCAGCCTCAGTCATTTTTTTCGGTATGTTTCTGACGTTTATACTCTGAGGAGTGTCGGACGAAAAAAGCTTTAAGTATGTCCAAAAAAAGTTTTCGCCCTTTTTCGCACATTTTGTACCACTCCAAAACGTAACCACAACCACCACAACCTTAACAGAAGACACATAACAATCGATTTTTGTCTCTTCTCAATCGACTGCGTCATCACAGTTTCTGATTCGCAAACGCACAGCTGTGTAAACAGGTTGAATGGCTGCCGAAGCAAATACAGTCATCAATGATATATATGAAACTTTGTATATAGTTGGGCATGGAGTTTATGTAAACGATGATGTTGCAATAATGCTGACCTTTTGCTAATCCCGTGACATAATACAATCTCTTCTTAACAAGAAACTGGACTTGCATCCAGCCCTCAAAGTTTCTTAAATTTTTAGACATTTCGGCCCTCAAAGTTGCCTGAGGGGCTGGTTATATGGAAGAAATTGTCCCGTCTAAATGGAATGAAAAATTGCGAGGGTATTTTTGCCCCAGTGTCATTTGAAGAAAACTCACCCCAGCAAAGGGAAAGAGATATAGCAATCAATGCTAAACTGAATTGAAAAGAAACATGCTCAACGAGAGACGTTTTCCAATCATCGGGTCTAAGCACTGAAATTTTCTTAACTGTTTGCGACCGAATGTTAGTTAAGGGTTCTCTTACACACGAAAGGAGCTGAGGCTAAGCTCTTTTGGTATAAGCTCTACTATCTGACTTTTGAGGAGACAAACATTTTCATGATTTTGGCATAAAGCACGAAAAAAAGATCCTGTTTGGCATATCAAATAATATTAAGCTTTTCTCTTTTTAGCTTCTGTTAATTTTGGTACCTTTTGTATTTTTTGCCTGTGTTTTTTATTTTATTTGTTTGTTTTTAACTTAGCTGCCATACCTAACAATGTCCCGGGGGGGGGGGGGGGGGGGGGGGGGTACTTCCATTGTTCGTTATACTAGACGTGCCGCCCGAATGGATAACTTTTTCAGCGCCAATTTCCCTACATATGGGTTGATTTTTCGTAAAGAATCTCTACACATGGGTAGAAAAATATATATAAAATTTTAGACATGCATTGCTTTGAAAAGCCTGATAAAAGTGCGTTTCAGTTTTCAGTGCAAATGCCTTTTCGCCGCATTTAGAGTTGCCTCAGGCGTTAAATTGGGCTCAAACATTTCAGATATTGGTACAAATGGGTAAAAGATTTCGTTGTTTTTTCTATACATGGGTACCACGACTGACAAAATTTGTCGGTAGACATGGTTGGGTTTGGAAAAACTGGGCGGCACTTCTAATCATTTGAACAATGAAGTACCCCCCCCCCGGAACAATGTAGGTACACGCATTTTTTTATAAGGAAGTTCGGCTCAGGGTTAGTACTGAAAATTCCTTAACTGATGGTGAAAATTGAGTACTCAATATTCCTTAGCAATTCCTTAACTTCTTACTTTGTGATTCTTAAAACCAACCAATGGTCAAGGAAATATAGGTCATAAAGGTTTCAGAAGACGAGTAGAAATGAATACTGATTGAAAACCATTGGCGATAAGTATTGCTTGCTCTGTTAATTCAAAACTTCATTTTTTGAATCGAAATGCTAAGTTAAAGAAAAAGTCAGATTCCTTAGTAGTCTCCGGTCCAGTACTAGAAATTCCTTAAGTTTTTGCCAGCCCGAGTACTACCTTCCTTATAAAGCACTTCCTTATAAAAAAAAAATGCGTGTAGTGCATGTGCTTATATGAATGAATGAATGATACAATAGTAAATTGTCAATGAGAATACTGTATGTATTTAAGTTCGTTGGACTGAACCGCACTTCATAACCATTTACCTGAATCCCTTTAAATCAGTATTATTAGGATGACAACACATTTTTTATTGCTGTTTTTAATGTGATGACCCAGAAGTGAAATCAAAGCGATAAAGCTACAGTATACACACTTTTTTTTATAAGAATACCTTATTTTTTGCCGAGCCTCGATTATTCTTAAGCTTATTCGATTTTGAGCCTGAAAATATTCTTAAATTATTCTTAATCATCAATGTTGTAAATTGGCCTGAAGATCAAGAGAAATAAGTCAAATCTTTGTCATTTGTTATTTTATTAATAAAAAGAGTTACTGTATCAAAGAGTCAGACAGGATGTATGCATTTCAAAACAAATACAGTTGCCTGACAATCACACTTATTGTGCAGTGTAAAAAACGCAGAGAAATAAAAATGATCCTCGTCAAGCTTGAGCCTCAGATTATTCTTAAATAATTCTTGAATTTCAGCAATTTTGAGCCTGAATATTCTTATAGACTGTATTCTTATAAAAAAAAAGTGTGTACCATAGAAGCAGACAGGAGCTGACAAAAGCTCTTAGAAAACAAGATATATGCATAGCCATGATCTATGGTATGCTTGAAAAATGTAGCCACCATAGTGCCACCACCATAGCCACATTCGGTCGAGAATCATAAATGGTTTCATTCAATGGCACATCATTATTCTCGTAAAAAACTGAGGTCCCGTGGTTTGGTGGAATGGGGACAATAGATTCACTGAATGAGTTGCAGTTTGCGAGTCCATCAATTCAACTCAGCTGTGATAAGTAATTATGATAAGTACGGCTCATGTTAAAAGTCTAAAAAAAACCCGGCCAGTCTGAAGGAAACATTCATTAAGCTGTTCCTGCTTTAAATGTTGCTGTTGTTGTTTGCGAAAAGTGGGATAATTGTAGTAAGTCTATGCAAAAAAATAAGTCTCTGACCAGAGTACCATAATCCATTGGCTAAGGCAATTTTCTGATTGTATTCATTTGGGGCAGCTCTTGTTGGAGCAGACTCGGGGCACTTACCGCGAATTGACGACGATTTTACAGCTCGTAGTGACTGAAAATAGGGCCTTCTAGATGACATTTATGAGAGAAGGCCTTAGAAGAAAAGAGAACTTAAAGTTTGAAGAAAGGACAGTTTTGTCAAGTAAAGAAAACCTTGTGAAACTGGCGTTGAGACGTAGGGTCCCCGGGCCCCTCGGTTCTAACATATATGACATCAAAATTAGGTAACCCATAGGTAAAGCAACACAACCACCGCATTTCCATATGTATAGCCCATCTTTTAGGAAATGGAATACATCATAAAAGGATAATAATATTTAAGATTTAACAACGAATTTTCCTTCATATTGACAGGAGACCAAGAAAGCTTTCCGTTTGGATTTCAGTTCTCACGAAAACAGTGCAGTAATTCAGTTGGAAATTTCCGCACGCTGGTGTATTTCCGAAGGTTATAAACAATAAAATTAGAAAAAATGAACAATATACAGTATTCAATTCATAGGAAAAATCTAATGTCTGGCTGAGAAATTTCCGTTGTCTGAAAGCAAAACGAGGTATAGGTGAACATAGTGAACGTACACCTCTGCAGAACAGACACCTCCGAACAACGGACACCTCCGAACAACGGACACCTCCGAACAACGGACACCTCCGCACAACGGACACCGAACAACGAACAAATAGTTACGTCCTATCAATTGCTGTTTCTTTGCAAAAAAACGTCCATAAAGCGGACTCTCCATAACAGGTAACAAAACTGGTTCCACAGTTTCTCGTTATATGTAGCTTCCAATATGTTCCAGTGTATAGTCCAATGTATAGACTATGTACGTTCTATGTGTTCTAGAGCAAATTGAGAAATCAATGCATAAAAGAATTTCCATCACATCAAAGAATTGACTGTTCTTTCAATGCAATAATTGCTGTATCTTTAGAGACTGTTCATAGACAAGCACTTAAAGTTTAAATGGCAACTGTTGTGAGAGAAAATACATCGCATGTCATAGAGATGACATGCTACACGAAACAATTGGCAAGCACTTTGCTATAGACCTTAATGTTGCGACTTAAGCTGCTAAGACGTTTAGAAGCGCTTTACATGATGCAATGGGCCTAAAATTCAAACGCTCGCAATTTTCAAAGAAAGGAGATCTATAGGGTCTAGTAGCCGTTATGAGAGAAAATGCATCGCATGTCATAGAGATGACATGTTACATCTGTTGCGACAAAGTTGCGGAGACGTTTAGAAACGCTTTACACGGTGCCATGGGCCTTAAAAAGCTTGCAATCGATGCAGAAAATAGATCTAGATTCTAGCAACCGTTTCGAGAGGAAATGCGATGCATGTCATAGAGATGCAGGTTACACGGGCAACCGGCCAGAAGTTTCCCATAGACTTGAATGTTGCGAAACAAGTTGCAGATATGTTAACAAACGTTTTACACGGTGCAATGGACCATAAAAAGCTTGCAATCGCTGCAAAAAGCAGATCGAGCTTCTAGATGTCGCGGTGAGAGAAAAGTCGTGATGTCGCACATCTATGAGATAACATGTTACTGGAAGCAACCGGTCAGTAGTTTCCTATAGACTTAAGTGTTGCGACATAGGTTGCAGGATCGTTGAGGTGCGAGCAATAGATGCAGAAAGTAGGTCTATGTTCTAGCAACCGCTCACGTAACAGAGACGTCATGTTACACGATGCAATCGGACAGCACTTGGTTTTGCTTAAGTGTTGCGAGGATGTTTAGAACGCTTTACATCGGGCCTTAAAAAGCTTGCAAAGGTTGAAGAAGGCAGATCTAGGTTCTATGATGTGAACTGTGGTGAGAGAAATTGAGTCGCACGTAATAGAGATTACATGTCGGGGGGTACATGACTTATGAATTGATGGGGATGTGCCGCCCAGATTTCGGAAACCCACCCACTTATAATGTAAGCCTTTGCAGAAACAGGCCCTATTTTATGAGTAAAAATAAGCGGAATATGAGAATAATAAGACTTTGTAGACCTTATTACTACTTGATATTGTACTACGAACATCTTTGACGGGATTTTACCACTTTTCTGACCGAATTAAAGTTAAACTTTCGGCTTTTCTTCAATTTGCTTCCCACTTTTATGGGGTTTTGGTTAAAATCATACCCATGTTTAGAGAATTTCAGGGCCAAAAACCCATCCATATGGGCGGCACGTACCCGTACCCAAATTATACTAAGTACCCCCCCCCCGGGTGACATGTAACACAAAGTAGCAGACCAGCTGCAAGCTATAGACTCAATTGCTGCAACACACGTTGCGGAGACGTACTTATAATTTATTTCCTTCACTCAGGCAAGCTGTTCCTCTCGGATACTTCCATTCAATCAGTAAAATATCATTGACTTCAATAACAGAGATAATACAAGTATACATTGATCTTAAACGGAACATGCCAACGGCCTTTCACACAAAGTTAGACCTGAGAATGAGTAATATCTTCTTCGCTTAATCCTGACAAGGGTGGTCTCTCACATAGATTACAGACAATATCTTCCTTATGTAACGGAAAACGCCAAGACAATCCTAAGGCTAGACAATAAATAAATTGCTATTTTATTATCGTTTCCATAGCTCAATAGTAACGCTATTTGGAATATTATTTAAATAGAAGTTAATAATGGATAACCGTAAGATCATGCGGCTTCACGCAAAGGTGACCAGAGCGCTGACTGGAGTCCTTTCAGTCCATCCAGTAAGAAAAGGAACTTCTCAAAACATAACTTATTGGCAGATTTAAGGGTAATAATGCCATATTGCTGGGGGTGGAATAGGTGGGTGAGTTGGAACAGCATTAATAAAAGGAAACTGCTGAAACACAGTACAAGAGGGGGCCCTGCAGTACTTGCAAGCTTAGGTAATCCATAGTTCTAATTGAGTGTAAAAGTAAAACTTCATACCAAGACAGTCACAGAAAAATAAGTAAAAAATATTGCCAATAATATTTATGCAAATCTTAATTAGCGGGGTCCTAATAAGATTTGGGGTCCAAAGTTTTTCAAAAGAACAGATTAGCAGGAGGGATGGCCATAAGGCAGGCGGAAGGAGGAAAATCACAGTAAAAATTGGAGCCCATAACAACTTCATTATTGCTCAGTGAATCCACCCAAGTAACTCTAGTAATGATAAGTTTTCTTGAGTACTATGCCTCTACACTCCCACTGATGGTTGCACATTTATATACATATTCATACACCCTGCCCTTCTAAGCAAATAGGTCTAACTACAACCCTAAGTATGAAGTAGTTCCTCGAGATCCAAAAGAAGCTACCAAATAGAGCAAGATTGGGGGTCTTGGCAGCTGTAGAGCTACTGTGCCCCAAACTGATATTCTAAATACCCTAGGTGCTCATTAACTGGCCTTGGAAGGATGATGTGCAGCTGAATTGACTATAGGTTTGCAGAAAATGGTCCCTACAAGATTCAAACCAGCAACCAATTGATTGCGGATTGTGAAACGAGCAACTAAACCACTCACCATACCACCTTACTTAAACGTCTTTACTTTTGACTATCTCAATAATGGTTTCTTGTTACTCAGTTTGAAGAATGTAGTATATTAAATCAGTAGTATCAATTTGATTTAGTAGGTATGGGATTGCCACTCTTTGTAAAAACCACATAAATATAATTCAACCCCATTTCTTTAGGATCTAAGCCAAATGGAATTACCTGCTAAACCCTTGTGCTAATAAACAATATTGTTATACAGACTGTCAATTTGACCTACCTCTCTTAATTTTGGTTACAGCTTGGCTTATTCTGCGTCTAGCCTGGATTGATGAAGGCCTCTCATCTCTTTTAGATTGGTAATCCATGACCTAAAAACAGAACAGGGGGGTCTATCAATATGTTATGCAGGTTATAAATCAAATCTAGATCTACGTACAGATGACAGAATCAAACTTGCAATAAAAACATTAGCCTTAAAGGTGCAGGCGCACTACATCCAAGTTGTGGGAGTGCTCACAGAAAAAGCTGGCCTAAGTAGTCATCCAAAGATAACAACAATTACCTTGCTGTCAGTGTCAGTCTTTAGTCTTTACGTTATCCAGATTGTTGAATATATAACAACTTTTCTTTCAAGCCTTCTAGGACACTTTCATTTCAGGATAAATAAAACATCTTTCACCAAAATCCCACATGCACATTCAGAAATCAGTTCCTCATCCTCAGTCAATCAAATTCAAATTTTGTCAACTTCTAACACTGAATTGAATTACCCGCTCAAGATGCGCCAGATTGTATTGCGCAGGTGCAGTTTCTGAGGCAGATCTTGTCCTGTCGCTAGTCGCTTGTTTAGGCGTTCCTTTATGGGGCTAAAACTCCATCACTACGAACAGTCAAAATGCAGAAACATAACATTTGCAAGATGATTACCAAACAACCCATCTTTCTGGCTCCAATTTTTCTCAAACAGTCTGAAGCAAGTGAGGGTAGGGAAATGGTCCGATTAGCCCGATTACCAAGAAATTTTTGCACTGTCGAACCGATTCGATGTTAAACGTGTGGTGGAGTAAGAAAGGTAATTATTCAATAATTATTTATGTTTGAGCTAGAGCCGGATGAGTAAAAAATATAAATCTCAATGGGTATTGTTTAGCTGTTCCCCAATGGGCAAATTTTTGGCTTCAAAGGAAAGGTTTCGCAACTGAATTTTCACTTGGTCATTTCGTCGCAGCGAATAACGATAAGTAGAAATTCGTTCACCTTTTCGTCGCGGATTTTGCCTATTGGAGTTCTATCTTTAAATGTCCTCGAAGCTTAGGAATACGAAATAAGGATTATAACCGGACAAAGAACATGCCTGCCGGTCCCTATTCTGTGTCAGGCAGTCGAGCGCTGTAATATAAAGCAATACGCAATCATCTTTGAACAAACATGGGTAGATAAGTGCAAGAAGCAACAGACAAGGGACTCGGAAAAAATCGAATCGGGCTCGGCAAGAATCGAGTCGGGCTCGGAAACAATCGAGTCAGGCTTGGCAAGAATCGAGTCAGTGGCTCCTTGCTCTCAAAGTCATATGAAAAATTTTTTTCTAATATTCAAGCTGGTCACAGATTTTTATGATAGGTTGTAAGTGGCAACCATTACATGCAGACAAATACGTTGATAGAAAAGCGCTACGAATATATTTCCCTAGACCAATCCGTGGCTTATACGACCAGCTCTCTCTTAATTGAAGTTGTCTTCTACGCTTAACACTTTTTGCCTTTGCTGCTAGCCCTAAAGCAGCACAGATATCGAGTTTAAAAAACAAATGTCTACTCTAAGTGTAGCTACAATTACTGCAACTAACAGTTCTTTTTATAAATGTGTGAAAAGAAAACATTCAAGCCTGACAAAAGCAAGTTTAAATTTCACACTTTCTCAAATTGTTTCCGATGCATTTAACAACCAGAGATGGATTTCTTTTGTTACGTCGAATCAACTTCCCCGATTAAAAGTTTTTGATTACGACAACGCTCCATTGCTCTGTTCGTGTTACCAAGTAGCATTACTTTTTCGCATCCACCATCATTCTCGGGGCAATGCTCATAGACATGAGTTCTTGAAACAGAAGTTTGCATGCATATGGTATCTTCACTTGCGATATCTATCAAGATAAAAAAAGCATATATCACTGTTATGAATGTTCAGCAAACGGCTGAATTTATGAATGTATCTTACTAACTGCCTAGCTGAAGCAATCTGTGCATTTTTCAAGCTAACGGACCTGGCTAAACTTGGAGGCATGTCGTGTCAGTTTTACAGAGATCACAACAAAAGTCTCCAGAGATCGCTGTCTTCAACCATACAGTCGACTCACTAACAATCCTCTTGATTACAGTGAGTTAATACAGATGATATTCGTTCTAGAATATCAGTATGAGAGCACTAGCTGTACTTGCACATCAGCTGTAAACAGAACAGCCTACTGTCTTCTTGATTTCAGTGAGCTAATACCGATGATATTCGTTCTAGAATATCAGTATGAGAGCACTAGCTGTACTTGCACATCAGCTGTAAACAGAACAGCCTACTGTCCTCTTGATTTCAGTGAGCTAATACCGATGATATTGGTTCTAGAATATCAGTATGAGAGCACTAGCTGTACTCCCACGTATGCAGTAAACAGAACAGCCTTCTGCCAGGAAAAAACAGACTGCCTATATTGCAATTTTCTTGAAACAAAAAATTACCTCAGCCACATACCTGCGTTTTATTTTTGCATCCTTTGCATTCGAATGTACTTGTTCTGAGATTAGCAATGGCTATCAAGCCACAGAGATTACATACATGAACTCTGTATGGATCTGATGCATCAAACAGACGTTCATTGAGGAATTGTGCAGCTCCATGGGCTATTTGACAATCACGTTCCATTTCACCGAATCTCAAACCTCCATCCCTGTGATGAAATAATAACGTATCAAACATTGGTAGGATAATTTCAGAAGTTACTACACTGCTATGTTTGGCGCTTGTTAGCCCAAATTTTGCAGGAGGACAATTAGTGGAATAAATGGGACCATATGGAATTCAAAGCTGCAAACGTAGGATGTTCATCTTTGATCTCAGCATTGGAAGTTAACTATATAACCATTGATCTATGTCAAATTTTAGATGGATAACGAAGTACAAAGAACAAGGAATTTGTGCGCATAGAAAACAAAATCTATTGGTGTAAGAACATGCTATAAACTGTGTCAAAAATGTTTTTTCAAACTGTTTTGATGTCAGACAGCCCAATACGTATGAGCTATGTAATTTTTAATTGTAAAATGAGAATAAGTAAATGATCAAAAAATTGTTTGACCAACATTTGAATTTGCTTATGAAGTAATGCTTGAGAGTTTAACGACGACACAAAACACTGCCTGACAAGCATAACAAGCAGAAACAAGTGTATGATGTTTTGGAAAAAGCTGAAAAATATTTTTCCTTGCACCAGCAAAAATTCTTAGCTGAGCAATGTTTGCAGAATGGCCAAACGGTAAACCATTTTGCCAAAAAGCCAATTAAAATGTTTGAAAATGTTTGGTCGTTGGCATGGGTATTACAGCACATCAAAACAGTGGTACATCAAAGTTTCCTACACAAAAATATACACATTACTCGGCTCATGGCATTAAAGAGCACAGTAAACATACATTATGAAAACCTATGCATGGTCTGCCATGTTCAGCTCTATCATTTCAGGACGAAAATGATGTGAGCTCGTGAAAGACGAAAAAGTTACTGGTGACGAAGTCGACTGGGCTCGAAGTCGAAGTCCACAGCAGAGACCATTGGTGAAGTTTTGCAAGTGGGAAATGGGATACTCTGTCATTATAAACAAATCAGAAACAACCTTTCTCATTGTAACCGTCCTAAATAAGCTGTTGCAGAAAACTGAATAGCTAGGCTTGTACACTGGTTTGATCTTCTCTGCATTTTGTAGGGCCTGTATTGTAATGTAGTTAATCCAGGCGGGACGGATCTTGCTTGGTTAAATCTATTGAGGTAGTAACCACACTGTTGGGCAAACTATTCCACATATTGATCATCCGTTGCAGGATGTAGCTGCTCCGACAGTGCTTCTTTTGAACCTTCAGACAATGACCTCGGGTTTCCCGCTAGTGGCAAGCCGGTTAAAATAACAATACTTCATGCATAAATATACACAGTTTAAGCAAACCTACCTTGATCTTCCTTCCATAGGTTGTCTTGTTAAAATCTGAACTGGTCCACGTGCTCGAGAGTGAATCTTATCATCAACCATATGTTTTAGACGCTGATAATACGTTGGTCCAAGGAAGACTTGTGAATTCACTTTGCGCCCAGTATGTCCATTGTACAGAACCTAGTATAGGGATATAGACCATTACAAAATGCTCATAAGGAACCTGCAAGTACTAATGTACAAGTTAAAAATATTGTAAGGCAATGTAACATTTGACTGTCACAATATTTTCATACTTAAGAAAACCTCAAAAGGAAGTCAGTGATTCTATTCTCTTCAAGATACTCTTGACCAATGAAATACACAAATTTGCCTGATCCAGACCATACACAAATTACAAAATTAAATAGGTAACATAAAATACCTCATTTCCTCGAAGATGGTAACCATATTCGTTAAGCAGCTTTGAAATCTTCTGCACGTTAACAGCATCATTGAAAGGTGTTGCATCACCAATTTCACCCTTATTTGCAGAAACCTTAATAGGACATAATAGAATATAACATTACACGATTGTAACTGAAGTCATTAAGACTCTGCCCTTACTTTACTTTAATGACACAGCTTTGAAATATTCTAAGCATTTTATGCATTAATAATTGATTAAGCGAGCCTCTGCATTTATAGTCAATGCAGAGGGCCATATTTCTTATTATGTAATCCATTTCCGTTCAGTTTCTCGAAGAACATAGTAAAGAAGAATTTACACGGTAGATCATTCAGGCGGTTGCCTAAAACATGAACTAATCAAACGAGAAAACATAATTGCGATTCTTCAGGTGATTAAGTAGAAAAAATTAAACAATTAATGCCAATCTCTCTTATCCTTTTCAATAGACCAATGGCTTTAACTTCGTTGATCTAACATTAAATGCTATTCATCTTCTCGGGTCTATAGGGTTAGGATGTGGTGCACATCCCAAAGGCCAACATCAGCTGTTTTTACTATATTCACCCATCCTCTTACAACATAACCCAAGAGATTGATGATCATTAAGGGGTTTTTTCTAACAAAATGCAGATACACTTTTTGGACTTAAAACGTACTATCTGAAATTTGAAAGCATAAAAATGGAAGACTCTATAGCATCCTCTGTATCTATAAACTGTGGCATCTGAAAGAATATCCTTTTAGCCATGCAAAAACTCAATATAAGAATTCCTTTAAATTCTCATTTACCTTTCCTTGCAGACATTCAATTAAATGACCAATTGTCATACGACTCGGAATGGCATGAGGGTTGATGATAATGTCTGGAGTGATTCCTTCGCACGTGAAAGGCATGTCCTAGAAACAAAACAAATTCATAAGAAAAAACACAGTAGGTACACACTAAGGACGAGAGACGCATCATTAGAAAAAGAAAAGTTAGTAATTTTCTTCATGCTAAGCTCGTGTTCAGGGTCCAACAGAGTCTTGTCGATTTTCGGCCGCTAACAAATTGGGTCCTGGCTAGAGCTATTAAATGATTCCAAGAGCGCTGCCATCATAGCTTAAACTACTGGCGAATTTAAGCGAGTCATAGCTTAAACTACTGGCGATGTTGTCAGTTCTAATTTAATAATCCAAATAATTTATACTGGAATCGTATTTTTAGGGTAAACATACCTATGAAATTGTCACAAATATTTTTGAGAGGATTTTAGTTGTCATTGAACGGCGGTAAAGAGACCCGGGATGCCTTTTCGGTGGATATCTAATTAATTTCTTTCAAACTTCAGCCACAAAAGTCTGAATGGAGAGCACCTTGAAAACAAGCCTTTGCTGAAGGGTAATCCTACTCAAAATTAGAGAAAGCCTAAGGTTCTTGCAAGACGATTAAACACTGCTTGTCAAACATTTAGTATTGGCTTATCAAGACATGTATGAACGTTTGTTCACGTCA
Source organism: Chrysaora quinquecirrha (assembly GCA_014526335.1). NCBI lineage: Eukaryota > Metazoa > Cnidaria > Scyphozoa > Semaeostomeae > Pelagiidae > Chrysaora > Chrysaora quinquecirrha. Next base: position 732,550 of record JACTAT010000014.1, read on the forward strand.
AAAAACATTGGTTGACAGGCAAAACGTGTTTTGATTTGCTGCATGATGTTTTTGTAAAAGTTCAAAGGAGATGAAGTAACGAAACCTCAACCGTCACTGTGACTTTGCTGAAGCTAGAGCACGGTGCCCTAGCCCCTATTTTGCTACTGACACCTTAAATTATCAGCATTAGACTACGATGCCAAAACACCTGTTAGGCCCTGAGCTAATTCATAAAACTTGTTTACTTAAAAGCGTGCGCATTTTTAATTACACGTGCAGCTTTGAATGCAGGCCACATAATAAAAATTAAAAAATTGACAACGCTAACTGTATATATAAACCATGAAACAAACCTCTTGGCGATATGTAATTCCACATGTACCCTTCTGTCCGTGTCTACTGGCAAAGCAACTAGTTCCTTTTGACGGCAACTAGTCGGCACACAGTTCCAGAAAGTTGGGCATGTTCTACTTCTGCGATTAGTTGACAACTGATTCCCGTCAGTCGCAGTCGACCTGAGCGCTCTTGCGACCGCGATCAACTGTATCCTATAAGTTCTGACTAGTTGTTGACATGTCGACATAAGTTAGCAGTTACAACTAGTTGGCGTTAGTTCTATCGTATCGTAGGTCGACATAAGCCAAGTTTACTCAGTCAAATATCTGGAATGGCAGGATTTAAACGCATGGTTTTGAAGAAAGGTTTTAGCCCGCAAATTTCCATTAAATCACAGAAACAAATATTTATTTTACACTCAGATTCACTCATCTTCAACACTTTGTTGGCCCCTCCAGTGCTCTGATACTCTTCAACTAGGAAAGTGGGAATCACTTTAAGAATCACGCCCTGATATCAAAGCCTGGTTGCCGCCCTAATACTTCCGTTAAAACCGTTCAGACAATTATTAAGTGAAGGAAAGTTCCCTGTTACATGACCTTGTCTAGTGCAACACTGTCTAGCTGTTTTTAGTATTTCATATTGTGTTAAAATGAGAAAAATTGACAACATAAATTTCAGGCTTTGAGGAAGGTTGAATAACTTTTTACAAGTTTGGGTATGCAAAGCGAAAATTAGGAGGTCCTAGAAGCTGTGGTATTGTGTTTTGAACACAAAACATTTCTAATCACCAAATTGTGAAAAAAATAATATTGCTATATTACCTCATCGTCATCTTCAGGTAATGTCACTGTTTTACCAATAATTACATCATCTCCACTCACACGTGTACCAGGTGCAATTAGTCCATCTTCATCAAGTTTCTCATAAATTGCGTTCCTCATTCCTTGACACGAGTCTCTACTTGGAAATTCAAACTGTTCCTCCTGGTCCATGCCTTTACGTGATTCAGAATCACGGTATGATCGATAGAAGACAGACCTTAAGAATAAAGAGTAAATTTAAATGTAAAAGCTACAAGATGTAAGTTTATCGCTTTTAGCAGTGGAAATGTACTATAAAACAACTGCATTTACTCTCGACCCTCTTTAAAGAATACTGGATCTCACAGAAAACCCAAGTGTTTGACATCTCAACTAAGCTGACATTGCCCTCTAGGATTTGGATAAGCAGCATCGCTTAACGTACAATGTGTTGCAAATAGTGCGTTCCAAGCCATTTCGACAAGCATGAACGTAAAACTCTTAAAGATCTTTGTCTGAAAAATGTCACCCAGGGGTTCTTTCGCAGCCCCTCGTTAATGAGGATAGAACCGCAACTGCGAGAGCAGGCCTATGGGCGAGCGGTAGGGGCGACGCACACTGGCATTGGTGTTCATTGTGGGTCCGATGACAGAGTTGGTTGAACTTTCTGCAGCAAGATGTTTGTGGGTTATCAAGGCTTCAGCTTTCCTTCTCGACCCTTCCTCAAAGGCTGCTGCTCTATTGTGGATGGCCTTTTGTCTGCAAAGTCTGACCAAGGCTATATGCTTCCATTGATCTGCAGCAATGTTGCAGCACTGGAGGGTCTTCTTGAGCAACAGCTACCACAAGTTCAATATATTCTCTTACTTCTGCTCTTTTACTTATTTTAACCATTTTCTTTAAGGTTCTATATGCGGCTTTAATGCAGATTTCTACCGAAAACGACAGTTTAAGTTTGCATTTTCTACTTAAGAAATTAAACATTGCAGTGAGACTTTAAGCAGACTACATGATTTCAGGGCTGCTAACTATTGTAGTGAGCTTTCCCTGGGTCTTGACGTGTCAATATTTCCTTTAAAATACCCCTTTAATGCCATATGAAAACGTGTGAAATACCTGAAAAGACCTCTGTCGATGGCTGAGGCATTTAAGATGACAGAATCTTCTTGGTTGTACCCAGTATAAGATGCAATTGCGACGATGGCATTGATACCTGTTAGAAATCAAACTCAAATTAAGGGGTAACATTTGCATGAGAAATGAGATTCAACCTAACACAACAAAATGCAGCCTATGTCTATTCATCAAGGGTGCTAGTAGTTATGCATGTGTAAGGAGATTTCAACAGTAAAAATAACCGCTTAAACACTTAAGCAATTCGAGCATTAGCGTAAACATCTTATGAAATATTTAAAGCTTTTTTCGTCTAACACTCACCGAGTATAAACGTCAGAAACCGACCAAAACAATTGACTAAGGCAGAATTTATACCCAAATTTGGATCTAAATACACCAATCAGAAGGTGAGGAGTGCTTATGCAGGTGTTATATTGGGAATATACTCTAGTAGATATCAATCTTGGTACAAATTGGCCCTTTAACTTGCTTTCTTCCTTGTCAGAAATCATACGTGAAATCACTCGAAATAAAGTTGAAGAATGAGATCATGCTTGGTAGCTTGCACTGACACTGAATAGAAGACTTCTTTAGCATACTGCACGTTGCTGTTCCCCTTTAGCTGTACTCTAGCTATTCAGGAATTATTTTGAAGTGATTTGCATAGTAAAAGCTCCAATTTCACATGCAACGGAGATAATGCTGCCATTCAGACTCCCCTATCATGTTTTCATTCTTCAAAAATAAGAGAGTTTAAAGTAGGGACATTGTTGTTACAAAAGAGCCACTAAAACTGCCTCTAACACCAAACTAACTCTAAATTAATGATATATCAATTTAACCTTACATACAGGAAGGAACGTGTTCATAAATAGAAATCTGCTTACCGGCTGGAAGTTCACTGAATTTCAAGAAATCCATAGAACGTGTGGTGACCAGAGGTTTTTGTGGATAATAAAGCACATGAGCCAATGTGTCCATTCTGACATGAAAGTTGGTAATGTAAACACCCATAGCTTGTTTACCCATAGCTGACTGATAGGTGTTCCTCGGAGACTGCAAACAGAAGGAAAAACTTGATTATCAAAAACTACAAATGTGCAATATTAAACCATAATCACTGCGAAAGTTTTCCGCGAGAATTAGGAGAAATTAAGAAGAAACTACGACGTCACTTAAAATTTCCATTGTTTGAAGAGTCAATCAAATTGCGAATAGACAAGGCCGATACCAGGGTCGAATATGGCAATCGGACTTTCACATAGAGGTCCATTAACCCTGGGGACGAGGTTGCTACGGGTGTATCGTTCAAGTCTAATAAGCCCCCCCCTCGAATACTACGAAAATGAAAAAAGCCCCCAGGTGCTTAACAGAGCTTTTTCGGTACTATAAGGTATGATCAAACAACTTGCATATATAGAATGACCTGTCCTCACCTGGTTATGATCAGGAAATGGGATAATGGAAGCACAGACACCAAGAATCATAGATGGATGAATCTCACAATGTGTATATGTAGAACAATATGTTCCTTCTCTTTCAGCCAGATCATCCGGTGTCATTGCTATCATAGCTGTTTCCTCCTCGTTGACATCCACATATTCTACAACACCACCAGCCACGAGATCTTGCCATCTATAAGAAGGATTTTTGTTTTTTCTTTTATTTTTCATTTCATTTGGCAAGGTTTCAAATTTTAACTAAAAACACTGATGAAAAGACTGATGAAAGAATTGGACTGAATTAATTGGATTGTTATGCAATGAAGAAATACGAGACGCAGCAATAAAAAACTTTAACCCCTTATTTGCACCAACTCTTATCAAGCCCGCCTTTTATTAGGTCCCTAGCTTCAGTTGTTCTTATTGCATAATATTTTTTATCAAATTTATTTATAATAAAAGATTATCACTTATATCAATAGCTTAATTATTTGGTAAATTTATTAATGTCTCAAGGTAGTAGGCAGTAGTTACCTAGTGTCCACTGGTGGACCGAATACTCAGGGCAGTAGTTACCTAATATCCTCGGGGGACAGACTGCCAAGACAGTAGTTACCTAATGTCCTCGGGGGACAGACTGCCAAAGCAGTAGTAACCTAATGTCCTCGGGGCCAGACTGCCAAGGCAGTAGTTACCTAATGTCCTCGGGGGACAGACTGCCAAGGCAATAGTTACCTAATGTCCACGGAGGACAGACTGCCAGGGCAGTAGTTACCTAATGTCCTCGGGGGACAGACTGCCAAAGCAGTAGTAACCTAATGTCCTCGGGGCCAGACTGCCAAGGCAGTAGTTACCTAATGTCCTCGGGGGGCAGACTGACAAGGCAGTAGTTACCTAATGTCCTCGGGGGACAGACTGCCAGGGCAGTAGTTACCTAATGTCCTCGAGGGACAGACTGCCAAGGCAGTAGTTACCTAATGTCCTCGAGGGACAGACTGCCAAGGCAGTAGTTTCCTAATGTCCTCGAGGGACAGACTGCCAAGGCAGTAGTTACCTAATGTCCTCGAGGGACAGACTGCCAAGGCAACAGTTAACTAATGTCCTCGAGGGACAGACTGCCAAGGCAGTAGTTACCTAATGTCCTCGAGGGACAGACTGCCAAGGCATAGTTACCTAATGTCCTCGAGGGACAGACTGACAAGGCAGTAGTTACCTAATGTCCTCGAGGGACAGACTGCCAAGGCAGTAGTTACCTAATGTCCTCGAGGGACAGACTGACAAGGCAATAGTTAACTAATGTCCTCGGGGGACAGACTGCCAAGGCAGTAGCTACCTAATGTCCTCGGCGGACAGACTGCCAAGGCAGTGGCTACCTAATGTCCTCGGGGGACAGACTGCCACGGCAGTAGCTACCTAATGTCCTCGAGGGACAGACTGCCAAGGCAGTAGTTACCTAATGTCCTCGGGGGAAAGACTGCCAAGGCAGTAGCTACCTAATGTCCTCGGGGGACAGACTACTCAAGGTATTAGTTACCTAGTGTCCGCTGGTGGACAGACTGCTCAAGGCAGTAGTTACCTAGTGTCCTCTTGTGGACCGACTACTGAAGGCAGTAGTTACCTAGTGTCCTCTGGTGGACCGACTACCCAAGGCAGTAGTTACCTAGTGTCCTCTGGTGGACCGACTACTGAAGGCAGTAGTTACCTAGTGTCCTCTGGTGGACCGACTACTGAAGGCAGTAGTTACCTAGTGTCCTCTGGTGGACCGACTGCTCAAGGCAGTAGTTACCTAGTGTCCTCTGGTGGACCGACTGCTCAAAGACAACCCGATACAACTTGTGATGTTTATGTTACTTGTAGCATGGTTAAAATCGAATGGGAATCAAATGTAGGGAGCAAGCTCTAAGGATTAAAATTTGAAGATTTAATTAAATGTCTGGAAGGACTGTTCTCTTTCAACGAGACTAAGACACTGTATTTCTTTAAGATGCTAGCATTATATCATATCCTTCGCTTGGTTACTTGATATAAAGTAACTCATAATTAAAAGCCACTACAAGGATAAGGCCGTGTTGCCATAGAAAGAGGCCGAATAAATGGGTGCAATGAATAAAATTTCATGAAACTGTTTCAAATTTCATCCTCTAATCATACTTTGAAGAAGCCTTGCTTGGAAGGGCGAAATATTATTACTTGAAACATAGTTGTATTTTGTTTGTTCTTGAGCCACAGTGTTTCCGTATTTTATAATTTAAGGAAAGTACTAAGTTAAGTGGTCAAAACTGTCACGACACAGGCTTGACACGTGGCACAACGATTGACTCTGTCGTTGTGCCATGCCCATTCTCTCTATACTCTATTGTCCTCAGTTGCAATTTCTACGGTTGAACATGTAAACGAGACGATGGGCCTTTACCTTGCAATACAGTTAACACATAGCAAGGTCTGGCATGTAAGTGGCTGTATCTCTGATGTATGCTTGCGTGGAGCAACTGCCATGCGGTACGATAAAATTGGCCTTGCCGGATGGTCGGGGTTTTCGCTTGAGCTAAATCACTGTGTGATTCAGATTTCGTGCTACTGCCATGCAAGAGGTTATTTCTCTGAAACGGCATGACTCTGGCACAACGTCTAAACTAGGCCTAAATCTAAATGTCAAGAATGAAGGTTCTATTTGTGTGTTCCACTCAGAATTGTTTACTTACCCATAATTTTCATATTCACGTTCCTTAAGCTTGTCGATGTGTGTCTTTTTTAAGAGTAACTTTTGATTTTCAACGATCAGCAAAGGACGACAAACGCGACCTGCATCTGTATAGATTCTAATTTCCTTATCCCTGATATCGCGCACCATAGATACCTACAAGAAGAGAAAAGACAGAGTTCAACTATTCAACAATTGTTGCTTTCTTCTCGAAGCAAAAACAATTAAACTTTTTTCTACGAGAAACCTTTTTAGAAACTACAGGAGCCGTTCATAAATTGTAAAAAAATGCCAAAACGTTTGAAACTTTACTGCCATTTTATCCACCAAGATAATAATAAATTTCGATCTTTCATCATAACAACCAACCATACAAAAGATGTAGGGCTTCCTCTATAGGCTCTATGCGATAGGCCGTAAGTGTTAAATTGCATAACTCAAAAGACGCCTTATGATACCTTTCAAAAAACATTGACATTAATACAATTATATCAAAAAAATTCGAAATTAGCAAAGATAAAAAAAAAAATACATCCCCTATTATGCTAAAAGCAAATCTATTTGAACAGATATTTTGCGAATTTCTTCCCATAGATAGGAATTGCAAATACCAATAGGAAACATTTTGAGAGATACTAGTACAAAACGTTAGAGACAGAGATTGTCAACTACCGGAAAAAGTGCCACCAAGCGAAGGAAGTAGTACTTGTTTTTTTACAATCTTAATGGCTATATTAACCTGTTGGGAGAGTTGACTTTGGAACTGCCAACAGGAGAGAATGTTCGACTGAATCTAAAATAAAATGTTACGAACCTCAGACACGATAATATCCATCTGTCTTCGCAGTTTCCTAAGCGTAGCAATAAGCTGTTCTGGGTCACGGTGAATACCAACCCAACAACCGTTTACAAAGATTTTCGCTGCACTGAAAAAAAATAAATACAGAAAGATGCATCAGAAGTTATAACTTGAGTAAAAGATTTAAAATTGCAAGGAACAGGAAAGATTCTATTAATCTTCTTGGTCTTCCCTCTCTATTCCGCAAGCTGTTAGGTGTTTGAAACACAATGCTAACTCAGCGTTACTTTCTGATTGCTGCTTTTCGATCCGCATCTGGGTATAAATTTCCGCTTTCCCCACTCTTTCAGTCTGTTTCTGACGTTTATACTCTAAGCAGTTTCAAATGAAACTAGCTTTTAAGTGTCTAAAAATGTTTCTGCTGTTTCTTGAAATTTTGTAATTTTATACTGCTCAAAGACTATTTAAAAGATTGAAACTCAACATCTGGTGATCCCCCCATCAGCACTGCTATATAAATAACAGAATGAGCCAAACTACACTAATCAAACTTAATCTTACTCTTTGATAGCAGACGGGCTGATTTCCTCTAAGTTCTCCATGGTCCATTCTTCCAAAAATTCTAAGATAGGACTTGGCTGTGATCCTACAGATATGTATGCCATCAATGCCAAGTTCTTTACAAGACCTACAGCATGACCCTAGAAGAAACATATAAAGTCCTGTTAACTTGTACGATAAACGAGACCCGGTGATCTTAAGTCATATAGGAAGATTATGAAAAAGATGAAAAATTTGAAAGGGTAAATTTTGCAATAGAAAAAAGGAAGAAAAGACATTCAAGGGTATCTTCTTAAAACTGCAAATGCAAACAGATTCTTAATTAGATACATGTCTAATCTGTATGGTAGGTCGACAGCCTGGCTTAAAATTTCCGTGTTTGGAACATTTGTATTTGTTAAATTGTTAAATCTAGTTGTCTATTGGTGTCAGAAGCTCAGTACGATCAGGGTTCGAGCCCAGCAACAGTAGCGTCATAGCCAGGGTCGAGGTTTCGATTAGTTAACCTACTACTGAGATCCTAGCTACCGGCGCTAAAACACCATTTAACCATCCAATTAGGGTCACCAACCTTACTCGCCTTACACGAGTAAGGCTGGGTACTATAAATCAGATTTATATCAGTGAGGGTAACATAGAATATCTGATCCGTTAACGGGGCATTGACATCACAAACTGCAGACTTACTTCAGGTGTTTCGGCAGGGCAGATCATTCCCCACAGTGTATTATGCAGTTGCCTAGGCCTTGCTGACTTTCCTTCTCGGCCAATTGGTGAATTCAATCTTCTGAGATGTGACAATGTCGATGCGAATGTCAGCCTGTTTAACACTTGCGATACACCAGCTCTAGCTTGATGAGCTTTCTTTGGGTCACCCCAGTTCCCTGTAGCCAATGAATATCTTAGATTGTCAGTGATTAACTTCGTCTTTATTGCCAACTCAATCTTGAAATCCTAAAACAGATTAAAAGATATGTCAGAGTTACTGAATAAGTAATGTTTTTGAGAAGTTCAAGAAGTACACCATTTGCTATGAAGTGCTTTGAGCGTTTCCTGATTTACATAAATTCACATTGGCTAACCCTATGGTCAAGAAAAACGTCGAAATAACCCCAAGAAAACGTCAAACTTTTCAACTGCATGCTCAAACCCAACATCTACATCATACAGCACGTTGACAGTTTTTGTTCAAAACATTCATATCAATGTGATATTAATATGAAATTGAAAATACCACTTCAGTAATAGACCTTTTTCACCCCCAGTCATTTTCATGGTCAAAGCCCTTATAGAATCGTGAACTTTGAACGCTCATAAAATCAATAGGACCAGCGCTAGGACAATGAAAATTTGCACCTAGGCTAAGTTTTAGATGCTGTAAACGATTTTAGCACCGAAAACCCGATATCTCGAAGTTTCGAAGAATTTCAATCGGCTGAATGGCACACCCTCATAGCACCATAAATCCAAAGGCTTGTTGTCAAAATCTCCTTCTTTTAAAACGTTTGATCATGCCTATATTTTAATTCTCTTCAAATGTTTGAGAATAAGCGAATATATTGTATGCTCTAGAGGTAGAGTACTAGCCGGGGAGTCGCAAGGTCTTGAGTTGCAGCCAAGACCGAGTCATACCAAAGACTTTGATTATGGTGCTACTTGCCTCTCTGCTTTAGGACTCAGCATAAAACGGTAGGAAAGACGGTTAGTAGTATTCGGAACCGGGACAGGAGTGGTGTCTACCCCTTAGAAGCTTGATTCTGACGAAACTAGTTGGCTTACCTTTCCTTTATCAATCAACTTTGATGCAAATATTTTTACTTCTTTGCACAAATTTCTAAAAAGCCTACAGAAGAAAGAGACTTGCTATTAGAAATGTTTCAAGGAAATCTAATATGGGTTCATGCAGCGCTACAAATATAGCTGAAAGATACTGAGTTCTGAACATTGACGTTTTTTCGGAACACCATGGAAATTTGAAGGAAAGCTCTTCATCCAAAAAGAAATGCACATAAAAACGATTTAATCGCGTAAACACGTCATGACTACGGAAGGTATGTTAGCTAGAGAAAAAACAGAGAAATGTATCTGAAAGGTAAAACATCAGCATGCAATATACAAGCAGAGAAGGTCATAAAATCAAGCAAGAGCACGCTGTGTATCTTATTAATGCAATTAAATCAGCAATATTCCAGAAGAATCGGAACAGCAAAGATGGCATTTAGCTAATTACCGCAAAATGCACGGATAACTAGGCAGTCATTCACACAGTCCTATGGTTAAGATGTTTCATTGGATTTTCTCTAGGTTTGAAGGAGGCGTGGAGTCGACAAATCTTCGATGTTATGCAGAAAGCTACATAACTTGCAATGATAAGTAGTTCAACAAAGCTAAATTTGCATGCTATGAAAAATGGAAATATCTTGTGGCTGCTAACCATGTCTCAAGGCTGTATTACAGTCTGCGGTGTTGATTGTTTAGATTCAAATGAACTCACCCACGGAAAAGGAAAGCAAGCAAAGGACCAGCTAGATCAAGTCTTTTGTTCCCATAGTGATCTCTGTCATCTAGTTCTCGCCTACCTAATGCAGCCAGCAATAGCCGATGTACCATATACCTGTAGAAATAAGTAAGCATAGTATTTTTCGTACTAAACATGCCTCTATAAACTGTGCCTATAAGATTGAAAATAAAAAATTTTGGTGACATGATCACGAATATTGGACGGAATAATTTGGCGAAAGCCTGAGAAATACGATAAGATCATAGCAAGTCTTGAATCTGCAACCTTTCGCAATGTACATCAAATCAATGCCGCAGCGATTGAGCTATTTGAGTTATTGACTCTCGACTTGCCTCGTCCTATCAGTACAACAATATACTATTGAAGAAATGACAACGAAATGGAAAAAAGATTCTACAATTTAATAACGATAATAATGATGATAATACTGTCATTACACTTTCTTTTTAATAAGCAACTGGACTTTTGTCCAGCCCTTAAAGTTGTTTAAAGTTTTAGACATTTCAGCCCTCAAAGTTGCTTAACATCTTTTTTACCTATGAACAACCACCCTTGACTTCACGGGTCAAAATCGTCAACTGTTAGGCCTACAACACGACTTTTCGGAGACAGTAAGTGGAAAAATGTTAACCAACGAACTTCAACATGCAAAACATAAGAACAAACAATTTCCTAACAAGAAAGCGTATAAGCTTAGTTGTTTGACTTCTTAGTTGATTACAGTAATTCAATTGAGCCCTAAAGTTGCTTAATGTTAAGGTCACTTCAGCCCTAGTTGCTGAGCGGTTGCTTATTAAAAAAAAGTGTGTTAGTCATCTTAAAAGACAAATGCAGGCAACTATCTTTCCTCGATTCAGACCATTCATTTAATGTATTGGATCGTATTGGATTTTTCAAACTAATGTATAAACGTATGGGATCTTTTCTTAGAGCTCTAAAAAAAAGCGACTGTATTTTTCGATTGCGAGAAAGTTGTTTTTACTGAGAAAACGACATATCATACCCTAAGAAGTAGGCTTTTTTGGTTTCGCAGAAATCACTGATACCAACATGGGGCAGCATTTCCTTTTGCAGAATGTCTCTTGCATATCTGATACGTTTATCTTTTGTAGCTCCAGGGATGGCTCCTCTTGTTCCAATGAAATTCAAAGCAATGTTCTGCTCCTGGACTACAAATGCTTCATCAAGAGAAGGTTTGACCTGTGACAGAAAATTTTTGTCGTTAAGCTTTTTTCAAGGTTTCGTGCTCCCTAATGACGTTGTGAGTTGACGAAGTTTTGGACCCTTTTTGATAGCTCTTGGCGAAAATGATGTTTCCATTTTCAAAAGCGCAGAAATGTCTCTATTTCAGAAAGAACAAAAATGCTAACATTAAGTCCTGGTAAAAGATTGTATTCTTGTCTCATCGAATTGAATTGAACATAATAAGACATTAGTGTGGCAAAATGTGTTGATAGATTTTCAAGATTTCTGGATCAGTTCAATTCAACACGGCACAAGTGCAGCCCTTTAAATCCAGTCACATTTCTACCATTTGTGTAATTGATATAGCCCAAACACAAAGTTAAATGGGAGGAGAGCCTTGGGCTATATGACTTGGAGAGTTTCTTGGCCATTGAGCTCTTTAGCTTAGTTTAGCTGAAATGCCCTCAGCTCTCCAACCATCAAATCTAATAAAAAACAGTGGTTATACAACATGCATACCATTTCCATCATTTCTTGATCTTCAAAATCGTAAATAATATGTTCAAGAATATCTCTGTCTGATACAAAACCAAGTGCTCTGAAAACGATCATAATCGGTATTTCTTGTTTAATATACGGAATCGTTGCAACTATACGTTGACCAATAGCACTCTTCTTTGCCCCAGCACCGCCTCTAGCCAACATTGAAACAAAAATTGTACTTGTTGGTCTTGATGACTGCTCTAGACAGGATCTGATTTCACTAGTGTATGCATATTTAGAGTCTTTCTTCTGAAATACATAGACAGTATTTGTTGCCATTTTTTCTTGGGCAATGAGCACCTTTTCTGAACCATTGATAATGAAGTATCCGCCTGGATCTAATGGGCATTCATTCAACTCAGTCAAATCACGATCAGTTAGACCACTTAGTAAGCAATATGTGGATCGGAGCATAATTGGGATCTTTCCGATGTATATTTTGCTATTCAGTTCTGTTTCAGGCTCTTGGTTGCCTTTTATCACCGTCTTTGTCACATCCACGTACAGTGGAGCTGAGTACCTAAAACACAATAATAATCACAATGCAATTCACTCAAACCCAAAAAGATTATTCCAGGCAAGCAAAGAAAAGCAGAGCCTATCCCAGGGTCTATTAGAATCACTACAAAAGTCACCCATGACTTATTGATGAGCGGGCATAAGTTGCTGAGAATTTACAGAGTCGCCATAATGTAAGCCCAGACCCTACATTGTGTTCTCAAATCTAAAATCGTGTAAAGCATCAAAAACTCAACCTATGTGCGAAACTTCAGTTCTTGCAATTGTATTATTGATTTTACACGCGCAAAGAGTTCACAATTTGATTAAGGCTTTGACCCTGATAAGAGACTGGGTGTGAAACTTTTCACCCAAACTCGTTTGAGCCCTTACAAAATCGTAGACTTGGAATCTGAAAGCAAGTAAACAAAGAGGCAAAGCAAATAATCTAACAAAATCAATTTATGATACATACGTAAGACTCCTAAGCCTTGCCTCGTTTGGCATCATAGGTTTTGGAGCACCATCTTTTTCCCAGTGAGTAGGTTTCGACAAATAGATTTGCTCAAACTTCAGTTGGTATTTTGTCTGCAAGGAGAAATTTGGACTAAATATTCAATTATGATTACATATAATAATGAAGAGCTATGAATCAATTTGAATATGTGTGTGCAATGTTAGGGCTTTAAGAAGTGTGAAAACTGACAAGGTCCAAGCTCTTATAAAATCGCAAACTTTGACCACTCATAAAAAGAATAATACAAGTGCTAAGATATTAAAACTTTCCATCTAGACTAACCTTTGACTGTTTCATACAGTTTTGTTATAAAAAATTTTATATCTCAAAACTTTGCTTGTTGAATTGGCACTTAGGCAATTTGAGGATAGATTCGAGTTTTGAGGATTTCCATTATTTTTGCTCCTTTCCTCTACAGACACCTGAGTTGTGGTTTGAATCATGCAGAGGCTAATTTTGACAAACCAGCAATCATCGCAGCTTTCAACGCTTCAAAAAGAACAAGACTGATATTCTAAAAGGAATACCCTTACTCATTTACCCACCTAAGAAGGATGGACAACTGAGTTGACTGTAGGTTTGTAGAAAGTATTCCCAAGGGATTTGAACCCACAACCTTATAATCGTGAGACAAACGTCTTGAACATTCAGCCATACCATCTCTTGTGAATAGAGGTTCATTGAAACCAAAAGACATAGACTGATGGCTTTATGATTGCTGATTAATACCTTAATGCACAAGTCAAATACCTCTCAACTTACAGGTGGTTCTTGTTCTTGTTCTCTGTATGATGTCTCTGCTTCAAGTTCAATTTGCTGGGATTCTTCAACAATTCTCTGCACTGACATTTGAATGAATTCATCAAAGGAGTCCAACTGCTGTCTCACTAAACCTTTTTCATCAAAATATGAGCTGATAACAATCCAGCATGCTTCTTGCCAGATGTCTGGGGTAATATCATCTCCTTCATCATCTCCATAATTATCCTCTGCAAAAAACATTATATTGAAACCTCTATTTTTAAAAGCATCATGTTTTTCTTATTCCTGCCTCCCACAGGCATCAAATTGATCTGCCCAACCTCCATTTGGTGAATCTATGTGAATCTGATTTGGTGGGTTATTATGCTTGATGTGGTGGTACTTTTGCACATTGTGGTGGATAAGCACTACTGTGGTGTGCTGGGTAATTATGCATGATGTGGTGGTATTTCTTGCACACTGCAGTGGATAAGCACTGTTGTGGTGGGTTATTATGCTTGATGTGGTGGGTTATCATGCTTGATTTGGTGGTATTTTTTGTGCATTGTTGTGGATATGCACTACTGTGGTGGGTTATAATGCTTCATGTTGTGGTATTATTGACGTTATGTGTTTCGTGTGTTGTGTATGAAATCACAAGCGGATTTTCTAGTTTTTTCTTGCTTACTACCTAATCTATATATTTTTGCTATGGTACCTATAGAATTAACCAGAAGAAAAAATCCACCACACCAAAGTACGCAGAAAATACCACCACAGTTTTGCATATCCATCACGAGTAGTGTCGTATCATTTAGTAGTCATATAGATTCACTAGGTAGCGTGAGTGAGTAAGACTAAATCTAGTCTCAAGTCTAGCCAGACTAGATAGGCCGGTCGAGATCGAGATGAAAACAACAGACAGTCACTTCCTTCCTTTCTACGTACCGTCATCCAAAGGATCGTACATCTTTATCTTTATTTTTCAATGCAAAGAAATTAAAGGTCTTCGAAGCTGTGATCTTCCAACATTTGCAAGTAAATAAAGTTAGCAAAACGTCTGTTTTGTTTCTCACTTGCTGTGTCCGTGCCACCACTCAGCACAGCAAACTGGAGACTGACAAGGCCATAATGGCGCACGCTTTTTCACCCATAATACCTTTGGGCCTAAGTTGTTGTTGTTGTTTTTGTTGTTTTGTCTCCAGAGATGAGCTGTTGATTTGAAATCAAAGAATGCAATAAAAACAAACAAATTAAAATCGTGTACAACTGATGATCTTTTCACTGCATTGCTGGAAGTTAATGCCTCAGAGAATGATAAGGTACTTTTCTATAGGGATGCTTAGGTCGTGATTGTTTCATTTAGTTCAACTGAATTCTTTCAATCTGTCTTCAGACTTCACTCCACAGTCAATGAAACCAAAGACTTGTTTTGGCTTCCCTACAAATACAATCCAGGCACCAGACAGCCCGAACCTGGCCAAAATAATGGGGGCTGCTTTATGATTATGGGGAGAGGCTAGGGATATTATGGTGGGACCTAACCTGTCCTTGACTTTGTAATATCTTACAAGTCACTTGCACAGGTCTGCAAGCTTGAGTGCAGTGCTCTCTATCTACAATAGTGTCTGGACAGTTCTGACTTCTGCATAACAAACTTTTTGCTTTTCAAATGAGTCTGGACTGTTTTTGCAGGTGAAGGTGAAAAGGTGTTTTAGCACCAGTTGCTAGGAAGTCAGTAGTAGGTTAACTAATCGAGACCTCGACCCTGGCTGTGATGCTACCATGGCTGGGCTCGAACCCTAACCACACTGAGGTCTTGACACCACAGGTTAGCTGCGTTACAACACAACGCCACAGCACCTTCAAATGCAAAGCAAATGTTTCTGGACTGTTTTGCAAAGCAAACTATTGGACACAAGTATACCCATACAGACATCTATCGAAAGCATACAGATATTAATTGCTGGCTTCTAATTGCTTAAATATGTTGCATGGAACTTATCAAGGCTGTTTCTGATACCATATTAGACATGATAGTCACCACTTATTGTGACAAGCCTTTGATATTAATTAGGGCAACATTTTGGCATAGATCTGTCTCCTATCCTCAAGCAATGTGGTAAAATCTCTTATTAATTGCATAAGTCAGATAGCAAAGGTTTGCAATTAACTGGACCTGCAAGGAAGTTTCTAACTGCGTATTTTTAATTTCACAGGTAAAATGGCTACAGGGGGCAGTAGAAAACAAAAGAAAATGAAACAAAAGGATTACCTGACACTGATCAGCTCTCCTAATAATGTAGAAAAATGGCTAGCAAATACAAGTATAAGTGATAAATCAAATTCTCCTGAAGAGCCTAAGCAATTTAAAGTAAAGCAAAAAGAATACACACAGTTTCTTAGTCAGCCAAAATTTGATGGTACATCAGATGAAGAGATAAGTGACTCTAAATCAGCAAGAGAAATAAAATCTCCAAAATCTGGAGTGAAACAAGACAGATTGAAGGTGAAACAAAAAGACTTACTTGAAGTTATAAATGTGAGTAGCCTTAGTGATAAGAGAAGTACGGAAAAGTCATTCCATGAGAAGGCCTCAGTGCAGAAGAGATATGTCTTTACAAATGGTTTTGAAACGACTAATCAACAAGAGCCAACAAGAAGAATAGTTTTTCAGCCAAAGACAAAATATGAATTTTCTGGAAAGCCTCATCCTGAAATGGTCAAGAGGTACCATTCACCAAATGAAATATCTCAGGTTCTTGAGAAATGTTCCTCCCCAGTAAGAGCTAGAAGAAAACATGAAAGGACTCGTCTTAAGGAAGAAAATCCTGTAGATTTTGGCTCTATGATCATGGATAGATTTTCCTCTGTAAAGAATAAGAAATCAAATAAGGACACTACATCAATAAAAAGAAACAAAATGCCAATATTTAATGGAAATTCTAAGCAATATGACCTTGTAAAAGAACAAAAAATCTTCAACGAGAAAGAGTTGAGTTTTTCTGGAGGTACACACTCACAATCCGAGGAAGAAATATTTATTAGCCTGGATAAAAAAAGTCCAAGAGAAAAGGATGACATGATTAATGAAAATATGCCTGAGATACTTAGTCCTTCAGTGGAAAATGATTCATTATCAGAAAGGAGATTTTGCATTGATGGGACTAGAGTTTCTAGATCTGGAAAAAGTAACAGTAAAGATTTTTCAGAGCTCAACAAGAAGGATAAAATGTTGTTTTGAAATATGTATGTAAACTTGACCAGCATTTATCATTTGTGTATCTGATGTTTTGTAGGAGAAAACATTGCATAGTGGGGGGTTGCAAAGGGTGGTCACCCCTCAAATCTTTTCCAGTTCGGTTTTCTATGATCTGACAGGGACATGCGTTAAAACATGTTCCCATATCATTGCAGCACGCTGAATCAAGAGTATTTTCCCGTGTGTCCCACCCTGTCCTGTTCATCCCTTGTAGATAGAAAGATGAAGATCGCCGTCAAGATGTGTCACTTACCGCGATGTGGAAACCTGACTTAACTGGCCCCCTATCAACAAGAAATTCAATTCAATCTGTGATCACTGAATGATCTTCAACACTTTAATCACTAATGCTTTCATCCCAGTGTTTCTCAAACATCCTCTTTTTCAGACTCTCAACCTTGGATTTGGTTATTTTATTTGCCTCGTTAGCCTCGGTGTTTACTGTGTTAGCTGCTTTCTTTTCTAATTTCCCTGCAGTGATTCATATCACCTATCAATGGTTCAACCCTTTTTGAGCCCCCGACAAAACACAAGTAAAATCCGATGGGTTTATTAGTTCCAACAAATTGTGTAGTATCTTATTTAATTCTATGTAAATTTGAAATTTTCAATATTTAATCTATTGTACATATAAATTTAAGCGTACTGTATCTTAACAAGCCTATATCAGGATATCAAATATTTTATAGAAACAACTGTTTCCCATAATTATTACAAAACCTGAATAGATACTGAATAAATACTGAATGCTTTTCTCTTTGTACAACACCTTAACTATAGCGTAATGAAAGTACCTTGAATTTCGCAGCTGTTTTAGCGTTGTGATACTTAGCGCTAGCCGCTAGGATCTCAGAAATAGACGAACTGACGAGGCGTCGGACCCCAAAGTGACGCACCGAGGGTCAATGTCTCGTTGGTAATCCAGCGAGTTCGTGGCGTAAGTCAGGTCGAGCTCCCCTTACCCAGGGCTTACACCGAGGTTCCCGTGCTGACTGTGGCTCTGGTACAGTAAGCCCCCCAGCGGCGACTTATTGTACCCAGGGTGTTCAGTTACGCAATGCTACACCGACCCAGGAATGCCGATACAGGGGCCGCAATGCACCATTATATTCCGAAGGGCCACATTTTTTCAGATATGACGAAGCTAAGACTCAACTTCACTGGCGAGGTGTAGCTACATTACCAATTCAAGATCAAACAAATAAAAGAGAAAGTTCCAAGCATGTCCTTTATTTAGGATGCGTTCTTTTTGGACTTTTATTTCTTCTAAATTCTAAAAAAGTAGACTTTAGGTAGTAAAGGAGTAGGCTTCCGATTCCCGACGCCAAAAACGCACTTTCATAAAAAACGGAAGATTCTAGAGAATTTGATTTTGAAAGACTTTTTGCGAAGTCTACGAAATCTTCCAGGTGAAGTCTGGAGTCAGGAGAATTTGGGGCCTTCAGAGTCTCCAATCTTCCCGAGAGTTGTCAGGGCTTTCGATCTCCTCTCCAGAAAAGAGAAGGTGCAGAAAAAGGCCCTAAAGAACGCGCCCTACAGGGCCGGCTAACGTGAACGTGAAATCCGAATAAACCCTGCATGAAAACAAAAGGCACTAACTATTATGACTGTACACCAGTTTGAGAAAATACTCTACGAACATGCGTCTAAACAATTGGGAATATATTACATTGAATTATATATATAAGCTTACATGCACATCTTTAAATCCTCCATCTTGGCTTGATCGATACAGAATAATAGTCTTCAATTCTAAGTGTTCCTCTACATACTGATACGATTTCAGCCAAATGTATATCGTTGACCTTGTCGCTGAATGACACATCGATCTTCTGGAGATTGGGTACATAATGAACAGAACGGTGAGGTATATAGAAGTCAGGTTCACAGATCTGGAAAGATACATACAGTATGAGAAATATATTAAGCAATATCACCTTAATAGGGACTCTTGTCTTCCAAGCCCTTATTCCACTGATCAGCATTCACGTTTTTCACCTCAAGAACAATGCAAAATTTGCCCATTTAGTTGAGTACACACTTTTTTTTATAAGAATACAGTCTATAAGAATATTCAGGCTCAAAATTGCTGAAATTTAAGAATTATTTAAGAATAATCTGAGGCTCAAGCTTGACGAGGATCATTTTTATTTCTCTGCGTTTTTTACACTGTACAATAAGTGTGATTGTCAGGCTACTGTATTTGTTTTGAAATGCATACATCCTGTCTGACTCTTTAATACAGTAACTCTTTTTACTAATGTCAGCCATCCATCTATGGCACCATGAGAATTTCTGTTCAAAAGTGGAAATAGCTATATGAAGCCAATTGTCAACATCGATGATTAAGAATTATTTAAGAATATTTTCAGGCTCAAAATCGAATAAGCTTAAGAATAATCGAGGCTCGGCAACAAATAAGGTATTCTTATAAAAAAAGTGTGTATTATGTACGTTAATCTTAGCTCCAGCGTGTCGCGTGAAATGTCTTGATACAGCTTCTGATTTCATGATTTACATTTTGGGGACATAATTGCTCGATTGCTTATTGGTGCAGGAAGGACGGATTATAAGCTGTTTTATCCATCGAGGATTCATATTTCTTTATTCGCGCGTGTAACAAATTAAAAGCACCCCTACATAGCTTAATTGTTGTCTTCCCTGTTACAAAATTGTGGTGGAAAGATCAATTCTAAGCCAATCCTTTGAATATATAAAGTTAAGCAGCCATGCTTTAAATCTAGATGAAAATTTCCTTTGGGGGCCTCCTTACATTGGCTTATGTGGCCCTCCTTACATTGTCTTATGTGGCCCTCCTTACATTGCCTTATGTGGCCCTCCTTACATTGTCTTATGTGGCCCTCCTTACATTGTCTTATGTGGCCCTCCTTACATTGTCTTATGTGGCCCTCCTTACATTGTCTTTTGTGGCTCTCCTTACATTGTCTTATGTGGCCCTCCTTACATTGTCTTATGTGCCCCTCCTTACATTGTCTTATGTGGCCCTCCTTACATTGTTTTATGTGGCCCTCCTTACATTGTCTTATGTGGCCCTCCTTACATTGTCTTATGTGTCCAAATAGGGGAGGTCATAAGTTTCAGCCCTGTGATAGGTTTTTTTGTAGATATGTGCTAGGTGGCTGCTTTCTTTAGGCAATCAATTGTAGGGGCGCTAGAACCGGTTTGCTCAGTTTGGACAACTACCTAGTACCTCCAAACATAAAGGAGTGGGAATTGTTGGAACACACAAATACGCCTACTTTTGATGAAAAACTACGAACATCTGAAAATTTTTCGATGCCCCCTAAAGCCATAACACGCAGTCATTATAATTTGCACAGGACAGAAAGGATCCGACAACCCAGTATAATACCCCCCCCCCTTCTACCTAACAACTCTAGAATTTGGTTCATGAAATATTTCAAAAGAACTTTTGGAAAGGGTAGACCTTGCCCCAAGAAACACGAAGGAATCCAGTCATTACGACAGACCTCAAATCAGGGCCTCTCTTCATTGACCTTGCTGCCCTCACCCTCACTTGAATATGCTGTGGCGTTGTCGTGTTATCCAGCTGACTCATGGTGTCAGAAGCTCAGTGCAGTCAGGGTTCGAGCCCAGCCACGGTAGAGTCACAGCCAGGGTCGAGGTCTCGATTATTCAACCTACTACTGAGATCCAAGCGACTGGCGCTAAAACACAATTTCACCTTTCGCCTTCACCTTCACTCAGGTCTGTAACACAAACCGTCCCAGCTTTTTCTGTTCGCCCCAATTTGTCATCCTTGATCTAAACTCAGCGGCCGATAGTAGCGTTCTTGTAGACTCGACTCTTTCTAATCAAAAGTGTAAGCGGTAGTCAATCCCGAATCCCCTCGAATTATCTTTCAGTTTCTCCGCTACAATCGGTTCACAAGCTAATTTGCAATCGTTTTTACGGCAAGAAAGCTAGTCAATTTCATGTAAAATGGTTATCTTGGAAATAAAGGAATAATATTAAATTTTAATATAGCTGAAAACTTTTTCATCGACACACCACACCTGCCATACCGATAAAACATTTTGAGAATACACGGGGCTTAAAAGTTGGATACCGCTATACGAAACAATCAATTCAATTCAATATTCAATTCAATATTTTTTTGCAAAATACAAGTTTACAAAATAAAATCTACTACAAAAATACTTGTATTTTACGCGACCCAAGAAAAGCAGAGCTTATCTAGCTTGGGCCGCTAAATTAAAGTTTTAATTATGCAATAACATTTAAAATACGTAAGTTGCAATAACAATAACAAAGATAATAATACATGTACTAAAACAACATTTAAAAGATTTTTTCCAGTAAATAAAATAAACATTCATGGGAGGGTTTGCAACGTGATTCTTTGACTATCTATAACATTTTGTTCCAAAAACAATATCAAACCTGCTGCCTTAGGGGAAATCTCAATGGTGAATTGCGTTTTATTGGTTCCATAGAAAAACAGCTTATTCGTTTGGTTTTCTGGGTAGGCAATCAACTTGTTTATTGATTCTGTCGATTTAAACGTCTAGAAGCTGTATGTTCTCTGTTAGAAATTTAGAAAGCTAGGCTCAAACTGTAGAGCCTTCTACAAGTATTTGGGCTTCTTCAACATCTCCGTGAGCTTCCAGGATGGCCCGTTTAGACACTGTTGCTGCATCTTGTAAGATATCTTTTGGCTCCTTGGGATTAATTTCCAATATTGTGCTGCTAGCTGTGCTTCTAAAGAAGAAAGCTGCGAAGACAGTATTCGAGCTGACGGTTTTAAGCCTAGCGATTGCAGATTTGTTTTTTGGTATTTGGGTCCTTAGTGATGGAGTATTTACAGTTGTGAGTGCAAAGAATATTCACAGCACTAAAGAACACGCTAGCGAATCTATAATCACTACTGTGGTGGATAATCACTACTGTGGTGGTATTATTTGCGTACTGTGGTGGTAGTTTTTGCATTCTGTGGTGGATAATCACTACTTGTGGTGGGTTATAATGCTTTATGTGTTGAATACGAAATCATAGCAAAACTCAAAAGATCAAGCAAGAAAAAACAACAAAATCCACCACAGTACGCCCAATCTGCCACCACCGCAAGCATAGTAACCCACCACAAGTAGTGATTATCCACCACAGTACGCCAAAACTGCCACCACAGTACGCAAATAGTACCACCACAGTAGTGATTATCCACCACAGTAGCGATTATAGATTCGCTAGCGTGAAGAAGCAAGTATCATAATCGGCATGTTCAACAATATTTCAATAATCGGTCTTATTTCTTCGTTTTGGCATATCATCTTCATCGCCATACAACGTCTAATTGCAGTTGTATTTCCAATCAAGTGTCGACTTATTCTTACAAGAAAGAGATGCCTGTTTGGCATTGCAGCAGTGTGGGTAGCTTCGATTCTGATAACCGTTATCAATTTGACGCTTCAATTAGGAGCAAGGGTTATATTTATCACAGCAGTTTCATGTGGGTTTCTGCAGATTTTCATGTATATTTTCATTTGCTACCGAATGATGAAACGGAAAAGACTGACATCTCAAAATCAACAATTGCATTCTAATTTAAAGGTTATCATTCACTCATCGGCAGTAACTTTGGCTTATGTTATCTGCATTTTTCCAATGTCCCTGAATGTCAAGTTTCCAGTACAGTTAAATTCAAAGATTTTTCAACTGTTTAACAAGGTCTTGCTAGCCTTGAACCCACTTGCTGACTCCCTTCTATATTTCTTCGTTATGTTTTGCAAGCGTAATGTCGGGTGTCGTTCACGGAAGAAGAGGACAGTCGATAAAGCTACAGCATCTTCACCTCCCACAGGCGGACAAGATAACACTGGCCATGCAGCCTCTGATAAACTATAGAGGGCGTTCGTTTATCTCTGCTGAATACTGAAAAAAGGAGACTTTCAAGGCTTCCGACTCCACGTCAAAAAACGCACCTTGAAAACTGGAAGACTTTAGAGAAGTTGATTTGGAAACGATTTCTCTGCAATATCTGCCAAACCTTCCAACTCTAGAGTCAGGAGAGTTTGGACATTCAAAAGTCGCCGATTTTCCCGAGAGTTGTCAAAAGTAACGGGCTTTCGATCTCTTTGAGATGGAATTGGTAAACTGATAGTACAAGAACTAATGTGTTTTATATAATCTACATCTACTCTCTTATTACGCGGTAGAGAAACTTGAAAGGATGGTCGCAGAACATTCGGGCTACATCCATGTCTGCTGCATTATTGTGGCAGCATTTTGCGAGCATGTAGTTGAAAACAGCATAGAACTATAAAAGTCTCAGCTAAACTAGGAGACAAGTCGCAGGAGTTTCCCAGTTTAGACACCTCGGAAACTTTGTAGAGAGAGACAAAATTTGTAGCGAGAGACACACAAACGTTTCTGGAGACAACAGAAACATTTGTCTCCACGACTCGGGGGGGGAGGGCAGAATGTTGCTCGCTAGTCACTCGCATGTTTATTTCCTCAGCTGTCTTCTGACAAGTTAGGCTATTCACAACCAAAAAGCAGTTCAAACTGTGTTAAGAAACATAGCTTTTAGTTAAATCTGAACCATCAATTCAAGAAAAAGCATTGAGCCATCTACCCTGCCTGAACATTCTGATTGAACATGGAAATAAGATTTCTATTTCAAGCGAAAATCCGTTTATAAAAAACAGATAAGATATATTATGTTTTTAATCAAACAAAACAGGTTCTTGTCATATACAGATATAGTCTTTGAAACAATATCAAAACTGCTTAGCTGTGCACAAATAAAACGTATATTTATGCTAAGATTTATATAGAGAAGCCTAGAACATTGCTTTATATTTAACATCTGCAATGATAAGGAGCAGAATGTGATTTAGGGGTGCTTTCCATAACATATCTGGACGATTTGTTTTACAGTGATCTAGTTCGTGATTTCAGACTTATACTCAGTATTCGAGGATACTCAATTTTGCATTGCATCTTAATTGTGATGGAAATTACTGCTTGCCTCAGCATCTCTCAGAAAACTTATTAATTCTACGTATCTGATAATCAAAGAAACAAGATGGATCGTTTGGAAATCGCAAGATTATCGTGCGAAATATCTTTCAGTTCTTTAGGATTATTTTCCAATATAATATTACTGATTGTGATATTACGAAAGAAAAACGCAAAGACGATCTTCGAAATAACTATCACAAGCCTAGCATTCGCAGATCTGTTCTTTGCTCTAGCCCTTGCTATCGATGGAATATTCAAAATAATGGGAATATCGCAAATGCAAAATGAAAAAGTATATGTCATAATCAGAGCAATTCAATATATTTTTGCGATCGGTTTTACTGCTTCATATTGGCATGTCATTTTTATTGCCATACAGCGCTTGATTGCAGTTGTTTTTCCAATCAAGTGTCGATTTATTCTTACCAAAAAGAGATGCTTGATCGGCATTGCAGCTATGTGGTTAGCTTCGCTTCTGACGGCCCTAGTGTACTACATGCAACACCTAAGTGTCATATATACACTCATTATATCGATTTCCAGTGGCTTTCTTCAGATAATCATATATGTTTTCATTTGCTATCGAATGGTGAAACGGAGAAGATTGGCATCTCAAAATCAACAATGGCATTCTAACGTAAAGGTCATCCTGCATTCATTTGCAGTTATTGTATGTAAGGTTGGTACCTGGCCTAAGGTACCGAAACGCATGCAGTTAGGCTCATATCGCATGAGCACAAATTCGTATTCGGCCTATATGAATAATTTCACCAGCCGCCCCATTCTCAAATGCCAGACGCGTTTCGCTCTTATTGGAGCTCATCAGTGACATGTGTGAGAATCGAACCGGGGTTTATTGCGTGAGAAGCACAAGTGCTAATCACACGACCACCGGAGCTGGGCTGACTGGTGATTAACTGCGTGAGTTGTAGACTCGTATCACACGAGTACCGAAGTCTTGCATATTACTATGTAAGGTTGGTACCTGGCCTAAGTTACCGAAACGCATGAGCATTCGTATCGTATTTCGTAGTTGAAAGAGTTAAAACTTTGTTAGGTTGAATTCCTAGAGGCTGGTGTATAACTCTGTAGCTTGAGTGAAATTTCTAGTGTATACGGTTAAAGCTTTGTATTTTTGTGGCTAGTCTCTGAGTTCTGTGACAGAATGGAACATGCACATTACGGATACTGTCGATAGGTTACATGTGCCTGGAAGTTTTCGATCGTTTCTCTTCGAGTCCGCATTGTGTCTGCCCTTGACTACACGTTTTTATAAGAAACCGGTATAAAAACCTAGTTTTAGACGTTCCAAAAATTTGGGAAACTGTCAAACAGCTCTCCAAGTCATGCAGTACGAAGCCCTCCTCCAATCTGACAATACCCAAATTAGAGAAATTATAGATATGCATGGAACAGATGAAGGCTAAATATATGGTTGCACGAAAATTATATGTGCGCGAAATCTAGTGCGATGCGCGATACGAGGCGTTGCGTTCAGTGTGACCGTTTATATTACCGTGTTTTCTAACCACAAAAATGAAGTCAAAACAGTCCACGTTATAACGGTAAGGTCCTGGCCAAACGATCAAACATTGTTTGTTAAACATTTGAAATTTGCTCATCAAGTAATGTCTCAACGTTTGGTCATTCATAAATCATTGCTTGACAAGCGTAAATAAGCAGAATTCCTTGCCCGATGATTTTGAATCCGAATTCAGGTCTACACCAGATAATTTGCATAATGTTTTGTTAGCAATTATAAAGCAGAATGCAACTCTTCATGTTCTAAAGCAAAAGGAAAGCACTTCATTTCTTAGCTACGAATAGAAACCCTAATTCTATTCTCTTAACGAGTAGCAAATTACACTCCTTCATTTCTCTTCGAACAAGTTATACTTTTCACAACTAAAAACAAGTTCAAGCCCTGAGGATCCGAACTAAGGTCTACACCATATCATTTGCAAAATTTTTGAGGTAGTCTGTTCATATTTTAAAGCAAAAGACAATTCCAAACTTGCTTAAGCAAAAGGAAAACACCCCGAAAGCACTACCAATAGAAAACCCTAATGTTATACTCTCTTAACTAGTAGACTAGTAGCAAGCTATAGTTCTTCATTCCTCCTCGAACAAATTATACTTTTCACATTAAACAACCAGTTCAAGCCCTGAGAATCACAATTAAGGTAAACCCCAGATCATTTGCATAATGTTTGAGGTAGTCTGTTCATATTAAAAACAAAAAGATACTTTTAACATCTTTCTGTCTGAAAAGTCTCTGCTTTAAAGAATAGAGACCCGTTCAACACATAACAAACTATTTTTTCAGGTGTCTTCAGAAAAATTTTGCTATTCACAAATAAAGGCCAACTCAAGCTTTGTCATAAAACATCTCTCTTAGTTAAAACTGAACAATAATTCAAGAAAAACCATTGAGCCATCTACCCTGCCTGAAACATTCTGATTAAACATGGAAAAGAGTTCTATTTCAAGCGAAAATTCGTTTATAAAAACATATAAGATACATTCTTTCTTAATCAAACAAAACAGGTTTTTGTCATAAACAGATACAGAATTGTGTGAGTGACTGTATCATATTGCTGTATTGATAACATCTGTCCTTGAAACAATATCAAACCTGTTAGCTGTGAACAAAAACGGATAGTTCCACTAAGATTTATACCGGCAAGCCTAAACATTGCTCCACATTATACATCATCTAGGATAAGGAACAGAAGTCAGGGCCTTTTTTAACATAGTAACTAGGGGGGCAAATGCCCCCCTAGTCCCTATCATTGCCCACCTAGTTTCATAAAGTTGCCCCCCTAGTGCAATGTCCTCTCAAAAGAAAACTGCCAAGAAAAGCAAATCTCAAGGTTGTATTTTGAAAAATTTTCTGGGGGTGCATGCCCCCAGACCCCCCTAATTAGGAAAATCTATGTTGCCCAGTACGCCGTCGCGCATTTACAGCCAGATGTAGCATCAGTGTGACTCGTACGGTATACATTCTCAACTGAAGTACAGATGCCCCTTATTATTTCTCCAGCTCTGCGCGACTGGTTGTGCATGAATTCCTGGCAAAAAAACTAAGAGAAGAATGAACATGCCATGACTGGGCTCGCACTGTGAAAGAAAACGCTGAATATAAAACAATAGAACAATAACTCCCCTTAAATTTTTTGCCCCCCCTAGTTTTATCCCCTTAAAAAAGGCCCTGACAGAAGTGCGTAGAAGTACAATATTCAGACTTTTAGAAGACTTGTAGTTGTGATTGCTACAGCATGAGATATAGAATTGGTACTAAATCAGTAAGAACATCATTCCTCCACGATATCTAAGGACTTACACTTTCAGTGCTAAAAGAGGGACAGTTGTGGATTAGGAGCGCTTTCTCTAAAATTTCAGGACGATTGTTTCACAGTGTGCTTAGCTACATCACAGTACCCAGTGGATAAGACTAATGTTCAGTATGCAAGGATCCCAAATTAGACATTGCATCTCAATTGTGATGGAAAATACTGCTTGCTTCAATATCTCTCAGCAAATTTATTAATCGTTAATCTGATAAAAGAAAACCAGATGGATCGTTTGGAAATCGCAAGAAACTCATGTAAAATATCTTTCGGTTCTTTAGGATTATTTGCCAATATAATATTACTGATTTTGATATTACGCAAGAAAAATGTAAAGACAATCTTCGAAATAACTATCACAAGCCTAGCGTCTGCAGATCTGTTCTCTGCTCTAGCCCTTGCTATCGATGGAATATTCAACATAATGGAAATATCGCAAATGCAAAATGAAAAAGTATATGTCATAATCAGAGCAATTCAATATATTTTGGTGATCGGTTTTACTGCTTCATATTGGCATATCATTTTTATTGCAATACAACGTTTGATTGCAGTTGTTTTTCCAATCAAGTGTCGATTTATTCTTACCAAAAAGAGATGCTTGATCGGCATTGCAGCTATGTGGTTAGCTTCGATTCTGACAGCCCTAATGTATTACATGCAACTCCTAAGAGTCGAATATGCACTCACTATATCGATTTCCAGTGGCTTTCTGCAGATATTTATATATGTTTTCATTTGCTACCGAATGATGAAACGGAGAAGATTGGCATCACAAAATCAACATTCTAACGTTAAGGTCATCCTACATTCATTTGCAGTTACATTGGTTTATGTCATCTGCCTCTTGCCAACGCCAATGAGTATTGTTTTTCCAAAATTACTACATAATAAGATGTTCCTGCTTTTCTCATACATCTTTCTATCACTGAATCCACTGACTGACTCTCTCCTTTACTTCTTCATCATATTTTGCAAGCGTTATAAATGCTGTCGTTCACGACAAGAAAGAGCTATACGACAGACACCTCATACAGAAGGACAAGACAACGTTGGACATGCGACGTCCGATGAGTTATAGGGTAAACTAAACTGAATAAGCGAAATCAGCCGCAAGTAATGTGTTCCTTGAGTATTATATGATTCCAAAAGATTGAAACAGATTTCAAAACAGCTTGATGACAAGCATTGTTTTCCGACGTGGCCAAACGGTAAAACATTTCGCTTGAAAGAAGATTTCAAATGTTTGACAAACAATTTCTGGTCATTTGGTCGGGGCCTAAGAAAGTAAAATTTGCTCGCAATCAATGTAACTCACCTCTTGAAGTCCCAAATCTCGTGTCACAATCCCTCTTCTACGTAGACGGGTGGTAATCACTTCTCTTTTCGCACGCCATTCAGCCAGGCCGGAGATGATTGGTAGAAACGGTTGCGACGTAATTCGTTTCAGGCCAGTAAGACTGACTTCGACTAGCAATCCACATGATTTGAAGATGGCCGTAACTGTTTCATCAGTGAGCATGCAATTCCAACCAATATCAATGAATGTTAGATTCTTCATGGTGTATGACAACGGAATTGTCATCTTGTCTGTTATGTCTAGCAAAAATCAGAAAAAGTATATCATAATAGAAATATACAAATCAACAAATTGCGATAAATAATAGAAATCTTTCCAATACACTCTTTTCTTATGAAAACAATTTTATAAGAACAAGTGCCTGGATTTTGCCTAGACTATTTAGGAACAAAATAAGAACCAGCTGAGGCTCTTGCCTCTTCATAAGCCTTAGGAATATTGGCTGAATATGAAAGTAAGACAGTCAGGCTGAATGTTAAAGGCAAGCGAACAAAAAACATAGCAAGCATGCTGCATTTTCACACAAACTTAGTAGCACTCCAGATATTTACTGAAAAATATAAATGTCTAAGGAATAAGGAAACCAAGGAAATAAGAACAGATTAAGAATATTACAGGCTCAAAAACGGCAAAACAATGGTTCTTTTAAAGAAAGAGTGTATATCATGTGTCCTTAACGTCTATGAATTGGTTTCTTGCTAATCTATTCTTGTGCCTCTTCAAAAACAAATTTCGCTGACGTTTAAGATAGATATAATGAAAAGAAGGTGACCTAAGATAGGAGTCTAGATGTATACCGCAGTTGAAGGTGCTGTGGTGTCGTGGTGTAATCCAGCAGACTCGTGGTGTCAGAAGCTCAGTGTGGTCAGGGTTCAAGCCAAGCCACGGTAGCATCGCAGCCAGGGTCGAGGTCTCGATTAGTTAACCTACTATTGAGATCCTAGCGACTGGCGCTAAACCACCATTTCACCTTCACCTACCGCAGGGTATTTCTTTTACGTTTGACCGATATCAAACCAATCGCCTAAAACAGTAGCACTTGCTTTTTTAGCTTTTTAGTTCAGAGAATATAGCCTTATAGCAAAATTAGTTTTCTGGGAGTCAATATTTGCGTATCACAAATCTGACAAAGAATAAGAGCAACAAATATTTAGTTGCTCTTTACTTTTGATCTTCAAAAAGATTCTATCGATAATTTTCATTTCCACCCAGATCTGGGTTCTGGCTATATATTCTGAGATACGTACGGCCCAGACAAGATTCGAACCTGTAACCTTTGGCCTTGCATTCCAATACTTTATCATCGGAGCTACCAGGCCACAGACACAGGTTCTCAATAAGTGCATATCAACGTAGCTTAGGTGATAGACCCCAAGCGTTCAAGGCCAGAGGTTGCAATTTCGAGTCCTACCATAGGTGTATAATTTCTGGTATTTCTAATTCTGTCATCCCAGTATTTAAAACTACACGCCACTTAATTAAAAGAGGTGTGACATTGTGGTGTAATCCAGCTGACTCGTCGTGGCAGGAGCTCTGTGTGGTCACGGTTTACGCCCAGCCACGGTAGCGTCACAGCCAGGGTCTAGTTAGCTTACTACTGAAATCCTAGCGACTGGCGCAAAACACCATTTCACCTTCACCTTCACTAATTGTGTAATCACGATATCGACATACCTTGAACACTGCATAGTCCAAGAGAATCAATGCCAGCACCGTTAGCACACAATGCGTCCATGGTCTTAACCGAAGCATCACATTGCCGTAAATCAAGGAACTCCAGATGGGGACATGATCTGATAAAATTCGATATTTCATGATCAGTAAGGTTCTCACACCATGAAAGATCAAGCTTTGTTATCTAGAAAACAAAGACCGCGATATAACATCATTTGATTATGTTAAGACCTCTTACCACGTTTGCCGACATTATGCTTCTCCTAAAATTGGCAGGCATGCACAGAATTACTGTGGATCTTCCATACTGTATAACGAATACCCGTAAGACCAATGTCATTGTCCTTTGTAGAGAGGTGCCCGCTGTATGGGGGTCGATTATGACCTTCATTATGACCTTCTGGCGAAAGTATTTGTTCCGAGTTGTCCGTTGTACAGAGGTGTCCTTTAATGGAGGTTCATCTGTGAGCAAGCAAGGAGCTGGGAAGGAAAGTAAGTTAAGCCTTCTTTCTATAAGGATCTGCGACCGTCTAAGTCTGCCTGTGTTGCTTGCCCGAATGAAAGGAAAATGCTCTCAAGACCATTGTGACTGTTGACGATTGTGAATTGCTGGGAGAGTTGCTGAACGGGAAATGCAGATCGCAGGCGATTGCTGATAATCGCACACGCTCCTTTTCTTGGAATGCTATCATGTGAATCTTTTTTTTTTTTAAGACGCTATATCATTAGATACATGGTCTAATGATATAATCTGACTATCCAGTTAATGGATAAGTGATCTTTTTCTGATTCTATCGCATAATTGTCGTAAGATCATCAATAAATGTTCATGGAAATTCCTCGTTTTTATCGTTGTTATAGTAAGATCATTACAAAACAAGCGTGTGCCTGTTGCCTTAATAAAAACTTCCAAAGTTTTAAATTTCCCATTGCTTTGCCCTAATTTACAGGGTTCTGCCCCCTTCGCACTGAACTGCTTCTTGCATCCCCGACTCTTCGACTTATATAAAGCAGACAAAATGTGTGGGGCTAGAGCGTGTTGCTCTGAAAATTAGGTCTTAAATATTTGAAAAGTTAAAATATATCAAATATACTTACAATCGGTGAGCTAAATTTAATGATGTTTCGTAAAGTGACGTCTGTAACAGCGCACTCAGCGAGTGTCAGCTTTGACACTGAACCATTCTTTAAAATTTTATGTAAACCTTCGTCGCCAACAAAAGGAACACCTTGTAAGTCCACACTGCTTAGTTTCTTGCAATGTTCGCCCAGCATTTTCAGACCACAGTTCGACAAGCTTTCACAGTCCACCTGTAAGTTAAAGTTGGACTTAAGAGTGAATACACTATGACAGACTTTTAATAAGCAACATTAAACCAAGCTCAAGTTCTGATCTGTTTGCAAAAGGACTCCCTAAACATGGCTTAGAAATTCCTTAACTCTTTAAAAGTATCTGTATGACTAATGTAATAGCGAATTATTTTGTCTGGCGGTTGTTTTTTTCTGCTTATGACTTCGGAACTAGTACGATTCCACAGAACAACAATACTTTCAGCTGCTTTAACTCACCACTTACTAATTTAGTATGTTAGAATCCAGCACATGCAGTTACTCAGCAATCTGAGGATGCAAATCGTGCTTTCTTACAATCTACAGTAAATACCCTACCTAACAGAAAACGCATTTTGGGTGAAAAATCTCAAGGTGCACCAGCAAAGCAGCCTTACAGCAAGAAATTATGTCACTTTTATTTCTTATTAAAGGGAACAGACTTCCATAAAAGAAGGTCAGATGCATGAAGACCAAGCAGCTCTTTTGAATTCTTGCACAAACGGCAATTTAGCTATTGTTCTCTTATTCAATTTTTTTTTATGGGTGGCTTAACCCTATCTCACCTAGGCATTCCAGAACATTGCCAACAATGTGCCCCCTATTTATCCCAGCTATCACATGAGATAAAACAAACAGGCAAACCCTGGCAGACAAACATTTTTCTACAAACATTCATCGTAGGGGCGGACTGGCAGGGATGCTAGGTTGCGATTGCAATCCGGGCCTTCTTGTTATAGGGTCTTTAACAAACTGTTTCTGTTGTGTCTTGAGCAATTCTCTTCGACTTTTCTTGGGATTTCAAAGAGATTTGGATCGGTTTCGCTCAGTATGAAAACAGTTGGAAATAACAGACATCGTTACTCAATACAGATAATTGGAAAGAAGTAAAAATAAAAAGATAATCAGCTTATGCGCAAGAAAATATGGAAGCAAGAAAATATAGAAATGCGAACATATGTGTAAAAGGGAGACGGTTTTGCCATCGAAATATCCCAAATAAGAAAAGAAGTATTAACAGGAACAGTAGCCCTTGCCTTCAATTGATTTTTACAGAGGAGCTCGCTAGAAGCAACTAACAAGACAAATTGCTATAGTGAAAACAGACCTCTTTTACTGGAAATAGCAACCCTTGAGATTCGCTGCCAGTCCGCCTCTGCATTCATGAAATATATGATATCATGTATTGTCAAAGATGGGATGGCGTCATTTCTATATCAAGGCATTTTAAACTCAAAGATAAGTGTTCATTAAGAGTTCAGATACTGACAAGCTGTTATGAAACAACTTGACTCAGACTTTCTTGATAATTAACGCTTGCGAGTTTCGAGTGTCGAATGACAAATTGGTTGCAATGGAAACCGAGTTGGAAACCTGAACTTGGTCCATATAAGAGGGGTTAAAGTTGGATACAGGAACCAAACGTTAGAGGGTACATTGTGGCCCCCTTAAGCCACTTTTAGAAATATCGATCCCCTTTAATAATGCGTTTTATCCTTGCTTTCCCTCTTCGTCGCTTCGGCAATATTCCGGGGAAAGAGTGTTGTATCCGAGGTTAGATACTATAATATCTACTTACCAGTCCAATATTAGTCAGTTCTGGTTCATTCTGCGCAATAAATCCAAGAAGATTATCATCCAGCAATTTCCAGGAAATTTTGAAAACGCGTAAACATTGATTAGACGAAACAAACGTCTTCAAACAGTCAGCACCAACTTCGTAATCACAAAATTTTATTTCCGATATATCTAGCTCTGTTATTTGGCTATTGAACATCTGCCTCGGCACATAGATGGCAGAACGTTCACTTTCATTTGAAACAGAGAGCGTTAAAGGGTTACTTGGTTGACTATCTTTCAAAGACAATGGAGTTGAAGTGATTTCATTCGCTAATAACTTGTTCGCCAATGCCAAAACATTACTACTTTCGACATTGCTACTATGTGTCACAGAATCTGCAGTTGCAGTCTCAGTATGGTAAGGTGCATTCGTATCTGAAATGCCTATTTGAGCTTCACAAAGAAATTGAGAGTTCATTTCGTGTTTTGTATTGCTTGAAGGTGAATTAGATATTTCTGGGTTATTTTCAATAATTGCTTCATTTGCTTTTAACTCTAGCGAGTTTGTCTTTTGAACTATTTCGAGTACATTCACTGAGCCAATCTGCATATCTTTTGAAGGTCTATCTTCAGTATTAAATTCAATATCATCGGACTCAAGATTGATCCTTGCGGTACTACTTGTGTGATCCAAATCTGCACACGAGTCCAGCACCGTATTTGATTTAAAGGTATCTTCATGGGCATCTACAAACTGCGACAAGAAAACTGCGTCTGTTTCTTCACATTTCGCAGGAAAAATGTCTTCTTTTGATATTGGGACACTTTCTACAGAGCACTGCTTGTGATCTTTGGTGATATAATCTATAGCGTTTTCCGGAGCTGAACACTCTGCGTTAGTTTCCTGAGAAATCTCTGGTCTTTCTTCGTAACTTCTCTCTTTCTCCCAAATGTCTGATTCGGCATTAACAATGATACTTGTATCTACTTTTTGCATTCCTAAGGGCTCTGCATCCCTCGTTAGATGCTCTTTACTTATCTCGGAATCAACTGCAGTGTGTTTCTGTATCATTTGCAATTCAAACTGTTGCGTTGCTTCTAGTTCAGCCACCGTAAACGGCACATCTTCGTGATGAGCATTTGTTGCAAGAAACACTGCGGATGACAAGCTATATCCAGACAGATAAACCAACGCAATACAGTCAATATTCGTCCAAGAGATGTTAACTGATTTAAGATTAGGCCCACACAAGACAGCAAGCTGTCGTACGGTTGTCTCTGACACAGTTTTACAGCCAGACATATCAATACCAGTCAGCGATAGCGAGATATTGCTTGGGTGCATTGCGTCTTTCGACCCAAAGAAGAGCACATCGTCTGTTAGAAATGGACTGCAAGCTAGGCCGATGAACGTCAATTTATTGCAGCTTCGAAGTATTGCCTACAAATAACATATACGCGTACAAGAAAATCAGCTTGTTTACTTTATAAATTTCCTTGGTGAAGGTTTAGAAGCATGAACCAGATTGGCACATGTATACAACTCCCCTATAGAGTTACCCCTCCCCTTGACTGGGTGCTTTCTCTGCAAATCGTCGTCATAATAAAACCTTAATAAAGCAAACATTTTTGCGACAGAACGTTTCGTAAATACGCATTAGAAAGTGTTTAGTGACAGTTGATTTGACGGTACGGTCTACGAGTCAACGGACGAATTGCCAATCATGTTAGCATGGTCTTATGGTGGATGATCTCATAGATCGGGCCGAGAAAACCAATGGTCTTATGCTTACTTCGTGTCGTGGTAGACGACTCGATATATGCTGAATTGTTTAACTCGTGATAGATCGTGTCGCTATTGATGATACGATCTAATATGGCAACGGGACATTTTTGTCCACTATGCTACTCCATAAGTTCTTGCTAGTAGCCCTTGAGCTGAACCGCTTTCAAGACGTTTCGCCCAATCATTTCGTTTCGCCCAACCTGAAATGACACATAACTTCTTTATTGTAGTTTGTCACTAGGGCTCTACCCAAAGCCCTCGAGGCCCTCAAGTAAGGCAGTTTGGCGAAACAAATGACCAAGAATGTCGAGCGAAAAGAAAGACCAGCTTGGGCAAAAACGAAATTAGCTGAAACTAAGGCTGGACGAATCGACCTGATACCGTTTGGGCAGAGCGTAGGATAGCCCTTAAAACTTATCCTTAACCAGCACCATAGAGATTATTGCAGTTGTGAAATAAAAATACAACACAATTATTTAGTAGAGGCATTTGTCTTTTTACCTGTACTGTTGGGTCTTTCATGTTGTAACATGATTCAAAGATTAAGGACTTTAAAACAGGAGCTCCTTTTGCCAATATGTCTGCAATTGATGCATGCGTCAATTGATTACATTCTGAGAGATCTAGGTATTCGATACAAGGCTGACTGAAAACAAAACAAAACATTCAAATCAATTATTCGACCTCTCGAAAAAGCAACTAAATGATTCACTCATTCCTGCACATCATCTTTAACAACATCATTTAACATTCTCGCCAATCATTATCACCATTCTAAAATCACCAAACAATCATCAACCGATTACAGTTAAGCATAAATCAATTTTTCTTCAATAATCAAGCAATCATCAACACATATCAACCAAACGTTGATCAATATTCAATCAATCACTAATCAATAATCAATTGATCATTAGTCAATCCACAATCAAACATCAATTAATCATCTACAAATCACCATTTAACAATAAATCACTAATCAAAAATAATTAATCACGAATTTATCACCAATCAATTACCAAATAATCACCAGTCAATCACCAATCAATCATCAATCAATCACCAATCAATCATCAATCAATCACTAATCAATTATCAATCAATCATGAATCAATCACCAATCGATCACCAATCTATCATAAATCACACATCAATTAATCATCAATCAATCATTAACAAATCACCAATCAATCATCAATCAATTACTTATCTATCATCAATCAATCATCAATCAATCACTATACAATCATCTTTCAATCACCAATCAATCATCAATCAATCACCAGTCAATCATCAATCAGTCATCAATCAATCAACACTGAACCATCAACAAGAAAACATGAATCAGGAATCACCAACCATTAATCATTAATCATCACTAATCAATAATCAATCATCAACCCTCAAGTATTGTTGTCTATTTTGCACCTGCATGATGAAAATGATTACCATTTGAGGGCCATTGCTAATCCAACCAGTGATATGTTTGTGCATTTTCTCAACTCCAAACTCTTCAGATGTATTCCTCCACTCAGTAATACACACAGCAGTCGATCAGTAAGATTAGCAGGTTGGGTATTCACTATTCTCTTGAGAATAATTTCCAAACATGGATCCAGTGATCTGTTTTTTGAGATTTCATCAAAAACCTTGTTCACTTCACTGGAGCTCGAGTCTTCAGTGAAAGCTCTAACTAAAACTGAAGTAGCACAGAGTTCTAGACTAGATACTTGCATAATCTAAGATAACAGCTAGATATATAAGTGTATGATAATTATAAAACGATTCAAGTATAGATACAGAAGGTCTTAGAGCTAGCTCATCTCCCACAGCAACCTTCATCTTTGTTGTTATGTTGTTTGATAACCAATGACGAAAACGAGGTTGATCAACAAGAATTTTCTTCCTTTCGAAATCTTTACACGTCGTTGATCAGAAGGACTCGAGTGAAACTCCTTCTAATTTTGCAGGAAAATGAAATCATTTGCGTACAGATGAAGCCAATAATTAACTATGGTTGGGAGGTAAGTATATTGCACCGATTCTACTTGATTTCATGCCCTTGATGACTCACAGCGAGGAAGAATACAAACAACAACAGAGAGAGTGAGGAGTACGGTAGGCCAAACTGAGGGGCATTTCACTCTTCAAAAAGGCGTACGAGATTTAATTAAAACAAAAGGATTTCCAAGGGATTTCCATGAAGACAATAGGACTTCCAGCAAAGGTGTACGAGATTTCAAAAGAGTGAATTGCTCCTCGGGCCAAACAAGAAGGCAACAAGAGAGAGGCTGAAAAGCAAAGCAAAACAAAACATTTGAAATGGTGTAAGTTCATACATAGCTGTGAAAAGATATAATTCTTTTGAGGCAGTTGATGAGTTTCAAATCCACAATCTAACCTATGGATTGTGTACCAAGCATCTTAACCTCACTCGTTGAAGGTGGCGTATTGCAGTGGCTAGATCTTGTGCCATTTATGTTTAAGGTCTGCGCTTGAAATTCAGGCTAGGGAGCACAAATTATGGGTGTAAAATCCTTGCTCTCTGGGACTCAGATGATCAGGTAAAATGGCAGGCCTATCTCAACTGGGACGTTAAAAGAACCACTGAGGACATAAACAACCCTTTGGTGACATACCTGAGTGCCAGTGAAGAGGTATGCCTGGCGTTGATATTCCAAAACTAACTGTTGAATGAATGAGGCCTCAAAAATTAGCTACACCAGCCAGCAGTAGAAATGGAATGTTGCTAGGTCCTGGAAAGCAACATAGAAACAACGAAACACACATGGCTTGGCTTATGATGGCTTTTATTTGACTGAGTGATATAAGCAGTGATCAACTGACGATGACTGTGATTGATTAATTTATTCACTGACATAATGATTGAACATACATTGACTTATACATTGATTGATACCTTGATTAGGGTAATAAATTGATTTTCTTCGTGATTCTATCTACAGGACACCACTGATTAACAAAGCTAAAGTAGAGCTATGCTGTCAGAGAGTATTCACTGTCTTCCAAGATAACAAAAGAAATATAACATCATTGAAAAGATCAAAGAAATGCATGAGAAAATTGTTGTTTCCACTTCTTGTTTTCCTTGTTGTTCTACTAATTATATTTGTCCTTTGGATAACGAGTAGAGATCTAAGCAAAGAAATCATTAGCAAGCATGAACGAGGAGTTAACATTCACACTGATAAATCAGCATTTCATTATGGTGTTGTTGTTGATTGTGGAAGCAGTGGTTCAAGGGTGTATATTTACTACTGGCCACCACACAGTGGTAATGTACATGAATTGTTGAAATTGCAACAAATGATGGATCATGGGAATGAACCAGTAAGAATGAAAATCAAGCCAGGTAATGCTTCATTTCACAAGATTATTTATGAAATTTTTTGCATGCTATTCAATGAACAAGGAGCAAGCAAGCAGTCTTTGTCTTCTGCTCTGTACAACTGACAATCCCCCTTAATTCTCTCAGACAAACAAAATATTTGAACAAAATGAAAAAGAGTTATACTTTGCATCACAGTTGTTTCAAAATGATTTGACAATGGTGATTGATGATGATAGCTGATGATTGGTGTTGATGATGATAATGATGATTATTCAAGTCAAGCATGGCACTCTTGAGAAATACCTTTTCAAGGACCACTATTTTCCTTCTAGGCATAGCAACTTTTGCTGACAAACCAGCGAATGCAACAGACTACCTCAAACCTTTGTTAGAATTTGCTGGACAACATGTACCTAAATCAAAACACAAGGAAACCCCGTTATTCATCTTGGCTACAGCTGGTATGAGACTGTTACCACAGAATAAACAGAATGCCATTTTAGACAACCTACGAACTGAAATCCCAAAAAGATATAATTTTCATTTGTCACCGTCACAAGTTGAAGTTATTTCTGGCAAACAAGAAGGTAAGTTTTGCTTCAAATGACCTTGCTATTTGAAGATTCACTTCTCCTTTTCAACAACAATTTACGTGCAAACTCTGCTTGCTATCTCGATCATTCGCTGTCTTAAACAAATTTCATTTCCCTTAAGAGTTTGAGAACTCAGAAAATAAACCTTTAGCTGGATTCGATTGCAATCTGTTGGCTTGAGACATCGACTATTGCGTTTCGGGGAAAGATCACAACCCTGGAATGTTTCATATTATCAAGTTTTTCATATGTTACAGGCAATTGTGGATCGCCCAAGACCCTCGGTTAAGTGCTTCGGCGATGTCGGTTAAATTACTACATTAAGGCCGATCTCCACTAGACGATTTTCACAACGATCGTCATAAAATTGCGCTGCGAAAAAGATCTTTCAATCTCCACTTACTTTTGTACCATGATAAAAAAGACAATAGAGTCGTGAAAATGCAGGTTAAAGTTGAATAAATCTGGGAATTAGATATGCAAAATTTTACAATGCAACTGGTTGAACTGCTTGGCAAACAAAATCGTCTGACGAAAAGTAGAAACTACTTCTGCTTTTCGTCAAGCGAATTTTTTCGATGCAGCGATCAAAAATGTTCAACTGCGCATGTGTAGTTGCGAATTTAACAACGATCGTCCTGAAAATTGTCTAATGGAGATCGGCCTTAAAAACCATGATGCTTATACCAAGCTATGCAGTACTCAGAAGATATTCCCAAAGTTCGTCAAGTCATGCACATCTAATCACCGGCGCTAATTGATTCTTTTCTTGTTTTCTTACCATTTCAAGGAATTTATTTGTGGATAGCAATAAACTATATTCTTGGCAGATTTGACCACTCTAGCGACGTTAATACAACACCAGCAAGCAATGTGGCTCCTATTGTACGGAAAAGGACTGTTGGATGTATAGAGATGGGAGGTGCATCAATGCAGATTGCATACGAAGTGCCTCAAAACGTAAGTTTATTCAAATACAGGTATTTCTTTCCTCTTTAGAGCCAGCTTGAGATTTCTGGTCACCCGAAAATTTTCGGAAATTTCCCTGCTATCAAAATTTGATATGATCAGAGAAAAGAAAACAATCTTAAAGGTTGGAGCTACAAAAAACTACAGATTCACGTGTAGAAACATTTTAGAGCAGAATATTATCTAATTGGTACAAAAGCAGTTTCAAATTTGCGTCCGAAACTTATCGCCCCAAAATAAAATGTCCGAAAGTTGCAACTCGGAAATTGTCGGAATTTATGTCGTTAGCTTTCATTGATATGAAATAATATTATCAAGACTAGTAAGTAAGTCATAATGAAATAGGATGAATTAATGCATACTAATTTTTCGTTGGAGTTAGCATGCAAGTTTTGGTCACAAATAAGTTTCCGATGACCCAGTACTCAAGCGACTCAAGTTTTCCTAGCAGTATTCCAAAATTGCAGTTCTCCGACTTTTTCGTACTTGCTTAAGAAAACTAAACCATTCTGTTCCTTCTGGTTTTTCGTTGCTACCCTTTTGAAACTCAGGTTTCTTCAAAATTGATAAAGAGAACACAAACTGTTCGCCACTATAATAGTGTTTCTATCTGACGAAAGGAATGTCTGAGAATTCATGGTTAATTTCTTTCTTAGTTTTGAAAATCTAGTGTTGAACTGTTTTAACTTTCTTAACTTGTAGGTTTCAATACCTTCTGATCTGAGCGTGGATATCAACCTTGGCTGTGACTCGCATATGACAATTCATCGATATAAAATATACGTTGCTACATTTCTTGGCGTTGGGACCATGGCTGCACGGAAAAGATATGTGGATACACTGCTAAAGAAGAATACACACTCAGTGAGGTATATACAGGACAGTGCTTTTCTAGTGTAACTGGACTGTACTTGTTAGTACCTATTGATACTGCAGTCCATACTCATGT
Source organism: Chrysaora quinquecirrha (assembly GCA_014526335.1). Classification (NCBI taxonomy): domain Eukaryota; kingdom Metazoa; phylum Cnidaria; class Scyphozoa; order Semaeostomeae; family Pelagiidae; genus Chrysaora; species Chrysaora quinquecirrha. The sequence goes on from JACTAT010000014.1 coordinate 773,484, forward strand.
CCATTCAACTCCCCTTTCTTATGCTGGTAGTTCTCCGAACGATTTGCCCCTGGACTCGCTACGCAAGTCGTCTGTTATTTGGCTATTGTGCTGGACGCTAAAACAAACGCCTTGTTAGCTTTCTGACTTAAAAATTACAATGAAAATCAATTTGCCTACCAAAGAAGCTTCCAAATTCGTATTCCCAAAGTATAAAAATGCAAGAATAGTATAGAAATACAAAGGAGAATTTTCGTTTTCCCTAGGAATTAATTAATTTCCAGGGTTTGGACAATATTGTTTCTCTCTGGACACGAAAAGCTGTGGCCTGGCGTGAAAACCAAATATTTGGGCAAATCATTTTAGTCAAAAGATGGATGAATATGCCATATGAACGAGCCAATCAGAGATGAGGATTGTGCGCCCTGCAGTCTTCTTGGGTTGTCTCTTGGCCTTGGACTGGAATAACAAGTCGTTTGTTTGAGCGAAAAGTCAGGAAACGATTACAAAGTTTTAGTGAGCAAACTCTTTTGAAACGAAACCCAAATGTCCCTCGATCAAGATCATTACATGGCTTAACATACACGTATAAATCTTCCCAGATGACATTTTGCTGTCTTAAACACTTAACTTTGTGGAATATATTTCTTTCAGCCAAGGCAAACGTATAATCGACCCTTGCTTATCACGTGATTTAAGCGACGAAGGGTATTACAAATCAAGATACTACCACTTAACTGGTAATGGAAGATTTAAAGAATGTCAGTCAGCTATACTTCCATTACTCAATACAACTGCAAAATGCAAGAAAGCGCCATGCTCTCTGAATGGTATTCATCAACCAAAAATTGACTTTGATAACTCCGAGTTTTATGGTTTTGCTGAGTTCTGGTATTCGACACAAGATGTATTGCGACTTGGAAGCAAGTATGAGGACGATAAGATGGACCAGATGGCGGTGGTAAGTTATATTTTGTCCCCGTCTTTCTTTTTTTAATTGTAAATAATTGGATTTGCGTAGTATAACAGGAGGTTGGTGTAACATGGTGTGGATGTAGGTAAATTGATTAAAAAACCTTGAAACATTCAAAAACGTGGACACTTACAAAATCATTGACCAAGAGGCTAGACCGTGCATACACAAAGCTTCTATGAGTGATCAAAAGTGTATCATTGCACCAACAGTGAACAAAGTTGGGAAAGTGAAGAAGAAGTAGTACAAGCTCCTTTTAAAGGAACCCTTGAACGGCAAAAGGCCGAAAGGCAGACCTTCGCGTGCATTCATTATTCAACTCGCGGAAGACACAAGCCTCCTGAAAGAAAATGTAGTTGCAGCAATGAAAAACCGAAAACATTGGAGAGATTGTGTCATAGCAATACAAACGTAAAATGTTCGATGATGAAACAAGAAATTAAGAAAAATCAAGAAAAAGATTTCAGTATTAACTTGATGGCCCAATCGAGCATAGTTGTAGACTAAGCAATGACACAGTCTAAATGGGTATATGACTACTACTGGATTTTCGAAGATGTTTGTTCTCCTATCGTGACTTCATTGTTTTCCAGGATTTTTGTCAACGGACTTGGGCAGTGAACCAGAAATATTACAACTTAGGACTTTTTCCTAAAGCTGATAAAAATCGACTTAGGTGAGTGGCAGATTCAGTCTTTGGAAACTTTTAAAACTTTAATTTTAAGACTTTTTCCATTGAAACTCAAACCATAGATACAGTGTAGCACCAATGTCTTGGAATGTAACCACTTATATGACAGTATAGATTGCTTATATTACCAAAGTTAGTAGAGATTACTATACTTTGAAGACGTTTCCTGTGTCAGGACGGGGGAGGGTTTCGCGTCAGTCAGAATCAACTAAAGTGAATGCGAATATAGTTGTTCTAGAAAATGGGTGGGGTAGGATAGGAATATGCAAGTGAAAAAGGGTTACTCAGGGCTCTAAGTGTAGTTGTTTTCCAGTACCCAGAAACATTCTGTTTGTACTTCTGGCTGTTGTGGCTGATTTTGAGGTCTCATTCACTCAGCAGTCATTTTTGGAATATCAACGCCAGGCCGAGATCCTCATTGGCGCTGAAGGTGGCCACTGCAACAGAGTTTTTACGTCCTCTTCCTCGCAATTAACCTGAGACGGGCCTTCCATTTTAAATGATCATCCGAATCACATAAAGCAAGGTTTTTATACACCGTGTGTCCTTGTAATTTACGCTCGCCAGCCTGTATTTAAACTGCAGAACTTAAGCCCAAACGATACGAGTATATAACTATAACACCAATCTGTCCCTACGCTGCAATGATTTGAGGGCAGTAGAGTTTCTTCTCAGCAATTTCGTCCTTGATTTTATTTTTCCTTTGTTTAGGATAAGACATACGAATCATAGAATTGATTGATATCTGTTAATGACATAAATTCTCTGTTTTAGGTCTCAGTGCTTTAAATCTGCATGGATGACAACAGTGCTACATTATGGACTAAAGTTTCCACGAGGATATAAAGGATTAACTTCAGCGTTGATGGTCAATGGTAAAGAAATCCAATGGACACTTGGTGCTATGCTTTATAGAACAAGGTTCATGCCGCTCAGGTATCAAACCCTTTATACGTACTAGCGGCATTCCGCTCTATGCTTGTCTGCCGTTCTTTTTAGCATAGAAAGTAATAGTTTCCTTTCCTGAACATTTAAGTGTTATCAAAACACCGTACTCGGAATATGCTTTCGACAGTTTATAGCAAGGGCAACTTTCCAATACGCATTACCACAATTGAGGGTTTCAAATGTACCTAAAGCCCTGCCTACACATATACCTTTGTCTTCGCCAGTTATTATAGCGCCATGTGTTAAGTTTTCATCCCCATGGCCCCCTGTAAACCAATTTCTTCTAACTGACGGGGCTACCATGCCTAAAAAATTGAAAATGAAATGAAAATGAATGAAATCCACATCAGGGCAAGTAAGAGGAGCTCGATCCGAATTAAAGGTAAATAGTAGATGACTTGATTCATTAAAAAAGATAATATAAACATAAGTAGCAGGCAGAGTACTTATATGAATTGAAATAACCAACTATAAATAAATACACTTAGACTACAAAAACCCTTTCATCAAAGTCAAGAAACTTCTTGAACGGACTAGAAGGTCAACTTAAATCTAAGAAACTGTACCCTTTATGCAACTTATCCTTTTTATGTGGCTTTCGAATATTTTTGAACAAATGAAACTTCTTGTTTTAAACATCTTCATTTGATCACAATTTTTATGACTCAAAAATGTTTCATTAGGTGCTCTGCAAAGAGTTTCGGTGAAATAAAGAAGTTTCGTTCAGGGCAAGTTGGGCCCTGCCCAAATGATCAAACATTGTTTGTCAAACATGTTTGTCAATTTTTTTTTGTTTGAGCAAAATGTTTTGCCGTTTAGCCACGTCGCAAAACAATACTCTTCAAATATGTTTTGCTTGCATCAAGCAAAAAATGATTTTGAACTTCTTCACAAACATCGCGCCACGAATTCTGCTTATTTCTGCTTGTCAAGAAATGTTTTCTGACGTGGCCAAACGTTCAAACATTGCTTGATAAGCATATTGCAAATGTTTGACAAACAATGTTTGATTGTCTGGCCAGGGCCTTAAGAAACTCTACAAGAATCTTGTTTCTTATAAAACACTAGATGGCCCTCTTTCAGTTCTAACTGAAAGAGGTTTTTTAAACATCCTTGCTTTTCTTATTTTTTCCAGTTCCAGGCACACTGTGTATTATCAATATTTCTTTATTATTGACAGGGAAATTCAACAACAGCAGCTCAATGCCGCAAAAACTTCAGAAGCGACGATAATGTGGCTGACATTTGATCATAGAACTTGCTCTACGATATTATTCTTATGTTGTTTAATAGCATCAGCTGCTGTTATTGTGTATTGCAGAAGGCTAAGAAGATATAGAAAATCTACAAGGTTCACGGAAATTACCATGCATGAAAATTCACAGACGCAGAACTACCCGCAGGACATTCGCGTGAAAGTATAGCGAACCGTTCTCAAAATAAAAAGCTATTGTCGTTCAGAATTCAGATAAATTCTTTAATAATATGAAATTTTTAGGTTGTGTTAAAGAAAATATGTAAAATTAGATATATTTATTGTATCGGAATTGTCTTTTGAGGCAGAATTATTTCATTTCTAATGTTGTTGGGAATTTATATAATTCAAGGGATGCTTGGAGTTTCTTTCTTTTAGCCTTCATCAGTATTTTATTGACTGTGACGGTACCTATCCCCAACAATACTGCCTAATTTTGACGCAATAATCAGATCTGTAAGACGAACAATACATACTTCTCTTTATAAGAAAACACCGTAGTTTTACCTCAATTATTTTTAAGACTTTTCGATTTTGAGCCTAAAAATATTCTTAAATTATTCTTAATTTACAATGTTACAAAGCGGCCTGAAGATCAAGAGAAGTAAGTCAAATGTTTGTCATTTACCAATTTATGATAAAGAAAACCTCATCTACAGTTAACCTCATCTTAAGTACTATTTCAGCTCCACCAATCTCAATGAACCAATTAAGTACAATGTGTATTGTTAAAAATATACAGTGCGACAATCACATGTTGTGCCTTGTGAAAAACGCAGAGAAATTAAAAATTGTATTCACGAAGTTTGAGTCTGGCATTATTCTTAAATAATTCTTAAATTTTAGCGATTTGGAGCCTCGATATTCTAATAGACTCTTATAAAGAAAGTGTGTATGGCAGCCTGATTCAATACGCACTTAATAGGTGAAGTTGAAAGGTGTGTTTAGTGCCAGTAGCAGGATCTCAGAAGTAGATTAACTAACGAGACCTCGACCCTGGCTGGGATGCTACCGCGGCTGAGGCTAGCAAAGCTCTTGACTGAGGATTCCCAGAGGGTGCAAAATGTTTCCCGTAATAATAGTGGAGCAAAGCCTATATCCTTGTCTACAGAGACACTTTGAGCGGCAGACCGATGGCTCAGGCACGAATTTTAAATACACGCCCAAGCATGCCCATATTCATCCCATCTGCCTCGTATTGATGCGGAGGCAAGTAATGACATGCACTCAGACCCAACCACCGAGCCCAATGTGCTGCCAAGCAACTAGATTTAGCAAGATGGAATTCAGGTGGACCATAGATGTGCATGCAGCTATAGAGATGTATAGGGAAACCAAATTCATGTGAAGTATGGACCACATATATAGACTGCTATAGAGATATATGGGGAGACGAGTTTCACGTGGATGATGTGGATGTGTGTACCAGATATATATACAAAGTTAAAGAGAGATAGAGGGAGTCGAAATTCATTTGGACGATGTAGACGTGTGAACCAGATATATACACTGTTATAGAAAGAGAGTGGGAGTCGATTTTCATGTGAACGCTGTGGACGTGTGGACCAGATATATATACACAGTTATAGAGAGATAGAGAGTATCAAAATTCATGTGGACGATGTGGACACATGTTACGTTTACTCAAGATTCATGGAAAATCACTGAGGCGGTATTTACGAGGTGTTCATGGTCATGATGACCCTAAACGCACTGTAGGTTTGCAAAGCAAATGATAAAGCAACTTTTGGTGATAACAGCCATTGGTGAGCGAGTCTGATTCCTAATTTGTGATTCTGTGTTTAATTCCCACGAAAGTCAAACTCGCCTTGAAGAGTGAGGAGGGTCGCCAGCTCTCTGAAATTCCAGGCAAAGACAAAAAGGAATCACGAAGTATGGTCATGTCACGAGGAAGGTCTGTGGTCGCACTGCTTAGATTAGCCTTGGGCTATTCAGTGGTCCCTTTGTGCTACCCACTGAGAAACCCATACCTTGCGACGATAGCAAGTGTGTGTACTTATCTAGCACAAAAATCACTCCCACATACCTATAAGCCATATACTTTCCCAACCTCAAATATCATTTTACAGATATCATTAGTTATTAGTGCTGATTATATCTCTTGCAAGGATCACCATTGAGTTTATCTTGACTCACTACACCTCTCTTGTTTTGAACCCCCTATTTCTGATTTTTCACACTGAGAGATTGTAAAAAATCAACAACAACATCATCAAGCAAAGTGGTGCGACTTGTGTAGTGAGTCTATGGATTTTGAGGCAATTCATTTGAGAATTGTTCGACAATAGTTCGGTAGATCTCGGTAGATCACTATTGAATTGAATTTCTAGACGCATAAAATGCTAAGGAAACAAGCTATTTGGTAGACTTATTCCATGAGTCCCTCTCTTCGCAGACATCAACAACAACAACAACAACCACACAGTCTGTTCGCTAGTTTGAGCGGTTTTGAGTTCGGTCGTTAGCCTAGCTATTTGGCTGTTTTCATAGTTATAATATTTTGTTATTGCTGGTTACGATAGATTGGGCGAGATATATTCTCTCTGGACGCAAGCGTCCCAGCGCTCTTATGTTCTACCACCGCTGGTGGTTATGCAAATTAGATCACTTCAGACGATGGCTGACTGGAAAGAATTATTACCATCCACATTTAATTCCGAGGTTAATTTATTCAACAACTAAACAAAAAGGAAATCAAATTTTATTGATGAATTAGTATAAATAATTCATCATCTGTTTATGTTGGATTATTTCGGCCGTAAACACAAGAAAGAAGAATATAAATTTGATATAAGTAAAGACGCTTCGCATTTAGAAATATTCAATTTATAAAGGTTTGTGATTTTCTATGTTTATCGAAGTAGAAATGTGCTTAGTTGTATGGTAAACATAGTTTTCTTGTTGTAAGTAACCGACCAACTATCAAATTAAGGCACAGAGGTGCGTCACTATTATCTAAATTTGCGCTGATTGTCAGTTTCATTGCACGTGTTCGAACGCTTCTCTCTTCAAAAGGTATGGTTACATTTTCTTAAACACGTTATATTTTGATTTAGGGGTCCCATGCTCTAAAGGTAACTACCTGGATACAAGTTCTCCAAAAGACCTTATGCGGATCGCTTGCTAGGTGTACAAGGGAACAGAACCAGGTCTCAACTTCGACACTTCCCATGAATTTGCTTTAGCGTCGTGGTCTCGTCCAGCTAACACACGATGTCAAGAGCTTAGCGTGGTTGGGGTTCAAGCCCAAGCCTGAGCGGAATTTCACTCTTACAAAAAGCATACGAGATTCCTGTTGACACAAAATTGTTTCGAAGGCATTACTTTTTTTTTTTCATCACCCACAACGGGGTCTAGTAGTTTACAATACTATCGTCTACATGCAAAAATGTTACACGATGATTGCAATACTACAAGGAGTAATTAAGTCTAAGAATTAAACTAAATTTAACTGGAAAATGAAGAGAATGTATGGCAACGGTATACGAGATTCCCAAGGAATGAATCGCCCCTCGCTCCAGCCACGGTAGTATCACAGGCAGGGTCAAGTTCTTGATAGTTCATCTATTTCTTAGACACTAACCCTAGCAACTGGCGCTAAACACATCATTCCTACACCTGGTTGTCTTGACCAAAATGATATCAGACACCATTGGCAACAATATCTTTATGCTGACATTTTGCCAAAAACATACTGTCCTATTCCATTTAAAAGAAAACAGGATGGTTCAATTGCCGATAGGGATTTCAGGTGGCATTTGCTAGCTGTTTTTAATTCAACTCATGAAAATTTAATCAATTATTTAGTTGTTTAGATAACTCAAAAAAGTCCGAGGGCCACACATGTATTTATTCATCTGCATTGCGTCTGATAGTTCGTTGCTTTGCATTTTCAGACATCTAACAGTGATCGTCAAGATGCAGGAAGTTGAAGATAGCAAACCCTCGGATGATGCTGATAATAGCATACCTATAATCACTTCTTCTAAATCAACAAAGGAGAAGATCTTTTGGATACTTTTGATTTTAACAGCCCTCGGTTTTGTTTTATATTTCTCTTCGGTTCTTGTCAAGCAGCACAACGCCTCTCGTGTCCTTGTGGCGCGAAATATCGATCTCAGTAACGAAATGGTTTTTCCTGCGATAACATTCTGCAACACAAATTATTATGACGACTGGCAAAACGAAACACAGTCGCTGAAGCCCTTGCCTCCTAACTGCAAACAGAGCTTCAATGCCTCGAATTTCGGCAGCAGAAAAGAACAGATGTATTTCAACAAAGCTTGCGATACGTTTCTTGCGAGAGGAAACAACAACTATTCCGCCTTAAATTTCGTGAGCTTCGCTTTTCCAACACATTTTACAACACAGAGAAATACTGGGCCTTGCTACACGTTGAATCGAAATAAAGAACTCAAGCAAAAAACTATCGCTGGACTAAAAACCGGCCTACATATGATGTTATACATGAATGAATCAGAAGTTGAGAGAGATCCCAAGTTTGAAGATGGAAATCCGCTATTATACGATCAAAGAAATGGCTTGATGCTTTCTATCCATGATCAGGACGTCTACTTTGCAGGCTTGTTCGAGGAAGGTATTCCGATACCCGCGGGTTATCATACAATGATAGCCCTAAAAAAATCTGATATACAGCGAAAAACAAGCCCGTTTCCATCTGACTGTGTCCATGACGGCAAGGAAAGATACCTGAAAAAATTTCCAGGTAAACACAACGTCAAAATATGCATAGTGACATGTTTTTTTAGAGAAGTGTATAAGAAATGCGGTGTTTGGCTGAAAATAGCAGATGTATTAATGGAACAAGAAGGGATCCCAGATTTGAAAAATTTGACTGCAAATGAAACTGCGTATTGCTACAGCAAAATGTATCAGGAATTTGATACAAAAATATGTAACTGCTCCACACCTTGTCGTGAGGTATCATACGATGTTAAGGTGAAACGAAAGCCTTGGCCACAAAAATGGCTCACAAAAAGTACAAAAAGTTATTCGCCCAGGCAATGAACAAAACAGAGAAAGAGCTAAGTGATAAGGAGAATTTTGGAAATTTCCTGAAGATCAGTATATATTTTGATGATTTCGTCACGACGTCCATTAGAGAAGAAGAGCTTTACAGCTATGAAAACCTGATCAGTGATATAGGTGGGTTGATGGGTTTTTATCTGGGAGCCTCAATAGTATCAATCATTGAAATTATTTGGTTTGTGATGAAATGTCTTAAAAGCAAGATTCAGATGAGAACAAGAGTAAAAGCCTTCAAATGAAAACGAGTTTGACGAATCAGCACAAAGCAGGTATATGCTGTTTTTTCTCTCCATTTGAGCCTGACTGAGCCATGTCCAGAGAAAGTGATGCACTCATACAGTAATCTTTTCTTCAAAAGTAAGTAGCACTCAATTTGGTGAAAAGTCAAGAATCTCTCGGTACTGCAACTCAAATGCTAAGCAACCTATGCGAACCTATGCATGAGCATGTAAACATAGTAAAAACATTTTAAAGCACTTGACATGAAAATTCTTTCATGGAATTCATCCAGAACTTTCCATGAAAATTTTAATCCAAAGGCTCTTAAAAGTTTTGGTTCTTATGTGCGGTTAATAACAGTATTTTTGTGGCCTCAGAAGCAATCTCAACTTCACATTTTCATTTTAAATACCGAATTGCAACAATACACTACTATACTCGATAAAAATTTGAACCAATTCAAAAGATAGCAGAAAGCTAGATATGGAGTTATTCTAAAGGATGATATGGTAAATTTTTGTTGTAATGTCGTCTTACAAACATCCGGGTCACGTTTATCCAAGAACTGCATTTCTGGTCAAAGACACAATACTGTACAACTGATGCATTTTGCTTTCGTTCGTAAATACGTAACCTTTCTAAGATTTAATCATACAATCATTGTATAACCAAATTATCATGGTACCATTTAAAGCAACAGCCATCTTAACTTAAAGCGTGGAAAATAGAAAGAAAGAACGTACCTCGCTTGACTCATTTCCACTTTCATTTAAATTTCTCATTCTGTTGCATTTTTTCAATCTGCAAAAATTGTTATTTGTTAGTATGTTGTAGCTCAGTAGATTTTAATCAATAATCAAAGGTCTATGCTATTCTGTATTTAAGAATATATATGATACGATGTCCAACAAACTTAATCTCTTCAACATTAACGGCATAAGAATTCCAATTTGAAGAATGAGAATGCGAATGCCTCTTGACATGAGAATGCCTCTAGTTCCTACTTTGTTCAAGAGTCCAGGTTATGTGGACTGGCCATATTGTAAGAGCATCAGGCACACGCCTACCTCAGGGACGGTGCTAGGGTGAGCTAGTGGAGGGGAAGCACTCAGGGGTTTGACACCCGGGGGGTACTTCAGTGTGGCCATGATTAGACCTGAATCTGGACTTTGGCGAAAAGACCCGATTTCATGATAGGATTTTCAAGAATATTCAACCCATCTACATGAATATCGGAAAATTTCAAACCCATGTGAATGAATTGGTCGAGGTTTTTCGAAAAGAATTCTGGGAATAACTTAGTTACGTTTTTACATAGCTGCAGACGTTGAATTTGTAGCGAAATTAGAATTCCTTCGAAAACCTTAAGAAAAACAAGGATTGACAGAAACGGCCGCCATCTTTTGAAACCTGTACAATCCTTTGCAATCAATGCATCAATGGTACCGAGCTTTGTTGTTGCTGCTGAATCATTGTTTCGGAAGCAAAATGCAAAGTAGAAAGGTTTTCAGCCACTTTGCGATAAATCATAATGGGACCTACTGGCAAGAAAATCCTAAAATACCAACCCATCGACCAGAATCAAGCAGAATATCAGACCCATATGTACAGAATTTCAGTTGAAAAAACCCATCCATATGAGCGGCACGTCCAGTATGCCTACATATTGAAGTACTCCTCCCCCGGGGTTTGACATCAGCTCAGATTCCAGGACTGGCTGTGTTGTTACAACATCCAGCACATGCCTACAACAGGAACAGTAGTACTAGGGTGAATTAGAAGGTGAAGCGCTCTGAGGGTTCAAAAAAGTAGTATTAGCTAGAAGGAATGTCTTTAAAGAGTTACTGAAAAGCTTTGACATTGGTATCAACATGAGATGATGAAACATGATGAAGATGGGGACAAGATGATGAAGATAAAGAGGGGCCTAAGACTGATGAAGCCTGATCGTGAGACCCAAAGGTAACCTCAACCGTACAGCCGTATATATTAAATACTGAAATAGAATGGAATGTGACTGCTCGAATAAAATGCGAACCAAATTTACACGGTAGCAAAAGGCTAGACATATGGAAGTCGTACATTCGAGGTGGTGGTAAATGCTTGTTTGTCGTCGTATAAAGATAACGTTCTTCCCAGAACAGTATTGCTGGTCACAGGCACAATCTATAGCCTGATGTGTGTATATTCTGGTTTCGCTCGTACAAACGTAACCTTTGAAAGGTTATATCGTAACGAAGGTTTAGCGAAGTATAACAACCATAGTATCATTCAAAGCAATAGCCACAAAACAAATGGTGGTGTATTAGTGTAACAACCATAATGTACTCGTAATATATTCTAATTTATGTTAATTCTTCATTTCCGTTATGTATATAAATCTGTGTATGAATAATCATTACTCAGTCAGTTTATAATCTCAATTCGAGTCGTACGTGTGATTTCTCTTATCTTTACTACTCAAAGTGATAGACATTCTGCATCTATCACATTAGTTCCTACTCACGATGCCTCTGCAATCATCATTAACTTGAAACGTGAAAAATTTAAAGAAAGAACGAACCTCGCTTGATGTCCTTGCTCTTCTTTACGTTTTTCATTTTCTTGCATTCTTTAATCTGCAAAAATTGTTATTTATAAGCATAAAGTGCTCAGTATAGTTTTTATCAATCATCAAAGCTCTATGCTATTTTGCATATGAGAATATGTGGGTTCAAATTTGAAAATGGTCGAAACAGGTGCACAATGCAACTTGATGTTGCATTGTTTGACCGGGTATTGCAACTTTGTTAAATGCAACGGAACAGCCCAGTTTTTTTTAGTTGATATCCGCTATCTCAAACTCTCAAGGGAAACTGGAATTTGTTCGAGATAGCGAATGTTCGAAATAATGGATGCCCCATATAAATATAAACAATTATAGTTTTCAAATCAGAAAAGGAACCCCTATTAACATGCAGGGTTACTGATCCCAAATTTCATCAAACAAGTCAGTTTTTTTTACATAGGAGTCAAAGCTCATCTGCTTTCATCCCTACTATTGGTGAAATTGAGATAATGGCGATGCAGCACATCTCGAGAGATAACAGCTTCATCTATTGTATACATGGGCAGCATATCACTTAGCTGCTGCCATTCCCACTCCGCTAGGCGAACTTGTACATATGTCAACTGTATAATAACGCAGAAAAATGTTGCAGATGAGATGTTGCATCGCTCGGCTAACCATTCATATTTAACTTTGCAACTCCTAGCAAATTTTGCATGAAATGTTGAATCAAAAAGCGAAATCTTGAGCAATATTGTCGAAAAAAGCACTAAAACGAAACAATTAACACGAAAAATGCTTCAACAGTAAAAACTCTAAACAACCTACCATTACTTTTCATGTTAGCTTCAGAGTCTGGAAACAGCTTCGGTGCTTCGCAGCCAAGCTTTCAGCCATGTTGAAAACATTATTCTGTTTCATTTTCTTAAGTCCTGCATAATTTTAACATATTAGACAATTAGCAATGCGAATGCCTAACGGTGCAAACATTTATTTCAACAAGTTGTAAAAGCGCGTAGGGTAAAAAGCCACACTTATTTTCAAATAAATAATACTTACTGCCAAACTTCCAAATCATCGTCTTTCGATGGCCTAAAACAGACTGAGTTGTTCAAATGTTAAACAGTGTTGCTCAAATGCTCAGAAATTGAAATATGAAGACTGCCTGTCCCATGGGACACGAGAAAGTACCTCGAAGTTTCAATGCCGTCGTGCTATTGGTTGGTTTGTCTGAAAGGTTATTTTGTTTTCAAAGCTGCGTTTTGTAAATGCACGTGCATTTGACAGCCGCAAGGACAAGCATTTTCATTGGCGGAGGTGTACTTGAAGAAACAATACAATGCTGGTTGGCGTATACCAAAACAAAATATTCTTTAAGGTCTTCGCTGAGCCCCCAATTTGTTTACGTCTGTGATCCCAGCCCTACCTTTGCTTTTTCCCCGGTTGATTAAGTTCCATCACAATTTTACTATAAGTATTAGTATTAACTTCCTAATGGTATGCCCGGCTTATGATAACCTGAGAGCAATTCTATTCTCGGCTGCCAAAGTTAAAATCTCCAACCCTGAAAGGCGGCTCACCACAATTCTGAGTAGTGAAAGTAGCGAAATTATCCGCCTCTTAGCCAAGTTCATTGCCGATGCTATGATGCTAAGGAAAATACAGTTGAATGCCAGTTATCCTCCTGCATGCTCCAAACACCACAAATTGATCAAAAATAATATATATTGTTCTGTTGATGCAGTTTTTGGCTTCTGCTGTATTAAGCTTTTCTCTTTTTATCTTCTGTTACTTTTGTACTTTTGGATAGCGTCGGGCGCATTTGACAATGATGCATCGCGTTTACATATGCAATGAAAAGAATCATTGTAAATTCCGATAAATACGCAATGCATTATGGTCAAATGCCCTCAATGCATCTTTTGCGGCATCATGTATTGACATCGTTCTGAAATTGAAAGTCATTAAAATCACACGACTATGCGCTCGCTGATAGTCTACTCACGAAATAAAACAGCGCGATGGTTTAGCCATTAGAAATTACGAAAGTCACAAGATATATTCACAGATGTATATTGTTTTTAACTGTTGGAACCAAAAATTACGAATGCAATGTTTAAGCATGCGTACAAGATTGGTTTTAGCAGCGGGGCGCTTTCGTCATTAAATACTGACATTTCATCCACGGAAATTCAGAGAAACTATCTTAGCCTGTATTAGAAATGATAGTCACCACTTATCATGACAAGCCTTTGATATTTAGTTGGACAACGTTTCGGGAGAGATCCGTCTCCCATTCTCATTACCTGATGATGGGAGACGGATCTCTCCCGACCCGAATTGTTGCCCAACTAAATATCAAAGGCTTGTCATGATAAGTGGTGACTAACATGTCTAATACGGTGTCAGAAACAGCCTTGATAAGTCCGAATATATTTACTCTATCTTAGCCTGGTTTCCATATTTCGAATCGTCGCAAGCAAGCAAGCGAGCCAGCGATATTTCCCCGTCGCTTCAGCGATGTTTATGACTACGTTCCCATAAAATCTAAAGCGACAGGCACTTTGAAAGCCTGCAAGTAGTTGCTGTTGTTAAGCCCGATGATTTGGGAACATTAAGGACGCTCCCCATGGCCCATCAACTGCGACGATCAAAAAGCTCCGACATCAAAATTCCTGTGCCCAAGCGGGTTTACAAGGAACACGGAGGAACGAAAGAAAGCTGTGATAGACAAAGACGATAAGGACTCATATCTTGAAAGTGGGGAACAAGGAATCTGAGGAACAAGGAATTGGGAACGTGGAACGGGGGCAAACAAGAAGAACACAAAGAGGACACAAACTAGGGGTCCAAATATACTCACAATAATTGATATTGCAAGTTTCACGTTGACACCATCCATTTTGTATAAATTTCGGCTTTGGAGACAAGTTTGAAAATCTCGAGGGTCAAAAAGCAAAGAAAAACGTTTTGATCTAAATAAATATAATGGTTAACAAAATTGCAAACAGTTAATTACACGATTATTTATTTAAATGCTTTTGCTGCAAAGCTTACTCTTTCTATTTACAGATATATACTGCACTTTATCCAATGCAACTCAAGCTTCAAAAACCAAAAGAATGATATCTATATTTACAATTATGATACATATTGAAATACAAGATCATGCATTAATGATAATGATCTATATAAATCTACAGAAATCCATCAAATTGGTAGGCTTTTCAAGGCATTTATATTACATATTCCTAAAACACAACCCAGTGTGCTACTATCCACGCAAAATTCTAAACTCTGCTATATTGCTATTTCATAATACCGTATTTTTGAGTTATCAAGTTCTTAATTACAAGGGTATGGGTTAACAAACAGCAATGATTTTGAACCGCAAACAATAGCAGTGTCCAAAATCGCCGTTTTGTGACGTCACTTTCATTCGTGTAATATTTCGGAACAAAGAACTGATCCAAAAAGTGCATCCACTTAAAATATTGCCTGCTCGGAAGAAGGGCAATAAAAACGAAAATACGGTATTTTCAACTATTTCATAAAACAACTTCTGTTAAAAAACCATTTCAAACAATAACTTAAAATTCTTAGTAATATTTACTGCGTATACATCAAAACAATTATTTTAAATGAACTCTTACTTTGAAACAACAAATAATTCCTTGTGAGCGTAAACAAGATACAAAACACTTAAAAACACAGTTTGCAAAGCCAGGCAAACTCTCAAAACATATGACAAAACAATTAGCAATTACTACAAAACTATAGATAAAAACTATAACGAAGCAAGGAAATATAGTATAAAAGACTTAAGACCCTGGCCAAACCATCAAAATTGTTCGACAAACATTTGAAATTTGCTTGTCAAATATAATGTTTGACTATTCGTTTGACCAATGCAAAGCATTGCTCGTCAAACAATTTTTGCTTGATACACGCATAAAATGTTTTGAAGCTTCCAAAACGATTCGTGAACGAATCATTTTTGTTTATAAATGTTTTGTGACATGGTCAAACATCCGAAAATCGCGTGTAAAGCAATGTTTTACTAAAAATTTGGTCATTTTGCTACGGCTTTAGTTAGAAAAGGGCAAACTGTAGACAAAGCTGCAGAGCTGTGGCTTCTGCAGAGCTGTAAACGAACAAAAGGACAAATCATGGAACAAACAACAGAAATGATATGGTGGATTGTAACATTGGAATCATGACACACAATGTACAGTGATGCTTAACAGTATTACGAACAAGCAGAAGCTAGTAGAATCAAACCACGCAAATGAATATACTTGTGCAAAACATACTTGATAAAAAATCACTCTATCTGACAACATGGCCACCTCAACCACAAGAGGACAAAAAGCTACACTCTATAACAATTATAAAAGTGCAAGACAACCAACCAATAATACAGAGAAAAGTTATATAACTCGTATTGTATAAGGAAATCGTAATTTAGATAAATTGTTGGTTTTCACTGCTTCCAGTACAGTAAATGCATGCTTTATGATTGAAAAAGACAAGACCAAGAAAAAGTTGAGAATATATACAGAATTTCTTGTAGACAGAATGTTTGAAAACTTAACAGACTCAAAGGAAACTAAGCTTATCTTATCCCCTTATCAAATAAATAATAAATAAAATATTGGAAAGTGTAAAAGCACTGTAACATCTGCCTGGCTTTTAAAACTCTGTCAAAGCTCGCAGGAATAACAAATTAAATAAAAAAGATCTAGTGGATAGGGGATAGTTTGTCAATGAAACCATTCGACTTAGAGCTCATGTTGTAAATTTGAAATGTAGTATATGGACCAGAGCGTTTCAGCTCAAATGTTTAGGCACAGTATAGTACAATAGTTTTATCCAAACAAAAATATCTATTTCTTTGTTGTACAGTAATAAGCAATTTGGTTTCCATCTCATTTGACGATCATTGATAGTCTTTTGGCGAGAAGCAAAATGGTTTCATTTGCTCAAAGATAAGACATCTTTCCAACGAAAGGCGGGGATTATAAACGGGTTTCAGTCACAATTCGAGACAAAGCATTTTTTATCCCAAATTCACATTAATCAGTAAAAATTTAGTGTAGATGCAAAGTTTTACCATGTTAGCTTCTTTAACATTCATGTTGCAGTTGTTTTTATGAAGGTTTTAAGTTTAATATTTTATAAGGGCTTAGAGCAGTCGGGCTGAATAGTTCACCCCCAGTCACTTTTCACGTTAAAAGCCCTTATACAATCAGGAACTTTTACCGCTTATACAATTAATAGTACTAGTGTAGTACAGTACAGTGAAACTCTGCACCTAGAGAAGTTTTAATGCTTTATAAGATTTTGTCATCAAAAACTCGATATCAAGCGATTGTGAAAAATGTAAATCCTTTGTGCCTTTCATCTGAAAAAGTCTATACAGGGTAAGACATGGATTCATTTAATTATTAAAATTCACACTTTCTGTTTCACTGTTGACGAAAAATGAATAGACACCTGTGAAATCTAGTGGCTAGTTTAAACTCTAATAACAGGGGTATGTGAATAAAAGAACTGAAGCTTGAGTTATTAATTTGAGATAAATTCACAGTCACCTCTTGCAGCAAATTTCTTCAACATTGAATCAACATAATCTTGGGTTCTGCCACAGACTTGTTCCGCTGATGATGAAATGAAAATAAACGTTACGGGAAAAACTTTCATGAAAACAATTTCTACTTGTTACAACTCTGAAACACTGAATAACATATGTAAATAATTCAAAGCTGTTTCGAAGATTCTGCTTTGCAGTTCATCAATTTCTGTTTTGTTTCATTTGGGAAGTTTGCATCCATTAATAATCAGAAATTGTTTGATACTATTTTAATATTCGATACACAGATATTATTGAAGTATTTTGATGAATAAATATAGTTAAAAAAATTCATTAAAATTTTGAAGCTTTTGGGAAAATATTGTCTTGATGTTTGATCATCAGCAATTTTTTATTCTAATGTAACTTCAATACAGTATTTTCCATATAGCTGTATTCACAGGGAAAAATATATGTAGCAACTTGATATATTGCAAACGTTTCCCTGGCTGTCCATGAAATTCTCAGAGACATTAACAAATATCAAAGAAATAGAAAGTCTGAAATCGACAAAGAATAAATTGACATACTGAGGACTTTCTCTGCTTGTTCTCTGACCGATTCCATAGAAACTCTTTTCCTTTTGTCAGCTGCTCCAACAGTCAACAGACTTTTGATATCATATATCACATCACACAAATGCTCTTAAAACATAAACAAGATCTTATATTACAAAAACTGACATAAGAAAAATAGAATTTGCTTCAATAACAACAATAAATGTTTTTATTAGGAACAATATAAGGAACTTTCAACCTCATTTGTTAGAAAATTAAGGAACTCCAGCCTCAACTGAGACCTAAAGTTCCCGATTCCCATCAAATTTTTTATTTGAGGGCTAACCTTGCAAAATTCACGGGATCATATTGTATATTCGATAAAGAAACTTATAAATGTATCTACACGCATTTGAGAAGAGAGAGATGAAACTCAACTACTAAACTTGCATGAAATCGACGAAATATTCAGTACAAGTGCTAATAGAGTAATAATGTTTCTAGTAAAGATATTGAGTGAAAACAAGAACAGGCATTAGGAGACATTATGTATCTGAGGTCAATGAATATCACAAGACTTTTTCTCACAAAGTGCAAATTATATTCAGAATTTAAATGGCAGTGGCACTATAGTAGGGATTAGACGAGTTCACAAATGGTTTAGCCATAAATGATGGTACATCTGCCACAAAACAATAGTTACTTTGGTGTTGTTATAGACTGATCACATGACAAGGTCTGTGAAGGAAAGTGATTGGCTAATATTTGACAGCATCAAAACATAGCAGGTACTAGGAATGTGTTCATGCATTCATGATTTAAATTCACATTTTGTGAAAATGATTGATTATGAATGAAATACATTTGAATGGGCACAGACACATGGTTATCATGTGATTAATCTCGACAATGTTGTGATAGGTGTTTAAATGAAAAAAGAAAAAACTTACTGTTCTCCTGATTTAATCCAAAAAGTTTTATTTTGTTTGCCTCATGTCCTGCCTTCTTCTTTAAACGACAAGCTCTGAAATACAGATGGCAAGATTAAGGAACAAAATTTTTAAATTATCTAAAACACTGCTTACGCAAAAGAAAGTCATGGAATAACAGAAACAGGCTTTCAGTACACTCATTTATTATAAGAAACTTCTTATAAGAAACTATATGCTTTTTTTCTGAAAACCAAGAAACTCTTCTATATGGGCTAAGAAGTAAAAAAACTAAGAAACTATTTCAGCATTCAAATTCAGCATTCTATTTTACTGATGTGCTGACATAAAAATAATTCCCAGAAACTGTCATACTTGGAGTCAATTCTGGAAAATATACATATTTTGACTGCTAAGAACACGATCCTTCACATTAAACACTTATGTCACAAAATGTTAGAATTTTCGATTTTAAGTTAAGAAACTCTGGAAGAAACTTTTACTATGCAAATTTTGCTAAAAGCTAAGACGCTCTATGGCTCACAGCATATTTTCTTATAAAAACGAGGGTATTCAAGGACTTGAGTTTAAATTGTAATAGTAATAAAAGTCAAGCTCTTTTTGAAAGATTCTGGATAAGCCAATCTGGACAAATTATAATCATATTGACAACCAGTCAATTGACATTACAATAGTAGGGGCTTAATTCATGTTTAATAACAAGGAACTAATCCAAGTGCCAATTGAGGAAGTATTTTGTTTTCAGTGCCAATGTAGGAAGTAATTTCTGCTCAGGACAAAAAGATCAAAGAACTTCTACAAACCTCGAAGCAAGCTTGTTTTTCTCTCTTCTGGTCCTGTTTTTAGCATTCAGTGATAACTGTGCAATTGGTCGCAAGCCGTTGATAATTTTATTGAGCATTTCAAGCTGTTTGCTTATCTCAAGTAACTTCTTAGGGTCAGGTGTCCAATCATCAGCTTCACTTCTTTTCTTTTTTTCCTGGTGATCTTTTCACTGGGGTTTCTTCATCATAATTATCATCAGAAGACATGTATTCATCTTCACCATCAACACTAACATCTTTCTCAGAAACATTGCTTCCAACCTCTGATTCTGAATCTGACTCGATATCTTCATCAGCTGAAAGATTTTCTTCCTTGATGAAAACTACCTTTTTTACGTGATCTGATTCAGGTGAATGATCTAGTGTTCCTCTTAAATTTCTATCAATTTTATAAAAATTACTGTTCAGTGCTCCAGGACGATTAATTCCATACAATAACATTTTTCTCAAACTTGACGATTTATCATAATTTTTCGAAGGTGATATGGAAACGAAATGTTCTTCAGAAGTTGGTCTTCTTGGTATGGGTCTGTTCAGTTCAGTGAGGCAGGGACGACTTTGTCGTGTACTAAAACCATTATCAAATAACTGTTCGAGTCTTTCATTACATTTTTCAGTGGCAACAAGATGAAGTCTTTTCATATCAGGATTTATGAGAGGAGAAAGAGCTCTTCGCTCGTTCAACTCAGCCAATGTCGGTCCATTTATAATATGACGGTCATGTCTGCAACATATATCGTTTATATTAATGCACTTCTCGTAAAGTCCAGGGCAATTCTCTAGCACTGAAATGTCTCCATACTCCTGCATCCATTCCCAATCACTTGAGACAGAATCAGCTGTAGACGACCCCAAAACATTGTCATTGGGATCGTCTATCACTTCTCCACAACACTCTGCTAACGTTTCATTGTAAACAGGAGACTGTGAGCCCAAGAGTTCAATGTATGGTAGCTCCACGTCTACTTGATATCGCTAAAAAATAAGTTTAGGTATAACTTTACGACGAGAAATTACATAACAAAACGTTTCATAACTTCCTCAAAAAAGTCTGAAAAATCTAAAAAACATCCAAGCTTACCTGACGGCGCTTTGTAAGTCTAGTCATAAACTTGTTCTTCAAAAAATTCTCTTTATAAATTCTCTTTGAACGATCACAGAATTATGATCCAAAGTTGCAATTTCGGCGAATTTCACTTTCTCTGTTTTGATCGGGTTTGTTTTGGTTCTGCTATTTACATCAAAATGGCGGGAATTCAGGTCACGAGACACGAAGGCTCTGGAAACTATTGTTCTTGAAGCCAATCACGTGTGGGAGTACTGGATCGAGCTTGTATGCAACCACATGATGACGAATCAAAACAACACGGAAATTTCTAGTGGAAACGAACCATGACAACTTACATAACTCAAATAAACAAATAAAATAAAAATAAAATATATTTTGAAAACTATATTTAGTGAAACTTCAAACACATATCATTGTGAGGAGGTTCTTTCTTGCCTTGTTTTGGCTCTCAGACGAAAGTTTTTGATGCAATTTTCATGAACGATAATTCGGAAATATTTATAGATAATGACGTCATTTGTTAAAAATAACCCGAAGAATGGTCTGTTAATTATCGGGAACAAAGTTCATTAGTATTCAACTCACCGTGCGTGCATGTTCAGCAGTTGGTCAAAAAGCAACTAGGGCTGAGATTTTGCTAAACTAATAGCTTTCTTTATATACCATTGCAAACTTGTCAATTACATTGGAAAACAAGAAAAGAGCCAATATAAGAGTTTTTTTGGAGGGGGGGGGGTGTACCAGTCATTCTGTGAGGTCTGAAATATTTTAAGATATTTCATATCTACTAGATATTTGAAGCGATTTCGAGGGCTGGACCAAAAGTCCAGTTGTATATCACAAAAAAGTGTTGTTGTTGCGGGCATCTGGAACACTTGCTGACTCACGATGCACGTCACAAAAACAAACTATACACTGAATTTGTTTTCCCGGCCTTCTTTGAATTTTTGCTACAAGGTTTGGTTTAGATCATCGAAACGTTTTCTCACGAGCATGAAATTTTCAAAAAATCTTCCTATTTGTTTAGCAACAGGGTGGAAATTATCAATACGTAATTGGTTGTTGAGAAAGGAAATCGTGGTGACGTTAAATGGAAGTAATGAATGGTTATGATGCAGTTGTGGCAGAAAATCACTGCATCGACTGACGTGAATAAAACCACAATCTCAATTCTGGAGTTGAATATTTAGCGAAAAATTAAAATTAAATAAACCAGAAATTTTTAAACCAGTTTTAACAAACGTTGCGTTCTGATTGGTCATTTCAAAAATTCGAATTAATTTCAATGATTGTAACTTAACCTGGAATGTGGAACGGAATTCATCATTGGAACGACGGAACGGACTGGTGGAACGGAATAGGAGAAAAGGATATGACAATTTGAAGCCTAAAAATGCTACTTGCGAAAACTCACTTTCATAGTGCTTACCTTGTTCAATCCTGTTTTCAGTACCCTTTTGCCATTCACCAATTACAATGGATGATGATTTTCAGCATGCTTTCAGACTATTTCTGTGCTTTCAGGTGACTTGACAAAACTCAGCGTAAACCCTGCAAAAAAGGAAACTTATACTTAGAAAAGGTATAACTGGAAGGTTTCATCATAAACAACCCCGTTCTGCAAGGGGTTCACTATAAGCTCACGCGGTACCGACGGAAACTTATTTGGCTTCTCTACTCATGCATCAAGAAAGGCAAGAATTATGTGTATTGATCTTGATGCCATTTTAGCTTTCGTGTCACAGCCCTCACCCATAAAAGGCCAACACCCCATGTCGACCCAGGGAAATATTCATTCTAGCTCCTACCTTGTTCCATGCTTTCTCTTGTTTTCATTACTTTGCACCTTCATTTCCAATGCAAGACAAACGACTACCATACCATAAGGAGCATTCTCCTGCAAAGCGAAAAATAATGAATTATAGTTGAATATTTTCTCGTATAATCAACACATAAAGCTGGAACTCACATTTACAGTAATCATGGATCAATAAAGAGAAATATGCAGTAACTCACGTCATACATATGAACTTTATTCATGAACAGTGATAGATAGACAGAAATTAGTCCGCATGAACTTAAGCTGCCACAATATCTTTGGTTGTACCATCTAAGTAGACTATTACTTGAGTCCCACTCTTCACACAGCAACAACAACAACAACAACCATACAGCTGTTTGCTCAAAGTGGTTTGAGCGTCCAGCATAGACTCAAAAGCAATAGCGATAACTACGACTCGTGTAAGTCTACCATCTAAGGCCCTGGAGGGGCGGACTGGCAGGGATGCTAGGTTGCGATTGCAACCCGGGCCTTCTTGTTATAGGGTCTTTAACAAACTGTTTCTGTTGTTTCTTGAGCAAATCTCTTCGATTTCTTGGGATTTCGAAGAGATTTGGATGGGTTTCGCTCAGTCTGAAAACAGTTGGAAATAACAGACATTGTTTCTCAATGCAAATAATTGGAAAGAAGTAAAAATAAAAAGATAATCAGCATATGCGCAAGAAAATATGGAAGCAAGAAAATATAGAAATGCGAAAATATGTATAAAAGGGAGACGATTTTGCCATCGAAATATCGCAAATAAGAAAAGAAGTATTAACATGAACAGTAGCCCTTGCCTTGAATTGATTTTTTACAGAGGAGCTCGCTAGAAGCAACTAACAAGACAAATTGCTATAGTGAAAACAGGCCCCTTTTACTGGAAATAGCAACCCTTGAGATTCGCTGCCAGTCCGCCTCTGCGAGGGATCAATAAAGAGAAATGTGCAGTAACTCGCGTCATTTATATGAACTTTATTCATGAACAGTGATAGTTGCACTGAAATCGGTCTGCACTGCCACAATATCTTTGTTTGTACCATCTAAGGCCCTCGCGAAACCAGCAAACATTGTTTGTCAAACATTTGAAGTTTACTTGTCAATCAAAATGTTTTACCGTTTGGTCACGTTGTAAAACAATGCCCGTCAAACATTTTGTGCTTGCATCAAGCAGAAAACTGCTTTGAGCTATTCAAAAGCATCATGTAGCGAATTCTGCACATTTATGGTTGACAAGCAATGTTTCGTGACTTGGCCAAACGTTGAAACATTTTTTATTTATTTGTTTTTTTTTGTTTTCTCGCTTTATCGTTTAATTGCTTGAATGTATTTCTAATAACCTTTATTAAATTTCTAAACTTTTTTATTTATTTTTTCAATTTTCAAACATTGCTTGATGAGCAAATATTAAATATTTTACAAACAATGTACAAACAATGTTTGGTCGTTTAGCTAGGGCATTTTGATGACACAGTACTCCGTTCTAAATTGGGTACTTTCGCCATAGACTGTGGCAATAAATGCCAAAATTTAACTTGCTTGATCTACTTAAGAGCACAGACATCTAAAAAATCAAACAGGCATTTATGTAGTTTTTCGTTTACTATGAAATAAATGAAACACGTTTCTACCAATCACAGATTAATCAAACTTTCAAGAAACAGAAAGGATACAATTCAAAAAATTATAAGCACTATAAAGAAAGAAAGGTGATCAACCGGAATGCAATAGAACTCGATTTTAAAGTAACTGAAATGATCGATGTGCAATCTCTGTAAATTGAAGGGAATTCCCGAATTAAAGAGATTGTACCAAACCTTGGGATATAAAGGCTTTTACACAACCTGCCTTTAAATCAGTTGAACGTTCCTTATTTGCAGATGACAGATGCAGATGACAGACAGATTTGCGGATCTTTTTTAACATTATAAATGAAATTGATACATGTTATGTTATGGTACAGTATGTGACGCTATGGTATACTTGTGCCAAATTGCAAGGTATGATATGTGCAAGAAACGTGCAGCATGCAGCAATCTTAGATATGGTATCAAAGTATTATTCAAAGTATTATTGAATGAGAAAAGGTTAGCGGAACGCAGACTAACTAAGGATTTGCTGTGTCGAAAGCACCAATTCATTATTAATAGCATCAAAATAGTGGCCTGGAATTATTTTTGACAAACGGTTTCTGACGTCAAAGCCCTCATAATACTACGCAGTTTTGATTAGAAATCTTCGCTATGGACTATTGAGACGTACGTTGCTAGTAACTTGGATAATAATACATTGAAGCTTAAAAACTCACGCAGAGCATCACGGTTGATCACCGTTCTTTAACAGTGACATCTATTTTAATAAGATCATTCTAATAACTCTGAAAATAAAAACTATAATGCTTTCACTTGCAAACGCTAAGTAAGTACATATTTACAAGGAATTTCTCATCGAAACAAAACAAAGCGGTCATGTTCTCTTTAGGCCATGTTTCCTATATAAATAACCTGGTTTCGTAGACTTAATCTTCACAAATACATTGGTTTTGGTTAATTGATTACAATCGAAAACCGGTAGATTGAAAACCAAAGGGAAGCTCTTACAGTTAGCAAGTGTGTTTTGAGATTTTTAAGGGGTGTTTTCTGTGAAATGGGAGTATACTCGTTTTGGTTTGGAGCAACAGGATCTTCAGAAATCTGGCGACCAGAAGTGATAGGTTTCATTTGTAACTCGCTAAGTCAAAGGCCAATGCTTAATATACCGTAAGATCAAGGACTTGACGAAAACTGTATGAAAAGAAGGCGTAATGCAATTATAGCCTTGACGCAGTTTAGGCTAGGGCCCATGATAAATTTTCCGTATTGTGTGCTTTTTGGTCGTTACTTCGGCCATCCCACAAACAGTCATTTATAGACCATTTCAGAGAGGTCTGGGTCGATGCGACATTATTCTTGACAATGGCAGACATCTTGAGCATGTGAGTCCTCACCCCGTGCAACGACAGGAATTGTGGTCGTTTTAGGAGAGGCACTGCAGCAAATTTTTAAAGTTCACGAATAATGGAAGGAAAAGAGAGAAAAGGAATCTGCGATACTAAAGCTTGAAAATATCTGCAAAAGATGCACGTAACTCACAAGAAGGAAAATAATTGATTTTACAGTAGGTATGCCATCATAAGCAGATTAGCTGGGACTTGAATAACTTTTCCCTCTTTTCTCTAATTGAACATGAATTTGAAGCCAAATTTGCTGCACTCCCCATCCTGAAGTGACTGGAATATACGTTTTGCACGCGGAGAGGATTCACCTACACAAGATGAGCACCATCTACTAGAAAAATGAAACATCGACCCAGACCTCTTTGAAAAGGTCTACTGGGGACATGTAGTGTGCATTTTTCAAGGTTCTATAGGGCATGTTTTCAAAAATTTTCCAACCACTTTAATCCCACAAGCCCCCTCTGGAATCAATTTGCTTCACCTTCCCTGCATAAGGACCCCCATCTAACTGAAATCCTACGGGCCCCAGGCGTTTCAGTTACCCCACTGATATATAATGAACCTAAGGAGATTCAACCGTTTGCTATGTTACGAAATTGAAAGAAACTTTAATCTAAAAGAAACAATAAACTTTGCAGGCAATAATAAAACAAACAAGGAATAAATATAAACACGGAATAGTAAATAATGGGTACATACCGGATTATTTTGCTAATTAATTTCAAATATAGTGTCAACATTAAATGAGTCCTTACGATCGAGTTTCATCTTTTATATACTTGCTTATCCAATCCTTTGGTCTTCATAGATATGTTACCATAAATCCATCATCCTGCCAGATGCAAAGTAGAAATATTAATTACACTTTCCATTATCTATTGTAATTTCAATTGGAAAAGAAAACTTGAGCCCCAAAAATTAGATCATTGGACCATACCTATACATATCTGAAGCTCTGGCAAAACGATAGCAATTGTTGGTCAAACATATGAAATTTGCTTTCGAACAAATGTTTGACCGTTTGGCCACGTCCAAAAACATTGCTGCCAAAAACACAAACATTTGCATCCAAAAACAAGTTCAAAAACATTTTGTTTGATGCAAACAAAAATGTTGGACGAGCAATGTTTTTGGACGTGGTCAAACGGTCAAACATTTTTTCTAAAGAAATTTTAAACCATCTACATAGAGTATACACTTGAAACGTCCGATGCTTTAGAAATGTTACTGTTGTCTCTCAGAAACATTTGCGTGTCTCTGTAGTACCCTGTACTCGGTCCCAGACCCTTGTATTTGTATATAGATCATGTAACCTATTGTTTAGTTCAGTTGTGATGTGACTATGCCATGAGTGGTCTATGTGCCCTACCTCTATAAAATGAAATACAACAGTCTCTTGCTACAAATTTTGTCACGCGCCACAAAGTTTCCGAGGTGGTAAAACTGGGAGACACGAAGGGGACATCAATATTGTAGTACCCGACCTTTAGCTTTCAACAATGCACTAAATACTAGAGGAAAAACTCACCCAAGTCCTTAGCTGTGTCAATGCAGTTTTAGCAATAGATCCAGTGGACATTCTACGAGCATGATGAAATGGTTCAGTATGTGAAACATCATTCTTTTCCACTTCTTGATCTATTGAAGACTTTCCAAACGTTGAAAATTCTTGCGACCAAACTACTCCGCGCTTACTTTGAGTTAACGGTTGTTTCTGTTCGCGCGCGCTAACAGTTTTATTCTTCGACGGCTCCGGCGGTGCACGATCACACGGATCAATATTTTCAGAGTCCGAATAGATTTGTTTCTTCACACATTGTATTGATTCTTTTTTCGGCTGGACTTTCTTGTGTAGCAAAAGGCTGTCTCTTTTAGGTTTAAAAGATTCAAGAACCGGTTCACCTTTGTTTAAAAACAAGTTATCCCTTCGCGGCTTTAGGGGAACAATAGCGGGTTGTTCACGATGAACGGCTAGCGTTTCTCTTCTGGGCCGATAAGCATCAATTGTGATAATTTGTTCCTTGTTTACCGCAAGCGTTTCCCGTCTCACATTCAAAAGTCCAGGAACCATTGGCTTGCTAATGGACTTGATATTCATAAGGGGCGCGCGAAGTTCGGGCTTCGCTTTACGACAAGCGGTCTCAGTTTGATCCTTGACGCAGGGAATTGGTTTCATGTCTGCGTCACTGCTTGTAGGCCCACTGCCGTCATCACTTGACCGCACGTCACTATCACTTGTGCTTATTCTATTAGACTTTTTCGAAGCCCGTCTTTCCGTCATAGCGCGTTGAGGATTATTCCGTCGATCAGTAAAGGGCGTAAAGGAAAACCTCCGCTTATGTTCTTCAGTATCAGGAAGCTCTGTAGAACTGTTACTCCTCCTTCTTTTGCTACTCGAACTGAAAGGCGTTTTACGCAGCTTCCGTAAATCCGGCGTGCTTCTTTTAGACAAAAATCCAAAACTCGGTCTTCCAAAACTCGGGCGGCGGAATCGTTTTCGCTTTTCTTTCGTTAATTCATAAGACGGCACATCGTTGTTTTGCTCCGCGTCGACCGAGTCCGGCGACATATTATCCGCAAGATCTCCTTCTGTGAATAGTCTCTTTTTCTCTGGGGTGCTCAAGAAACGATGGCCTTCTTCTTTCTTGAAAAGATCATCAATGCTCTCGGTAGATCGACTATCTTGGCTGATTTTCCGTTTCAACGGCGTCGTGCTTCCTGCTGGGCTGTCGGTTGTTCTAAGCTGCGAAAATAAAGAGGTACCATGGAATCAAGAAATGGCATAATGCACTATGAGAGCACCCAAGAAAAGATTAGAAATGTCACAAATTACAGCAGAAAATGCTACTCAGTTAATCCCCGAGCTGGACATGGATGTTTGCTCGTGGGGACACTGGCACCCCTCTCATCATCCGTACACCCACACTGGATTGCTGCCGCATTTCTACCCAACAGAACCGACCCATGACATCCATTCTGCATCGCTAGCTATCGACATCACACAACACCCTGTAATATAATGATTGGCATGGCTCGCCCAACATGGGTAGCTGCCCTTGACGGGTCTTGCCCAACCACAACCCGCTTCTTGTCACGTCACACTTCCAATGCCCACATAAAGGATTAAGTACGAAATGTAGTACCGCATATAATGCAAAGTAATGTAGACAGTTTACATATGTATATGTAGAATGTTGCATATTTTGCCCACTGAATGATTTTTGATTGTTTGTTGCCTTCATGCATATTGTTGTTTCTATGTTGTATTTCTCTGTATGAGGGAAGGGGGCTGATTAACGAAAGCAGTGGCTCGTCGAAGAGATAAGGTGTTTTGGCGTTGTGGTCTAACCAAACAATCTCGTGTTGTCAGGAGTTTAGTGAGGTAAACAACGTCAGAAAAGTAGTTCTTTTTGCTTGAATGGAAGAGGCTCTCAGATGAGAAATCTACAACGAAACAATGGATGCGACAGGCATTCGGTAAACAGTGTTCTACACTGAAGCCTTTATGTCAAATATACACTAATGAATGTTGCCTTCGGAAGTTGAAACCAGTAGTATTTTACGCAAGAAAATATAAATAAATAGCTAACCTTTCTGCATTGCGGAGTAAACGGTGGAGTTCCAGGGTATTTTTTTCTAAACTGTTGCAATAAAGAAAGACACACAAGCTAAATAAAACTCGACTAAATATTTTCCATAAACATTTCTTTTCCTTAAAAAGAAGCCTTAAAATTTTAAATAACAACAGATCCAGGCAAAACAAATAAATGTTAAACTCCATCAGTATTTACATGCAACTTTGATAGAAATTTACTAATATATCTTGATTTTGTAGCATGCGTTCTGATTCTACAGAAGGGACATGTAAATGACTGAAGACCATATTCTAGTGTCAATATTTTGAAAATTTTACAGATTTTTCCACTAGTGGCATACCACAATAGATGGGATTCGAACCTGGACTGCATGATCAGAGAGCCAACGACGTTTCCACTGAGCTATAGAGCTCAATGAAATCGCCGAGTAACTCTCTGAGTCATACAGCCCAAGGCTCTCCTCCGTTTGATTTTTGTGTTTCGGCTATGTTGAGCCTTCTTCAGCACCATACACCATTCATGAAAAATATGTACAAATATGTATTACTCGGCGATTTCATTGAGCTCTATAGCTCAGTGGAAACGTCGTTGGCTCTCTGATCATGCAGTCCAGGTTCGAATCCCATCTATTGTGGTATGCCACTTGTGGAAAAATCTATCCTAGTGTTCGCCATTCATGAAAAATATTGACAATTTTACATATATAACAACCATGCTTTAGAGCCATTGTGAAAAAAGTGCCTCTGCAACACGTTACCCGATTGTAAATATGAAACAGACGTATAGGTGTTTTTGTCAAAAGAACTTTGAAGTAAACAGTGTATGGTTGTTGGAATTGACTTTGAAGGATTAGGATTTTCTCTTCAAATCTAGCGCAAAAATGTGAGTATATTTCAATATCTAGACAATTATCTAGACCATGCCTTATCGCCTTTCCTCAAAACCAGAGTTTGAAAATATACGCCAGATGGCCAAGATTAACCTGACGGTGGTTATAATGAGAATTAATATGTTTCAGTTTCAATTACAAATCTGCGTATCAACCATTTGACGGACTATAGTCTTTTGGAATAAATTGCAAGAAACAGCGGAAACATTTTTGGACATGATCAAAAGCTTTTGTCCTGTGACACTCCTCAGAGTATGAACGTCAGAAACAGACCAAAACAAAAAAGGCGAAATTTATAACCAGATACGAGGGTGGTTTAAAGGGGTTGCATATTCTCCTATCCCCTTGAGAAAATCCCCTTGTTCCCTGGAGTTTTGCAAGCATATTGTTCAGATTGATAATCAAGAACATTGATTTGAGAATTTTACCTGATCCCTATTTCCCGATGTTCCCTTGTTCCCTTTTAATTTTGGTCATGTTCCCTTCTTCCCTTTTAATTTTGGTCATGTTCCCTTGTTCCCTGGATACATTTCGCGTGTTCCACAGATACGGATCGAAATGCACCAGTCAGAAAGTGAAGCTGAATGGGCTTTGGAATCTGTCCACATCAAAACCAAAGGGCCAGTTCTGTGTAGACAGAAAGAGTTCGTATTGAACTTTTGAGCTCTTCAATTAATTCTGTTGGTCTTTCCGCTGTATCCGGCAAGCTGATTATTTCACTGATTGGTGCATTTCGATCCGAATTTCGGTATAAATTCTGACTTTTTTGTTTCCGTCTGTTTCTGACGTTTATACTCTGAGGAGTGCCAGACGAAAAAAGCTTTCAAGTACTGTGTGTCCAAAAATGTTTCCGCTGTTTCTTGCAATTTTGAAGTTTTGTACTGCTCAAAGACTATTCTTTTACAATAGCATTGAACAAGCAGTCAAAATTCAACAGAATATAACAATTAACCGAAGATGAACAGAATTCAATAACTTACGTCATCGAGAAACTGCTTTTTCATTGGATGGTTATCTGGCATGTTCAGCACTTGGGTATAAAGCTCGGCTAGTGCATCATTGGTGTTTTTCAAAGTCTCCGAATGATACGTCTTTAGGTCGGATTGTTGACAGTAGACTTTTGGTGTCCTTAGTACATCATGATCCTACACATGAAAAATACGAGAATCTTAAAGAACAGCACCGAAAATTACCACTGACCCAGCAATGTGCTGTTTATTGTAATCGGAAACAAAGCACAATGAAAAAGTTTTCACTGCGAATGATGGGTGGGGAATGCAGGGTGTGACATATAAAAATGTAGAATGCATGTTATGAAATAAGGTATAGGCAGAAAGATATATCTTGACAAAAGTACTGAAATCTACAGAATTGTTTTTCAGATTGATTTGTTAAGAAAAATGTACGCTCTCCAATATACAGTCACCTCTCTGTAAAGCAGACGTCTTCGGGACTCTGGATCAATTTGATTCAAAATTCTCTTTTAGGACAAAAAAGTACTGTCGGTCTCAAAGATGTGTCCGTTTCATAGTTGTGTCCGCTTAAGAAACGGTGATTCAGTCGTCCAGGCTGTACTTAAGATTTTAAAAATAGCCTCCGTGCAATGGGAATAGGAAGAAGAAAGGGAATAAGACAGCCAGAGGTATATCGAAGTTTTAATGACGTTTTGATGCCTGAAAATAATCATAGAGCCACTGAATCAAGAGCACTAACAACAGTCGTAAAATTACCTGAGGCTAATGCACTAACTGACCTGACAACGACTGCACTACGCCTGTTTTTGTTTCCGCTCAAAAATACGGGTATACTGACCTTGTAATTTTTCGATTTCTGCCTTGGATTGAATATTTCTTCGGGAACCTGCAAAAACATCACAGAGAGTAATTTCGGAGTAACATCTTCGAGTGTAACGTCTAGGTTGTGTTAACAGGGGTACGGTTTCAACATAAAAAGATCTGGACCCTTTTTAGTTCATTTGGGCGTTCTGTTGAAATTGACAAGAGAACTGTCTTGCGGCACTCATTTAAGTTCACCGATCCGCACCCATTTGGGTTCACATAGGAAACCTTTCGCCTCAAAGGATGACTCACAACTTTTTAACAACTACAATACAGTGCATTTTGATTAACTGAACCCTGATTAACCAAAACTCGATTAACCGCACGGGTTTCTGAATGTGTAGATTTCCATTTCCGAACGACTTACTGGTTATCCGAACAACTTCGGACGAATCTCTTTGTCTGTTTCAGCCAAAAGTTGTTAAAACAGGACATTCCCAATTGACCGGTACTCCGGCAATCCGGCATATCCGAACGAATTTAGAAATTAATTCTGAGGTGTTCGGATAATCGAGGACTGTAACAGTGTTAAGTGAATCCAGAATGGAAAAATCAAGTTCACCTTGAAGACTTGGTTCGCATTTTCTATTATAAACTCAATTATGTCTGTCAAAGGCTCCAAGCTGTCGCTGTAGTCAGTCAAACAGGAGATTTTCTACGAAAAGAAATGACAAAATTTCACGATAACTGAATTTTCAAGGTTTCTAAGAGAATGATCATATATTCGGAGAAGACGTTATTTGGTTAATGGAAGAGAAGAAAATTGATAGCTTACATCTCGTTCATATTTATTGTCCTACGAATCATGTGAAGGAAGCGAATTTCCCAAGTCCACACTAAAAACTTTTATGTATTTCATGTATTTTATATGGGAAATTTTCATCCAACTCAGGGTGAGATCTCGCCTAGGTGGGATAGCCAACCTCACATATGAACCCAATCGTATTTTCATGTGTGAACATTGCGAGCAAACCATTAGTCTACACGACTTCCCTTCAGTTAGATATCCCATCTCAATGGCATCAATGAACTATCCAACCTCATATGAACAGCCTTAAGTTGCCTCAGGTTGCTTATACATATAAACAAGCACTTCATTGTCATCACGAGGAGATGAATATTTACAGGAAGGCTTGCGTTTGAGTTTCGGCGGAATTTCTAGTTCAAGGTTGGGTGTTGTTGCCTACTTTAAGCATAAAGTACAAGGAGAGAGGGGTAAATAATGCAAGAACCCGGCTAAAAATTTTCTCCCGTTCATTCTCTGGAATGTCTATATCATACCGTTTTAGCAGCAACGTTTGGAGCAAATACAACAGCAAGGTTCTTTGACGTCATCAGATTGATGGTATTTTGAGAAACCATGTGAAGTAGCTCGACCAGCTTTTGGAAGAGGATGCGATTCAAAGGTGGCAACATGAGAGACAAAAGTTGCAAGGCTTTTAATCTCTTCTTGAATGACACAGATGCATTCATTTCTGAGGGAAAAGAGAAAGAGTCTTTTAAAATAAACAATAGCAACCATCATTAAAGGTGCTGTAGCGTCGTGGTGTAATCCAGCTGACTCGTGGTGTCAGAAGCTCAGTGTGGTCACGGCCCGAGCCCAGCCACGGTAGCGTCACGGCCAGGGTCGAGGTCTCGATTAGTTAACCTACTACTGAGATCTTAGCAACTGGCGCTAAAACACCATTTCACCTTCACCTATTTCGGTTTGATTTTACTAATCATTTTACATCCTCAATTTCAGTCACACAGAGCCCCTGATTGTAGTTTGCGACGTTGTACTCAATCCTGCGTCAGAAAAAGTCCATTCAACAACAAATCAGAAGTGAGTGTTTTGCACGGTTAATCCTTCAAGCAGCCAGTGGTTGCAGTCACTCGCAATATGCGGTATCTGCAGCTATTCGCTTTGTTCTGCATCTCCTCCTCCTTGCTGACATACGACTTCTACAGAGGAAATGGGAATGACTTTCTTTTCATCACAATTTAATGAGGTGGCATCTGTACTTTTCATGATCTTCTGGGATTACAAGAGCAGGGTTTCACATTTCTTGATAATCGTGCTGACCATCAGGGCATTTAATAGACCTGATGCTATTGTTCCAGTGCTGTTGGCTATGTCAAGCTGCTTGAAGGAGAAAAGGCCACTATAACAGATCGGATATAGTGACGGATCTATTACATGCGTTTGGGAAGAAGAAGAAGAACCAAAAAACTGATTAAGAAACATCTTCAAATGATGAGAAGCAGAGAAGACAGAATAATTTGAAATATTTTTACTAATATTTCGTCCTGGTATACAGGGCTTCTTCAGAGCAAGTTAAAAGAGCATGCACTAGAATGTCAAGCTGTTATGAGGCTGTACTTGTATGATGGTGTAAGTACGTCAAGCTGCCCTTTGTTAAAATGAGATTAATGAGCATCAAAAAAACAAGTGAACTAGGTTTCACAAAACTGCAAGCAGCAATGGAGAGTCAGATAGATTATTGGAATTGAACTCACTATTTCCTAAGAGGTTTGCAATTAAAATATGCTACTCATCAGTGTTGTGCATGCATAGAAGACTTTTAACAGTTGTAAAATGTTTAATGCTAACCTAGTGTTTTACCTGCCACCTGTTTGTAACAAATATAAAGAGAATTGGTGAGAAGAGGCTCTGGTAATTCTGCAAAGAACTGCTTGAGTATCGTAGCAAGATCATGTGGGCTGTATGGCTGATCAGTAAAGTCAACTAACTGTCCCTTATTCAGCAAATCTTTGAGATCCTCTTGTCTTCTCTTATTGCCAGATATTCTGAACAGACCTTCCACATCAGTGTCTGAAAAAATCAATGTATAAAGGTCAGTGTAGCCAAGAGGGGGGCAGCTGGGACATTTCCCTGAGGTTTGCCCCTCTAAGAGCATGTAGTTAAAAATCTAACTTTCTAAACATAACTGGTCTTTTTTGACATTCACTGTGCAGCGTCTTATACTAATCTGAAAATATGTTGAATTAAAGATAATGACCTTTAAATCATATAGAATACTCATTTGTTTTCATTCCTGGTGAAACTTGATTTGAACTGACATATTATAGCATATTCTTGTATATACAGTATAGTAGGGTACATTTATATTTACATGTTCATTTTTGAGATTTTGTTATGAGTTTGGATGTACCTTTTCTGGAATTTGGTATGAATATGGGTACACATTTTGTTACTTTGGTTGCACATCCCTACCCGCAACTAAGTCAAGTACCCACTGGGATCCCAAAGATTATGTGAAGCACAATGACAAATAGTTAGGCAGACTTATGGTCTTAGCTGTTTGATTATTTTGAATGATATTTCAAGAAACATTGGCTACAGCAGTGTAACCTTAGTCTTTGCCTCAAATAAAGTCTTGTAAAGTATAAGTGTTAATACAAAATTTACAATATTTAAACTTTGCTTTGCACCTGCTCAATCATCTTGGAAAAGCGTGTTCTTGAAATATAAAGGGTGTTGGATCAAGACATGTTCAATGGAAAACAAAATATCAACTACAACTTACAATTTTTCAAGTGTTCAATCATCTTTATGGCAACTTTAACTGCACCTTCGTTTAGTTTTCCTCCAAACACACAGTTTTCTGTAACACAGTGTAAATAGGGTAAATGAATTACATGTTTGATAAAAATAACAGAACACAAAGCAGTTCAGTGGAATGCATCCATGCCTCTCGTGGATTTTCATTTCAAGGGATCAAAATTTCAAATCTGGCCCAGGCAATTCTTGTGAGATGCCAGTAGTTTGGAGCCAGACTGCTTACTTTGTTGCAAGCAACTCTAGGAGTACAATGCCAGTTTCAAGTGGAAATTTTATGAAATACTGCAATTTCGACACTAAGACTGCAAGGAAAAAATACCCATCAAGTGCAACTTTGATTTTTTCGATATTTTTGGAGTGTAGTTTGCAAAGTAAGCAATCTGGGTTGGGTTGGGCGGGCATCTTGAATTTGCATGATCTCTGTTTTCCCAATAACAAAACTTGCAATTTTGTGACCTACCAAATTTCAGCTGGATATTAATGTTTCTTTGTTTTCTTTACAAAGCAATAAGCAAAACAGATTATCTCATAAAAACGCGATTGCTCCCTAACTTCGCGATTGCAACCTCAGGCAGTCATGTCATCTAATTTTTAGAATAATCAATTGTAGGAGAAAAAAGACCAAACTGCTGTGTGCACGTTCAAGGCCCTAATTTTGTCTATCTTCTTTCCTCTGGCTTTGTCAACCTTCACACACGTGCAAGCAAATTTCACTTTTAACACTGCACTCGATTCAATGCAGTGATCGTTGAAAAAATACTTGTCTGATTAACTTTTGCCTACATCTATTTGGAGTAATCGTGATCAGAGGGACTGAAGGAAGGGCGAATACTAGTCTAGCAATATTCAAAGCATCTTCCAAATCCAAACCTGTCGAGAAAATTTGATTGGCCTAAGCGTTGACTCGAGCGCCTAGTTTAATCTTCCAGTAAACAAATTAACTAAATCAGACAAAAAGAATCGCAAATGTACAACAAGCAAACATCGAAAACAGTATAATTACCTTTAGAGTTGCTTTTGAATAATTTTTTATGTGATTTCTTGTCTTTTCTTTCGTGATTATCCCCATCAAGGATGGCATCCTCGCAAGATTTCGAGCCAAATTCACTTCGAATATTGGTCAAAACATAAGATTCTCTGTCGATGTCTAACAGCTCGTCAAGCGAATTCAAATCAAGCAGCTGGGTTAAGAAACTAATGCAGATACTTGAAATTTGGTTCTGCATTGTGATATAGCATTAACTAGGCAAAAAACTAGAAGTTTTAAGATGACTTATTGTCCAGCTGCTGCAACAGACATTTTGAAAATCGTTGAAGATCGTTTTCGCAGACAAACCCTGCCGCCTGTTTTGAAAAGATTATCAACAGCCAATCAGAGAGCAGATTAGTGGTCACGCGTAATTTATGGAACGGCCTGTGGATAAACCAAGGCTTGGCACAGATTTCTCAAGAAATGTGAATTTCTTTGTTTTCAAGGTAGCTTTCAAAAATAAATACTGTTTCAAGAAAGTTAATCGTCATAAAAGACAACTGAAATTTTTAAGATCATTTAAGACGATAATACACAGCTTTTTGTAGTAAGGGAAGCGGTTATGCAGAAAAGCTTTGCATATTTTGAGCGACGCGTGCCAATTCTAAAGGGGTGTCCCCAGGGCCTCTTTAGGTTTAAAGAAGGAAATTGCCATAGAAAATAGCATAAATATCGCATCTTCAGATCTAATTAGATCTCAAAACATTCAATTCTATCTACTTTTTCCAATCTAACTTCCTAAAGGACTTCAAAGAGCTTCGGGCTTGCTGCGCAGTACAAGATACCCTCAAAAGCGAGCTCCAAATTTCGGTACCAATAAAGTGTTTTATTTGGCAAAAGAGATGACTGACGAATTCCTTCGTTTAAAAACTCTAGGCCTATAGTGCTTTTGAGGAAACTTCATGCTTTTACTACAAGAGGTCCCCAAGAGGTCTTTAAGAGGCCCATGATTAAAAAAGATGACTTACTACAGGGGATAGGCTAGTAGTAACCATAGAGTTATGAACATTACTAACAGGATCTAACTGAATGGAAGTAACTCAAATTAGGACAGAAAGAGAAAGATTTTAGAAAAGAACAAGGTAACTAGCTGTAACGTTACTGAACATCGAAATGTTTCATTGTGGTTTCGTAGAGATCAGAAACTACTAGAGATACTTTATGTCAGCAGTTGGTCAGCAATTTTTATAATTATTCACAAACAGGCATAAAGACAATTACACTGATTTCAAAATAGATATTTTCAAATTACTGAAGCCTTGTTGTGTGATCTAGTGCTATTACAATCAGATAAGAGATTTGCCTGAAGGAGGCCAGCTGGTGTGCTGTTTGGAGAATTGACTTGAGACAATCATTGTTCAATATAGTGAAATGGGATTTTTTATATTAAAAATTCTTATCTGTCGTTTTATCCTATTAATTGTCTGAATATTTCATTATCTTTGACTTTATGTCACGTGGTGTGGCCAAGAACCAATGATTGAATAAATCGCAATGTTATGAATTCTTCGATACTCCGATCACAGTGAAGTTTAGTGGAAAGAACATGTGCTATGTTCGGTTGCTACCACGTCGCTAAGGCCTCCGCGCGGAACTGACCAATGAGGAGCCGCTTTGATTTATCTACCGTTACGGGAAAAATGTCAGTGTCCGTTTTAAAAATATGTTCCCTGTATGGAGGTTGTTTGAGCCACGATTAAACAAAGAAATTACCTATGGGAAGAAAACATTTCTGTGTCCGGCTTCCGATTCGGAGGTGTCCTTTCTAAAGAGGTCTGTCTGTTGATATGGAGGCTCCACTAAAGTGGAAACCATTGCGTCTGCTCTAAGGTCCCGAATAACAGGGGGTCCTAACAAGCGGGGTTGGGTCCGAAAATTTTGTGAAATATAATAAGCAGGGGAGTCTGAATAAGCGGGGGGGGGTCCGAAAACCTCGAAAGTTGTACCTAAATGCCTATTTTGCCCTACAAAAAATCTAGGACCAGTGACCAGTGACCTGGACAACTGCCTTGTTGTCCAGAAGATCACTGGTTCGAATCCCAGTCAAGGCAATTATAACAATTGTGGTAGCCCTCTTATGATAAATATAATATAATATATAACCTATATACATCTATAGACATCTCTGTACATCTATATACATCTATATACATCTATATATATATAGAGTGCGGCATCCATCTAAAGGATATGTGTGAGACCAATGCAAACTGTATAGAGAGGGGTCTGCTGTATTGCAGAGTGTAACAAATCTGGAATTGAACGACAGATAAGGGCAACAAATTAACTAATACTCGTAGCCCCTACCATACCAGAGACCTTCCAAGTACCAAGGGCGTCTTAAATCGCGCAATCACGCAGAATTTTCATGCAACCACAGACCATTCATTTTCACATATACGCATTTTTCGCGAGCGTACCGGTCAGCATTTTTGACGATGTACCGGTGTACCAGTTTTCACGCAAACGTATGTTATGGCTTTGATTTTTTTAAGTGTACCATTTACAAGGTTGCGTTTGTACCGAACCGGGTCGAATTTTAGCCTGCAGTACCGGCGTACCGGGAAGCTGTCACCCTCCACTAACCAGGACAAATGATCTGCAGATGATCTACCTAAAAACAGGGCAGC
The DNA here is from genome assembly GCA_014526335.1 of Chrysaora quinquecirrha. NCBI lineage: Eukaryota > Metazoa > Cnidaria > Scyphozoa > Semaeostomeae > Pelagiidae > Chrysaora > Chrysaora quinquecirrha. The sequence continues at coordinate 812,501 of JACTAT010000014.1, forward strand.
ACGTGTATACCACCATTCTTCTAGGAGTTATCCCCTTCATGGTGAGAGGTCCAGTTTACTGCATTTCTGCACTTCTTCTGTTATGCCCACTGCAGTAAGCGTCTATTTAGATATCTTTGTGAGAACAATATTCATCACAAGAAAAATCCTTACCAGGAATCTGTGAAAATGACATGTTAAAAGAAACCGCAATATCATAGAAAAAAGTATCACAGCAAGGGACAGCTAGCTATAGCCTGCGTCCAGTCCAGCAGCCTCTTCTTTCGAAAAAAGAGTCTGAGACTACGCCTGCGCGATCCATTCCTGTCCAGCACAAAACGGATTTTAAGCGTCATGTAATTTTTGAGCGGCTGGATATTCTCCATTCTTGCAATCCTCGAATTCGACCAGACTAGAAAATTAAATTCCGGTCTTTGGAAATCAATAAAACTCTTATCAAATCTGGAGGCCAATAATAACATTTGAAGAATTTTGCCTAAGGATACTATGTATGATCGTTCTGAAAAAAATTCTGAACCGCTGAGACAATGATTCCCCCCTGTCTCTCTCTAAGATTTGCAGAACAAACCAGTTTTAGCCATTGGTGTGATTTCTATTTTCTGGTTTTAAACCCTTTCTCTACTTAGTTCTTACTTAATCCTTATTTAGCGCAAGATAGTCCCCCGGAGGGCAGGGGAGGGTACACCCGAATGTAGGCTAACAGGTATGAGGTATGTGCCCAGTTTTTCTTCGAAAATTCCTTCCTAAAAGTGGGTATAGAATCAAACTTTCTTAACATTTAGTACACAAATTCATACAAAAATCATAAAACTGGGTGGCTGAATGCGTAAAACAATACCTTAAAAAGGTGGGTTGGTTTGTAAAAACTCGGGGGCACAACCCTGTACATTTCAGGGTGAAGTACCCCCTTGAGGTAGTCCTTACTTTGCCTTCTTTATCCCTTGCATATACTTTAGTTTGTCTAGTATTTGCATTATTTACGAGAGTCAAGTCCACATTACAACACGACTTGGTCAAGTCCAAACTCCAAGTCCGCTTTTTCTGCGGACCTTTTGAGGATCGCATTGATTCTAAAGGAAAGCTAAATCCGTTGACCAATCATTGCAGTAGATAGTACCCTGGGTGAGTAGATAGATGAAGTCACTTGAACTGCTGCAATGATCTCTACATGGAAATGAGATTCGTTGCTACAGGTAACGTTCAGAAGACCCTTTATTTGTATTTCCTTTACTTGTTTTCCTTTCCTTTACTTTTGTACTTGAATTATTAGCGATAGCAAGTTCATGAGTCTATTTTGACTTTATGTTTTGGTGCAAATTTTGGTGAAAAGCAAAAAATGTATTTTTCCATTATAAGTCATATAGTGGATAAGAGAGCATGGGCATGCAGTAAGTCCAAAGTCCTCTCATGAAAATCACTGTCTAGAGACCAGACTCCCTTTGAATTAAGGGCGTTTCCCAGGATTCAGATTTCTAAAGCTTTGTGGGAAAGGACGCTGTTGATGAGATCTTCTATCCAGAATTACAGAGCTTGGCAGACGAAAGATTATAACTACTTTTACCAAGGTTTTAGTTGTCTAGATTATGCAAAAGAAATCAAAAAAGGGGACGGAAATCGTAAAAATGATGCTGAACCTATAGCAACAATTTACCGTGTGTTTTGTCGTCTGCATTTCGAATAAACACGGTAACGCTTGCATGAACACGATTGAATGCAGTGAAATGTTTGATTTGGGCATAAAAATTCCACAAAATAACACAGTACAATTGTGGCTTGAATTGTTCAGTTGAAATTTGAGCACGTTGCTTTGCAAATATGGTCAAGCGATTATGAGTAAGGGGGTGACGATGCGCCAATTCCACTGTGATAACGTCACTTTGGTTCGGTAAAATGATACCCATAAAACACCCGAACATTCTAGAAATCTCCATTCTTTGCCAGATTTAGTCTTGGTGAAATTTCACGGCGGAAATTCAGTTCAGAATCTATTCTGCTCGCTTGGCTACTCAACTGCGTGGACTCTTGAGAACCCAAGCCTTGAAGAAGTGATAAACCACTTGAAACACGCGTCCATAAAAGCATACACCCGGAATATCAAAGTCAAGAATACAAACAAGGAGTCCTTTTATCAAAGAATACCTCTACAGTCAAATCCTCTCAAACGTTAATCGTTCGTTGGTTTATAGCGAGTGTAAAACCTACTGATTTTCATACAAAATGGCTTCAAGACCTTCAGGATACGGATTGACTGCCGAGACAAAGCGAAAAATCGATAGTAAATTCGATGTTGACTTGGCTATCGAAGCACTGGACTGGATAGCGGCCGTCCTGGGCGATCCATCGATGTTTAACGACAGAACGGATAATGTGAAAGCTTATGTTCAAGAGAAGCTCAAAGATGGTCAAATTTTATGCAAGCTTATCAATGAAATCCAGCCTGGAAGCGTCAGGAAAATCAACGGAGGAAAACTACCGTTTTTGAAGATGGAAAATATTGGAAACTTTTTGCAAGGATGCTATGATTATGGTGTTAAAAAGGAAGATTTGTTTCAAACTGCAGATTTATACGAGGGACAAAATTTGGTTCAAGTTGTCTTAGGGGTATCAGCTTTGGCAAGGAAGGCCAATTCCAAAGGCTTTAATGGACCAGTCTTTGGACCAAAGGAGGCCAGTGCTGCACCACGAAGCTTCACGGATGAGCAATTACAAGCAGGAAAGGGTGTCATCGGGCTACAAATGGGATCGAATAAGGGTGCAAGCCAGGCAGGTCAGAATTTTGGAAAAACAAGGCAAATTCTTGATTAGAATAAGAGGACATGAAATATAGATACTGAGAAAATTTAAGTAAAATGACAAGTTAAACTATGCAATAACTATCTAACTTTATTTGAAATAAGGAAGTAGAAAACTATTGTTACAAAGTTGGCGTTTTAGGAAGAACCTTTTCCGAAAATTGATTTCAAGTTATACTTTGATAGATTTAATATTTAGAATCTTTCCCCTCTTTGATAGTAATCTAATGCACATTCTAAATCTTAAATTTCTTGAAACCATTCTGTTGTAGCTTATTTTCCAGAAATTTTTGGGCATTTTGTGTTATAAATGATTTAAAATAGTACTATAAAACTAAGAATTTGTTTGACTTTTTCTTAGTACGAATCTTGTTACCGTTATACATGTGCCGAAAAATTAAAGATGGCGAACAAAACCTGATTGTCTAGATTTCGGCCAATCACAGTATTTCAGATATTATGTAAGGTTATCTTCGGGGATCTTCTCTATTATATAAACTGTTCAGAAAATGTCTCAGGTTTCTAAGACTTGATAAACATGGATTGGTCCATAGAAATGTAATGGAATGGATAAGTCATTTCCAGCCTGGGTTTGAAGGCTTAAATTTCAGGAAGTCTTTGTGGCAAAAAAGGGGTGTGAACCGGTGAATTTCAAACCGATGGGAATTTCACCTATTTTATTGTCCTTACTTAACGTAAAGGAAATCTTTTACTGAGTGGAATTTCATGGTTTCCCAGTTGTTTAAGATTGTTGATAGAAATTTATTATCAAAATAACTACTGTAACTAAAGCAATGTCCCGAACCTAAACCTTTGATACTACCGCCAGCTACAGCTTCAGTCGTTCATATCATGATGGGATTGGTCCTATGTCCTGGCACAGGATAGCTTAAAATGGGGAATAATTCAAACTTTAAGTAAAATCTGTAAAGGGATAGGGAGGCCTTCGATTTTGTAACGCTTTGCTTTTAATGTTTATGTTATGTTTTTCCATGGCTGAGCGTTACTTTGGGGGGGGGGCTAAATAAGCATACAAGCTTTTTAATAAACAACCGCTCAATAAGCAACTAGGGCTGAACTGACCTTAACATTAAGCAACTGCAACTCTTAGGGGCTCAATTGAATTGCTGTAAGCAGCTAAGAAGTCAAACAACCATGCTTATTCTCTTTCTTGTGTTAGGAAATCCTTCTTCGTTCTTATGTTTTGCATGTTGAAGTTCGTTAGCTAACGTTTTTCTACTTACTGTCTTCCAAAAGTCATGTTCTAGGCCTAACAGATGACGATTTTGACCCACGAAGTCAGAGGTGGTTAGTAGGTACATACCGAAAATGTTAAGCAACGTTTAAGCAACTTTGAGGGCTGAAAGAGAAAAGGTAGCGCTTATTTTCGAAAACTGACAAAAGACAATCCACTTATCTAAAACGTTAATGTAAATATTACAGTTAGCTGAGCACTGCTTTACTGGGGGATTTTCATTCAGGTAATCACAACTTGCAACTGCACGATTTTTTATAAGAACACTGAAATTGAAGAAAGCCATGCAATGTTCTTAATTTTTCCGATTTGAAGGCTCAAAATGTTCTTAACATGTTCTTAATTTTCTTGCTTATTAAAAAGCTGTTGTTTTCAAATTGGGTGATTATAGCTACGAAAAGGGACGCACATGTAAAAATGTCACATATAGTCGCAATGATTGATATAATTCATCTGTTTTCTGGAGTTGAGAACAGGACAGCGCACTTAAGAAAGTAAATTTTCATTTGTTTCTGGCTTCACAAAGCCTTGTAATGTTCTTAGCATGTTCTTAACTTTTCAGCCTCTGAAGCCTTATGTTCTTATAAAAAAACGTGTATATCTATATGCTTACAAGAACGAGTTTCCCTGAGGCCCCTGAGGATAACACACCCTTTTAACCAAACGCAATCCTTCGGATTAGCTCTCATTCTAAATCAATGTTTAAACCAGACAGCAGGAAGCAAAAATTTATCTCAAGGAAATAGCTAGAAGTCTTTCCAGGACTCATTTTTATCTGAAATTCCTCAAGGCAACTCTGTACAAGTCCAGGACGCCATAATATATCCCTTCTTGTTGCTTCAATATTGAGACAGAAAAAATGCGCGTATTTATCGCCCATTTGGCTGAAAATTAAAGTATGTGAATTGGGCAAGGGCAAATTTCGTCAATAGAACGAAAATTATTAAAACAAAATATTTCAATCATGCTGTTTAGGCTAGTAGAAGGAACTGATTCATGTAGTAGTTTGCACCACTTTTTCGTCCCAGTCATATAGATCAATGAATACAAAACAGAACATTAGAGGCTGCTCGAAAACTGAAGGGTGTGCAAAGATATGTTTCTAAGAGAGAGATGGGATATGACAAAATATATGGAAGACTGGTCTCAATGCACTTGAGGGGGCTTTGGGGGGTATCAAAACCCGCAACCCGTGAAATCCCAAAGCCCCCCTCGCATTTGGCTCACGAAAAATAATCCAGAGGCTTCAATGTAGCTCGGATCACTCTCCACAAGCCTATGGGCAACTCAATTTATCAATTCTTTCTAGAATACAAGTCTGACTCTACTAGCAAACGATGCAGGTCGACGTCAGCTGTATCAGGTCCCAAATTTTGGTACAAGGTTCTACGGTACTATATTATGGCCTCATGTGCCAGGGTTCCTTTTTATGCTCCCGACCACATAGTCCCAGCTTCCATAGTCCAAGGTCCAATGGTCCTACCAAATTGATCCAGGATCATGGCCCCATCATACGGTCTCTACGCCCATTGTCCAACCTAATAGTCCAAGGTCCTTGGTCCCATAATGCCACCTTATCATCCATAGGTCCCACCCATTGAGCTATAAATAAAAAGACTTTTTATTTATAGTTCAATGGTCCCATCTTATTGTGCCAGGTCCTATGGTCCAACCTAATGGTACCGGGCCTCTGGTCAAACCCTGTGGTTCTAAGTGGCACTTTCTGGTAAGCCTATAAACATGCAAAATATCGGTGAAAAGTGCGATTAATTCCTTCACATTAAAATTTGTGACGAAACATGAATTACGAATACCTTGACCACAGGACCCATAAATTACCTCGTCATTATCAACAACATAAGTAGGTATTTAATATAACCGTGACTTTTGTCGGTCTTGAAACGCAGTCAAATTAATGCTCGACGTACTACAGTTTCATGCATACAGGTCTTCAGATTGCCATATTGATCTACGCTAATTTTTGTAACGTGTTCGGAACACTGACTATTCTGATCTTGTTCGGCAATACAGTCGATTGTAGATTATTGTTATGATCACGTACCCACTACAGTGTGCAAGAGATACCACCAAATCAAACATAATAACCCACCACATCAAGCGTAATAACCGATCATGGTAGTGCGTATCCACCACAGTACGCACAAATACCAGCATAGTAGTGCATCCACCACAGTATTAAAAATACCACTACTGTACATGAAGCTTAATAACCCACCATATCAAGCATAATAACCCATCACAGATAGTGCGTTTCCACCACAGTACGCAATTAATACCACCACATCAAGCATAATAACCCACCACAGTAGGGCGTATCCATGACAGCAGTGTGTATAGGTTTTCTAGCGCGAGAAGTACAGTCTTGATTAATATGATTCACATTCATAATACGGTCGAAGAGGATTCTGTGACTCGCTTCATCTGAAAAAGCCATATTCAATTTGCTAAAGTGGATAAACCTACTTTCAATATTTGATCCATTTTCATTCTTAATGATTTTAAATATTTTAGCAAAGAGGACATAGTTTATAATTTAAATGAAATTATACATAAGGTCTTTAATGTATCTTTTTGTAGTTGGTTTGATTTAGAAGACACCAATAGGATTATTGAGACACCCGAATTCCTATTCTTTGTACACTAAAAATTTATTACCTATTGTTAACGTCAGAAGAGAACTGAGTTAGTGTTCAATCCACATGAGCCGTCTTGTTTCGCCATAATTGACTCCCATCTAAATATCACGTATACGTTTTCCCTCTTGCTTAAATGAGCTGATTTTTTGACGAATTCAATATGGTTGCGTCAATAACTGTAAGGGGAAGGGTACCTCACCCTGAAATTTATAGGGATGTGCTCCCGAGTTTTTACAAACCAACCCATTTCTTGAAAGTATTGGTAAAATTGTGTATTAAATTGCGGCAGCGATTTGAGAAGTAGATTAACTATCGATATCTCGAACAAGGCTGCGACTCTGCCGTTGTTTCGGCTCAAAACCTGCCCACACCAAGCCCATGATATAAAAAGTTATGCTGGATTAGACAACAACCTCAACGCCTCAACACGTTTAATGCTCTTTTACAGTCACAGTCTCTACCGTAAGTTACACGCTTTTTTATAAGGAACCTACCTCAAGGCCTAGTTCTTAAAGTTCCTTATTTTTGAACTTCTTTTAAGGCAATTGTAGTTCAAAAAGTTCCTTGATAGTTCCTTAATTTTAACTGCACATACAGTGGTCTTAACAATAAAAGAGAGACACTTGCATGTGAGCAAAGCTCGAGACTACTCAAGGAAACATTTGATACATGCTTAACGTACAATTAATGTGGTTTTCGACTGCAAATGAATGGAACCAGCTTTCTAATTCTTGATTATTTGCAGCGATAAAAGCATTCAACAACAAAAAAGTTTTTTAGCTATTTTCTCTCTAGTAGTATAAGTTCTTTAAATTTTCAGGCCTTCTGCATGTAGGTTCCTTTTAAAGTGGTTCCTTATAAAAGAAAAGCGTGTATGGTTAGAGGCCATCACTACACCAATCACGTAGACTGTCAAACTATTTAACCCGAAAATTTATGGACAATGGAACTTTTTGTCACTAAACTGTGACCAAGATTTTGACCATACTTGTTTTCACCCTGCCATAGATTCAAACCCCAAACGGTAAACTTTTATACATATGCTTTGTACCCATGCGGCCCTTAATTCCTTTTCTCGACTATGATTAAGTTACAATTCTGAAGGTAAGTGTCACACACACAACACACATATCGTAAAACTAGAATGTGGTGTTAGAACTTCAAAATGCTCCACAATCTTGCTAATCTTTGCAAAAAAAATGCTGGAGTTTTTCAAACCTTTACATGTTATTATCACATAAGCAACCCAATCACCCCAAAAATCAGTGTTGAGAGAGGCAAGCGACAGGAATCCAAAGTTAAATACCCAACTATCACCCCGTACAACGTGATGTGCAGTAACGTGGAGGATGTGCAGTATAGTGGCCAGTGCCACTACAGCGAGGAGGGATATCATAAGTATAGTGGAGAGTGCCAATACAACCACGATACTTCGCATCCTCCACTGTACTTAAGATATCCCTCCACGACACAAATGATAACTCTCCACTGTACTGATAACCTTTCACAATACTTCGCATCCTCCACTGTGCTGAAGATATCCGTTACGTTGCATCGGCACCCTCCACTATACCGATGATAACTGTCCAAGTAGTATTGGCACCCTCCACTGTACTGCATATCCTCCACGTTAATGCACGTCACTTTGTCCGGGATGACTATCGCTAGAATCACAGAAACAATATAAGTGGAATTTGTTTCATCAACACAGCACAGCCGACAAGTTTTGGCAAAACTTCAGATGTGTGTGCAACATCATCAACAAAGTCAGGAAAAAGACGCGCGACAAAGATATCTAGTTTGGTCAGGCCTAAAAACAGATGGTAGCTACCACCGTAGTGTCTTGGATTAAACTTTGCGCTTTGAACTGCAATCACCGTGCGGGATAAATCATTATTTCACGTAAGCTGTCGAAATCTGTCGAAATCAAAAACGAAAGGCCGGTTCTGTGTAGACAGAGCTAAAGAGTTCTTTTTCTCAGGCGGACTGTAGTTTAATTGGTCATTCCGCTCATCGCGAGCTGATTGGTGTTCAACACAAATACCAACCCATTCCGCGCATTTCGATTCGCATCTGGGTATGAAATCCGTCTTTTTCAGTAAATTTATCGGTCTGTTTCTGAGATTTATACTCTGAGGAGTAGATTTATTACCTGAATCCCCCGAATCCCAGTTATCGCTCATGAGACAGAGGCCAACACTAAAACGAGATCGCCGAAGCTGTAGTTGTAGCGAGGTGTCGGGGAGGTGGGGGAGCGGAAACTAACCAATCAAACAGTAAGTCTATCTGAGGAGTATAGGCGAAAAAAGCTTTTAAGTATGCCCAGAGATGTTTTCGCTAAATCTCGCAATTTTGAAAATTTTGTCTGTAGTGAAGTAAGCCAAAGAAGAACAAGGTTTATTAACAAACAAAATATTCAACCCTTTACTATTAAATTATTTAAAATAATAAAATTTCAAATTCAATATTCTAAACAGCTCTTTGACTGAGCCAACAAAACAAGCTTTATATCAGTAAAAACACAACAAAACGTAACAAAATAGGAGAAATCTAACGAAAGCACAACCATTGTTCATGTGCACTCCAACTCTATAACCTATACAAAGATCCTATAAGCGTATAAGTTGCGTATTAGCAATATTTGGTCTTAAGGTGGTGGGAGCGGTACCACTTTTCTCTGACGCAACCATGCCAGGAATCATTACCGATCAAATTGATAATCTGCTTATGTAGTATATGCCTATATTTTATCGTAGTAATAACGAAATTTAAACTAATGGACGCCCAAACTAATTTTCATCACAATCATGACATCTATCTTGAGCATCCAACAGTTTAACTGAGTAGCGAAAACCACGACACGTTTTATTAAGTACAGCATAGGCTATAAAGATAAGTAATAAGTATATGTGAAGGCAAAACAAAATCACTTAACTAATTAACTTACAAATGAACTTACTAATGTAAAACGCACTAATTTGCCTAGGTACGTAAGGGAGTATTTTGTCATCACAGCAAGATACCCTGAAGCTGGTTGAAATTATCATCCAAAACTCGGACATATGACGCATGCAAGCATTAATATCTTAGGTTGCGGTGACAACATTAGAAGTACTTATTGGAGAAAACGCAGGAAGTTGATAAGGTCATGAACGGTATCGAGCCTGGGACAATTGCCTTTGTTTAAGCTCTAACCATTGAGCTATCGAGCCAAGTGGCTACAGGCTCTCCGCGTGTCCCACTCGGACCAATCGCTGACAGTCAATTTTTTAGTGAGTGGCATGATCAGGACGTTACTAGTAGCTCAGTTCGTGGAGCACTGGAGAACAAAGCCTTCGGTCATGTTCACACGTTTTCTTCTGTTAAATATGACAAAGTGCCGAACGAAAAATCAATTAAACCAGACACAAAGTTCCTAGCCTATCCTAAGTATTTGTATACCAGATTGTCTCCTAGGCACAAGACAGTGTCCAAGAAAAACAAACTAACACATCAAGATTAACAGGAAATGAAGCTTCTATACCCGGAGGGGGGGGGGGCTACTTCCATTGTTCGTTATACTAGACGTGCCGCCCAAATGGGTAACTTTTTCAGCGCCAATTTCCCTACATATGGGTTGGTTTTTCGAAAAGAATCTCTACACATGGGTAGTAAAATATATATAAGATTTTAGACATGCATTGCTTTGAAAAGCCCGATAAAAAGTGCGTTTTAGTTTTCAGCGCAAATGACTTTTCGATGCATTTAGAGTTGCCTAAGGCGTTAAATTGGGTTCAAACATTTGAGATATTGGTACAAATGGGTAAAAAATTTCGTTGTTTTTTCTATACATGGGTGCCACGAGAAACAGAATTTATCGGTAGACATGGGTGGGTTTGGAAAAACTGGGCGGCACGTCTAGTCATTTGAACAATGAAGTATCCCCCCGGGCTTCTATACTGTAAATGCTAACGACTAAAACATAAACTTGCGAACCCTGCAAATAATATAGTTGATAAAAAATATAGGGTTTTGATGGGGATAACCATTAAAAAAGTCATTGTAGCATACGAGCAATGCTACAGACATTGTGAACTATAAGGGGTAAACTCAACAACTAATTGAAGATCTTAAAAAACTACTCGAGTGTTTAAGTGTTATAAAATTAGGTCCAGACAGCGATGGACACCCGAATCCCTTTGATAAATTGATAAATTTATCTTATTAGGGTAGCCAACGTGACTCTATTGATCTGATTATGTTAAAGCAACCAAAAACGAAACTTCTAAAGAACAAATATAAAACAAAAAAGTCTTTAACCAAATAGCTGAACAGCTGCTTATTCATAACCTGCATATGATATCAAATAAGGTTTCGAATTAATGAAATCTGGTTGAAGATTAAGTCATAACATGAGCCAAATTACAATTAGCCAAAGCAAAGATAATCTTGGAAGATCTTGGCGGTAAACAGGATAATACGTTCAACTATATAACATTTGCATATCAGAACGAACTAGCCATTATGATAGAAACTTTTATTAACGTACAGCAGACCTACCTTAAGAAACCTACATTTTACCTCAGCTTGTTATTAACTGAGATTTATCTGCTCCTTCCCTAATATAAAAAATCAGGGTATAAGCTTCTTATGTATTGGTTAAGGTGGGATTTTACTGAAGTAAGCTATAATGTAGTTGACTAGATTGTATTCAATATATTCGACAGGTTACAATAATCAATAAGGTCACACCTAATTGATAACGAGTACATCAATAAACGATTCAGATATCTAATCTAGTGGCATTATGCATATATACAATCTTGCGCATTTACAATATCTACAGCCAATCTAAATGTGCGTATTCTTTCTTTGATTTTGCGTCAGTGTTTGGGTTATATTCAGATGCACCAGTATTCAGTCCTAGTGACTGATCAACGTACTGTACTTGAGCTTGATTCTGAGTCAAACTAAAGTTATTCTGAACTGTGTATTGCATGTTTGTAGCATAATATCCAGCGACAGATGCATTTTGATTTAACTGTGTCATGTAATATTGTGGATATTGATACTGAACGGTATTTTGCGCTACAACGGCAACTTGCGGTCTCTGAAGTCCGGTCGCAACGAACATCGAAGACGGTGAAGCTTGATACACTTGCGGATTCTGGAATCCTTGTTGATATTGTGCAGTTTGGTCAGCGTAACCAGTAAACGAGAAATTCGCAGGCGGAGTCATCTGAGTTTGTTGCAGCGGATCGGCGGTATAATTGCCATTAGGAAACTGTAATGACCGCGGTCTGACTTTCGGTGTGCGGTTAGCGCCGAGAACAACAGGTGCTATTTTCTGCGGCTCCGTTACAGCCGGTTCAACCTGTGGTGTACCGTTCATTGAAGTTGGTAAACTGTTGTTGTTCATCCAAACCGTTGTTGCTGTTGACGCAGTTGTTTGGATCGATACAGTCGTTTGAACGTTTTCTTTAGACTTTTTAGGAGTAGAAACTTTCTTTCCTTTTTCAGTTTTCTTTGGGGATGATTTCTTGTCGGCTTTATTTTTCTTCATTTTCTTCTTCTTCTTCTTTCCTTCGGGTGTTTTTAATTTCTTCTTCTTTCCTAATACTTTTACTTTCTTCCCGATAGATGTTTCCAATTTCTTCTCTTCAGATACTTCTAATTTCTTCCCGTCAGATATTTCTATATTCTTCCCGTCAGACATTTCTAACTTCGCCCCGACAGATATTCCTACAACTTTCCCATCAGATATTTCTGACTTATTCTCATCCGATATCTCCAACTTCTTCCCTTCCGATATTTCTGCTTTCTTAAATTTGGACTTTCCTTTGCCTTTTTTAACTTTCATTTTCGGTTTCTTCGCAGCAGGACCTTCATCCGTAGCATCCTTAGCTTTCTTTTTTCGACGTTTCTTTGCTTTATTTTTCTTGCCCAACTCACAACCAACATTAGCCTTGACTTGACCAGGCCCTCCCATAGGAGCCCCAATGGGCTGATTACTAGCAACAAAAGCACTCTTAGTCAAAGAACTAGTGGGTTGTCCTCCTATGTTGGCAGATTTAGGACTAGAAAAGGTTGCTGGTTTAACTAATGATGGAGGATTAACTTTTGTATTTATAGGCACAGGTTTAGGCTTATAAAATGGCGACTTCATATCTAGGGAAGGTGGGTTCGGGACGCAAGGTAGCTTGCGCTGCATTGAAATCAAGGCCGTCGATGTCCCAAAGAACCCTGTTGTCTTAGGGGGAGACGATGATGTAGTCATTGCTGGTGTTGTAGTTTTTTGAACAGATTCGGACGATACTACAGGAGACTTCGCCGACAGAACACTTTTCATTATTGCAGAGGCAGTCGACGACATCGGCTTCGGTTGTTCTGGGGTAGAGTTTTGCGATAAGGAAGCAACTGAGGCTTCAGTTGATTTCAAAACTGTCTGACCCATAACTTCCTTTTCATTGCGTGAACTACATTCTGCAGTACTGACATGTAAACTTGCAGGCAATGCTTCTGGTTTTGATATTCTCACTGATTCTGACGAACTACTGACTGGCAAACTCTCGCTCTGAGCCGCCGGAATTCCTCGGCCGTCTGTATTGTTGGTTGTCGTTAATTTATCAGTGGTCGGCGTTCTAACGTTAGTAGAGGTTTTAACATCACTTAAATTTGCCTTTTCATTTGAGCTTTCTTGCCGATTTTGAGCATCCTGAGAAGCACATCATTTTTTATCAATTCATTAGACCTCGATGATTCCTCGTCGTGACGGATACTTTGATCACCTTCTCTCAAGTCCGGTCGATTTTCCAAATCTTTTGATGCTACATTCTTAGTTGCCTTATCATCCATTAGCAGTCCTTCATCATCGTCAATAAGAGCTTCTATAGATTCATCGTAAGGCTCCATGTCGTCATCTGACTGATCTAGAGTTGCTTCAATATCTTCTACATCATAATAAATAATTTTTGGTGCAGCCTTTTTCGGTGTTTTAGGAGCAATAGCTTTCGAATCTGAAGACAAAGATATACTGGTCTTTGAATCTGAAACTGCAGATGAAGTGGTCTTTATATCGGAAGATGCAATAGTCGTCGAATCTGAAGTCGTGTTTATATTGGCCTTTGAATCTGAAACTGCAGATACAGTGGTATTTTTACATCTGAAGATACATTAGTCTTTGAATCTGAAGTCGTGGTTATATTGGTCTTTGAATCTGAAACTGCAGATACAGTGGTCTTTGCACCTGAAGGTACAGTAGTCTTCGAATCTGAAGTCGTGGATATATTGGTCTCTGAATCTGAAACTGCAGATACAGTGATCTTTACATCTGAAGGCACATAAGCCTTCGAATCTGAAGTGGTAGATATATCGATCTTTAAATCTGAAACTGTAGAGATAGTGGTCTTTGAATCCAGATCCGTAGATACAGTGGTCTTTACATCTGAAGATACAACGACGTTGGAATCAGAAGATACAGACTTAATGGTCTTTGAAATAACATTTTCCGAAGCTGAAGATTCAGCTGGTCTTCCACCATTTGATTTATTAACTTCTAGCTCTTTGTCTCCTGTCTTAGCAACATCGTCACTAACAACTTCTGTAGATTCAATGAGTTTACTCTCCAAATTAGGTTGAGACTGATGGTCAAAATTTGTTGATGAGACTGATGGTTCTGCAGCAGAAATAACATTTCCACTGGACGTTGACTTATCTTCAATACTTTCACGTTTATCATTATCAACAACTGCGACAGATACTCCTTCCTTAGTATCATTAATATCATAGACTTTCTCAGTTATATCACTTGAATCTTTGGTTTCTTGACTACTCGTTAATGCACCCTCATCTGCTGTTTTGGAGCCAGCTGATTTCATAATAGCCTGAAGAATTGTCAGTGATGTTGATGACGGAACAACAGACTTACTTTCTTCAACCTGAGCCTCTGATACACCCTCCATACGTTGTAGCGTATCTGTGGAATCACCAGTGATTTCTTTGGTGTCCTGTATAACATCAATGGTGTTAACTTTTTCATCGTTGTTTGCTGCCATTGCTGAGTCTTGTACTGCATCATGTACTTCTTTAGGCATCTTCTCTTCAGCAGCAACTCCTTCATCATTGTTTGCAACCGTTTTAGGACCTTCCATCGTAATATGCACTTCAGCTTCCATTTTCTCATCGTTAGGAACGACTTCTTTAACTCCTTCGTTGTTTACAGCCATTTTCGATGCTTCTGTTATGTCTCCCATCATCATTTTCTCATCAGTAGGAGCAGTTTCTTCAACACAATACGAGGAATCCATGATTGCCCATGTTTGGTCATTACTGAGATCAATTGACTCTTCCTGGATTTCCATCTTCTCTTCATTTGTTTCATTAATATTCGGAATGTTTTCCTTTTCATCGAGATCAACAGAACTTTCAGGAAAGCTTTTGACGTCACTGACTGGCTGAGGCAATGCAGGCTTCTCATCTGCTATTACTGCAGTCACTGCATTTACTTCTGATATCGAGTCAACTTCTACAAATTCGCCAGCAACTTTAGGCTTTTCTTCTAGTTCAACTTTATTAACAGATGTTTCAACTTTCTTTTCATTGTTTACAGCCATATCACCCAAGTTCTTAGCAGTGTCTTCTACTGGTTTCTGCTCAGTGTTATTCTGCGGTGTGGGTTTATCAACCATATCAACCTCAACTTTCTTATCCTGCACTTTAGTGTCAACAGTTGGTGACCGTGCAATGCTTTCTTGATCTGACATCCTCCTTCCAGAATCATATCTCTGTCGTTTGGGTGCATTTTGTTGCCACGATGGTGATTCTTCCTCTCGAGACTTCCTCTTCCGATTATCCCGGAATAAGATGGGATCAGTACTTCCAAAGCGATATCCAGGACCACTTGGTGGTCTCATCAAAGGAGGTGGCTCTATTGCTTGTCTACCAACAGGTGGAGTCATATACCTGGGCATTCTCTCTCTTCAGATTCAAAAAAACTGTAATTACCACCCATACTTCTTTCATGCATGGAATCAAAACCATCATTCATTCTTCCTGCCATCGTCCCGCATTGAAATCAGGGTATGAAAAGCTGTGTGACAAACGTTGTTCATGTTGAAATGGCGAAATAAAACCAGAAGGGCTGGTTATAAAATGGTTGTCATTTGTCATTACACGTGGTACGCCTTTACCCATGGCTCTAGAAATCGTTTCAAGAATCATATTGGTCATCCTTCTGTGTGCCTTTTCATTCCAGTGTACTCCATCACTCGCACGATGCCTTGTAAAATGATGAAAAACAGCATCAAGTTCTACAAGTAACATATTTTCTTCACGCATTACATGCTTTGCAATCCTGTTGCATCTACTAACTTCGAATATCTTCACTTCATCCGTTCCAGGTTTTCTCAAAAAGCCACCTTTGCTCTTCAAGTCGACAGGTGGAGTTGTTGTCCACAGAAATAAAGATGCTGGATGTGTCTTCTTTACAAATTTGATAAGCTTAAATAAGTTTGATTCGTACGCTTGTATTTCTTTAGTACCATATCTATGTACGTCCCACAGGCATGAATTCATTATAATAATATCAGGAGTCTTCAGTTTTGTTAAAATCATCTCAATATACTCTCCAAAGCATGCAGTTATGAAGAAATATAAAACTTTTGTTTGACTATCATGCAAATACTTGCGAACCTCTCTGTATTTTATGGAATTCATCATTATCCCTTTGCAACCACCTTCTAACAACTCATCACCCATAAAACATTCTTCACCCTAAAATAAACAGTTTATTCATTTTACTGCATGCCTTGCACCCGAAATTTTGCACAAACAACTGGGATGTTAGATCCACTACACGAGTTAGACTCACTACACGAGTTAGACTCACTACACGATTAGACTCACGACACGAGTCTCTTGTTTCCACTCTCCTACTTTTGTTTTGTCACTCCAACGAGTTCAACACTGAGTGATTATAGAAAACAACAACAACAACATTGAGCAAAGTAGTGAGACTTATGTTGTGAGTCTACTTAACTGTTGCATCAAGAAATTTGTTTGTTTACATAAAAGCTACTATAATTTGAGTAGATGGGAACTTATGTGTTGCGCTAAATGGCTGCAAGTACACAAAAAAATCTTTCCTCTGACACTGTCCCTTTTTTCTAACCAATCTAATACATTATTTCAAGCTTGTGCCTGGCACCCTTACTCATTTATCATACTTAAGGGGGCAAGGGGGTATTCATTTGAAATTGGCCTTTTCAACAGTGGGCGTTTATTTGATATCTAATTCAAATTTAATAATAATTACACACACATATCATTTGTATGGTAAATAGCAACAAAGGGAAAGTGATTAAGTGAAAACGATCACCATAAAATTATTTTTTTGGGGGAGCTGAATTTTTCATAAAAACAAGAAGATTCTGTGTTGTCTTTGTATGTACAATCCCCTTGATCCAGCATTATTTAGAGATGCTATTGATAAACATTTCCAATATCAAGGCATTTATTTCCAAGCAAGGGGACATTCTAAAGTAGTGTCAACCTATGTGGTTTCCATCAATTTTTGGGAACAAGTTATTGTATTAATTGCTGGTGGATACCTAAAGAACAAGCTTCAAATAAACTTTTGATTTTTCAAGAATGGAATGTGTTTTATTGATTCTGATAAAATCAATGATGGGTGAATTAAATTTTCCTCTGGTTCAAGCTCCTTCATTTTATGAATTATCTCATCCTCATTGCTTTGCAATGACATGTTATGTGAATGTGAAAAGTGGCAAGAAATCAGATCTGGATCTTTACATTGAAAGGCCTCTTTTTTAATATACTAACTAGTAGGGGAAATTTGCCAACCTAGTCCCCTCTTCTGCTATTGTTTTGGACAACAGCCATTTGTCCTTTTCTTAAAAAAAAAACAATAGAATGCCAGTAAAGGTCACTGTTACGTTGTGGTCATGGTCACAGTTACTGAGTGCAAAACACAAAATGGTTTGAAAAGGCAAGATGAATACAGAGATTGCATGAATGATAAGATGAATACAGGAAAATGATGAATTTGAATGAATTACCAACTAACTAGAGTAGCACACCTTTTTTGCCTTTTCCAAAGTGAATGATTTAGAATTTAGGAGGGGTTTAGCAAAACAAGAATTTGCCCTTTCTCTTCATCTTACTCCCAAAAGAAAGATGAACAGGTATCCTTTGCCCCTATTCCAGAGCGTGCAAGATTTGGACAGTTAAAAAAGGAGAGGCTAAAGCTCCCCAAATTTTTCCACACAACAAGAGAGTATTGTTTAACTTTGTGATGTAATTGTACTGTTTTCTATTGCTTTAAAGAACTATACCCCTCCAATTTCTAAACTCACTCTGGCCTGTCTGAGGGTAGTGATTTTTTTATCAGAATTACAGTAAATAAGATATCTGTTGTTGAATTAAATTTAATGTTAATCACTATAAAATACGAATATCACAAAAATACCTTTTTCCGAAGCTCTTTGTCTGTTAAGTATCTTTTGTCTTGGAAAAGTAAAACAAGGTCTTTGTACATAGATCTTTGCACTGGGAGAGAGAAAAAGGAGAGTACATGAATGAGGGAGCATGGACTAAAGGGAACATTTTCCTGCAAAGCTGTGCTAAAAGGAAGAGGAGATAGTTTTGGGTAAGAATGATGGGCATTTTTCTGATCATCTCGAATCCTTTCAAACTGATCTTTCAATATAGTTTCATCAAACCAGTCACTGCACCAAAAAACCTGATGACACAGATTATTTGCACAGGCAAATTTTCTAGTCATCTGCTCCTTCACAGCCAATATCTGGGTGCTTTGGATCTTGTCTTCCCAAGGCTAATCTTGCTTTACTGGTTGCCTGCTAGCAGGCTTTAAGGGAATTTCTAATAGGCTTGTGTTTTATGTGCCAAATATAAGAAGGATTCTTTCTGATTGTCTTTTCACTATAACCTTTCTGCGATCACATATGAATCTACATAAATTTGCTCTCCTCAAGGAAGGGGCATAAAAGAGTGACTAAATAGAAGAGGCATCAATTTCCTATATGCCATAGCAGACAAAAATTTGTGCACCCCACACACTAAAGGCTATTGTTCTCAAAACAATAAGGGCATGATTTTTTATCATTTTGCCAGAATTGTGCTTTGCAGTTCTTCACTGGTTGCTCTAAATATTATTATCAAGATTATCCAAAATGGACAATCTGGTCTTTGGTCCTGTGATGCACCTTCTCTCGCATGCTAATTAATTACAAACAGACAAAGACATGTCAAAGAGACAATGGCCAAATACCCTAGCCAACCATCAAGTAAGCAAGGTTTTCATTAGGCACCAAAGAAGAGGTAAATACTTCTTACTAATCAAAAGATTCCCAGAACAGAATCGACAATGAGGGAACTTAATTAAACAGTGATGAAAAAATTTAACAACAACGTCAGGGGACTGGCGAGCAAAATACCTTCGGCATCCTACAATGCCTTGCAAGCAAACGAGAATAGATCATCAAGACATCAACGCTGTCCCGACATGTTTTGTTTGGCAGGCATGCCATGCACAAATTGAAAAGATCAAGTGCAAGCCATTGCCCATTTTTAACAGTTTTTAGCCCTTAACAGTTTTCGAAAGACCTCTTCTTACACTTAACGAATATAATTTCGGGTTTGATGAGCCTTTTTGGGATTTATGATTAAAATGTCGCTCGTCAAAACAGGCCTATTCGACAAGAAATCATGCTAATCCCAACATGGGGAGCTTTTCTTACCCGAATCTCCAACGTAGACGACTGTTTTACCCTTGAGTAAAGAGCGGACATCTTCAGGAAGGTATATAGCAGACATATTTTCTTCGAAACAGAACAAACTTATCGCAGAACAGCTCCAAAAATCCAAGTAAAAAACTCTAAATCCATAGCTTTTTGCAGTGACAAGAGAAGCACGATTTCACATGTGAGAGTCTGGAACTCAATTGTGTAATTGAATTGGATTGTTATTAATTGGACATTACCTGTTACGTTACTTCCGCCAAAGGGGGAGTGGGGGTGGGGACGTAAACATCCTCTTGTAGCTGCGGGGTGAAGGGGGCTTGAAATACGCCGAAATGCAATATTTTACCCTAAAATTTATAAATGTCGCATGCGATTCTGTAGGTTGGCGAGTACCAAATCCTTTTATGAGCAAATTTCACGGAAATCTCCTCAGCGAGAACGCAAAGAGCGAAAATCCGCAACCGGTTTTCCCGTGCCCCTTACCAGCAACATTTGAAGCTTTTGCTCTTGAAGGTCTGTGGTTCATATCTAGGACAAGCAGAAATTACAAGAGTTGGCACAGCATTGAGGTAGAAGGGAACGGTCACAGTATCAAAATTTTTCCCGGTTGCCTCAATTTGCCAGTCGCATCCTACAATATATGTAAATACCTAGATTTTAGATTATTTTCTTCGATGTCGAAGATGAAGGGGTAATGGTACGCGAGTTTGAAATGGTATTAGTACCACTTTCTAGGATCTCAGGATCTCAGAAATAGATTTAAACCAACGTGACCTACACCCCTGTTGTGACCGCTCCCATGACGCTACGGCAGTTGACGCTCGAAACCAAACCTGACAGAGCTCTCTTATATACCATACGAGCCAGATAGATTACAGATCACGATGCCACAGGACATTTGATTGTCTTAAAGGCATACAGTGCAGTAAAACAAAGAACGGATGATTAAGATTAATGTTTCGACTACTGTTGACCTAGCGAAAGCTTTGCTGAAATTCTGAAAATTCTCATTAGTTAGCTTGCTAGTTTTAGTTGGTTAGGTAGTTAATTAATGAGTGAGTTAGTAAGTTTGTTCGTTAGTTACTTACTTACTAGTCAGTTAGTTAGTTATGTAGTTAATTGGTTAGTTAGTTAGTTAGTTAGTTAGTTAGTTAGTTAGTTAGTTAGTTGGTTAGTTAGTCAGTTAGTTAGTTATTTATTTAGTCAGTTAGTTAGTTAGTTTGTTAGTCATTTAGTTAGTTAGTTAGTTAGTTAGTCAGTTAGTTAGTAGTAAGTTAGTTAGTTAGTTAGTTAGTTAGTTAGTTTGTTAGTTGGCATAACATTCACTTGAGCGATAAACTCTTCAAAAATTGTTGCTTGCACCAGAACTCAAAGTTTATGGCACAAGAGAACAATAGCTCTATTGCTTGCTTTTGCATTTCTCCCAGTTTTTAGCACTTTACGGCACATTACTCGCAGCTCGCACCTTTCAATTTATTTTGGTCGCTACCATGCCTGGTTTTTTTTTCACATAGTATAGTAAAATGCTTTAATTTTAGCCTTTACTTACGAATATCCTTGTAGTTTTTAAACACAACATCACAAGTATTATTCCGCTGTGATACAACAACACAACTAAGGCCAATGGTGCCTATTTTGTATTAGTGAACGGAACACTGCAAAGGCCTAACTTTGACATATTCTAAATTCATTTTATCGAGATAATGTCATTAAATAAAATTTACTACGCAGTCAATTGAGTCATTTCACATGAACTACAGTACTTATTATCTTGCCATAACAGAATGCAACTTTACGAATTCTTCAGGCCGTAGATTGACTTTGTAGCATCCAGGTTTGGCATTGGTGTGACTTACAGGGAAGGATATTTTGCCGACGCAGACAGGCTGGGATCTCTCTTGCATCACCTGTGAACAAAAGTACAGTATAAGAAAGAGCAGAATATCGCGATTGACTTCTAGATCTACAGAGACGTCCATCTTCGTCTAGGTCCACGTTACAGCCCTCATTCAGCCCTCACATTTTTACAGAAAATTTCAAAAGTGGCACTGTCGAACCATTACGAAACCCTCCATGCTAGCTTAGAAATGTTAAGAAGATTTCAAATTTGCATATGTTTCGGAAAATAAGTTACCTTCCCCGTAGAAAATCCTATCTATTGATAAACTTCTATGCCTTCAAGCCATTTTCAGGCTAACTGGATACAGCAGAAAGCAAGACCAGGGTTAACTTTCTTCACAGTTATCATTCTATGCCGATAACTTGATTTTATCCCTTTAGCTCGTACCGTTCTCTGGGGGACGGGGAATAACAAAATTATCTGGACTTACAAATATTTTCACAAATTCAGGTTGCTGAGCAGACACTAATAAAATATTATTCGGTCACCGGTCCAACAGGAAAGTAGATCGCATGAAACTGGGTAGTTCTTCATTTGTCCATTCTCAAGATTATAGCCACTGCAAGTTATCATGGTTGTTACGAAACCTAAAACTCGCTAAAACTCAAAGTATGTCTTCTCCGGGAAGTTACATATGATTTTGGTGCCAGTATGTGCCGCCCATACCGATGGGTTTTTCGCCTTAAAGTTCTATATGGGTAAGATTCTAACTAAAGCGACATATAAGAGGGTGGGAATTTTGGGGTGAAGAAAATATCTTCACATTATTTGAGTCCGAATTGTACTTATATCGCATCAAAGATGTTCGTAGTCAGTAAAATTTTTTTTTTCAAGTAATAAGAAGACCTAAAATGTCTTATTACTCTTATATTCCGCTTTTTAATGCTCATTAATATTTGTTCCAGGGATAGCAATAGTGGCATAAAAAGCAACAGCAATTGACAATGCAAAAGTCCCCACCCATCACTGTCTATCAACTGAGATCTGGTGATGTTTTGCTCATCAAGGGACTTAGAATTAGCGGTCATGCCAACTGAGCAATCACTCCTTGAAAGTCTGTTTTGCTGGAAGTCCTATTGTTTTCTCGGAAGTCCCTTGAAAGTCCTTTTGTTTTAATGAAAGTCTCGTACGCCTTTCTGCAGAGTGAAATGCCCCTCTGCCAGCCCAATGCCTAAATGCCTTTGCGATTGCTAGCTCCAATGCAATGCAAGCGATGAATAATAACACAAAATAGCCCACGTTACATATGAACCCGAATAAACTGCATTTAGTCGTGCCTAATATAGGGTCCGTTACCACATTATAAGTGGGTAGGCTTTTAAAATCTCGGCAGGACATTTCGGTCCACCCCTGGTCCATCAATAGGTCATGTACCCGCAGAGCTTCTTCCCCCAATTTGAGTTATCGAAAGCATCGACAACTCGAACATTCGTTAACTCGGACAATTTTCATCGGTCCTTTGGTTCGAGTAATTCTAGAATGTACTTTATAGAAACATCTCTTTACCACAAAGATGAAGATCTTACCTTTGAATATTCACGTGAAAAGAACTGCTTGCATGTGGAGGAAACAGCAGCACCAGGCAATTCATTTGTAATCACAGACTGGATCTTCTGTTGCAACTGCAAGATACAACGAAATACATTCAATGCTAAACAGTCTTTCAAAACTTTATTTAGGATCCAATGCAGCTGGGGTTTAAATCCCATTAATTGTTTCAATGAAAACCCCACAAGCAAAGGCTAAAAAAAGAACCCGCAGTCTGTTTTTCAAGGAAACATTTTCTGCAAATTACAATTTTTGATTCCATTTTCCTTAGAGCTTTCATAGATTTAAAGGATAATATTGTAACAGGATTTTCGTGTATTGCTTAAAATCTGGTTGCGCAAAAGCCAACTTGGGTTCCATTTTGTTAAGAACATTTCAGTCTGTTTTTCAGGGAAGTAGGTTCTTGAAGAAAATTGAGCCAATTGTTAGCAAATCCCCTCATACAAAAGCTTGAATTCTCAAACTCAAACTGACCATGTCCCCAAAGGTTTGTGTCCTCCCTACGACAGAGCTCGGTTGGTTTTACTGTAGCAATCATTCCTTATTCCCCAACCTTTTCAGGTCTTGCTCACTAATTCCTAAAGCCCCCATCAGGCTAAGATGTCTAAAATACAGATTAGTTTTCTGTTATATACAGTGCTTCCTCGTTTTAACCATCTGAGTTACCAAAGAAGTAAACTAGTTCTCCGATTTTTTCTCTTTGATGTATATTTTTATGAAAGCAATTAAGATAACTGGACAACCTGTAATGACTTACCTCATCCTTTTGTCGTCTAAGCTTAATAAGAACATCTTTAGCTTCGATTAATTGATTGATTGGAGCAGATTTACCAGTAGCACCAGTTGAACCTGGTATAAAACAAGCAAAACTTATTCACGTTTTGAAAGAAGCCAAACGAACATACCTCCCGTTTATGCGTGTGCCATGTTTCAAGCTAGGCTTCAAGGCTGGTATCGCCAGTGTCATTGTTTATCAAACTTGCTCTCTGTGACTCGGATCGAGAGGCAAGCTAATAGCATAGTTTTGAGATGTGACGGCATCAAACGAGTATGGTACGCTATCGAGCTTAAAATAAGATGTTTAAACGGTTGAATAAGCAGTGGTGTAGAACTGGGGGCTCGGCCCCTAGTTACGTTTTTCCAGATTTTTGGCGGTTGATTCTCTTGGTGTCATTGTCATTCAAGCTCTTGTTGCATTTTCGTTGTAACATGTTTAATTCTGAATACAACCTTCTTATGCATTATTTCCGGGCTAAAGTGATTTCTGATACCGAAGTTCTCAATAGCTGATAAACAAATATTTGGTTCAGATGAAAAAAGATGGCTTTGCTCTGCATTTTGTTACGTGCCGACATAGCATCAAACAGTTATTAGCTAAGTGTTTATTCCCGTTTCAAAATCTGATATCAAAATCACAGACAACAAATTGGTTTTATACTGTACTGGTCTATTAAATTCATTCATTCATTAATGTTTTCAGTTGGGAAGCATATAGCTAGTATACCGTATTTCCCCGATTAAGCGCCCGGGTGCTTATTCAAAAACCGGTCTCAAAAAGGAGCAATTATTTGAGCATTTATGAATAAACTAGCATTCTGACGAACTGTAAATTTTGCAGCAACGGCAAAAGGTGTCTCTTGATTCGTTCCATGGCAATAAGTTTGCTAACACAGTATTAAAGGGGTGCCAAGGTCAATCTGATAAGCAGCTCAATTCAAAGCGGTTGCTTATTCAGGAGAGGCGGGTTATTCAAGGAAATAAGGTCAAATATAAAGATATCATTAATTGAAATAGTTTTGAAAGATCATCAGCTATACCTGGCTTTCGTTTGGTTACATCAACAACTTGTGGGAAAGCACTCAACGTTTGCAAGTTCTGTTGGAAATTAGAAAATACTTGAAAAAAAATTCGTACACTGCTCCAAAATGGAGCTTAATGGAAAGAATGAAACATATAAGGTCCTATACATCAAACAAATAGGATAGATTTTTCCACATGTGGCATACCACAATAGATGGGATTCGAACCTGGACTGCATGATCAGAGAGCCAACGACGTTTCCACTGAGCTATAGAGCTTAATGAAGACGAAGAAGGCTCAACATAGCCGAAACACAAAAGTCAAACGGAGGAGAGCCTTGGGCTGTATGACTCAGGGAGTAACTCAGCGATTTCATTGAGCTCTATAGCTCAGTGGAAACGTCATTGGCTCTCTGATCATGCAGTCCAGGTTCGAGTCCCATCTACTGTGGTATGCCACTTGTGTTCGCCATTCATTAAAATATGTCATGGTGCTGGAGAAGGCTCAACATAGCCAAACACCAAATTCAAACACATAGTATATAGATAGGGAGCAAAATATTAAGGTTTTTTATGGCTCCAGTCTATGGTACCATTCTGAGGTATATTAATTAAAGATATTATCCTTGCTATTGATTCGAAACTTCCAGTGAGCCAACCAAGCTACCTTCGTAAAGGTGGAGCGCTAAAAACGACGTGAAATATCATTTCATACGAGCAGATGTTCTGACATGACTTTTACATAAATGGCACCTTAAAATACCCATGAAACTTCCAGAATTAACTAGTCTTTGCCTGACGCTGGAAAAAATTACATGAACAAAATAACTACAGCAGCAACTCTTTAATAAGTAAACTTACATGAAGCAGCTTGTCTGTTTCTTTTGCTACACTCTTAAAAGACACTGGAGCAGACACCTCAGCCTTTGTGTCTTTATCAGTGATTTCTACAGACATTTTCGGAGGGACAAATATCTTTGGAAGGGCTGCCAATTCTTTCTGAAAAATACAAACTACAGCTATGAGCGATTCGTTAGTGATTAGTGAAGAAATGAGACGACTGACATTGATGTACAGTATTTTGATGATTGAAACGGAAGATGGGAGGTATGAGGGGTATTCATTATACACTAAGCATTTTCATAAGAGAATTTGGTACGTAATTTTGGTAAGGTTTCTTAAATTTTGGCACTTGGAATCTTATAAGATAATGAGTGTTAAGGCGGGCACAAACCATGTTGGTACGGTTTGCCATACCATCGTAACATCTGAGAAGTTTTGGGCTGCTGACGTCAGGCACAAATAATCTTTTGCAAACATGGCCGAAATGGAAGCAGCTATTTGTTTATCGCGCGCTCTTTTGGTTGATGACGAAGCAGAAAAAACTCGTTTTCCAAGTCAAACCGCCAGCTTAAATGTATTACTCATTTAAGGGTCTCCAAAATAACGACGGAAATTGTAAAAATTGTGCCAACATGTTGGCGAGAGATAGCGAACCGTGCCAACAAATCAATTTTGTTCAAATAGACGAAAATGTTGGCCGACATTTTAATACATTTTTCGTCAACAACATGTTGCTTATTAGGCCAACATCTATAGCAAACCGTACCAACATGTTTACCAACAATTGTTGGTGGCCATGTTGGCCAACATGTTGACACGGTTTGCGCCCGGCTTTAGAACGCGGTGCGGGGATTGCCTGAAAGTTTGTCAAGAGAGAGTCTTGGATATGGTATAGGCTTGCTTCAGGATGCAAAGTATGCTTTTAACCATCTGAGATTCACATATTTGGCTCAAGAAGGCATCAAACTTTGAAGGCACCCTGAAAGGTGGGGAGAAATATCACTGGTATATACAAAGATAGGTTCTTCCACAAGTGGCATACCACAGTTGATGGGATTTGAACCCAGGACTGCATGATCAGACAGCCAACGATGCTTCCACAGAGCTATAGAGCTGAATGAAATCGCCGAGTAACTCTCCAAGTCATACAGCCCAAGGCTCTCATCCCATTTTTACATAGGTATATACAATATACACCTGGTGTATATAAATCTGGTATAAACATCTGATATATACAATATAAGGATATAAGTAAGGTATAAAATAGAAATGCAAGCTTTTCACCTTTAGATGCTTTCCTTTGAGGCGAATGTTCTCAGCACGGACATGGGTAAAAGCTTTTTTCAGCGATTCGAGCTACATGAAAAATAAGGATCAAACAATTAAAAGAGATATCTGTTCCATATTGCACTATAAAGATAATTTTGTCAGGCCAACATTTTTCTCTACAACATGAACCTCAAAAGATTTTTAAGACACGCACAGCAGATTTCTTCACAAAATTCACTCATTTTGACCAAATATATTTCCATCATTAGTTCCAACACATCAGAAGAGCCAACACAACGGTTCAATCTTATGTGTCACATGTGCATTGTGTCTAATGTGTATATATATAACACATAATGGTTCAATCTTGTGTCAATCTGCCACACGCGAGATAAGAATGGCGCTTTCGCAGCAGAATAAAGAGACAGATATGCAAAAATACATAAAATTAAAACGGGAAAAATATTTCTTTCTGAGCTCCACGTTTCCTAGAGCCTATGGTATCAATTGCTCACATTGCCCATGTTACAAGCATAATGCAGGGGGACCATCACAGCCAACGATGCTAACTATACGATACGTTCTGCAAGGAGATAGAAGATAAAACAGAAGTCCTACACAAACCTGAGCAAGGATAACAGGAGAATCTTTGATTATAATTTGAACGCCTTGTCCACCTGGAATTGACTTTGCAACGCCACCAGATTTTGAAGGAGAGCCTAAAAATGACATATCATGTATACATTAAAAGTTAGGCAGCCCATTATTTATAAGCTATCCACCATCGAAGTGGAAAACTATTGCTATACCACGAAAACAATCACATACGAGGTTCCATACTAGGAATAGCAGCCAAAAGTATTCGCTTTATGCCTTGCTTATACGAGCCATTTTAGCCTTGTATAGTTGTTTAGGGGTGCAATCACTGAAGCTATGCTCAAAGATTATTGGGTGGAGGATAACATTTAACAAATTAAGTATCTCTTACTCTTGAGCTTTTCAAAAACTATACATCTTTTCTGTCCTCTTTGAATTGGTAAAAAATTATACGCTTTTCCTGTACTCTACAGTCTGACAAACTCATCGTAAATTTGAAATAGAAACCTACCAACTAGACCAGCAATACTTGTTTGGCCTTGAGCTTGACGAGCGATATCAGTAAGCAATGTCTTCTTCGAATATGCATCAAGCCTCTTTTTCAGATCTTGGTTTTCTTCTCGAGGCTGACTATGTCAGACTGTAAAACATCCAAAGTTTCTTCATATTCTCTAGAAATGTGAAGGTGAGAGATACAAAAGACGGAGAAGATACGCGTATTCTCTTGTAATTGGAATTAACTAACTGTTCGATAAGTTGATATGACGCGATTTTCAATATGTTGGCAAGGCTTCCTGCGAGAAGTTTGAATCAATCTTCCTTTTTAAATATTAAATTAATTGAATTAATAAACAAAAATATATATATAATTAAATAACTAAATATGAAATTAATTGAACTCCTAGATACAAAGTTTTCTATTTAAAAGCAACAGTTTGCAGGCCAGATGTGGTGAAGACAAAAAGCTTAAACAATTGATGATGTCAGGTGAAAGATGTTTTAGATGCTGAGAGAAGAACTTTAGGACTGAGAGAGAACAAGAAAGAGTATGGAGGACGTTCGAATAACAAGCATTTGTAGATCCAATATGTGCAAAGCGAGATTACAACACATTTTTGTGGAGACAAGAGCAACATGTTGAAGAATGCATGCTGCACAAGACCTCATAAGATAAACACTGCAAACAGTAAGGTATTAAACAGGTAGATAGCAAAAATTGTTTTTACACAAAATTTCATGAAGAGCAAGAGCTTATAGATAATGAGAGAAGCAATCGCAAAGGATTATGTTCAGAGCAAGACTTTATACTATCACTTCTACAAACAGCAACAGATTGCAGAACATATTTAATGAAGAAAAACAGCTAAAAACAGATACTCAGGGTAAAAAGATTTTGTGAATAGCATTATCTTAAGAACGCATGCTGCAAAGAAAACAGATCATGGAACAGATGATGTGAAGAGTAGCCTCATGTACAGTCAACAGGCTCTACAAAGAAAATCTTTTAAGAAAAGCACTTATTCAGCCGTTTACTCACTTTGTTTTCTGAGTATGTTCCTCTCGAGCAGTGTCGAGCTTCTTGTTGGCAGCGTCAACTTTTGAATCAGCCTGCAAAAGAATAATATCTTTAATATCCTACATGTAGTCTCAACTTGAACTACGGATAATCTAGTGCAGAATTCAAGCATAAATATAGAATGTGGCTGAAATAGTTAATCTGCAATCTGCAGAGAGGTAACTGCCAATTTTTTTCTTAGAAAATGGTTACACTTCTGGTTATACTTTTCATAATTAAGTTGTATGCCCGAATGGATATACTTTCATTTTTAATCTCCTCATGCGGGCATTTCGATGGAATTGTGGAACATATCCTTAAGATGCGAAGTTTACAGAAAGAAAGAATCACAAATTAACAAAATTTACCTCATTTGCTGCATTATCAGCTCTCTTCTCGAGCAAACCAATTCTGATATTTGCCTCGCTCAGTTCTTCAGACTAAGAAAGAAAAGATTACAATCGATCATACATTAAAATACAATGTACTTCCCATATGTCGTATCTTATAGGAATGCGCCAAAAGAATCTAACGTTCGCAGAATATGACTTAGGCATAAATCATACTACTGTTTGGTCTATGATTAAAACTAGGATAAAAATTTCTATGAATGAAAAATGCGATGACAACTTGTTACCGGAAGTGCCTTCTCAATCTTTCAGCTTCTAATAACGCTTTGAGTTACCCTACAGCCAATGCATAGGTCCATTAAACTAGGCTAGTTTTAGTTACGGACGAAGGTTAACCATAAGGAAAAACAGCAAAAATTGCAAAAACCTTTAATTTGAAAAACTTTTTCAGCTCGTAAATATCTTGCTCCTTAGCTTCGATTCTCTCTTCCAACTTGCTTGTTGTTGAGAGCTCTTCTTTGAACGCTTTAGCTCTTGCCAAGTAGGGAGGATCAGGCTGAAAGAAACGTAAAATGTTTCAGGATACATCCACTTAGGGTACTCTCTTTGGGAACAAAATGAAATTTGAAATGATTATGTATGCATCCTTTTGGTCTGTGAAGCTACTTTTCCACTTTTTACTAGTGAAGCAAGCAAATAAATATTACGTCCCATTCTATAAGCTTGCTGTCTGAGTGAGCTGGAATGATAAACTGAATAGGTCGCTATTCAGCAGTCTGACTGACAGGCTGACACAATGAAACGCTGAGCTGGTGCAAGGGGGTAAAGTTAATGTTGCATCGATTAAATGCAAATTTTTACAGATCTGTGAATTGCTACAGATATTTAATATAGACAACAGATAAGCGTCAGCTAAGAAATTACAGTAAAGTAGAAAAAATTGGTACTTCTTCATGCTAAACATATACATCGAATAAATCTGAAATTCTGCTTGCGACAAAAACCGGCCTGTTCTCGAAGGACTAATATCATGAGTCTGAGCTTCAAACCCTTCTGCGATGTAGC
The DNA here is from genome assembly GCA_014526335.1 of Chrysaora quinquecirrha. NCBI lineage: Eukaryota > Metazoa > Cnidaria > Scyphozoa > Semaeostomeae > Pelagiidae > Chrysaora > Chrysaora quinquecirrha. The sequence goes on from JACTAT010000014.1 coordinate 842,889, forward strand.
TCAAGAAAAGATAAGTCCAAAGCAAGCTTGAAACACGACAATGTTTAGAGATAAAAGCATGATGACTTACGATTTTAGATGGAGGTTCTGTATCATATTCTCCTTCTTGTAACTTTATTGTAACCCCAGATAAACACAGAAGAATCTTTTTGAAGCTCTCACTAGAAAAAACAATGTTTCGTGACATGAAATCTGTTGTATCTAAATGAAAAAAATCGTTCTGACTGTCTACGTTGTAAAAGGCTCTGATGCAAAAGGTGGGCTGTGGTTTTACGGGATAAGTAACTCAAATTTGTAAAAGTGGTAGGAGGGGGGAGGTAAGTTTAATTATGGTTGTGCCATTTGGATCACAAGAATATCAATGAATTTGCTGTGGCGTGGCCTAATCCAGTTGGCTCCTGGTCTCAGAAGCTCAGCGGGTTCGAGACTTGAGCCACAGCTACGGTAGCGTCACAATCCGGGTTCAAGGCTCGATTAGTGAACCTACTACTGAGATCCTAGCGACTGGCGCTAAATACACCATTTCACCTTGACTACCATATCATCCATAAATCTGGGAAAATATGCATGCTCACTGGGAAAAGAACACAGGAATACATGCACAGAAGAGGAGTTTGAAGTATTTGAGACATTGATTAAATCACCCTTTAAACCTTTGAATTAGTGGAAATTTCACACATAGATCTACATAGATATAAAAATTATCAAAGATTATACTGATAAACAAAGAGCCCAAAAGATACAATCATTCTAAAAATGGCACAACACCAAGTCCAACACAAGTACCCAAGTCCTCCCTAGTCAATAAGATCTGCTTCGTGATTACAACAAAAGCAATTGCAGGAAGGATAGATCCTCCAAAACATTAAAATTGCTTTGTCAACTAACCTCACACACTCATCTGGGTCATAATCATCTTTCTCATAGACAAGGGTTACACAGTCCCATGCTGTTTCTTCCAACTGTCCACTAAGAAGATGCTCACCTTCTAGAAATATTAAAAGAGTATGAAAAGTCAAATCATGGCAAGAAATTGTTAAAATTTCTGTGTTGCTGTTTTGCGTTTTAATAATGTGAAAAAACAACTAAGAGGTTTAAGAGTTAAAGTCCTATATTACAACGAGTTTCTAGGGACTAAGAAAGGTTAATTTCAATAATTGTTATTTGGGTCCTCTTTTTTGTAATTCTTCAATTATTTTTGCTTCATTACGAACAGCTTTTGGCTAACGAACAACTCTTAACATATCAATAATGTCCACATTTTTTACGGGGCAAAAGCAGTGGGTTAAGTAAATCAACAGTTCAGCAGTCTTTGGTTTTGCGTTCCACAATGTCAGAAAATTAAAATAATGAGGGTTACTCATTGAATTTAGGGTGTTTGAGAGATATACTATACTCAACGTTTAGAAGGCATAGGTGTATAACAGAAGGTCACTACGTTTTTCTAACTCACTTTGCAAACCAATATCAGCTATAAGTATCTTGATAACTGTCTTAATTTTGAACTATGCAAAAAATATACATTCTTGTTTGCTAACGGTCAATTGCCCATGATCGGTGGTATGTTTTATATTTCTCGTGATGACTTCAGAATGGTCTATCTAAACGCATACCGTAGAAATACGAATACCGTTCTGCAAACCCATATGGTTAGATGATGGATGCATTAGATTGTTGCTCTATTTTGACGAAATAACGCACAGTAATTCAACGACCATATACAGCTGTAACATAAAATAACTGCCTACTAGACTTCGCTTGTTAAACAAAGTGTTTGACTGTTGGCCACTGCGAAAACATTGGTCTTCAATCATCTTTAGCTTGTGGTAAGCACAAAATGTTTCTGAATTCTTGAAAGCATTGATAGCAAATTTTCTCCTCAAATAATGATTTGTGACGTGGCCAAACGGTAAAACATTGCTTGCAAAGCAAATCTAAAATGTTTCACCAACATTGAAAGTCTCAGCAACGTACGAAGTCAATAAATCGTTGAAAATTTCTGCAAATACCTGTTAGAGTGCTGGCTTTATGAGATGCCATATTTGCAAGTTCTTGGATTGTCTTCACAAGTTTATACTGTTCTTCGATATTCTCCTGCATGCTGACCATAACCTACCGCAAATGATAACGGAATATAATTGAGATTGTGTCTGGGCCTGGGGTAGCAAGGTAAGTGACTGCATTTGCGCTGAAGATATTTTCTTCTCATTATTTAGATAAGAGACTATAAAGAACACAGACATAGTGAAAGAGATAGTACGAATTCGTTGCGAAATTTATAAAAAATCTACCGCAAAATCTTCTTCCTTGTTTAAGCGCCCCAGGCGTTTATTTAAAAATCAGGCTCAAAGAGGATCAATAATTTGAAAAATTATGAACAAACTAATATAATATTACAAGAACATTTCTTGTTGCCGTGACTTGGAGACATGTTGTTTACTTGTCACTTGCATGTTTAGCTACCCTGGGAGCGCTATGTCGTTACATGTATTCGTCTTAGTTAGGTCGTTTTTGCAGTCCTATCAGACACGACCATATAGATTGTATTTTACTGTATAATCGACTATGATATTTTCATGAGTAATATAACCCTCTGATGAAAACTAAGTTTTGCAGCAATTACCAATACGTCTCTTGACTCATTTCACAAAGAGCTTGCATATCATTTGCACATACACTTTAAAAGGGCTTTCCGGGACCAACCTAAAGGACAGCTCACTCCAAAGAAAGCGGTTATTCGACGGAGGACATCAGGGCATTTATTCTAGGAAATACAGCATCAAGTTGAAAGCACAGATTCCTTTTTTAGAAAAGCAATACTATATTTGTGAAGGTGCCGTGGCGTCGTGGTGTAATCCAGCTGACTCGTGGTGTCAAAAACTCAGTGTGGTCAGGGTTATAGCCCAGCCACGGTAACGTCACAGCCAGGGTCGAGGTCTCGATTAGTTAACCTACTACTGAAATCCTAGCGACTGGCGCTAAAACACCATTTCACCTTCACCTTCACCTGCCAAATAGCAAGCAGTAACGTCTCGATCAGAAAAGAGATTAGATAGAAATCGGGGAAAGCCTTACTTCATTTTCTGGCTGAAGGTAGAAATCATCTTTATCTTAATAAAGAATTGCAAAGAAAGACTGCGACCATATTTTTCTACCCATTTTCGAGGATTTTATTCCTTTGTTAATTGAAGATTTATGATAATGAAAACTCAACAGAATTTTTAGTACAAACATAGATTAGGAGAATGAAATAGTCTGTTAAAGTCTAAATTCCAACAAGATTAAACCGCAGATGCAAAGGAATACTAATTTCAATCTAAAACGCAAAAAAACAGAAAGTTAAGTTCATGTTTTACCTCTTTTGGGTACTCGATCACTCCCTTGTCTTGTGGCATTCTTCGTTTGATCTATCAATGGAAACAATACAAAATAAATCATTAATGCATGTCATTTTTACCGCAGCAAAAATACACCATGAAGACTTCTGAAGAGCATGATACGAAGCCCCGTAGTATCCCTGGTGCTGCGTAAAAGACTATCATTATAAGGCAGCTTAAAACCCATTTTTACCCCATCAGCTAGGGTTTTACGCCACATACATATAAAAACAATAGCTACCTTCTTGCAAAGTTGTTTTACTTCCATATTCTTCAGCTCAACTGAACCAAGCAACGCCATAAATTTGCTGGCTTCGTCGCACTAAAAAAATTAAATGAAGATTTTACACAATACTAGACTTATTAACTGAGTCCAGGCTATCGCTCATCAAACGGAGATTAACACCAAACCGAGATGGCTCAAACTGGTAGTTTGAGCGCCCAGCAGTTGACTTCAGTAATAAGTCTAAACACAATACCCCAAAATTGGTTCACTTGCCCTTGCAACGTTTATCTAACACTCGTGTGAAAAATAACACGAAATGCTATGTAGCCAATAGGTGAGGTATCAAGTTCTAAAAATTGCCTAGTTGCTATGTAGATAGATTAGTCGTCAAGTGACTGTTCTATTCTATGAGTTTCTGTCTTGATAACAATTTGTCCATTATGGAACTCTCTCTTTTGGTTGCAATTCAGCAGATTTGCGGAAAAAGAACTTTTACTGGCATGCAGAATGGAAATAAGATTTCACAAACCTGAGCCAACGCTTTCAATCTTTGTACATCAACAGATAAACATTCTGCTCCACTATTGATAATTTTAACAGCGTCCCATAGAAATTCTGTCTCAGAGAGCGGATAGGAGCCAAGATGTAAAGAGTAGAGAATCTAGAATTAAAAAAAATATAATCATTGCGTGCAATAGCGAATTCAACAGCTTTTTTCGTCTGCCACTTCTCAGAGAATAAACATCTGAAACTGACCAAAACAATTAACTAAGGCATTATACAGAACCGGCCTTTTTGTTTTGATATGGATAGATAAGGAGTTTTGGATCTATCAACATCAAAAAGGCCGGTTCTGTGCAAAAAATAGAGCTCGTTTTCCCACAATGACGTTTCCATTTCTATTAATCTTCAAGGTGTATCCCGCAAGCTGATTGGTGTTGAATACACAATACCAATTCGGTTTCACATTTTCTGATTGGTTATTCTTAATGACAATCAGCATTTGGGTAAAAATTGTTTCGGTCTGTTTCTGACGTTTGTAATCTGAGGAGTGTCAGACAAGAAAAGCTTTTAAGCATGCCCTTTAATCTTTGTACTATTGCTCGTAATTTTAATTGTACAAATGAAAGGCTAAGCGAAAAGTAATTATCATATTTGATTCCAAAAATTACAGTCCCAATGTGCAAAAAAACTATCTGTAAGATGAAGTGCAAAATGACTCCATTATTAGCTAATTCAATTTCAAACCAGTACATACCTTGTAATGTTTGATAGCTTTTTCCAGAGGTTCTAAGGAAACAGTATCATCAAGCTAAGGAAAGAAGAAAATCTATTAGTATTGGCAAAGATACCCAGTTAAGATTAAGTGTACGAAACTGTACAAAAGCACCAGTTAAGATAAAGTGTATGAAGTTTCATAAGTTTCATTCATCACAATATATACTGTTATTCTGTTTTTGATTTGTACAAATCGTCTTGTTTTTGAAAATAAGTGTTTCTTACTTTTTCATCCGAGCCTCGATAGTTCCTTAAAGTTTCTTAATTTTTTTTGGAATTTTCAGTCCGAGTTCCTTATAAAGGTGTTCCTTATAAAAAACGTGTAGGCTATCAAATCAGTCAGAAAATAGCTAAACAGAGCTAAACAAATTATCTTGCGTCTGAGAATTTGACATCATATCAATGTGGCAGTTTCTTGAACTCTGTTTAAACCATGAATTCAAATGCGATACAGCAGTAGAACTTTAAGTAGCTCAAAAGTACAAAATTCGTAAGACCAGGTCTCTCATAAGGTGCTCTTAACAAATTATTTATTCATCTAAAGAATATTTCTTACCTGATCCTTGCTAAGTAACTGGATGTAATAATCAACATATTTCTCATCGGCAGCAAGCTCGGGATATTGTGAAGAAACTCTAGTGAATACAGTCACTTCACAAGTATTTATAGCTCTAAAAAAAGGATTTTCAGAGTAACCATAGAATGCAGATATGTATATATGAATGTATTTTATCTTAATTGGCAAAGGTGAATACTCGTCTTCAATTTGCCATTCAGACAAATAGATATAACTATGTATGGGACTGTAAAAAGATTAGGGGCTGAACATAGCCGAAACACAAAACAAAATGTGAGAAGAGTCTTGGGTTGTATGACTTGTAGCTACTCGATTTCATTAGGGTTTTTAACTCAGTACCAATGTGGCTAGCTCGCTAATGATGCAGTCCAATATCAGTGCCTAAATTGTGGTATGAGTTTACATATTATTATAGGCTACTAGCTAGAGAATAATCTCTAAGGGTGAACTCTGGGTGATGGCAGGAGGGAGACTACACAGCAACCCCTGCATTTTGCTGCATTATTGTAGTCAACTATACTCTATGTAAATAATAAATATGAGTTTAGCTAGTGGTGCTTCCGAATAACAAAAACAGTAAAATAGTTAAGTTGAATCAAGTTTAACGAGTAAAGAGTAATTTGATAAAGGGAAAAGCCCGAAACGTCGTAAAAATTGTATCTTTCTTCCAGGTACTGAATCATTTAATAAATCTACTGTTCTAACTATTCTCTGAGCCCTAACTTGAAAAAGATTACTTTCAGTTTGCACAGTGATCCCATCAGTGAACATCAACGGTTTGACAACAATAGGGTGTTCATGGTTGTCTCCACCCTTGAAGTTGAAGAGTGGCTTACCTTAGGTATTCGCCAACTGTTTTCTGGAAACCATGTAGCAGCATAATCAGTTGAGTGGAGTGACTAATTTGGTCACCCTGGGATCCTTTCAATGGTTCACCACTGTCTACAACTTCATTAATTTCATGCTGAAAATGAATATGATCAACAATATCAAGCTTTATCTTCTAAGGTAAATCGGTAAAGACAGAGCCAAGCAAGGATAATCAAAACAGTCACGTTCACAATAACAGAGTAAATCATCCTTTAAGCAATTGCACCAGAGACCCTTTACGAAAGGAAAGGTGACACGATTGCACGAATACAATTATGCCTCCGCTTTCGCTCAATTTTCTCGAGCTCTGTGCTTATATTTTCTATCGAAATAGATTATATTTACTGATTTAATTGTTACTAGATCAGTTTTTAAGGTCCATAAATACAGAAACCTATCTACCCTAGCTCAGAAACCAAACATTGTTGGTAAAACATATGAAATTTGCTTGTCAAACAGAATGTTGGAACGTTTTGCCACGATTGAAAACGTGGATCCTGAAACATTTTGTTGATAATCAGCAGGAAATGCTTTTGAAATTTTTCAAAAACATTGCTCAGGGTTTCTGCTTGTCAATCAATGTTGTACGAGGTGCCAAAACAGCCAAACATTGCGCTTGTAAAGCAAACCTCAGATGTTTGAAAAAATTCGTTTGGCCTGGAGCTAGAGACACAGTTCACTTGGGTTGATGATCTGCCGTAGAGCTCATGATAATCAACCAAAGGCTCTTTCTTGACAGTGTGATCAACCTAGAAGTTCTTGAGCACACCCTGATGAAGATCTGTACAACACAAAATAAAAGTTCTTATTCAAAGAATACCTGACTTAAAACTGTTACGAACCATCACAAAGAGACCTATCAAATCATAATAGTGGCTATCTCAATGTCAATTCTAAGCTTTGAATGTTAACAAGAAAAAATCACCAAAACATCATCAAATCACGAAAAAGGATCCTCAAATTCTATTTTATTATCGTTGGGACAAGAACATCATGTTTATCATACTATATGAAACACTTCCTTGATTAAAAGGCGGTTAGTTAGGAAAAAAGCTTGTAAGCTCTCGTTTTGGAAAATTACAGAAAGTGTTCATAAGATAATGCCAACTTCTACTCCGCAGCAAATCCCAAGATGCACGAGCTTAGGCCCTGGCCAAACAATCAAGTATTGTTTGTCAAACATTTGAAATTTGCTTATCAAGCAATGTTTGAACGTTTTGCCACGTCACCAAACATTGTTTGAAAAGCAGAAATGCAAAATTCGTAACGCAATGTGTTTGAAAAAGTTCAAAAACATTTAATGCTTAACGCAAGCAAAAATGTTTGACGAACAAAGTTTTTTGATTTGGTCAACGGTCAAACATTTTTCTTGACAAGTAAATTTCAAAATGTTTGAGAAACAATGTTTGATCGTTTTGCCAGGGCTAATGACGACTCGATTTGAGTGGCTTCCATTGGGTGGAGACGTTTATCAGAGGTTGGCGTTGATTTGAGGATATGCATTTATTAAAAGAAATTTGGTAGTTTGTTTAGCATCTCAAAAACAATATTTACAACAATAAATACCTTTTCACGTAGTTGTCCAATAAGAAGTTCAGTTTTGAATTGAAGTCTTGACAACAGAAGAAGCAGGAGAATGCCATCATAGTCACCTAATAAAATAATGCAACGGTTAGAAGAATGTATAGAAGTGTTACGTACTCTATAAAAGAAAATACTGGAGGTCTGGTTTTATATACTTTCCAATATTGTTCAGAATCATGTTAGTGCTTAGCTTAGACATTAGCTTGTTAGAAAGTTAGTGGATTGGTCAGGTGGAGAGTAATAGTTAGTCCATGAAAGGCGAGACAGTCAGTCAGTCAGTCAGTCAGTCAGTCAGTCAGTCAGTCAGTCAGTCAGTCAGTCAGTCAGTCAGTCAGTCAGTCAGTCAGTCAGTCAGTCAGTCAGTCAGTCAGTCAGTCAGTCAGTCAGTCAGTCAGTCAGTCAGTCAGTCAGTCAGTCAGTCAGTCAGTCAGTCAGTCAGTCAGTCAGTCAGTCAGTCAGTCAGTCAGTCAGTCAGTCAGTCAGTCAGTCAGTCAGTCAGTCAGTCAGTCAGTCAGTCAGTCAGTCAGTCAGTCAGTCAGTCAGTCAGTCAGTCAGTCAGTCAGTCAGTCAGTCAGTCAGTCAGTCGGTACGAAACAAGATATACTTGTCAACAAATAGATATGGACAGAGGAAGATTTGAAAATTTTTATCGGTAAAACCCAGGTTCAAAACAAACAATGAAAGGCAGGAACAGTATATTCTTAATAGGTAAATACAGACAAACAGGGCAGGTCGAAGGAGAAATATTTATCCGTTATTAACGACGAAAAAGCTGTTTGAAAACAGAATGTGATGAGAGAAGAAGCTCTGTTTGGAAGGTCAATACAGAAATGGAAACGAAGATTAAGATGTGATTACAATGTTCCTGTCAAAATTAAGATAAATAGATGTGTTTGATTACTCCTTTCTCACAGAATATAAATAGAGAAACGCTGTTGGAAAACAAGTACAGTATTATGGAAGGATCGCAATGTTTCCTATAAAACAATAACGTAGAACAGCTCTGAAAAACCAGGAAAGAAGGATTTTATTGCTCTTCTCGTTGAATATAAATAGAGAAACTGTGTTTGAAAACAGAGATAATGGTTGGGGTTCTCCACCCTTGTCAATAATACAGAAATTTATGTAGGTAAAACATACGAAGGGAGGAGCTCTTATTTCAATCATCGAAGACAAACAGATAAATTTTTTTTGAAAACTTAAGAAAAAGAAGCAAACAACAAACTTGTGTTGAATATATTCCAAAATCAAACGAGCAAGGAAGAAAACACTTAGAATTTGGTTGTAAAATTCTACCTAATCAGCGGCTCAAACCAAAATCAACGGCTGTGGCGTGTGACAGTAGACTTATTACATCTTATTACAGTCTTGTAAAACTGAGACTTTTAAAACAGAGACATCGCCCAAATTGGGTAACTTTTTGCACTTGCCGCATTAAAAACTGGATGGCAATGAAAGATGATTTCTTACTGCAACGTCACAGCGACAAACACGAGCCCTCTTTTCAACGAAAGTCGTTTTCTTTTGGGACTAAACCAAACGAAGTTCTATAAAATAATTGGCAAGTGCTTTTTTCAAAAGCAATGTTAAGCTAAAACAAAAAAACAATAAATTTCATGGCACTTTAGATCCAGCAGATTAACGCCATTATCGTTCACATCACCGTTACCATGGTAATTACAAGAACGAGGCAGGAAATAAGAGCAACAAAACAGCATTCGATTCAGAGCCATAACTACAACTCCTGGAATAGGTCTAGTGTGACAAGCTTTACTCAATTCCTGTAACACAAATATGAATATGTCTACAGTATATATCATATAAGTGTATGCTCATACCTCCTCGTTTTGAAAAATGATTAGGCAGAAAGGAGGTCAGCATATTCACGTGATCATTAGCCTCTTGTACTTCAAATTTGCGAAGTTCGAGTTCTATGCTCTGAAAGAATAGAGACAAAAATGAAATTAAATCAAGAAACACTGAGAATAATACAAACAGTTTTTAAGTACTACAAAATTTCAAAATTGAGAGAAAAATACTTTTATAAAGACATACTTTATCATACTACAGACATACTACCATGGACATACATGTACATACGTGGGTGACAAGGTAGAAGGATGGACACAACTGGACATACACGGGCTGGGAAACACGTGGGTGACGTGGTCGATGCATGGACATACGTGAACATAGATGGGGGTGATCATACGTGGGTGACGTGGCAGATGGATGGACATGCATGGACTTACATGGGTGTGAGCATACGTGGGTGAAGCGGTAGATGGATGGACAAAGATGGACTTACATAGGTGAGAGCATACGTGGGTGAAGTGGTAGATGGATGGACATACATGGACTTAACATAGGTGTGAGCATACGTGGGTGACGTGGTAAATGGATGGACATACATGGACTTAAATAGGTGTGAGCATACGTGAGTGACGGGGTAGATGGATGGACATACATGGACTTACATAGGTGTGAGCATACGTGGGTGACGTGGTAGATGGATGGACATGCATGGACTTACATTGGTGTGAGCATACGTGGGTGACGTGGTAGATGGATGGACATACATGGACATACATAGGGGTGAGCATACGTGGGTGAAGTGGTAGATGGATGGACGTGGCAAATGGATGGACATACGTGGACATAGATGGAGGTGAGCATTAGTGGGTGACTTAAACATGGACTTACATGGGTGTGAGCATACGTGGGTGACGTGGTAAATGGATGGACATACATGGACTTAAATAGGTGTGAGCATACGTGGGTGACGTGGTAGATGGATGGACATACATGGACATACATGGTGTGAGCATACGTGGGTGACGTGGTAGATGGATGGACATGCATGGACTTACATTGGTGTGAGCATACGTGGGTGACGTGGTAGATGGATGGACATACGTGGACATACATGGCGGTGAGCATACGTGGGTGACATGGAAGATGGATGGACATACATGGACTTACATAGGTGTGAGCATACGTGGGTGAAGTGGTAAATGGATGGACATACGAGGACATACATGGGGGTGAGCATACGTGGGTGATGTGGTAAATGGATGGACATACATGGACATACATGGGGGTGAGCATACGTGGGTGACGTGGTAAATGGATGGACATACGTGGACATACATGGGGGTGAGCATACGTGGGTGACGTGGTAAATGGATGGACATACGTGGACATACATGGCGGTGAGCATACGTGGGTGACGTGGTAAATGGATGGACATACGTGGACATACATGGCGGTGAGCATACGTGGGTGACGTGGTAAATGGATGGACATACGTGGACATACATGGCGGTGAGCATACGTGGGTGACGTGGTAGATGGATGGACATACATGGACTTACATAGGTGTGAGGATACGTGGGTGACATGGTAGATGGATGGACATACATGGACTTACATTGGTGTGAACATACAGGGGTGACGTGGTAGATGGATGGACATACATGGACTTAAACAGGTGTGAGCATACGTGGGGTGAGCATACGTGGGTGACGTGGTAAATGGATGGACATACATGGACTTACATGGGTGTGAGCATACGTGGGTGATGTGGTAGATGGATGGACATACATGGACTTACATGGGTGTGAGCATACGTGGGTGACGTGGTAAATGGATGGACATACATGGACTTACATGGTGTGAGCATACGTGGGTGACGTGGTAAATGGATGGACATGCATGGACTTACATTGGTGTGAGCATACGTGGGTGACGTGGTAGATGGATGGACATACATGGACTTACATGGGGTGAGCATACGTGGGTGACGTGGAAGATGGATGGACATACATGGACTTACATGGGTGTGAGCATACGTGGGTGACGTGGAAGATGGATGGACATACATGGACTTAAATGGTGTGAGCATACGTGGGTGACGTGGTAGATGGATGGACATACATGGACTTACATGAGGTGTGAGCATACGTGGGTGAAGTGGTAGATGGATGGACATACATGGACTTACATGGTGTGAGCATACGTGGGTGACGTGGTAGATGGATGGACATACATGGACTTAAATAGGTGTGAGCATAGGTGGGTGACGTGGTAGATGGATGGACATACATGGACTTAAATAGGTGTGAGCATACGTGGGTGACGTGGTAGATGGATGAACATACATGGACTTAAATGGGTGTGAGCATACGTGGGTGACGTGGTAAATGGATGGACATACATGGACATACATAGGTGTGAGCATACGTGGGTGACGTGGTAGATGGATGGACATACATGGACTTACATAGGTGTGAGCATACGTGGGTGACATAGAAGATGGATGGACATACATGGACTTAAACAGGTGTGAGCATACGTGGGTGACGTGGTAGATGGATGGACATACATGGACTTACATAGGTGTGAGCATACGTGGGTGACGTGGTAGATGGATGGACATACATGGACTTAAATGGGTGTGAGCATACGTGGGTGACGTGGTAGATGGATGGACATACATGGACATACATGGGTGTGAGCATACGTGGGTGACGTGGTAGATGGATGGACATACATGGACTTACATGGTGTGAGCATACGTGGGTGACATGGAAGATGGATGGACATACATGGACTTACATAGGTGAGAGCATACGTGGGTGAAGTGGTAAACAGATTGACATACGAGGACATACATGGGGGTGAGCATACGTGGGTGATGTGGTACATGGATGGACATACATGGACTTACATAGGTGTGAGCATACGTGGGTGACGTGGTAGATGGATGGACATACATGGACTTACATAGGTGTGAGCATACGTGGGTGAAGTGGTAGATGGATTGACAAACATGGACTTACATAGGTGTGAGCATACGTGGGTGACGTGGTAGATGGATGGACATACATGGACTTACATAGGTGTGAGCATACGTGGGTGACATGGTAGATGGATGGACATACATGGACTTACATAGGTGTGAGCATACGTGGGTGAAGTGGTAGATGGATTGACAAACATGGACTTAAATGGTGTGAGCATACGTGGGTGACGTGGTAGATGGATGGACATACATGGACTTACATAGGGGTGAGCATACGTGGGTGACGTGGTAGATGGATGGACAAACATGGACTTAAATAAGTGTGAGCATACTTGGGTGACGTGGTAGATGGATGGACATACATGGACTTACATGGTGTGAGCATACGTGGGTGACGTGGTAGATGGATGGACATACATGGACTTACATAGGTGTGAGCATACGTGGGTGACGTGGTAGATGGATGGACATACATGGACTTAAATAGGTGTGAGCATACGTGGGTGACGTGGTAGATGGATGGACATACATGGACTTAAATGGTGTGAGCATACGTGGGTGACGTGGTAAATGGATGGACATACGTGGACATACATGGTGTGAGCATACGTGGGTGACGTGGTAGATGGATGGACATACATGGACTTAAATAGGTGTGAGCATACGTTGGTGACGTGGTAAATGGATGGACATACATGGACTTAAATAGGTGTGAGCATACGTGGGTGACGTGGTAGATGGATGGACAAACATGGACTTAAATAGGTGTGAGCATACGTGGGTGACGTGGTAGATGGATGGACATACATGGACTTACATGGGTGTGAGCATACGTGGGTGACGTGGTAGATGGATGGACATACATGGACTTACATGGTGTGAGCATACGTGGGTGACGTGGTAAATGGATGGACATACATGGACTTAAATAGGTGTGAGCATACGTGGGTGACGTGGTAGATGGATGACGGGTGAGCATACGTGGGTGACGTGGTAAATGGATGGACATACATGGACTTAAATGGGTGTGAGCATACGTGGGTGAAGTGGTAAATGGATGGACATACGTGGACATACATGGGGTGTGAGCATACGTGGGTGACGTGGTAGATGGATGGACATACATGGACTTACATTGGTGTGAACATACGTGGGTGACGTGGTAGATGGATGGACATACATGGACTTACATAGGTGTGAGCATACGTGGGTGAAGTGGTAGATGGATGGACAAACATGGACTTACATAGGTGTGAGCATACGTGGGTGACGTGGTAGATGGATGGACAAACATGGACTTACATAGGTGTGAGCATACGTGGGTGACGTGGTAGATGGATGGACAAACATGGACTTACATAGGTGTGAGCATACGTGGGTGACGTGGTAGATGGATGGACAAACATGGACTTAAATAGGTGTGAGCATACGTGGGTGACGTGGTAAATGGATGGACATGCATGGACTTAAATAGGGGTGAGCATACGTGGGTGACGTGGTAAATGGATGGACAAACATGGACTTAAATAGGTGTGAGCATACGTGGGTGACGTGGTAGATGGATGGACATACATGGACTTACATAGGTGTGAGCATACGTGGGTGACGTGGTAAATGGATGGACATACATGGACTTAAATAGGTGTGAGCATACGTGGGTGACGTGGTAGATGGATGGACATACATGGACTTAAATAGGTGTGAGCATACGTGGGTGACGTGGTAGATGGATGGAAATACATGGACTTAAATAGGTGTGAGCATACGTGGGTGACGTGGTAGATGGATGGACATACATAGACTTACAAAGGTGTGAGCATACGTGGGCGACGTGGTAGATGGATGGACATACATGGACTTAAATAGGTGTGAGCATACGTGGGTGACGTGGTAGATGGATGGACATACATGGACTTAAATAGGTGTGAGCATACGTGGGTGACGTGGTAGATGGATGGACATACATAGACTTACAAAGGTGTGAGCATACGTGGGTGACGTGGTAGATGGATGGACATACATGGACTTAAATAGGTGTGAGCATACGTGGGTGACGTGGTAGATGGATGGACATACATAGACTTACAAAGGGGTGAGCATACGTGGGTGACGTGGTAAATGGATGGACATACATGGACTTACATAGGTGTGAGCATACGTGGGTGACGTGGTAGATGGATGGACATACATGGACTTACATGGGTGTGAGCATACGTGGGTGACGTGGTAGATGGATGGACATACATGGACTTACATGGGGTGTGAGCATACGTGGGTGACGTGGTAGATGGATGGACATACATGGACTTACATGGGTGTGAGCATACGTGGGTGACGTGGTAAATGGATGGACATACATGGACTTACATAGGTGTGAGCATACGTGGGTGACGTGGTAGATGGATGGACATACATGGACTTACATGGGTGTGAGTGAGCATACGTGGGTGACGTGGTAGATGGATGGACATACATGGACTTACATGGGTGTGAGCATACGTGGGTGACATGGTAGATGGATGGACATACATGGACTTACATAGGTGTGAGCATACGTGGGTGACGTGGTAGATGGATGGACATACATGGACTTACATAGGTGTGAGCATACGTGGGTGACGTGGTAGATGGATGGACATACAGTGGACTTACATAGGTGTGAGCATACGTGGGTGACGTGGTAGATGGATGGACAAACATGGACTTACATAGGTGTGATCATACGTGGGTGAAGTGGTAGATGGAGGGACAAACATGGACTTACATGGGTGTGATCATACGTGGGTGACGTGGTAGATGGATGGACATACATGGACTTAAATAGGTGTGAGCATACGTGGGTGACGTGGTAGATGGATGGACATACATGGACTTACATAGGTGTGAGCATACGTGGGTGACGTGGTAGATGGATGGACAAACATGGACTTACATAGGTGTGATCATACGTGGGTGAAGTGGTAGATGGATGGACAAACATGGACTTACATGGGTGTGATCATACGTGGGTGACGTGGTAGATGGATGGACATACATGGACTTAAATAGGTGTGAGCATACGTGGGTGACGTGGTAGATGGATGGACATACATGGACTTACATAGGTGTGAGCATACGTGGGTGACGTGGTAGATGGATGGACATACATGGACTTACATAGGTGTGAGCATACGTGGGTGACGTGGTAGATGGATGGACATACATAGACTTACAAAGGTGTGAGCATACGTGGGTGACGTGGTAGATGGATGGACATACATGGACTTACATAGGTGTGAGCATACGTGGGTGACGTGGTAGATGGATGGACATACATGGACTTACATAGGTGTGAGCATACGTGGGTGACGTGGTAGATGGATGGACATACATGGACTTACATAGGGGTGAGCATACGTGGGTGACGTGGTAAATGGATGGACATACGTGGACATACATGGGGTGAGCATACGTGGGTGACGTGGTAAATGGATGGACATACGTGGCATGGGTGTGAGCATACGTGGGTGACGTGGTAGATGGATGGACATACATGGACTGTGAGCATACGTGGGTGACGTGGTAAATGGATGGCATACGACATACATGGGGTGAGCATACGTGGGTGACGTGGTAAATGGATGGACATACATGGACATACATGGGGGTGAGCATACGTGGGTGACGTGGCAAATGGATGGACATACGTGGACATACATGGGGGTGAGCATACGTGGGTGACGTGGTAAATGGATGGACATACGTGGACATACATGGGGTGAGCATTCGTGGGTGATGTGGTAGATAGATGGACATATATGGACATACATGGGGGTGAGCATACGTGGGTGACGTGGTAAATGGATGGACATACGTGGACTTACATGGGTGTGAGCATACGTGGGTGACGTGGTAGATGGATGGACATACATGGACACGTGGACAAAAATAGGTGTGAGCATACGTGGGTGACGTGGTAGATGGATGGACATACATGGACTTACATAGGTGTGAGCATACGTGGGTGACGTGGTAGATGGATGGACATACATGGACTTACATAGGTGTGAGCATACGTGGGTGACGTGGTAGATGGATGGACATACATGGACTTAAATAGGTGTGAGCATACGTGGGTGACGTGGTAGATGGATGGACATACATGGACTTAAATAGGTGTGAGCATACGTGGGTGAAGTGGTAAATAGATGGACATACGAGGACATACATAGGTGTGAGCATACGTCGGTGACGTGGTAGATGGATGGACATACATGGACTTACATAGGTGTGAGCATACGTGGGTGACGTGGTAGATGGATGGACAAACATGGACTTACATAGGTGTGATCATACGTGGGTGAAGTGGTAGATGGATGGACAAACATGGACTTACATAGGTGTGAGCATACGTGGGTGACATGGTAGATGGATTGACAAACATGGACTTACATAGGTGTGATCAGAGGTGGGTGAAGTGGTAGATGGATGGACAAACATGGACTTACATAGGTGTGAGCATACGTGGGTGACGTGGTAGATGGATGGACAAACATGGACTTAAATAGGTGTGAGCATACGTGGGTGACGTGGTAGATGGATGGACATGCATGGACTTAAATAGGTGTGAGCATACGTGGGTGACGTGGTAGATGGATGGACAAACATGGACTTAAATAGGTGTGAGCATACTTAGGTGACGTGGTAGATGGATGGACATACATGGACTTACATAGGTGTGAGCATACGTGGGTGACGTGGTAGATGGATGGACATACATGGACTTAAATAGGTGTGAGCATACGTGGGTGACGTGGTAGATGGATGGACATACATGGACTTAAATAGGTGTGAGCATACGTGGGTGACGTGGTAGATGGATGGACATACATGGACTTAAATAGGTGTGAGCATACGTGGGTGACGTGGTAGATGGATGGACATACATAGACTTACAAAGGTGTGAGCATACGTGGGTGACGTGGTAGATGGATGGACATACATGGACTTAAATAGGTGTGAGCATACGTGGGTGACGTGGTAGATGGATGGACATACATGGACTTAAATGGGGTGTGAGCATACGTGGGTGACGTGGTAGATGGATGGACATACATGGACTTACATAGGTGTGAGCATACGTGGGTGACGTGGTAGATGGATGGACATACATGGACTTACATAGTTGTGAGCATACGTGGGTGACGTGGTAGATGGATGGACATACATGGACTTACATAGGTGTGAGCATACGTGGGTGACGTGGTAGATGGATGGACATACATGGACTTACATAGGTGTGAGCATACGTGGGTGACGTGGTAGATGGATGGACATACATGGACTTAAATAAGCATACGTGGGTGAAGTGGTAAATAGATGGACATACGAGGATATACAAAGGTGTGAGCATACGTCGGTGACGTGGTAGATGGATGAACATACATGGACTTACATAGGTGTGAGCATACGTGGGTGACGTGGTAGATGGATGGACAAACATGGACTTACATAGGTGTGATCATACGTGGGTGAAGTGGTAGATGGATGGACAAACATGGACTTACATAGGTGTGAGCATACGTGGGTGACATGGTAGATGGATTGACAAACATGGACTTACATAGGTGTGCATACGTGGGTGACGTGGTAAATGGATGGACATGGGGTGAGCATAATGGGTGACGTGGTAAATGGATGGACAAACATGGACTTACATAGGTGTGAGCATACGTGGGTGACGTGGTAGATGGATGGACAAACATGGACTTACATGGGTGTGAGCATACGTGGGTGACGTGGTAGATGGATTGACAAACATGGACTTACATAGGTGTGAGCATACGTGGGTGACGTGGTAGATGGATGGACAAACATGGACTTAAATAGGTGTGAGCATACGTGGGTGACGTGGTAGATGGATGGACATACATGGACTTAAATAGGTGTGAGCATACGTGGGTGACGTGGTAGATGGATGGACATACATGGACTTACATAGGTGTGAGCATACGTGGGTGACGTGGTAGATGGATGGACATACATGGACTTACATAGATGTGAGCATACGTGGGTGACGTGGTAAATGGATGGATGTGAGCATACGTGGGTGACGTGGTAGATGGATGGACATACATGGACTTAAATAGGTGTGAGCATACGTGGGTGACGTGGTAGATGGATGGACATACATGGACTTAAATAGGTGTGAGCATACGTGGGTGACGTGGTAGATGGATGGACATACATGGACTTACATGGAGGTGTGAGCATACGTGGGTGACGTGGTAGATGGATGGACATACATGGACTTACATGGGTGTGAGCATACGTGGGTGACGTGGTAGATGGATGGACATACATGGACTTACATAGGTGTGAGCATACGTGGGTGACGTGGTAGATGGATGGACATACATGGACTTACATAGGTGTGAGCATACGTGGGTGACGTGGTAGATGGATGGACATACATGGACTTACATAGGTGTGAGCATACGTGGGTGACGTGGTAGATGGATGGACATACATGGACTTAAATAGGTGTGAGCATACGTGGGTGACGTGGTAGATGGATGGACATACATGGACTTACATAGGTGTGAGCATACGTGGGTGACGTGGTAGATGGATGGACATACGTGGACAAACATGGGTGTGAGCATACGTGGGTGACGTGGTAAATGGATGGACATACATGGACTTAAATAGGTGTGAGCATACGTGGGTGACGTGGTAGATGGATGGACATACATGGACTTACATAGGTGTGAGCATACGTGGGTGACGTGGTAGATGGATGGACATACATGGACTTAAATAGGGTGAGCATACGTGGGTGACGTGGTAAATGGATGGACATACATGGACTTACATAGGTGTGAGCATACGTGGGTGACGTGGTAGATGGATGGACATACATGGACTTACATAGGTGTGAGCATACGTGGGTGACGTGGTAGATGGATGGACATACGTGGACTTACATAGGTGTGAGCATACGTGGGTGACGTGGTAAATGGATGGACATACATGGACTTACATAGGTGTGAGCATACGTGGGTGACGTGGTAAATGGATGGACATACGTGGACTTACATAGGTGTGAGCATACGTGGGTGACGTGGTAAATGGATGGACATACATGGACTTACATAGGTGTGAGCATACGTGGGTGACGTGGTAAATGGATGGACATACATGGACTTACATAGGTGTGAGCATACGTGGGTGACGTGGTAGATGGATGGACATACATGGACTTACATAGGTGTGAGCATACGTGGGTGACGTGGTAGATGGATGGACATACATGGACTTACATAGGTGTGAGCATACGTGGGTGACGTGGTAGATGGATGGACATACATGGACTTACATAGGTGTGAGCATACGTGGGTGACGTGGTAAATGGATGGACATACGTGGACAAACATAGGTGTGAGCATACGTGGGTGACGTGGTAAATGGATGGACATACGTGGACTTACATAGGTGTGAGCATACGTGGGTGACGTGGTAAATGGATGGACATACGTGGACTTACATAGGGGTGAGCATACGTGGGTGACGTGGTAAATGGATGGACATACGTGGACAAACATGGGGTGAGCATACGTGGGTGACGTGGTAAATGGATGGACATACGTGGACTTACATAGGGGTGAGCATACGTGGGTGACGTGGTAAATGGATGGACATACGTGGACAAACATGGGGTGAGCATACATGGGTGACGTGGTAAATGGATGGACATACGTGGACTTACATAGGTGTGAGCATACGTGGGTGACGTGGTAAATGGATGGACATACGTGGACTTACATAGGGGTGAGCATACGTGGGTGACGTGGTAAATGGATGGACATACGTGGACTTACATAGGGGTGAGCATACGTGGGTGACGTGGTAGATGGATGGACATACATGGACTTACATAGGGGTGAGCATACGTGGGTGACGTGGTAAATGGATGGACATACGTGGACTTACATAGGTGTGAGCATACGTGGGTGACGTGGTAGATGGATGGACATACATGGACTTACATAGGTGTGAGCATACGTGGGTGACGTGGTAAATGGATGGACATACATGGACTTACATGGGTGTGAGCATACGTGGGTGACGTGGTAGATGGATGGACATACATGGACTTACATAGGTGTGAGCATACGTGGGTGACGTGGTAAATGGATGGACATACGTGGACTTACATAGGGTGAGCATACGTGGGTGACGTGGTAAATGGATGGACATACGTGGACATACATGGGGGTGAGCATACGTGGGTGACGTGGTAAATGGATGGACATACGTGGACAAACATGGGGGTGAGCATACGTGGGTGACGTGGTAAATGGATGGACATACGTGGACATGGGGGTGAGCATACGTGGGTGACGTGGTAAATGGATGGACATACGTGGACATAGATGGGGTGAGCATACGTGGGTGACGTGGTAAATGGATGGATGGATGGACATACGTGGACATACATGGGGTGAGCATACGTGGGTGACGTGGTAAATGGATGGACATACGTGGACATAGATGGGGTGAGCATACGTGGGTGACGTGGTAAATGGATGGACATACGTGGACATAGGGGTGAGCATACGTGGGTGACGTGGTAAATGGATGGACAAACATGGACTTACATGGGGTGAGCATACGTGGGTGACGTGGTAAATGGATGGACATACGTGGACATAGGTGTGAGCATACGTGGGTGACGTGGTAAATGGATGGATGGACATGGGGTGAGCATACATGGGTGACTGGATGGACATAGGGGTGAGCATACGTGGGTGACGTGGTAAATGGATGGACATACGTGGACTTACATAGGGGTGAGCATACGTGGGTGACGTGGTAAATGGATGGACATACGTGGACTTACATGGGGTGAGCATACGTGGGTGACGTGGTAAATGGATGGACATACATGGACTTACATAGGGGTGAGCATACGTGGGTGACGTGGTAAATGGATGGACATACGTGGACAAACATGGGGTGAGCATACGTGGGTGACGTGGTAAATGGATGGACATACATGGACTTACATAGGTGTGAGCATACGTGGGTGACGTGGTAAATGGATGGACATACATGGACAAACATAGGGGTGAGCATACGTGGGTGACGTGGTAAATGGATGGACATACATGGACTTACATAGGGTGAGCATACGTGGGTGACGTGGTAAATGGATGGACATACGTGGACTTACATGGGTGTGAGCATACGTGGGTGACGTGGTAAATGGATGGACATACATGGACTTACATAGGTGTGAGCATACGTGGGTGACGTGGTAGATGGATGGACATACATGGACTTACATAGGTGTGAGCATACGTGGGTAACATGGAAGATGGATGGACATACATGGACTTACTTAGGTGTGAGCATACGTGGGTGAAGTGGTAGATGGATGGACATACATGGACTTACATAGGTGTGAGCATACGTGGGTGACATGGTAAATGGATGGACATACGTGGACTTACATAGGGGTGAGCATACATGGGTGACGTGGTAAATGGATGGACATACATGGACTTACATAGGTGTGAGCATACGTGGGTGACGTGGTAGATGGATGGACAAACATGGACTTACATAGGTGTGAGCATACGTGGGTGACGTGGTAAATGGATGGACATACGTGGACAAACATAGGGGTGAGCATACGTGGGTGACGTGGTAAATGGATGGACATACGTGGACTTACATTAGGTGTGAGCATACGTGGGTGACGTGGTAAATGGATGGACATACATGGACAAACATAGGTGTGAGCATACGTGGGTGACGTGGTAAATGGATGGACATACGTGGACTTACATGGGGTGAGCATACGTGGGTGACGTGGTAAATGGATGGACATACGTGGACATACATGGGGTGAGCATACGTGGGTGACGTGGTAAATGGATGGACATACGTGGACATACATGGGGGTGAGCATACGTGGGTGACGTGGTAAATGGATGGACATACGTGGACTTACATAGGGGTGAGCATACGTGGGTGACGTGGTAAGATGGATGGACATACATGGACATACATAGGTGTGAGCATACGTGGGTGACGTGGTAAATGGATGGACATACGTGGACAAACATGGGGTGAGCATACGTGGGTGACGTGGTAAATGGATGGACATACGTGGACTTACATGGGGTGAGCATACGTGGGTGACGTGGTAAATGGATGGACAAACGTGGACTTACATGGGTGTGAGCATACGTGGGTGACGTGGTAGATGGATGGACATACATGGACTTACATAGGTGTGAGCATACGTGGGTGACGTGGTAAATGGATGGACATACGTGGACTTACATGGGGTGAGCATACGTGGGTGACGTGGTAAATGGATGGACATACGTGGACAAACATAGGGTGAGCATACGTGGGTGACGTGGTAAATGGATGGACATACGTGGACTTACATAGGGGTGAGCATACGTGGGTGACGTGGTAAATGGATGGACATACGTGGACTTACATGGGGTGAGCATACGTGGGTGACGTGGTAAATGGATGGACAAACATGGACAAACATGGGGTGAGCATACGTGGGTGACGTGGTAAATGGATGGACATACGTGGACAAACATAGGGGTGAGCATACATGGGTGACGTGGTAAATGGATGGACATACGTGGACTTACATGGGGTGAGCATACGTGGGTGACGTGGTAAATGGATGGACACATGGGTACGTGGACTTACATACGTGGTGTGAGCATACGTGGGTGACGTGGTAAATGGATGGACATACGTGGACAAACATAGGGTGAGCATACATGGGTGACGTGGTAAATGGATGGACATACGTGGACAAACATGGGGGTGAGCATACGTGGGTGACGTGGTAAATGGATGGACATACGTGGACATACATGGGGTGAGCATACGTGGGTGACGTGGTAAATGGATGGACATACGTGGACAAACATGGGGGTGAGCATACATGGGTGACGTGGTAAATGGATGGACATACGTGGACAAACATGGGGGTGAGCATACGTGGGTGACGTGGTAAATGGATGGACATACGTGGACAAACATGGGGTGAGCATACATGGGTGACGTGGTAAATGGATGGACATACGTGGACAAACATGGGGTGAGCATACATGGGTGACGTGGTAAATGGATGGACCTACGTGGACAAACATGGGGGTGAGCATATGTGGGTGACGTGGTAAATGGATGGACATACGTGGACATACATGGGGTGAGCATCCGTGGGTGACGTGGTAAATGGATGGACATACGTGGACTTACACATGGGGTGAGCATACGTGGGTGACGTGGTATGGATGGATGGACAAACATGGACTGGGTGACATGGATGGTGTGACATGACGTGGTAAATGGTGAGCATACGTGGGTGACGTGGTAAATGGATGGACATACGTGGATTTACATGGGGTGAGCATACATGGGTGACGTGGTAAATGGATGGACATACGTGGACTGGGGTACATATGGGGACGTGGTGAGCATACATGGGTGACGTGGTAAATGGATGGACATACGTGGACAAACATGAGGGTGAGCATACGTGGGTGACGTGGTAAATGGATGGGGACGTGGTAAATGGATGGACATACGTGGTAGGGGTGAGCATACATGGGTGACGTGGTAAATGGATGGACCTACGTGGACAAACATGGGGTGAGCATACGTGGGTGACGTGGTAAATGGATGGACATACGTGGACAAACATGGGGGTGAGCATACATGGGTGACGTGGTAAATGGATAGACATACGTGGACAAACATGGGGGTGAGCATACATGGGTGACGTGGTAAATAGATGGACATAAGTGGACAAAGATGGGGTGAGCATACATGGGTGACGTGGTAAATGGATAGACATACGTGGACAAAGATGGGGGTGAGCATACGTGGGTGACGTGGTAAATGGATGGACCTAAGTGGACATACATTGGGGTGAGAATACGTGGGTGACGTGGTAAATGGATGGGCCAACGTGGACATACATTGGGGTGAGCATATGTGGGTGACGTGGTAAATGGATGGACATACGTGGACATAGATGGGGTGAACATACATGGGTGACATGGTAAATGGATGGACCTACGTGAACAAACATGTGTGTGAGCATACATGGTTGACGTGGTAAATGGATGGACATACGTGGACATAGATGGGGTTGAGCATACGCGGGTGACGTGGTAAATGGATGGACATACGTTGACAAAGATAGCGGTGAGCATACATGGGTGACGTGGTAAATAGATGGGCATACGTGGACAAACATGAGGGTGAGCATACATGGGTGACGTGGTAAATGGATGGACATACGTGGACAAAGATGGGGGTGAGCATACATGGGTGACGTGGTAAATGGATGGACATACGTGGACAAACATGGGGGTGAGCATACATGGGTGACGTGGTAAATGGATTGACATACGTGGACAAAGATGGGGTTGAGCATACATGGGTGACGTGGTAAATAGATGGACATACGTGGACAAACATGGGGGTGAGCATACATGGGTGACGTGGTAAATGGATGGACATAAGTGGACAAACATTGGGGTGAGCATACGTGGGTGACGTGGTAAATGGATGGACATACGTGGACATACATGGGGGTGAGCATACGTGGGTGACGTGGTAAATGGATGGACATACGTGGACATACATATGGTGTGAGCATACGTGGGTGACGTGGTAAATGGATGGACATACGATGGACTACGTACATAGGGTGAGCATACATGGGTGACGTGGTAAATGGATGGACCTACGTGGACAAACATGGGGGTGAGCATACATGGGTGACGTGGTAAATGGATAGACATACGTGGACAAACATGAGGGTGAGCATACATGGGTGACGTGGTAAATAGATGGACATAAGTGGACAAACATGGGGGTGAGCATACATGGGTGACGTGGTAAATGGATGGACCTACGTGGACAAACATGGGGTGAGCATACGTGGGTGACGTGGTAAATGGATGGACACGTACAAACATGGGGTGAGCATACATGGGGACGTGGTAAATAGATTGACATGGACAAAGATGGGGTGAGCATACATGGGTGACGTGGTAGATGGATGGACATACGTGGACAAACATGGGGTGAGCATACATGGGTGACGTGGTAAATGGATGGACCTACGTGGACAAACATGGGGGTGAGCATATGTGGGTGACGTGGTAAATGGATGGACCTACGTGGACAAACATGAGGGTGAGCATACATGGGTGACGTGGTAAATGGATGGACATACGTGGACAAACATGGGGTGAGCATACATGGGTGACGTGGTAAATGGATGGACATACGTGGACAAACATGGAAGTGAGCATACATGGGTGACGTGGCAAATGGATAGACATACGTGGACAAACATGAGGGTGAGCATATGTGGGTGACGTGGTAAATGGATGGACATACGTGGACAAACATGAGGGTGAGCATACATGGGTGACGTGGTAAATGGATGGACATACGTGGACAAACATGGGGGTGAGCATACGTGGGTGACGTGGTAAATGGATGGACATACATGAGGGTGAGTGGACAAACATGGACAAACATGGGGTGAGCATACATGGGTGACGTGGTAAATGGATGGACATACGTGGACATGGAAGTGAGCATACATAGGGTGAGCATACATGGGTGACGTGGTAAATGGATGGACATACGTGGACAAACATGAGGGTGAGCATACATGGGTGACGTGGTAAATGGATGGACATACGTTGACAAAGATAGCGGTGAGCATACATGGGTGACGTGGTAAATGGATGGACACACGTGGACAAACATGAGGGTGAGCATACATGGGTGACGTGGTAAATGGATGGACATACGTGGACAAACATGGGGGTGAGCATACATGGGTGACGTGGTAAATGGATGGACATACGTGGACAAACATGGGGTGAGCATACATGGGTGACGTGGTAAATGGATGGACATACGTGGACAAACATGGGGGTGAGCATACATGGGTGACGTGGTAAATGGATGGACATACGTGGATAAAGATGGGCTGAGCAAACATGAGTGACGTTGTAAATGGATGGACATACGTGGACATACATGGGGGTGGGCATACGTACGTGACGTGGAAAATGGATGGACATACGTCGAAATACTTGGGGTGAGCATCCATGGGTGAGGTGGTAAATGGATGGACATACGTCGACATACTGGGGTGAGCATCCATGGGTGACGTCATGGGCTGAGCATACATGGGTGACGTTGTAAATGGATGGACAAACATGGACTTACATAGGTGTGAGCATACGTGGGTGACGTTGAAGATGCATGGACATACGTAGACATACATAGGGGTGAGCATTCGTGGGTGACGTGGAAGATAGATGGACATATGGGGACATGCATGGGCATTGGCATACGTGGGTGACTTGGTATATCGATGGACATACGTAAGACATGCATGGGCGTGAGCATACGTTGGTGACGTGGTAGATTGATAGAAATACATGAGAATATTTTTGCTTATAAAAGTAAAATCCTTTGTAGGCTCCAAAACGACACGAAACAACGATTATTTCATCAGAATAAATCAACCTAGTTCCCGAATTTGCTCGAACCTCAACAGTTAAACCGATTTCGGTCCTGATACTGGCCACAAATTTTTCAAATATTGGAAATTTCTGCCTAGGCACCAAAACAAGTTTTGGATTTCAAAATATTTTCCCACTGCATGTTGAAATGAAAAAGTTACTCTGTCGTCTTTTTGAATAAACTGTTGTATACTAATGATATAAAATTTCAATATTGCAATGTTTTTGGTCGCCGTATTGTTTTTCAATGTGTCCCAAAACTTCGTTTTCCCAAAAGTCAACCGATTCCAAATGGCGTTGTAAGTAACGTAATTCAAAGATGTTTGTTGATAATTACAATGTATAAAATATCAGGGGGAGTACAAAGAATATCTGCTTGGTTTTTATTTTGTGTTTTTAAAAGATTCCTGGCTTAATTCGGTGCGTTATTGTGATGAAATTGTGATGCAATTTTCAAATTGCTATTGTTTGATGAGCTGGCAATCAAATGCCGAATAAACTAAGCCGAAGTTTATTCGAATAGCGTTCTATTCATCCGGGGATGAGGTTGAGAATAAACTGATTCCAAGCCCATAGTAAGGAATAAGATAACTTACCCGAGCATGCTGTTTTATTTCTGCAAATTTTATTTTGAAGTCGATATCAGGTGGGCCTTGTGGTATAATATTCTGTTCGCTTTCAGTAGACTGGTCTTGTTGCTGCTGCTGAAGGTCGCGGATGCGATTCTAATATGAAAAACAGAGAAAATCATCAGTTATTTAGAGAGTATTCGACAGGTAATAGACCTTTTCAAATAGGTCTGGGCCGGTGCACCATTTTTCTGGAAAATGGTAGATATATCGAGTTAGGGAATCCTGTCCACGTGCAACGACCTTGATTGCAGCATCTTTAAGAGAGGTGGTGCAGTAGATTTTACTTCTGATTCATGAATAATGGAAGACTAAGAGAGGAAAGGTATCTGTGACATTAAATGTTACAATATCTGTAGAAACTCGGGAAACAAAATGCAATTAACTCAGAAAAAAAGAAAATTTTTGATTAAATGCCTCCTAGAGCAGATAAACTTGGACTTTAATCTGTTACTTTACATTAATTTTCTAAAACGTGAATTTTAAGCAAAATCTGCTGCAATATCTCTCCTGAAACGACTGCGACTTGGTCATTTTACGTGGAAAGTATTCCCTTACTCAAAATGTCTACCATTTTCCAGAAAGGTCGCGCCGACCCAGTCTTTTTTGAACCTGTCAAATTCTGCAAACAGTAGACTTCACAGGAAAGACATGGTAGATTCTTAATAAATGAAGTATCTCACGTTGTGTGCGGGTGTTTACTGTACTTCAATCCTCCGTGAAAATAATTATATACGGTTATTGCGTTAGAAAAGAACAGTTTTGATCGCCTATGAAAAGAGATAGGAAATATGATATTTTGAATAAATGCTAACCTGTAGATTTGTTACCAGGTCTCTGAACTTATTGATGGTTCCTTGATAATCTGAAATAGTCTCATGTGCTGCGTCCAGTTTTCTTTCAAGCTAAGAGAAAAATAATTGACAGGTATTTTTAATTTTCAGTATAAATAAAGAAATATTTACGAAACTAAATGAAATATCTAGTTAAAAGAAAGTTTTGTCTCTAGTGTCTTGTATAAATTACATGCAACCAACATATGGCGTTTAGGTACCTCTCTTTCTTTGTTCATTGTCATATCAAGCTCCTCTCTTAAGTCATGTTCAGTCTGAACATGATTTTCTTCAAGTTCTTCATTCAGATCACGAAGTGCTTCCTACAAGAAAGAAGATACAATATAGTAGATTTAAGACCTTTTACCAAGAACGACTTACTTCATACAACTATACATTGGCACATTTGCAGATCTCGAATCCAAATACCATCCATATTGTTCCTGCAGCCAAAGAAGAAACCCTCATTACAGTGTACATTGTTCGTAACGTACAAAATGCAATAGCCTCTTACTTACTTGTTCAGTTAGTTAGTCAGTCAATTCAAGAATGTGAACAACAGTTATACTGCACAATACAAACGTAGTGGCTTAATACATTGAAGTAGGCAATAGACGCATAACCACTAGGTTTTGGGTTTGCCTTGCTGCAGGAGAAACATCTGAAAAGCTATTAACTAAGGAAACCATCTGTCGATCTGAAAGTGTCCCGGACTAAGTCCCAAGGTACCTTACTTTAGGGTACAATTCAAAAGCACCAGCTGCTGGTACGATAAACCCTTACCTGCCAATACGCAGACATTATTATTTGGGTACATTACTGTAATATAGATTGAAGAAAGTTGGATCTTGCGATTTTTTACGGCAAAGACGAGCGCATGAAGACATATAACACTAACGCTGCAAAGGGACGAAAGAACAGACACTCAAGAGATCAATATCTTTTACTAATATTGTGCCCTTATCAATTTCAAATATCTGTAGCTGTGCAAATTCCAAATGCTTGAAGAAAAATGTTTGATCGTTTCACCATTGCCCAATCTCTAATTTCGTGTGTTTTTAGGTCAACGAATTCTTATATGGTTCACCGCCTGGTTTCTGAAAATTTTCCTATGACTGGTGAAAAGCAGAGCATGTACCTTAAGCCCTCCTTCGTAGTTACCCCTTGTAAGCCTCCAGGGTTTCCTACAGATTTATTCATACGCAGTAGCATAAGACACTTACCAAGTCAGCCACAGTTTCTTGTAACTTCTCGATTTCTTCTTCAAGAGCAAGATTTTTATCAGTAAGGGTTTCAACCATTTCTTCGGCTCCCAAGGCAGAGTCAACCTGAAAGTATTTTTAAATTAGTGGAAATTAACAGCAAATCGAAAAAAAATGAAACAGCAACGTGTCCAAGCTCCTATTAACGTATAAAGCGAATTGACGGCATAAGAATTTACAAAAAATAGTTCAGTCAGGGTCACCGCTTTTCACTAAAATCCCAAGCCCTCGGTTCCCATGCAATTAAATGCAAATCCAACCCAATTTGCTGAGCTCAGCATTACACGAAGGCAGAAAAATGGTTATCATTACCTGTTCTTTCAGTTCATCAATAGCTTCTTCAGCTGCCTAGAGAAATAACATAAAGAAATCAAAAGTACCATAAAGAAACCACCAAAAAGATCGACTGGAAGGGAAAAGCATAATTGAGAATGCCCTCCAAAGGCCATAGAAAGCTATATAGCTTGCCCAGTCAAATATAAAAAAGAATTTTCACAGTTTTGAAGAACAAACAAGGACTATACTATAAAGCAAAGATTAATCTTTATAAGAAGGAAGGTTTTATATGCTGTTGAAAGTCATTAAAGCGCTTAGCCTGTTAGCAAGTTAGACAAACGATCAGTTTTAGTCAGTTAGGTAAAGGAAATTTAGTCCGTTTGTTAGTTAATTAGGTATAGTTAATAAATTAGTCAGTTAGTAAGTTAATTAGCCTGCAAGTTAGTTTGCGAGATAGTTACTTATTTGGACTTTTAGTCAAATAGTTAGATAGTTTATCAATTAGCCCTTAATGAATTAGTAAGTAAGCATGTAAAGATTGTTTGTTTCTTAGCAAGTTATTTGGTAAGTT
The DNA here is from genome assembly GCA_014526335.1 of Chrysaora quinquecirrha. Classification (NCBI taxonomy): domain Eukaryota; kingdom Metazoa; phylum Cnidaria; class Scyphozoa; order Semaeostomeae; family Pelagiidae; genus Chrysaora; species Chrysaora quinquecirrha. The sequence continues at coordinate 873,761 of JACTAT010000014.1, forward strand.
AGCAACTTAGCTTGTCAGTAAGATATTAAGTTGATTAGTGTGTTAGTTAGCAAATTAGCAAGTTAGTATGTTAGTTAGTTAGTTAGTTAGTTAGTTAGTTAGTTAGTTAGTTAGTTAGTTAGTTAGTTAGTTAGTTAGTTAGTTAGTTAGTTAGTTAGTTAGTTAGTTAGTTAGTTAGTTAGTTAGTTAGTTAGTTAGTTAGTTAGTTAGTTAGTTAGTTAGTTAGTTAGTTAGTTAGTTAGCTAGTTAGTTAGTCAGTATGTATTTAGTTAGCGGATAAATAAAGACAAATATAAACTAGATACCTGCAAATTGGTGTCTAATTTATCTCTCTCTTCAGATGTAATTGTTAACTGGTCACTAATCTCCTTGAATTGCTTTTGTAGTTGATGTAATTCAGCTTTATCAGTAGACGAGATTTCTTTCATTCTTTAAAACAAAAATCGTTAATTATGTCTACGTGCTGGTTGTGTTTGGTTTTCTTCATTCGATACTTATTAGCCATTTGCTGACGCAGATTGCGAGCTGTAGAAGAAGAAGTAAAAATGCATGCTAGATGCAAAAGGCACGTGGAAGTGGAAAGATCCTGTAACTGCTGCAAAACTTGATCTAGGCACTACTTTTAAACGCTGCGTCAGCAAGAAAACTGTACCGAAGGCTACGATACCGAACTGAAACATTTGGCAATGCTGCAATCCAAAGCAAACTTGTCCCAGGAAGGCATCGTAAAAATTTATCGTGTAGAACTATCTTAAGGAAGAAAGTACTTTATAAAAATGCGCAGACCTGGATGAGGATAAGGAGTGGTTTTAAAAAAGAAGGCTTGACAAGGATCTTTTATGTCTCCATTACTTTTGACTTAAACTTTCAACCTATAGGTCCAGAAACATTTCAAGTGGCCTTCTGAGTAAAGTGGCCTTCTCAACCTACACCGTTGTTTGAATATTTTATAAGCGAGAAGAGAGCAAGAGAATAATTTTCATGCTTTTGTGAAAAAGCACGTGGACAAAACTAAGAACAAAGCCTAATGGTCACTGTAGGCCTAGAATTTGATGACAGAAAATTTAACAAGGAGGGTGTAGGTATTTGAACTTAATGCTTATACAGTCGATGCTGCTTCAGGGGGCGGACATAAAGAAGAAGCAAGGCATAAAAGTCATCGCAAATAACTAACTTTATAATTGCTTCTTTGAGACGGATATTTTGCTGTTCATACTTCTTCACTTCGGCATTTGCTGCGACGCCATCAACACCTGTTCAAAAAAGGACAGTATTATTTTCACAATTTTTGAATAAAAAGAGGTCTTAAAAATAAGTGACCTGAACGAGGTTTGCTGTCAAAATTTAGTTAATAAACCTACAGTAGTTAGGCAGATAATCTATATTTATTAACATAAGTCGAACTCGAAGTTCTGGTAAATGCAGATTGCTGAAGTGGAACTGCAGCTTGTGCCCTCAGACAGATAGCAAACAGCAAATGATTGGGAAGGGAAACCACGAGTCTAATAATGCTCCATTAAAATCTTAAAAACTTAGTAAGCCCTCGGCATCTTCGGAGTGGTTAATCTTAAAATTGTTCCCGGTCCGATTCAGAGTAAACGCAATAAAATCGTACCCATAACGTACCGGGAAGATAAGGATCTTTTGGATCCGTATTTATTTCTCTCAGTAAACGGTGTTTAAGAGTCAAACCTTTTCCTGCAATAAGAACTTTTCGAGTAAGGCAACACGGTTGCACGTACTATAGCGCTTCACGGTGCCCTTGAGTAAGCATACCATCTAATTTTTTTCATAAAAATAAGAGCCGCGACGCTTTCCAAACTATGTCATACGTTTTTTATATGAAACTCCTTTATAAGAAACCCATTAGTAAGATTTCTGACAAATTACAATAGATTATTTTGTTCTTTTGTTTCTTAAAACAATAGAAAGCAAAAGAAAATTTAAGAAACTTTGACTAGTGACGCTTTAGCTTGGTTTCTTATACAAAAAACGTGTAGTTACCCACACTAACCTCCTTCACTAATTTCATTTCTCAATATTTCAAGCTCCAATGTCAATTCTTCAACTTTTTCTTTCAAAGATTCAATTTCAACCAATGAACTTTCATACTGAAATATAGAAAAAATTTAACCATTTCAAACCTGGCGAAAGCATTTTCAAATATTGTCAAAGCTTTTCATCTGAAATCATCCAGAGTAAGGGACGTCAAATAATAGGCCGAAACAATCGACTATAATGCAATATATACACCCCAGACGAGGATCCAAATGAGTCAGGCAGTAATACGGGACTGGATTGCTCGGGGATTGCTTATGGGGGCGGGGGTGCTCGCAAACGCAACAGTCTAAAATATCTACAGAACGTTAAGATTGATGACAAACTTTTTCTTCAGCCATTTCTTTATCAAGTGTTGCCATCTCAACAGCCTCTTGCAGATACACAGTCTCGTCTCCATGTTTAGCCAACTGCTCTTTGGCTTCTCTTGCGTCCTAATGAAATAAAATTTTTGGAAAAATAAGTAATTACACCTATCTAAGATAAAGCGAAACAAAAACTTAATTCGGTTGAATCTTGTTTTCTTGGCTGTTAAGCCCTGGCTAAACGATCTAACATTTTTGCGAATCATTTCGGAAAATTGGAAAACATTGCCAGCCAAAAAATTTTTCTTGCAACAAGCAGAAATGTTGTTGAAGTTTCCCAAAAACATTTCTATCCAATTTTGCTTATCAAGAATAATGTTTTGCGACGTTGCCAAACGGACAAACATTGCTTGTAAAGAAATTTCAGTAATTTTCTACTTCAACCAGATTTGTTTGCCTTCTATTTATGTTTAAAAAAATTATAGATAACATAATATATAACAGAACTATTGTAGTTGCACGAGGTGAGTAACTCTGTGCTTATGTCTCCTGTATATGGGATCGCCCCGTTCTTAGAGGTTGTCTTTTTAACGTCAGGTTCTAATAATGACAGATCAGCTTTAAGTAGCTAAGAGTGAGAGATTCTCTTTAAGCAGATTAAAATGACACCGAGTACCTTTAAGTAACTTATAAATGACAGTATACCTTTAAAATAGGTAATAATTACATCTTTAAGTAGATTGAAATGGAAGCGCACTTTTAAGCAGCCAAAAATGGGGTGCTTTTTCAAATGGGTGACAAAGTTTTTGAGTGAGTGGCAACTACGTCAATGAAGGTTTCTTCTTTGTGAACAGCGACAAAATATAAAAAGTCTAACTCAGACACTTGAATTCGAGAGTACACCTGTCTTGCTGGCTATCTCGAAACAGAGATCAGAAGAGTTATCTAATATAGATCTTTTCAAGAAAGAGTGAAAGATAAATTAAAGACAGAGAAACGCGTAAAAGCAAGAACGAACCTTCTGTGTTTGTCTCAACTGCTGCAAAAGTTCTTTTTGTGTTTCCTGCCATCTTGTTTTATATTCCAGTAACTTAAAGGAAAACAAATTCAAAAAGATAAACACTACCTGCTGCAGATGTAGCTTAAATAAAAGCAAACGCAAATAAGACTGATTTTATGCAGTATGATTCAGAAGTGGCAACATGGATGGCAATGGGTAGATAGTTAGAGTATGCGAATGTCTCGAAAATATAATATAATTTTCCATCGAAATTAACATCATATCATATCATATTAAATTTTATACATTAGAACCCTTCAGCATATACAAAGAAAATAACGATTACAAATATAGCCAATAAATTAATTCCTAAACATGAGCTACAATACAAGTAACATACAAAGCTTCCTCTATTTGCTGCTCGCCCAGGGAGTTGTTCTATCGTAAAGAGTTACTGCAAGAAGGTAGGCAGCTCCCTGATTTCAATAATGATGCTGTTCCACGCAGTAAATTAAGGGGGGTTATGTTGAGGTTGAACAAAATATTTTCCGCCAAATTCACAATACAATGTTTCTTAATGGAAATGGACAAAAAGCAAACACCGAGACACCGCTAACACGAAAGAAAAAGATACGATTCAATTCGGGCCAATACGATCCGTTCCTTTAGGGTACGATATAGGTAGAATTTCGTCGCCTTAACATGAAAGAAACACCGTTAACACGAGATAAAAATATATGGATCAATACGGATGCAAAAGTTCCTTTCGGGTACGATATAGGTACGATTTCATTGCGAGACACAGGAATGGGTCGGGAACGGATATCTAAATGGATCCGCTTTTCTACCGTACCCAACAACATACGATCGAAAGGAACAGATCCATGCATAACCATGTAAACGAAAATCCTATCGTGACCTTTTTGAACGAGGGGTATTACACTCTTGGAAAAGGTGTACGAGATCCCCGTTACAACGAAAGGATTTTAAAGAGATTTTTTGAAAACAGTAGGAATCCCAGCAAAGGGTGTACAAGATTCCATACAGTGAATTGACCCTCGCGTTTTAGTACAGATCCACTCGGCAAATCCCTTTAAGATTGAGCACACGAAACAATATTTATAGTTTTACAGACCTGTTGATTCTGCATCTTCATCTTTTCAAATTCTTTCAGTTTCCCTTTGTCTTCTGCTCTTCTCTGCTTTAAGGTAGCTAACTTTTCTTCCAGGTCAGTTACTGCTTTCTCCTTCTCAATTAGCTTACGCTGAACTTCAAGCATTTCCTCAGAAGCAACATGTGTCTTAGGCCCAGGGATACTTGTTTTTGGAGTGTCTTGTCCCATGTTCCTCGACAGATCAGGGCTTGGGGTATCGATCTTTGAAATCTCAGGCTTTGTTATTTCAGGCTTTGGAATTCCAACCTTTGGTGTTTCAGAAGCAAAAGATCTTTGATCTTCACTTAGCTGCCTCATTGGAGTTGGGATATCTTGCTTTGAAACAGGAGTGCTTTCTTGGTTTGCTGGTTTTTCTTGTCTTATTTTTGTATCTTTAACAGTCTTAAAAAATACAATATAGTCAGAAAAAAACCCTCACGCAAGATTGTATGTTACACTATTTCTTTTTAAATTGCTGATGAGGCAGAAGTTCACGATTTTATAAGGGCTTCCAGCAGTTTGGGTGAAAAGTTTCACCCCAAGTCACTTTTCAGGATCAAAGCCCTTACAGAAGCGGGAACTTCGAAGGCTCATAAAATCCATAGCCCAGTTGCTAGGACCATGAAACTTTGCACCTAGACTAAATTTTAGATCCTTTATACGATTTTAGCATCGAAATGTCGTTATCTTGAAGTTTTGACAAATTTCCATCCTGCCAGCCTTTCATTGAAAAGGCTTATCCCCCTGAAATGCTGACCACAGGTGGACGGCTGATGATTCGTACACAATTCTTCTCTTCTCTTAACAAACCTGTCGCATTTTTTTGTCTCTGGTTGCCACTCTACAACTCTACATTACATCACCCATCTATGCTGTGTGACATCAGATTTTCTGCAAAATATTCTGGAATTTGTTTCCCATTACTGTCTTGTACTGCACAACTATTGGTATGTTTTTCTTATGTATACCTCGTATATTTTCCTACACAACAATTTGGGTAATTATTCGATCATCACCTAGAACCAGGCTTAAGACCATCATTGCAATCATCATCATAATCATCATCACCATCATCATCATCATCATGCTCATCATCATCATCATCATCGTCATCATCATCTTCACCATTATCATCATCATCATCATCTTCATCATCATCATCAGCATCATCATCATCATCTTGCTCATGATCATGATCATGATCATGATCATGATCATGATCATCAACATCATCATCATCATCATCATCATCTTGATAATCATCAGGATCATCATAATAATTGCTACCATCATCATCAAGAGACGCAAACTTCAAACATACCTTTTTGCCAAAGCCAGGTTTCATAAGACCACTCTGAGCTGGAATGCGTGATGCTAGTTCAGTAGGAGAAGGCGATGGTGAAGGCGATGGATCAGAAGAGGCAGATGATTTGTTTGAATCTCTGTCTGAGGGTTCTTCAAGAACCATTATCTGTGATTGACGAATGAACATTCCATGATTGGGAGGGCATTCAAAGTATCTTTTCTGTTGAACTAATAAAGAAACAAACAAGGTTTTTTATCAAATACTTCATCATTTATTAAGCAATAAGGTTTCCTGTCAATTCACCATACTGCCAACTGGCCACAAGATCAATTTGCCACAAATTTCAGATCAAGTCACCACATTCAACTCCCAACACTTTGGTGGTCAACTTGTCTCAGTTTGATATTCAAATAAAAAAAATTAGAGAAATTTTTTCATGAGAATCTTGTAAAAGCTTTTAGAAGACTTGTCAGCATTCTATTTACAAGTATCTTGGCTGCCACCCCAACCCCCATTTAAAATGCTGACAGAGTTGACTCGTTGAGAGGTAAGTGTGAAGAGTCCTCTAACGAGACAATGTGACCAAATGTGGGTGACTTGACTGTGGCAAGTTTGCAGTGTGGCATATTGACATCCTCCCAGTAATCTGAAACTTTGATGTGCACGCCAAAGAACTTCACACTTCAAAGTGTGCAATTTTGGTGAAAAAAATAGAAAACAATGGACTCATTGTTTTGAGAACAATAGCCTTCAGTGGGCGGTGTGAACAAATTCCAGTCTGGCCCGGTAATAATGCCCACTTAAATCCCCCTTTTAAACTCGAATTATCTATAACAAATGCCCCTCTTTCAAACACCCCCATCTCAAATAAACACTTCTTTAAAAGAGGACATTTATTTGAATCAGGTCAGACTGTTATAGTCTTATGATCTATGGAAGAAGTTAGAAACACAAGCAAACCAGCTGTTCTGTGTTCTGTTTTTCTGCTTTAATTTTACCTGTGCCATCATTTTTTCCTTTTGCTTCATCAAGAGCTACACCAATCCATTTTCCAGATGCAAAGGCAGTCATTCCAGAATATTTTACAGTTCCTACCAAACCTTTTCCAATCACTTCTACTCTGGTTCCAATTTTCATATTGGAAGAGGCAGTGCCAGGCGTTGCGGGAGTCGAAGCCATGTTGATGAAGATGGGCCTAAATGTCTTTTGTGTAACCTTGAGCTTGGTTTGCAGATTTTACGTCAAAGATAATGAATATGCAGGAAGACATCTAATATATATAAACCTTAAGGATCATTTCAAAGCACCAGATCGACTCCGACGTGTTGAAGAACTTGCTGAAACGAAGAGCGATCACTGACGATGTTTACCACTCCTCCATTATTCAGTTTGCTGCTGTTTTTGTCTGGCGTTGTCGTGTCAGTCTAGAAGTTAACCAAATCTTTAAGTACTTTTACACTGGGCAAGCTTTCTTACTTGTCCTATGCAAATTAGGTTGCCCTTTGTTGTCTGTTCGATTACACAAGAAAGGCTCTTTCCCTGGGCCAACTAGAAACGTGGTCCTTTTTTGATCGACGCCCTTTCTGCCCAGGTAGTGCATGCCGTATTTTTCTAAATGTTTTTCCAAAGATTGTTAAAATTTCGATTTTATCTCGACTTCAACAAGTTTTGGTTTTGACTGCGGCCATATTCGACGACTATCGCACAATCGTGAAAAGAACAATTATCCCACGACCATAAATACAAATGGTGACGTAATGGTCGTAGCAGAGCCTTCACGATTACTACGATTAAGTTGTGATGTAGTCTTTCTTACAAGATATTTTGAGATATCAAAATGAAACACGCTTTCCAGACAATGGATACCTTTCCCAACGGTATATTTATTGGCAGTTTGCTGCTGTTTTTGTCTGGCGTTGTCGTGTCAGTCGTGTCCTATCTGTCGTTTCTACTTGCGTGTCTGTCTGACGGGAAACGAAAGGAACTTTTCCACCCCTTTTTTGGTAATCAATTTTCTGAATGACAACAAAAGGGTAACCAGAACATCACGAAAGAATTTCAGAAAAGATAACTTGTGCTTAATCTTTCTTAAGCTAGAAATTTACCAAATCTTTAAGTACTTTTACACTGGGCAAGCTTTCTTACTTGCTTTCTGCATTAATGACTAATGTGCACACTTAGTTCTACGTTCATGGCTACTTTTGTTAAAACGGAGCAAATAACTTATTAAGGCCTATTAAAGCATACAGCAGCATAAGATTGCTTGTATAGCTAAATAAAAGCACATGCTTGAGATCCGTACTGCTGCAAACTTTATCATAGCTAAGCTACACGTTTTTTTTATAAGAACCAACTTTATAAGGAACTCGAGGCTGAAAATTCCCAAAAAATTAAGGAACTTTAAGAAATTGCTGAGGCTCGGATGAAAAACTAAGAATAATTTTTTTCAAGAACAAGATGATTTGTGCAAAAAAATAGCAGAATAACAATGTATTTCCCATCGTTCTTCCCAAAAAGACTCCATTTATATCTAAAGTTAGAAAATGAAGCAAGTTTATATGAATTTGCTGTAAAATTTAGTATTCAAACATATCTCACGAAAAGGAACAGCATAAGGAACTTCAGCCTCATTTTGTTGAAAAATTAAGGAACTCCAGCCTCAACTCAGAGTTAAGGTTCCTTATGATAAAAAAACGTGCATTGAGAGTTTAAAATAATGTACACCTATATATTCTCTATCGTTCTGTTAGAGCTTTAGCTTTCTTGAGCTTTAAGAATCTATCTATGCAAAGATGCACTTTTTGTATATATACAGTATTGCCAAATTTATTTTGTTTTCGATGAGAAAGGTTGTCCACGTAAATCCACGTATGCTAAAAACCAGTAGGCGTTCCGGAAATATGGCTTCTTTCCATAATATTTTCAGCATGTTCAGATGATGGTCAATGATGTTTTCCACAGCAGTCCTGCTTTGTAGAGGACAGCAAAAATACGATTAAGCCAATCACCGCATGGCTTTTCTAATGGGTAGGGCATTTTATATCAACGCTAAACAAAAAATATCTCAGAACATCAACTGGTTGCAGGCCGTGTTTGGTTTCTGGGTGTAGAATTGTGAAGAATAATTGTAAACTAAACCGAAAATGGCAGATAGACCAAGTGGTTTTGGTTTAACGGCAGAAGTAAGGGGAAAAATCGATGGAAAATATGACGCTGGGTTAGCCAGGGAAGCCATGAACTGGGTGGAGGCCGTTCTTGGTGAGCGAATATTCGGTGGAGATTGCAGCAGTGACGGACTCCATGCAAAGCTAAAAGATGGAGTGGTTTTGTGCAAACTGATCAACAAAATCAAACCAGGATCTGTGAGGAAAATCAATGAATCTAAAATGGCTTTCAAAATGATGGAGAATATCGGCAATTTCCTCGATGCTTGTATGGCAACTGGCATGCAGAAAATGGATCTGTTTCAAACGGTTGATCTTTACGAGAAGCAAAACATGCCACAAGTGGTTGATGCACTGCATGCACTGGGTAGGAAAGCTCCCAAGATAGGATACCGTGGAGCGAGCTTAGGCCCGAAAGAAGCGACTTCCAACAGGAGGGATTTTTCTCAAGAGCAGCTCAGAGCTGGAGAAGGTATTATTGGTCTACAAGCTGGGTATAACAAGGAGCCTCACAATCAGGGCAAAATTTTGGGAAAACAAGAGCCATCATTGACTAAGGTAAGACTAAGACCACAGCATATATGTAGATTTTAGTTTGTGGTAACCTTTTCGTTTCCGTAATCGGTCGGTAGCGTCTGTTTTTTCACACGGTCTGTCTCGCGTTGAAAAGAGGAGGTTTTAATTTCCAGAGAGCCAGACCGAGACTGAAACGGGATGGGTCAAACGAGAGAGAGGCCAGAAATGAAGTGACAGTGGGCATTGACAGTGAAAAAAACGCAAAACGAAAACGTAAAGCTTATACTCCCATGAACTGAAAAATAGGCGAGGGGCAATTAACTCCTTGAAAGTCTCGTACACCTTTGCTGGAAGACCTTTTGTTTTCTCGGAAATCCTTTGAAAGTCCTTTTGTTTTAAAGGAAATCTCGTACGCCTTTTTGCAGAATGAAATGCCCCTCGAAAATAGGAAGTTCCGTGTCGTGTCCAAAAATATATGAGGGAAGAGTGAAAACTCCACAACGTCAACCAGCGCTCACAATTGCTTACAGTACGGAGAATTTTTACAATAAGCATAGACTACATAGTACATGTTATTACTTTTAATTTGTGCAACGTTGTAATTCTGGCACTGGTAAACAAGGAACTATTTGGTTTGAGCCCAGTGTTTTGTACTGGTCGGCCAATGACAATATGACCCAGGGGTTCTTCCAGAAAAATTTGGTACAGATGAGCATTTGTGGGGTAAACACGAATGGATATCTGCAGATCGTCAAAAAGATACCCGAATGGGTACCAAATGTCGTAAAATACAAAGCTGGCGGACTGGCAGCGAATCTCAAGGGTTGCTATTTCCAGTAAAAGGGGCCTGTTTTCACTATAGCAATTTGTCTTGTTAGTTGCTTCTAGCGAGCTCCTCTCTAAAAAATCAATTCAAGGCAAGGGCTACTGTTCATGTTAATACTTCGTTTCTTATTTGCGATATTTCTATGGCAAAATCGTCTCCCTTTATACGTAATTTCGCATTTCTATATTTTCTTGCTTCCATATTTTCTTGCTTCCATATTTTTGTGCGCATATGCAGATTATCTTTTTATTTTTACTTCTTTCCAATTATCTGCGTTAAGAAACAATTTCTGTTATTTCCAACTGTTTTCAGACTGAGCGGGACCAATCCAAATTTCTTCGAAATCCCAAGAAATCGAAGAAATCTGCTCAAGAAAAACAGAAACAGTTTTTTTTACTTTCTTTATTTACCGTTGGTTCTACAAATAGCTACAAGCTGGAGCTAATACATACCAACCTAACTAACAACAAAACTAACAGTAGTCTAAAATGTAATAAAAGATAGCTATTAAAATAAAGTTATAAAGACTAAGTTTGTTAAAGTTTGTTAAAGACCCTAAAACAAGAAGACCCGGGTTGCAATCACAACCTAGCATCCCTGCCAGTCCACCCCTGGCTGAAAAGATACCTGGACTAAAATATAGCGGTCATATAGACTGACGGATGTTTTATACGGAATAACGGGGATCGCTCAATCGACCCAAACCGATACCGCGATTGTGCCGCGATTGCAATTTGTCCCTATAGGATGCCCGAGACAAAAATGCTACCCCAACGTTTTAGTGACACCCAAAAATATAAATTGGCAAAAATACCCGAACAGATGCTCGCGGTAAAAACCTTATTATGTTTTCTACTCCGGATCCAACATGATGTGTTCTAACATCTCCTTACATGTTGCATTACCTGCTGTGAACTAATTATGCAAAACACTACATAATTATGCAAGACACTACGGAATATACTTGAGACAATAGGAGCACATGCAGTTGTTTTTTTTTTTCAGTAAAAGCTTCTATTGTTCTGTTGAAAGGGCCTCGGAAACATTAATTTGACGTTTATTGTATCATTGTAGCCAATCACAATGAAGCATTCAGTTGTGGGTGGGGCATTTTGAACGTCAACGATAAAGGGTTGATAACATAACTAACAACTTCCCTTGTTGTGTGTGCGACATTCACAGAGTTAGCAGTATAACTTTAAGGCAAGTTTTGCGGAAATACTTCAACGAAATTGCACAAAAATGGCTTCCAGACCAAGAGGCTTTGGTATGACAGCAGAATTACAAGCTAAAAAAGAATCTAAATATGATGAAAGTTTAGCTAAAGAAGCTGCCAACTGGATAGAGGCTGTTCTTGGTGATACATCCATATTCGGGGGAGATTACAGCAGCAACTCGATGCATGAAAAACTCAAAGATGGAGTAATTCTTTGCAAATTAATCAATATTCTCAAACAGGGTTCTGTGAAGAAAATTAATGAATCTAAAATGGCATTTAAAATGATGGAAAATATCGGCAAGTTTTTGGAGGCTTGTGAGGGTGTGGGTGTATCAAAAGTCGATCTCTTTCAAACAGTTGATCTGTACGAGAAACAGAACATGCCAGCGGTTATAAATGGTATATTTGCATTGGGTAGGAAGGCTCAGAAATTCTACAACGGACCTACCTTAGGCCCAGAAGAGGCAACGTCCAACAAACGTGAATTTACTGAAGAGCAACTAAGAGCTGGACAGGGTATTATTGGTCTGCAAGCTGGGTCAAATAAGGGAGCCTCGCAAGCAGGGCAAAACTTTGGCAAGACGCGGGCAATCATTGACTGAGGTGAGGGTGAGCTGCCTGTTTATATGGACAAAATCATCCCACCTTCCAGCCCATCAGCTGAGCAGTGGGACGAAATTTTCAAGAGTTTATATGCAGAATTCCATCCCACCTTCCAGCCACTTATCTCATATTTCCGCTTTTGTTTAATTTTTTCAGACAATAGGATTATGTCTGGCGCTTGCGCATAATGAGCAATTTCATCCCACCGTCCAGCTTTCATCCCACCTTCCAGCGTTTATATGAGAGAATTTCATCCCACCCAGGTGAGATCCCACCTCTCAGCGAGTGAGATCTCACCTGACCGGGATGAAACGTTTTCCATATAAACAGAAGATGAAAATCACAAAGGTTTGTATTGGAAGGTGGGATCTCACCTCTCAGCTACAGGGCTGGAAGGTGGGATGATTTTCCCCATATAAACAGGCCCTTATTCTAACCGGTAACAGGTCAACTCGCCCCATGCTCAAGACGGAACTCTTTCAAGTTTTGTCGCCCCATGAAAACTTTTTTATGTAAGCAAAAACCGGTATCGTGTAAACCCGCCTTCATTGAGAGTTCAGTAGGGGCGAGTTGACTTTTTAGTATGGGACGAGTGGACTTTGAAGTCAAGTTGGCTTTGAAGTTGGTTGGGGCGAGTTGACCAAAAAGTGTTGCGAGTTGGAAGTGGGGTGAGTTTTGAAGTGGGGCAGTTTGACTAGAACTGACTCTCCAACTAGACCTGACTCCCCCGCTTATTCTAATACCCAAGACAAGAGACACCCAAAACCCAAGTATGCAGTTGTATATTGCCATGCCTTTATTTCAACGTTTCACGCTGTAATTATTATCTTTCTTTCAGAACTCCAGATGTGAAGGAGAGGTTTCATAGACTGACAAGCCGAAAGAGAAAATTGAAGAGGACTAATGGGATTTCTGTATGAACTGAAGTTTGAAATGATTTTATCTAATTATGATTACTAAACCGCTACATACATTGCTATCTATTATTTATCATTTTCTTCGGTCAGTGAAAAATTGTTAAATCTGAGAAAAGAATCCAACGGCATGGAGTGGCGGCGGTGGTGTGGCCGAGTGGTCAAGGCGTTCGAGTAGTGGGGTCGCGGGGTGAAATCTCGTCGGGACCACATTCCACAAGCCTACAGTCAACTCAGCTGCCCATCCTTATCCTTCCGAGGTTAGTAAATGAGTACCCTGGGTATTCGTTCTAGAATATCGCTCTGGGGGCACAATCTGCAGGTCTACACCAGCTGGATAGCTGACACAACCCCCAACCTGCTTACAATGCTTAAAAATAAATATTGCTTGCTTGCTTATTGCAACACAAGTACCGCAGTTACAGACGATTAAATGGCTCCGACCCGTTCACACGACAATGACTTTATTTTGTATGGAATGAGGTGCATTATGGCTCTGAGGCAAAGGAACCGAGACAGGAGGCCCATCTTTTCCTGGAGACCATTTTTTGACGTAGGTATACACGCAAGCACAAAAACGGAAAATGGGGCGTCTTCGTATCGCCAACATACAGTAACAATACACGCTTTTTTTATAAGGAACCACTTTATAAGGAACCTACATGTAGAAGGCCCGAAAATTTAAAGAACTTATACTACTAAAGAGAAAATCATTAAGGAACTTTTCAATGTTGAATACTTTTATAAAAAATAGCAACGCTGTAGCAATGTCCGAAGGACGCTGAGGATGATGATAATAATAATGAAGATAATGCTAATAATGACGAAGATGACGAAGAAGGCAAAGAAGAAGACAACGATGATGAGAATGATGATGATGATGATGATGATGATGATGATGATGATGATTTTGAAGTTGATGGTGAGTTTGAAGAGGATGATAATGAACATAATGATCATGCTAAAGACGATCATGATGATAATTATGATGCTCGACGACGATGACAACGATGATGATGATCACGTTGAAGACGAAAATGATGATCAGCGTCTTCAACATGATCATCATCGTCTTCAACATGATCATCATCTGCTTCAACAATGATGATCATGTTGAAGATAAAGATTTGTGATTGTGATAATGATGGTGATGATGATAATGATCCATTATGATGATGATGCGATTGTTGACAATGTGATCAGATGAATCTTTCCTTGAAGAATCCCAAAACTTTGAATCGAAAATAGAAAACCTCTAGTAACGTATATGTACTAGTAAATTGAAACTCATAGGTTAAACTGTGTAACAAATAACTCTCTTCGCCTCCAATGATGAATTTAATTCTAGAATCTCCAAATGCTATCATAAGAATTCGGATACTATGCAGATGACTAAATTCGATAATTAGTAGCACTTTGAAGAATTGATTGCCAACTTTGAACCATTTATTTTCAGATGATTCTCGAAGCCGCCAACTGTTTTGAAAAAATTTCTTCTGTCTAACTTGGCAACAATTTCTGCTGCGCCACAATCTCCTCCTCTCTTCACACGAAAATATCTTACATATAAGATGACTTCTAGAAACTTCTGACAATAACAACCCAATAAAAAATTGTATGAAAATATTTCAAAATAACAAATAAAATCAAATTAGATTTGAGCAACATTTTGCAATATTGTAGTCAAACCTTTTTTTGAAGCCCGGCCCAGCCGGCTTTCAGAAAATATTTGTGTCAAATTTTTAGTTTCCTGCATCGTGGATCGAACTCGCAACCCTTAGCGCAAGAAAAAAGCGCACTATCCCACTGCGCTACACAGACAGTTGATTCTAATTGATGTTTTTGGCAAGCAATTGAATTTTGTTAATTATGCCCACTAACGACAACACTTAACGGCGATTTCAAAGATTAATTCCTATTATTTGTGGTTTATCTTTTGTTACGTTTTGGCACGAAAAAGCGTCTATATGCCTATGCGTCTATTACAACGAACACCATCTTAATATGTCCTCCGGACATAAAAAGCGTGTATCTCCGCCGAGGAAGTAGAGGACTGGGGCTGTGCAGGCTGCCAACGATAAAGCTTAAGTTTGTGTTTTTATTTCATTTTCAGCAGGCAGGGCAGGCGGTTTCAAAGAAAAAGCAAATTGTGATTGAGATGCATCTAACATCATCATCAACACATAAAAATAGGCCTATCTACACTCAGAAGCTCGACCATTACAAGATTGCCGTTACTTGTTATGTCATGAAATTCATACTAAAATGTTCAGTCATTTCTTTAATATAGTTACTCTCTCACTAAGCATCTTAATATGTCCTCCGGACATAAAAATTGTCGCTTCTTGCTCAGCTTCTAGGGAATATTTTGAGTTGATTTTGCTCCTAGTTTCTGCTGTAAGCCCGTACCCAGCTGGTCTTGAAGACATGATTTCCTTCTAGTATGATATCTATAAAGTTTTCAGTTATCTTTTACTAGATACTCGCAGACCACACCAAACACAATGTCTAGCACCTTTATTATACAGCAGGTTGTTTTCGGTTCCTTAGTCAATATGTTTATTCATATGACAGATGCCGTTAAGCGGCTCACCGCGCTCCAGCCACTCGCGTTAAGCCCTGGCTAAACAATGCAACATTTCGTGCAACACTTGTTGCATGAAGTTGCAAAGATAAATTTGGGTGTATGGCTTAACGACGTAACATTTCATGTGCAACATTTGCTTGCGTTATTAGAAGAAAAGGTCTTGTTTCTATAGTTATCATGCACGCGCTTTTGGCGTCTTTGTGACTGGGCTGTTCCACGCCACAAACTCGCATGGTTTGGCCGACGCTTTCAAGTTCATCCGCACGACAATGGACTCCCTGAAGGATTCATATAAAGACCAAAGTGAAACCCATTGGGTAAATTAGCAATTTTTAGCTTTGAAAAAATTTAAAGCAACTGGCAATTAAGTGCCTAATTATCACCGCTCAACAGTTAACGGTGCTAGTGTAACGAAGCGCCACAAAAGCCGGTCTTTTGGGTTTTTCACCTTTAAACACCTCATTCCGTGATGCCAAATAGCGCACGAACTGCGGAGGTGTCTTTGTTTACGCTTGTGCTGAATTCCGCGTAATTCCCATTGGTGAGGACAAAAACATAAGCACAACCACAAACAACTCTTTGACATGCGCTTGTGTTTGTGCTGAACTCGTCCTCACTAGCGCGAGTCTCAGTTTTGCAATCTTGTACTTGTGTTTGCGCTTGTGTCGCGAATGAGAACCAATGTGGCTAGTTGATACCAGGCTTGAGATACCCCAAACAATCACAATTTGTGCTTTCTAATGCCAAAAAAATTAGTCTTATTGTCAGACATGACACATCCTGTCCTTGAAGATGCTTCAAACCATATACGGAAAAAACTGCATCACAGTCGCTATCGGTATTTTCAAATACGAATCTGTTGCTACAAGGATATGACTTTGTTCAGAAAACATGACAATGACTACGCTGTGGCTCGGTTCAGGTGAAATACGGGCGAAGATATGTGAGGCTATGGGCTAACTGCCGCGTCGATACAACAGCAGACTGCAAGCTTGATAAACAAACCGCATTATAATGCTAACTGACATGTGAAATAATAAAGAAACAACTTCAGCCCGAACTTCAGTAACAATGAGGAGGGTACAAATATTTATTCATGTGGTATCAACTTGTTTTTGGTGGGATTTGGTGGGATTTAAGAGAAATGGTAAACAGACAAGCCATCCAACTCTAACTTTCGTGAATCTAAACCTGTGGAGTACCTTTTATTTTGAATCGTCCAAAACCTGAATACAACTGAGATGACGAAATGGCAGCAAGTCTTTGGGTTAAAGTAACCTTGTCATTACAAGCTTGGTCACGCAACCGCGAATCACGATTTAAAAGAAATACAAACCTCCATATAATGGACACCTGTCAGACCAATGTAGGGTAAGTTGTAGAGGTCTGGTGTGTCCGTTGTAGAGAGGTGTTTGCTATAGGGAGGTTTGTTTTTACATTGAAGTAACCTTTGAGATGAAAATATTTGTCCGTTGTTCACAGGTGTCCGTTTTATAGAGGTGTTCGTTGATGGAGGTTTCACTTTGACTCTCTGAATGAACTGCAACAGTGACGCAAGAGTATTCCCTATATTCATAAGCATTCCCTAGAACAACAAAACCACCTTAAAATCAGAAAAAAGGAAAGCTTCTTCAGTTTTGGAAAGGGTTGGAAAGGAAAGACCACCTGATGACCAGCCTTAAACGACATACGCTGGGTAAAAACGACAAAATGTGTAAAACTTCTCTGGGTCAGAAAAACTTTCAGAAGAGTTTCTTCTGCTTGGCTTAACTAGGCGTAAAAGATTCAACGGAAGGAGGTAGCAATGTTCGCCCTCTTGAACCGTCAAGTCTTGATCAAAGACATAGGAAGACGTCACAAAGGTTCGAACACGACCAGGGTTTGCAACAGAAGAAGACAGAGCCGAAATAAGAATACATTAAAAACTACATAAATGGAAAATCGTGGCTCACTGTACTTTAAATCGGATTCCTTCCTGACTGGAAATGGAACGATTCGAGGAGTGCTGAGATAGCGATTCCGAAGGCACTAGCATGGATCCCTGGGGCAGTTCGGCTAGTGAATCTAAGTGAAAGAAGCTCAATACTAATATCCGTTCTGTTTCGTGAAAAATCCCCTTTAACGGATATCTCGTATGCTTTTTTGAAGAGTGAAATTCCCATCCACAGAACGTGTAGCTATAAAGATTCATCGAGCAAGAAACTTCGAGTCGCAAGGCGTATAGATGATAAAGTTGTTGGAGACAAGAGATAACTTTCAGACCACATTAGGCAGGTGCAACTCATTGTTTTAACAAGATGATTAGATTATTCATGAGGCGGATGAAAGAAACATAAAAACACTAATAAGCTATATTTTCAATAATAGAACAGGTGGCTTTAAGAAGAAGAGTAGAGAAACGTTGCATACGAGGTACTAGTGGGGTTGGTCGAAACTCTTCTATGTCCCTTGCTAAACTATGCAACATTTTGTGTCAAATATTTGAAACTTTCTTGTCATGAAAGATATTTTGGCGTTTAGTCACGCCGCAAAACAATGCTCGTTAAACATTTTTGTGCTTAAGTTATGCTCTTTGCGTATGGAAATAGTATTGGGGTGAACCTAGTGGAGGAAGCTGTCAACCTGAAAGTGTGTTGTTCCCAAGCTGAACAAGTTTCAAGCCATTCAACTTGCGGTCTACTTTAGATTTAGAAGAAAATTGTACAGTTGGGACGCAATCAGGAGTCCTTTTAGGTTTAGCGCCCGTAGCAGCTCGCTAAGTCTACGAAACATCACCATTAAGGCCCGCACTTAGAAAATATAAAGTATAAAATCATTCACTCTTAAATAATTGCTTTGCAATTTCGAATAAAATTACCAATGATTACAAATCAAAACAAAAAAATTATTTTTATAATTGTACCTTTTATAAGTTACTTGGAGCAATCACTTCATTTCTGATGCAACCAATTTCATCGATCTCGCATTCAACAACATCCCCAACCTAATGAAGGAGTGGAAGAATGAAAACTGAATAATTACGTGTCAGAAGAACATAGTATCCACCAAGGCCCCTCTTCAACACAGTATTTATTCGATGCATTGTGCGCTTAGAAGTAGAGGAATTGACGAGATCTCGACGCTCGTTACTACGCTACCGTGGTTGGGGCACAAAACTCGACCTCATAAAGCTCCTGACACCAAGAGTTAGATTTGACCATGGGACCTTTTACCTTGACACCCGCGACGTGGGTGAAAATTAGTACCAGTTTAGCCTTTGAAAGATAGTAAAGTTGGTCGAGTGAAAAACTAAAGGCAGTCCTATCGTTTTCCTCTCCTCGTTGTTTTGGCCTCAGTTTTGGCCAATGATCAGCTCAGATGGGAAGGCTCCACCTGCGTATTTTTTCAGTGATTCAAGTAAAAGGGCTCGACAATCGTGCCTTGCTCACACATTAGACCTACTTTTTGCCAAAGCGTTGCCCTTAAAATATTAGGGGTGCAGTGGTGCGGTGGTGCGGTTGAACTTATAAGGGTGCCTGCACTTATTCGAAATTTCGGCGCGGTACTTCTAGATCAGTGAGTAAAAATAAAATAGCCACAGTATTCAACAGACATGTCAATAGACACAGTATCAAATATACATATCTACCTTGAGGTATACTGGAGGTTTTCTGAAACATCCAACACCAGGGGGTGTCCCAGTGACGATTACATCTCCAGGGCTTAGTGAGAAGAACCTGGAATGAAAATATAACTGTCTGTTAAGCACAACTATAAGATTTTATGCTTTTCAAAAAGAAGTTTGTGACGAATAAGTTTTAGTGTTTAGGAGACATGTTTTTGAGGCTGGTTGCGATACGATAACTGTCTCAGGACTGCCTGTGGTATTAGGCCCTAGACAAATGATCAAACATTGTTGGTCCAACATTTCAAACTTGTTTTAAAACAAATGTTTGCCGGTTAGCCACGTCCAAAATCATTGCTGTCCAAAACTTTGGAACAACGACTTGCGTATTGCTAATGCGCAAGCACGGACGCCTTATTGCTAAGAAATGTTGCTAGGTGGTATAATGTTGCAAGTTGTTGCAGTTTATCAAGAAAATGTTTGACAAGCAATGTTACAAAGGTGGCCAGCTGGTCAAACATTGCTTGACAAGCAGAAATAAGCAAAATTTGTGGCGTGTTGTTTTGAAAAAGTTCAAAAACATTTTTTTGCTTGAAGCACGCAAAAAATGTTGGACTAGCAATGTTTCTGGACGTGGCTAAACGGTCAAACATTTTGCTTGACAAGGAAATTTCAATGTTGGACCAACAATGTTTGATCGTTTGGCCAGAGCCTTACAGGCGGATTTTCTTTTTAATCAAAACATAGTTCTTAACAAGTATTCTAATGCCTGCTATGTATCGGCAATGCGTTTCTTCCCTACATGATGCAGCTGTCATTGATAGTTGGAAGAATCAACTAGTGATGGCTGGGTGTATCAATGAAGCTCTATTCGTTCACCACTAGAATACAGTTAATGTAATTCAGCTTATTCATCATATCAATTACCTGGAAATATAAGCAACTATAGCTTCAGTTTTGAATATCATGTTACTGGTTGTTGAATTTTGCATCAATTTTCCGTTTACTCTGCACCTGATGCCGAGATTATGTGGATCTGCAACAGAGGAAAAGGGGAAATCAACGAACAGGGGATCTGAGCTTCACAGATGAAGTATGCAGTTGCAGTTAAGTTGAGAAAGTGTCAAGAAAGTTAATGAAATTCTTGGATTGCTAAGTCTAAGTATTGGGGTTGAACTTTCTTAAGAACAATGTGTAGCATGTTCCATTATATATCTTTTGTAGGCAATAATTTTGTCTCTTTCCAACATTCCAGACTACTTTAAAACGAGAAAAGTAGATCGGATCTAAAGTAGATCGGCTCCATTAGTTCAGTTTTGGTATGGATAGGACTACCCTTTAAACAAGACAAGGATCCAATCCACTTTTTCGTCAAACAATTGACGCATGCATGGTTACAGATTGTTTCTATAGTAATTTATAATGATATTTTCGAAGAGAGTCAGTTTTGTATCGGATCCACTGTTTACACGATGAAAAGTAGATCGGATCTAAACTTGAAGGCTTTTCAAAGCAATTCAAAAGTAGATTGGACCGCGAACCAGAAATAATTGGTTCTACGAAATTGTGTGTAAATGCAAGGCCTATCCGTACCAAAAGTAGATCGGATCAACATTGGATTAGATCCATTTTTTCTCGTGCAAACGTGACTCATTCTCAGATGCTGGCATGACCAAAAAGTCATAAAAACGCTTCTACTTGACTTGCAGTTGCGGGGCATACAACACATGCTATCATCAGCAGCTGCGAGAGATTATTAAATGCAATAGATTTGCAATGCAAGATTTTCTTACCTGATAAACCGTCTGGAGTAACCAGCACAGGTCCTAAAGGGCAAAATGTATCAAATGTTTTTCCAAGAAGCCATTGACCACCATTCTTTTTAAGCTGAATGTCTCGTGCACTCACATCATGGGCAACTGTATATCCAGCAACATAATTTATTGCTTCAGATTCCTAAAGAAAATATAAACAAGCTACTAAAACAAAGTTCCTTTGATATGATATGTGTAGGACTTCCCAATACACATATAGCCATCTATACATTGCTCATGCCTATTGCTGACATCTATATTGGGAGGAGTGTCAGACAAAAAAGGCTACATTTTTTCAAAGATGTTTTGGCTTTTCTTCACGCTCATTAAGTTTTCAATGGTTTTGGGGGGTGCTCATTGGAGGGAAGGTGCTTATTTGAGGAAATATGGTACTACACATCGTCCTTTGTCTAAACACAAAGGCTGCAATAGGGATGCCAAAGTGTATTCATGGCAAAACTTCCAGGAACATTTCATTGCGTATACCTATATGTAAGTGACAATACAAGAGAAAAAATAAACACCAGGATTTCTCAGTGTATAAAAAGGTGGAACAAACTTACCTTAATGTTACTTCCATGCTTCCCAATAACAATGGCAAGCTCAACTTCCCAGTCAATATCCTAGAAAGGAGAATATACATAAAAATAAATATGTCTTGGTGTAGGTAAAATGGTGTATTTAGCACCAGGATGTAAGAAGTAGATTAGCTAACAAGACCTCAACTTGGGCTGTAGCCTTGACTTTATCATGGCTGAGGCTCCGGCCCTGACCTAATTTGGGTCCTGACCCTGACATCTCAAGTTAACTCTAGTTGCCGTATTATGGGGGAAGATGGGGATGTGTCCAATCGTTGCAAGGGTGTCATTTACAATTATATAGGAATGTGTTCTTTTAGCATTGACGCATACCCATCAGAAAACGGTTGAAATCAATTGAACATTTTTTATGATGCCAATGTGTCCCCAGCTCTTACAATGTATTGGGAACTGTTTTAATCATTGCCCATCACCAAGGCATGCTTAAGAAACATGTTCCCATATCATGGCTCCATGCTGACAACAACTACTACTTGAGGATTTTCCTGTGTGTCCCTATTGTCCACATGGCTTAAGACTATATTGGAACAGGGACATTACTGTCATGACCAGGACATCACTGTTGCTTATGACAATGTGAAAGATTTCCTGTGTGTCCCTACTGTTGCCATTACTTATGACTATATGTGGGAACAGGAACATTGCTCTCACAACCAGGACATTTTTGCTAATGAAGATTTGGAAAGATGTTCTTGTGTGTCCCTGTCGTCCCCATTGCTTACGACTATTTGGGAACAGGAGAATTGCTGTCACGACTGGGACATTTGTTGCTTATGAGGGTGTGGAGAGGTTCTCCTGTGTGTCCCCATTTTGCCATTGCTTACAACTATGTGGGAACATGAAAATTGCTGTCACGACTGGGACATTTGTTGCTTATGATGACCAGGTTTTAGTTGGATCAGACCATGATGCCAACGCAACTTATATAGATTATACAGGATTATACAGACAATAGTTCCAGGAAACACTTACATTTGATTCCAAAGGACGAATTATTGGCCCAAATGGATCTTGAATAACATTTGGGAATTTTCCAAAGACGATTGGTTCTCTTGGTATTGGTGCATTTTGCTCTTCGCAGTGATCAGTGTAATTCATTCCAATTCCAATTACTTTGATTGGGTTTGTTATAGGAGCTTTGATTCTGATATTTGATTGTTCAATCATGCAGGCTTTAGCTTCCAATGCCCTTGAAAAGATAAAATAGACTTTAAGTAGCAAGGCATTGTTAAGCAGTGGCAAGGTTTATGCTACAAGTATCCTATAAAGACCTGTATTTCATAGGGTAGTTCGTTTAAACTTTCTTATGGGCTAGAGTGGCAAGATCTTATTGGCTAGGCTTTGAGCAATCTTTCCATTCTGATCTAAGAGGTGAAGAATAAAGGATGTAGTTAAAGTGTTGGCCCTTTTCCATTGATCAGAACATCAAGTTTAAATAGACAGATTATCCTCATTTCTATCTCATTTCTATCCTAATCTTCATTTACTGTTTGGTCTCAAATAATTTCCTTTAAGCTTTGAGATTTTTGCAACAAAATCCAATTTCAGACCACATTTCTCATTATTTTTGAAAACAAAATCTCAAAAAGAATTCTGTTTGGATGAATGCAAGGATTTTTGTTTTCTTCTTCTTTTTTGGCACTATATCTAAAAATTGTTACTGTAAAGGTGGACTTCCATTCAGTGCATTGTGTGAGCATGCATATTTTGAAAATTTTTCTCTCTGGGTCTGAGTGCGCAATCGCAGAAAAAAGTAGTAGCTCTTTCTACCTCTGTCATCTATTGATATAGATTGATTTTACGAACCAATCAGAACACAAGGAGTTTAATCAGGTTAACACTGAACAATTAGTTTGTGATCACACACATTCTGAATAGAGATTGAAAGTTGACTCGTGATCTCAAAAAGACAATCCCAAAATGTCAACATGGGCATGTTCATCAAGTGTGCACATTTCATTGAAATGGTGCATACTCTGAAGACAGGATCCATTATTATATTTCTGCACTGTAATTTTTTGGGTTAACGTAACATACTTTTTGGCAATATCAAAGCATCTTTCGCCATCTTCGAGAAACTTTCTCATACAGTTTGGCACAGAAGCGTCATATTTACAAAGATCAATCACAGATCCATTTGCTTCTGCTTCAACTCCAACACTGTGTCTCCCACCTTTAACTTCCACAAATTGCAAAAGACGCATCCCTCGTTTGAACTGGGTCAAAAATCTGCTCGAAACGGTTGTTTTCTTTAGGCTTCTTGTCAAATTTTTGCTTAAAAAAGCTTTAAGCATTGAAATACTTAGCTTCTGCAGAAACACAGGTTGAGATAGCACCAGATGGGACCAAATCGATGGAAAGAAATAGCACTTGTCACCAAATCAGTCACCACTAAACGTGCAACGTAAAAGAGGAAGTGGCTAGGCCATATAGCCTCGACTAAGGGATGCACTGTGAAGAGTCCTGGGTACTAGCAAAGAAAAAACGCGGGAACTGAAATGAACAACTCGAAAACAAAAGATCAGCTGATTGAAATGGTGAAAATTGGTAAGGTAAAGAAACGATAAGGTAAGTAGGTATCTAGATTTAAATGAAATTTATAGAATTGAGCACGCAGTTTAATGATCATGCAACTGACAGTGACAGAGAGCAAGGTTAGGTACTTGCCAGGTTAGTGCCATAAACAGGGATCTAGACCTATACTATTTTTAGATAGAATGAGTCTTTATGATCACACTAACTGGTAGGTTACCATTGCTCCAAACAACCAAAGCTGGGGAAAAACAGAAATGCGGAGGGGGAGAAGAGAGGAGAAAAGAAAATGATCTCCTTCTCTAGCTTGTCCAACTACTTTACTCCGCATACAGTAGTACTCTACTCTACTGAGTATAGCAAAATCATCCTCCGCTGGTCATTAGTAATACTCCTGACTATTTCGTATGCTTAGCTTTTGTTCGTAACTCTTTTTGTTTCTTTAAGCATTAAAGAATCAATTGCATATCAAATTCTTTTCTAGACATTTGAAAATTTTCAAGAGTCGATAGCCTCTGGAATACAGCTCGGTCGGTTAGAGAAAGCTAGTGCTATTGCAATTGCGGCACTGCAATTGATATCCAAAGTTGTAGGAGCTGCATATGAAAACTGAGTATAATTGAACAGAAGTGAGCTTTGTGAGACAGCAATTGATAAATTTCTAAGCCAGCAACATGCATGGGTTAATTCTTACCGTGTTCAAGATGTTTGTCCTCTTTTGTTGCGCTTTAACCAATATTCATGCTGAAGCAGTCTTTAAGAATGTTTCTTGTATTCTGATTACGAGCAAAGGTGAAGAAAAATCTCTTATTGTCGATAACCTGGAGGCTCCAGAAGTTGACTTGTATCTACATCCAGACAAGATGCCACCGACAGTTCGATGCAGCCTTGCTGCTAGTGACGCAGACCAAACTGTAAATGGCAAATTGTCATTCAAGGTTGCATCTAGCAGAGGAACTCTTGAGAATACCGTGATGTTCACGAATACCTCCATTGCAGACATGTATGAGGCAACGCTGAACATCTCAGACGAAAACCTGACAATGGAACATGATATATTGCCATATCATATAGAACTTCGATTCCATAACAATTCTGTTCTGCTAACAAGAGGGCGGTGATTCACTTAGAAATTCTACCATCATTCACACTGAGTCCTGAGTATGAAAGACTCATGGAATCAGAACATATCAACGTAAAATGGACGTTTCTGCCAACAATTTGCAACAGTGATATACTTCTCATAATTCCGGAAAAGATAGAAAATCGAACGTACGAAGCAGCAGGTTTGTAGGCTCTAGATGAGTCAATTTTTTTACTGCAGGTGAAGGTTAAATTGGGGTTTTTTTGGGCCAGTCGCTTGGATCTCAGAAGAAGTAACCAGACCTAGACCCTGGGTTTAATCCAGCTGAGTCATCGTTTCAACAGCTCAGTGGGGTCGAGGTTCGAGCCCCAGCCACGGTAGCGTTGCAACCAGGATCGAGGTCTCCTTGCTTCATCTACTTCTGAGACACAGCAACTGGCGCTCAAACATCATTTCACCTTCATCTGCTGAAAAGGTTTTTACAAAAGCTTCTGGATATTTTTTGTTAGGCGATCACCCCGTGTGCCCATCAACACGTGTACTCTAAGTTTTTCTACTAATCAATAACCTGAACCATGTGAACCTTCAAGAGAATTGGTGTTCGGAGACTTCTGCTTCTCAAAAACAACTGAATTAGAGTTCAGCTGCCGTTTAGGGGTCTCTATTTGCCAGCATTGCTAAGTATTGTAAGACCTATTCAAGTATTGCCCCAAACCCCCGCTTTAATAGTGTACATATTGCAGATTTATCACAAATCTTACCTGCGAAGACTGTTCATGAAAAAGGATTTGAGTTCAAAAGAGTAATATTTCACGTAATGCCCATTATTCCAAACCAGGTATGCCGATTGGAACTCTTCATGGGAGCGACAGTTTGAAGCTTATCAAATGGGAACATATCTCCTTACCATTCATAAGTAATGGCTCCATATGGAACAGTGTGCTTTTGGAACATTTTCTTCTTTTACATTCCAAGAATGATATTTATCTCATTCCAAGTGTCCAAGACAACCTCCATGGGAATGCAACAAGGAATCTAAAGGTGAGTATACAAACACGCTTATATCTCGAAAATGTATGCCAGTTTAACTTCTTCATGATAAGCTGAACCTATGGGCTCATAACAGATATAGTTCTTCAGTCATTGAAATTATATATTCAGACAAGCTCTGTCATATTGATTGGGGGACACATCTTTGCTCCCTTTCCCCATTCCATGTAGATCACTTTCTCACGTATTTCATTACACATTGTCCCTGCATGATGATAGGTGATTTCTGATGTGAATGAAACAAAATATCCGACATTGAACTAGGGGAGGGGGGCTAGGTGGGGCAAAAGGGATAGGGAACTGAACGTACATCTTCAGAATTATGTCAACAATTTTGTCCATCAATCTTATCGTCAACCATGTACTTGAAAAAAGCGACGTTATTGCAATGTGCGAAAGATAAGTGCGCTGACAAACCTGTAAAATCAAATTTGAAAGCTGCAGCGATTACTTTTGAACAGCTGCACGCACCTCCTATTACTGTGTTTCTTTTCTTAGAACGAACTAAAATGGGGATTAGACACTTCAGTAATCCTTTCAATTTCATCATCGAAAGATTGTGCAAAATCAAGCAGTACAGACTGGTATGATTTGGTCATTGTGTTTCGTTTCCTCAACGCAACCATTGGAGTAATGCTCAGCTCTGATCCATATTGGACCTGGGATGTGTATTCGTTTCCTGAGTGGCTAACACCAGCCAACAATCTTACAACCCAATTAGATGTACAGACACAGACAATCAGTATTTTGGTAACAATTGGAGAGGTATGTTTGTTACTTGCATTATACACGCTCATTTGCATGATTCATTTTGATTTACCTAAAGCAGGCTGTTCACATTGTATGTCTCCCTCAGCCAATTGCTGGCGATGCAACTATAGCTCGCGATACCGTTTCTTTAGACCCTAACCAACCATCAAACATTGTTGGTCAAACATTTGAGATTTGCTTTACAAGCAATGTATACAACAATGTTTGAACAAGTCACAGAGCATTGCTTGACAATCAAACTAAGCTAATTTGTTTGCGAAATGTTTTAAAAGCAGTTTTTCACTTTACGCAAGTGCAAAGTGGTTCACAAGCAAAGTTTTACGACATAGCCAAACGGTCAAATTTGTTTGACAGGCGAATTTCAAATGTTGGACCAACAATATTTGATGGTTTTGCCAGTGCCTTAGATATGAACTATAAAGAGCTTGAGATATGCTTCGAAACCTATATCCCGTGTAAGCATCCAACTCTCAAACGAATTGCCATCCTTGTTTTCTTTAAACTGCAGATACCAAAAAATAGAATTTGGTATTGATCTTGGTATTTGATTTCAGTACCGTCCTTTTGCCGTTAATACCAAAAACTGCTAGTTTTAGGAGATTTCAGAATGAGCAAAAGGAACTAAAATAAAGGTCCCCTGGTTATAGGTCTTTGTTGATTTCCTCTCAATAGTTTGCTTTCTTTTTCAGCCGTTATCGTCGGCCGTCCTGGTATACAAAGTTAGACGTGGCACAAAAGAGCTGGTACTTCATGCTGTTCCATTCACTTTCTCAGCCAAACTTGATGACCCTGTTCTGGAGCTTATTCCGTCAATCCCTGCTCTAGTTGCATATGATCAGAAAGAGGTAAGCAGGGCAACAAAGATAGACTAAAGGCCTGACTAAACTAGGAGACATGTCGCTTGCGATATTATCGGCCTGACATGTCCCCTTGATGGCTCTCAGTTTAGCCACCTCGGAAACTTTGTAGTGCGCAACAAAATTTATAGCGAGAAACACACAAATGATTTTGGGAGACAACAGAAACATTTCTTGTCTCTGCCACCCTTTTAGACTTTGCTTGATTGTCACTTGCATGTTTAGCCACCCTGGGAGACACGCTGAATACAATGTCGCGTGCGAAATGTCTCCTAGTTTAACTATAGCTTTAGTCTACTCAAAATCTCTACTTTTCATCTCATCTCTACTGCAAGCTTTCCATCGCATTCACATCGCAAAGTCAACGCATTTACGTTAGGTTTAACCAAGTTAAAGCAGTTCAAATGAAACCAACATAACAAACGTTTTCTGATAAGTCAGTCCGACAATTCAAGTTTATCCGAATGTTGAAAGTTTAACGTTGGTTAAATTAAAAGTGGTTTGATCGTGTCAGCGTGAAAGCACTGTTAGGCAGTGTTTTTGCAACCCTTGCATTAAAGTCTTGTATATTTAAGTTTCCCAAAGAACAACAAATTGCTCTTTTCAAGAATGTGGTCAACACAGAGACGAACTTTGGTTGTTCATTATGAATATGATATGGTATCTCGGCAATTGAAGCTTTTACCAGGCACAATAGCTAGCAATATCCTAGTTACAGTACTACATATTTCCACAAGTGGCAAACCACAACAGATGGGATTCGAACCTGGACTGTATGATCAGAAAGCCAACGACATTTCCACTGAGCTATAGAGCTCAATGAAATCGCCGATTAACTCTCTGAGTCATACTCCTCCGTTTGACATTTTGTGTTTCGGCTATGTTGAGCTTTCTTCAGCACCATACATATTTGTACATATTTTTCATGAATGGAGAACACTAAGAAAGATTTTTCCACAAGTGGCATACCACAATAGATGGGATTCAAACCTTGACTGCATGATCAGAGAGCCAACGATGTTAGTTACAGTACTATGATTTGATCTTAATGGCTCATCTTAGAAGTTACTACCGTCGACTTAATGTAATATTTCCATTGCAGCTTTGGTTCTCTGTCGATGGTGGTCAAAACTTTCAGCAAATCTTCATATCCAATGAAAATAGTCAGATTCAAAAAGTGGGTCCTGTTGGAACATTGCATCAAGAACTAGCGATAGTTTCTGAAACCAATATCCACGTGTACAACTCAAGAGGACTGCATCAGTCAAATGAATTAAGCACCGAATGCCCAAACTCAAGCCACATGCTGTGGAGGATTAACAAAGAAGGATCCATCAAGCTATACTGTAATACAAGCTTATCAAACTTAACCATGGAAGCTAAAACACTGAATTTTACAATACTGGAGCTGATTTTACCATCATTAGTAGCCGAAATGAGAAGTGAATACGAAGTTTCAATGCATCTTCCAAATGTGTATCACGCTATACCAGAATTCAGACTGAACCTTAAAACCTTTGTTTTATTCCAAGATACCCCGCCATACATTTATGTGACATTGAGCAAAGACATCAAACGACTTCATTGCTGATGTCAACAAATAGTAAAATCATGATGAAGACATTCAGAGATTGTCTGCTGCAGTTTAGTAGAATCGACTCGATCAGATACACAATACAAGCGCTGGCCATCATACCCGATTTACCATGCAGAGGTTGGTCGGAGAATAATATAGGACAGTCGTTGCAGATCTTCAAATTAAATGCAGTGTGCTGGATTTACTGGCTGTCAAACGATACAACGGCGGAAGCGTCGTGCTCTTCACAAGGGATTATGAGCAACAAGATAGCTTTAAAACCAGGCGAGTGGGTGCTTCTTGACAGCAGAGGTTCGGAGAGATGCTTTAAAGCTCAAGCAATACTGGATGGTACCAGCACCTCTTCTCCACTATCTTTGCAAGTAAACTTATCAACTTCATATCTGCAAGGTGCATCATTCGCAAGGCTATCTGAAACAGTTGGCAGGATAGCGAATAACAGTGGATCATGGACTGTCCAGCTTTTCAGTGAAGCTAATATGACTGTCTTTAGTTACATCTGTCTTATCAGCAAACAGTTCCAGAAAAGCGATGTAATTGACAAGGTTTCAAGCTACGCACAGACCTGCCACTTCAATATCTCATCTGAGAGTACCATGGCATCGGAGGTATTCCTTGATGCTAATGATCAGCTCAACATCAACATCACAGCAGTCAAATTAACCAGCAGCGTACCATATTGGGATGAAGTGCCACCAATAAACATAGAGCTGAGTGATCGACAGCATGTTAAACTACAAGCGCAATCATATTTAGATGCTTCCACAAGAAGGATAAACTTATTTCTTATGCAGAAACCTTTAAGCAATGGCACTACAATACTGAAGATACACACACCAGTGCAGCCAGTGCACTGCAATAACATTATATCCAAAGTAACAATTTACGGAACATGTCCACCAAAGAAGAGACTACTCTTCGAATATCCAATGGTATTCTCTCGCGACACGTGGCTGTTTGGAAACCCAGTAGACGCAGATGACATCAAACGCATTGCTAATATTCCGTATAATTATCAGCCACCGTCATATAGGGGCAAAGCGATACCAATGACAAGTCATATCTACAACGCAGATCCAAGCCAACCAATGTATCGAGCCAGATACAAAATAACAAGAGAACTAGCGAAATACAAGCAGTGTAAAGGCAAACTGAACCGGTAAGTACACAGTAAAACAGTTACATAACATATTATTGTAAAGCAACTGTGTGGCCTAGGTTTCAAGCCAAGGCTGAGTCACACAAAGACTTCAAGAGAAAATGGAACTTGCTGCTTCTCTGCTTAGCGTACTCAGCATGACAAGGTCGGAATGAGGGTAAGTGGTTTTCGGATCAGGGATAGAAGTGGCGCTTATACTCGTACCTTCACGGGTAGCAGCTATCGAAAAACGAGCCGCTGGGCTGCCTCTAACTCCAGTCGACCGACTTACTTACTTACCTATTATACTGATATAGAATTCACATTATAATATGTGTTCAGCAAAAACAACAGAACGCTCTACACTGTAAGCCAAAACATTCTATAAAGTTACCCGGGTTCCTAGAGACGCGAAAAGGAAAAACTGCAGTATGAAACACAGGGGAGAAAATGAAGGGCTTCGCGCCACTTTGAAGAAAAGAGCACCCAATTTTCGGTCTTTTGCACCTTACTTGTAGAAGACAAGTTTTTATAGAAGGTCCTGTTCTATTGGCTTTCTTAGGTTTTCGTTTTATAAATAGAACCACACACTGGGTAACTTTGGCAGACGACAGACACGTCTAGAGGTAAAGGGAACTCATTGTATACAGTAAGGCGTAGGTACTTCTCTTGAGGTAGCTACTGAAGTCATCTTTTCTGTAGGTTATCATGTGGCTGTACAGATGACATGACATTCTCTTCGTCGCCGTTTCACTCCGATTGCATTCAAAGAGTATATAAAGTGGACTACCATGAAACCTTTCAGCCTCGACTATACCTTCTCGATGAAAACTCAACAAAGACATGGCTTGAATTCCCTTATTACCTGACAGAAGTCAACAACCGTTCAGACTACGCAATACAGAACCCTGTCCACGGGAAGCATATGTCTGTCGCTGCAAAGAGTAGCCTGGAATTCACTGCATCTGGGTTATATCATTTTAAAATCAACGTAGTTAAGAGTGGTTACACGTTTTGTGATCTGGAAGCTTACTTCGTTGTGTTTGTTACGGATGAACCGTTACCTGATCCCGCACAAGATCTCGTGCGAGCGATGACGTCATTTTGTTTCGGATCTATATTACTGACCGTGTTTCTTTTGAATTACTATCATCCTAATAGAAAGTGACAGTTGACGTTTAAAGGAAAGTAGGAATCATATAGTTGGTACGAAGCTATGATTAATGTGTAGCTAACACCCGAAGAAGTGGGAAAAAGACAATGGTTCACATCATTGTAGCAACTAATTGTAACGAAATATATTTTCTTTCGTTTCACACTAGGGCACTAGTTTAGCACCAAGAAAGGAACTATTAAATAATTTATTTTGTTTTCTCTGTATATTTTTTAAACGTTGTAAATGATTTGTTCGTTGTTCAAAGCTGTTGTAAATAGTAAATTTTTTCCGATTGTTGGTTGGAAAGGTATGTTATACTGTTATCCACGTAGAACATGTTGTATGGTGCCGTTAAAACAAGGGCCCGTAATTCCTCGTGAACAGTCACAGTATTTTTCAAACAAACGACCCTGGTAAAACGATTAAACATTGTTTGTTAATGCACAATGTTTCTGAAAAAACCAAACCACCTGACCCAAGCATAAAATGCTTGAAGGGCAATATTTTGTGACGTCGTCAAAAGTTAAAACATTTTCTTGACAAGCAAAATTGAAATATGGGATCAACCAAATGAAGTTTGAAACAGAAAGACTACTAGTGGTATTATATATTGATTGCTTAAAATTTTAATCAATTTGAAAACAATAACACGTACTATCGATGCAGCAACTTTTATGTTCAATATAAAAGCAAAATATTTAAAACCAAACTGCAGTGTAGACTTTAGGGACATTAAGGTCAAGGTGAGTGTTAGCTTTGCATTTACCAACCATATATACAAGGAATTTAATGTGACCCTATGTTCATTTCCTTGCAGTGATGGGGTTATTACATAGGAGCTCTACACCTAAACCTAACCTAAACTAAACCTAAGGTAAAAAGTGCTTTTCTACAGAAAGTAAAAATGAGAATCATAAGTTTTTCTAAAATCAAATACCACTCTACAATCAGTTAGTTGTTATCAAATCTTAATAAAAAATCTTATGTTGCTTTAGAAAAAGTTTGGAAAATGTTGAGTATGTTGGAGGATTGGCTTTTGGAAAATTTATAGCATTATATGTAGCGAGTTTTACATTGTAAAAAGTCCAGATGAAAATGTATTGTCATCAGTCTAATTTAAAAGCTGAATTGCTCAATTCAGAGTTATTATTGCAATGTTTTTGGGATAAACTGTTCTTGCAAAAGCCTGTTTCTGACAAGAATAGACTTAGCAGCATCATTTGAGTGGTTGGTTTTTTTTCCTGAAAACTGGCTCATATTTCCAGAGGGCATTTTAAATACAAATACTAGGTATCATGTAGAAAGAGTTGGAATCCAGTTAGAACTCAAACATGCTGATTGAAACCAATGCATCTTTATTTTCATCAAACAGCTGAGCTTAATATGTTCATTAATCTTCCATAATTAAGAGCAAGCATTGTTGCCATCTTTTAAAGATAAACAGCTCTAGCAAAAGCCTGTGCCTGATAAGTATAGATTTAAGCAGCATCATTTGCAGGTCCGTAGATTTTGAATATTGTCTCCTGAAAGTTGGCTTGCATTTCTAGGGCCTTTTATATATTTATAGGAACTCTGTACCATATGGAAAGATTTTTAATGTTGGATCAGACTAAACATGTCGGTTTAAACCAACAATCTTACTGACTTCTTATGCATCTTCATTTTCATCCAATAGCTGTTTGCCTTCAACCTCATCCATTTCAACAACAACAAAAGCTTCGTTACTTTCATACATCCCTTTCTTAGATGACAATGATGATGATAACTCATTTAGCTCATGTTCCTCTGGGGTCTTATCTTTAAACTCAACTTTAGGTAGCTTTATTCCCACAGTATTATCGATCTGTTTCACAATAGCAATAAGCTCATTCTCTGCATTATCCTCACATTGTTCTATCTGTTCATCATCACAGATATCTGTAGCTTGCTCTGTTTCTTGTTTCCCACCTTTAGCCATAATACGCTCATGTCCCTCTATATTGAAAGTACTTTCGCTTCTCAAGTACTTCTCAATCTCATCTATTCTTGAAACCCTCCCACCTTTCTGTAACTCATGATACAGTTCCTCTTTCATGCCATGTATCAGTAGCATACACTGGTCAATAGTGAAATTAGTATTCAGAGTTTGTAATGCATCAGTCACAATTGAATCCAAAATCCAACTGATGAAAACAGTGAGAGCTGTGCTAAATTTTGTGTACTGCAGAAACATGTGCTCTGATTTATCTAACAGGTGAAATACTAAGAATCCGACTACCAGAATACAACAGCATATTAACCATACGCCTATCACTAGAATACTAAACGCCCCTGGGCGCTTGATTGTAAACTTTGTTCCCTGTAATTCATCTGGGTGGGCGTCTTCCAATTTTGCAATTTTTTGTCTAACATGTGTCCATGAAAAACCATGCTTTAGCAAAGTCGTTGAAACTGCAATGAGAGCCAAAATGAGCTCAACCAAGGCCAGAGCCAAAGACGACTCTTTACCAAAAAAATCTTTGACCAGAGAAACAACCAGTGCTGCAACTGCGCAAAAGGCGGCAAAGAACTTGAAAACAGCGAAAATAGGCCTACCTTTATGACTGCCACAGCAAAGGTACTTTGGATTTGTAATTGTTTTGGAGACATCGCCTGGCTTGTGTAGAAAATATCTCTTATGAACCTCTTCACGGTGTGGGAAACCTTTTAAACCAATAAAGTTGCTATTCTCCGAGTTATTCTTCATTGCCGCAGTGAGCAAGTGCACAGCAAACTCTCCCTGCAATGCAAACAAATTCTGGTCCAGCTTTGTCCGAGGTGGGCGTGGCCTCGGGCCCTCGCCCTTCACATGACAACAACAACAACTACCGAGAAAAGGAAGGTGAATGATTGGTTCTGTCTCTGGTTCCATTAAACTGCCTGAGTAACCCCAAGAGGACGGTGATTGCCCTTGACAACCATTCACCTGTCACTGCAGGGAAAGAACTGCGGGAGAGAGAAGAACTGAAGCAGGAAAAAAGAAGGGATGCGAGCAGAAGTAAGAGCGGGAAGGGCTGGGAATTCTTTTTCGTAAGCAAACAAGCGTGTGATCCATTTCAAAAATTATGCTCAAGGGTTTTGCCACGTAAGGATAGGATAGCCTGAGTTCACAAAGTGCCCAGCGTGGAATCAAAACTCATGGAGCGGAGGAATGCACAAACCGCTCCTACACAGCAACAAAGACACTTCGCCAACGGTGGTATTAACTACGGTATAAATCAAGGAGTATTAACTACGAATTAACAACGGTATAAACCTCCTTGGTATAAACTAAGCATCTAACTGACATTTATTGGAAACGGTGATTTACCCGAAGTCACACCCTTATCGGATCACCAAGGCGTTGGGGCTTTAGCATCGCTCTATATTCTGGCGACTATTCAAACGTTCCACGAAGCCTGTAACGGGGGCCCTTCGGTGTTGTTACGATGTGCTTATTTTATGCTTCGTTTTATTAAATTTAGTAGCTTAATGTTACTTGGAAGGAGGAGTCTAAACAACAAAGGAAAATTCATCATCCCCACTTCTTCCAGTACTGAATCACTCTGCATCATTCAGCTCTGTTAGCAGTCTGCGCTACGTTCTTTCGTGCGCTTCCTGGACTCCGTAAACCCCAATTCAGTGCCGACGGGCCCCCTTATGTGTATTGTGCGTATGCATATGAGCATCTTTGAGTCTGCCAATTTTGACTTCATAATTCCGTTTTGAAGAAGGCTCAACCCAGCCAGAAAAATCAAAAGGGAGAAGAGACTTGGGCTGCATGATTTTGAGTTACTTCGCAATCTGATCATGCAGTCCTGGTTCGAATCCCATCTATTGTGGTATGGCATTTAAAAAATTTAATTTCATTTTATATCTTTTAAAATATCAAGCATTATTTATTTTCATTTACCAATCCATGCTTACAACCTTTAATAATTTTTTAACAAATTTTAATAACTTTCGATAGCAGATACAATAAAAAAACAAAATGATCCGGTGTCGAGAACGATACTTCCCCACTTCCTCCACAATGTGGCTGAGACGTTGTATCATAACGTTACGGGCCAGCAGAACCGTCGCTTGTCTCTGTGAATTCTCCTCCAGCCAAATGGGGTGGAAGTATCCGGCCCCCAGACCATAAATGGATAAATCCTATCTCAGCTGGATTCGAACCCACGACACTCGAACCAGGAGCCCTTTGCCGTAATCAATCCTCCACGGCGACTCCGTTTCAGCAGAGTGAAAATTTACTTATCTATCTCATAAATGCGAGGCAATGACTGGTTTGCGGAGGAGACAAGTGGTTGTTGTTGTGACCATAGAAATTCCTTTCATTGATCCACGTCTTTGAATTTAATTGTTCTTTATGGCACTCGAGTTTTGACATAGTTAAAAATTTATTTCAAGCATATTATTAGGCTGAGCTTATCCTGCTTGGGAAATGAACAATTTGCTCGTCGAATTGTCTGATGTTACTGGCCGCCATCTTGCAAACTCGATGGTGTCAACTTCAAGATCGCAGTCCAATTCTAAAGCTACTCTTCGTTTGTTCCTCTGTAACTAAGATGTACCATGCTGGCTCTTTCGTCCATTTTAGTGATAAATTAGATGAAACAGCAATAAATTGCAAATTCAGAATAAGAATTTTTTCTTTTAGGGGTTTTTGATGGGATCGCTTCTGATCGCTTCACATTTAAACCAGGAGGCCGGATCTGAGAAGAGTAGACAGAAAGAGTTTGTTTTTTTAGAATCTTGGGAATCTTCAGTCAATACACACTTTTGGAACATAGTTGATAAGAATATTGAGATTCAATACAAGAATGAATTAAGAATAAGAGCCAGGCTCAAACTTCACCAAAGCGTAGTCAAGATCTTTTACTAACCTGAGTTTTCCTCAAAATTGTTGCAGTTCATTTAGTGTTTCTCCGAGAAAAGGATATGAATTTCAAAGTATAAAGACATGTACTTTCTTATTTATTACTTATCAAAACTCAACCTGTCAAAGTTAGTGCCCAAAACACTGACAGTAACATAGCAAGAGAATATGAAAATTTACAGAAAACGTTCACACAGCTCCTTTAAGGTCCGTACATATTTGGAGAAAAGGGTATGAATTTCAAAGTATAAAGACATGTACTTTATTATTTAATTATTACTTATCAAAAGTCAATCTGTCAAAGTTAGTGTCCAAAACACAGCCAGTAACATAGCAAGAAAATCTGAAAATTTACAAGAAACGTTAACACAGCTCTTGTAAGGTCGGTATTTCGAGGAAAGGGCATAAATTTCAAGGTATAAAGACATGTACTTTATTATTTAATAATCAAAGAAAACGCTGTTGAATATGTCCGCTATCGAAAACGACGCTATACAAAAGCACCTTACCTTTGCGTTTATGTAAAATTCTAACCTCATAGGGGTTAAGAAATCCGAAGAAAAGGTCTTTGCTGTGAAAGCCCACCTAAGATAAGCCTGTGTGCAGTTTGAGGCTGAGAATTTCTAAGCCAATAAGATCTTGAACTACTCGTGCAGACTTGTCAGCGTTTGCTCTTGGTGATTCTTGGGGTAACTCAGCAGACATGATGCCTTGGTTATAGCAGACCGCACAAAGCTCAAAATTGACAATGAAAGTCGAACAGCAAGCTTGTAAAACACGGTGGGCCTTTCGCTCTCCAAAAAGGTGTAGGAGAATTTGACTAAACAGTTTTCTATTTCCTATTATTAAGTAACTATTTTCTATTACCTTGCAAAGAATCAGTTAGTTCCGATAAGATTTACTGGTAAAAATAGGCATTTATATGTGGTTTTTGCATGACCGCTTTCCATATAAGTGTGTTATAAGTGTGTTTCCATATAAGTCTGCTATTAGCGATAGAAAAGTCCAGATTAGCAACGGCTGGTGATCGTGCTTTTGTAAATGTTGCTCCCTCCCAACATACCCCTATTCAGTTAGAGCATGTAAAACAGTTGAAACTTTTAAATCTCGTTTGAGGACCTATCTTTTTAAACAGCATTTGATTGAATGAATTGTTTAACTTAAATTTTTTTAATGAGACTTGTAAACTATGGTATTTTTAACATATTTTAACTAGTTAGTGTTTTTTAATTGTATTGCGCCTATGAGCCCTGTAGATATATGGCGCAATATAAGTTGATTATTAATATTAATATTATTATTATCATTATAATTATAATTATAAGGCAATGTCACGTGACATATTGTTACTATTATAGGAATTTTTTTGTATCACATTGTAGCTTATACATATAGGCTTAAAGTCAGCCTGGTCTGGCTTGGAAGCTTACATCCAACACACAACAGAATAGTTACAAGAAAAGCTTGATTGGGGTGGTACAAAGATACGGCGTTTCACGTTTCCCGGAATATGGTCAATAATCATGTTTCCTCGAATTACCCTCTACCATTCTCTTTAATCCGGGGCTGGAAATGTTCTTACGTTTTTTTTTGACAAATCGAGCGTCGGTATTCTAGAGTGTTTTATAAAAATGTTTGCATGTTTTATCGGAGTTTGACATTGCTTTGACAAATGAATACTCGGAAACGAAAATCATTTATCCCCACCTCCCAAGAAAAAGTTTAGCTTTCGCCATGGACATATGCTGTGAGAACAAAAATAAGGTTTATCTATCTCATTATATGGTTTTTATCGAAGTTCTAAAAGCCATTTCTTTTTACAGCACAGTTGAAATGATAAGGACACTGCTGGCTTGCTACAATCTGCTCTCCTCAGTCTCATTATTCTCGACTGTTTTACCATTCTTATTCTTATCATCGTATATCGCTGTGCTGAGCATCTCAATCTTCTCATCAGTGAATTTCCCTGTAGGCAAACCATTTGCATTCTCTCGAGCCTTGACCAGAATTCGATGATTTCTTTCCACATTTAAAATCTTATCACCATTCAAGTATTTCTCCAACTCTTCAATCCTATTCATTCTACCAGACTTTCTCAACTCATGGTACAATTCCTCCTTTATCACGTGTATCAGAAGCGCGCATCTATCCATATTCCAGTGTAGTGTCATCTCGCTCAAAGCCTCTGCTACCATGGAATCCAATATCCAACTTATAAACAAAGTCAAGGCAGTGCTGAATTTTGTATATTTTAAAAAATCACTCTCTGAATCGTCGAATAAATGAAACACCCCGAATCCAATAGCCAAGAGACTGCAACAGAAGAACCATATTGCTATCAACGAACTATTAAAGAAACCCAAGCATTTCTTGGAGCATTTAATCGATTTTTTGCTCGTCTCAGGGTTTGCAATTTCAAATTTCCTCAGATTCTTTCGAACATGTCTCCATTCTAGACTATGCTTTAGCAGTGTAGCAGACACAGCGATTAAAGCAAGGACGAGCTCGATTGTACTAAGCATGAGAGAGTCCTCCTTGTTCATAAAATCCTTGATCAGTGCAATAACCAACGCTGCAGTGGCTGATATGATCGAAAAGAATCGAAGAATATCGTAAACAAGCCTACCTCTATTCCCACAGCAAAGTCGTCTTGGATTTTTCAACAGACTTACAACGTTTGGCCAATGTGATTTATCAAGAAAATAATCATTGCAGACTTCACCATGATGTGGAAAGTCTTTTAAGGTTACCAAAGCGATGCTAGGTTCGCTCGCCATGTTCGATGCTTCCTGAAAAGTATTGTGACTTGACTGTAGTTCAAACCAACACGACACAAAACAAGCCTGCTGTTTTTGTTGAATCTCTTATCATCACGTTTAATTCTCAAGCTAAAGAAATCAAATTGTATTGTAGCTAAAATCAATTGCATTAACTGTCTGTATTGATAACATATCCCTACAACTTCAACCACATTTGTAAAGTGGAAATGAATTCTAGCAGCACTGCAGAAGAGTTTTATTGTAAGCATTCTTATCAAATAACATGATTCAAATTAGCTGATACAACAAAGAACAATAAAGTTATTATAAGACTACACATAAAAGACTGTATGTATATTTAAAAATATATAGGATTTTCTTAGATTTTCTTGTATCGCAAAGTCAATGCGAAGCTAATTCTCCCACGGGAACTAATCCAGTTTGCTTCATTTCGTCCGGAAGTAATACAATTCGACCGACCAAAAAAACCAAACGCGTGTTTACATTTGAATTGAAAAATTTGAATTGCATAGTGGACGTCTAACATTTAGAACCACAGGACCAGGGCCTGATTACAATAGGCGAATCGAGGGAATAATAGAAATGGAGCGGAGCAACCGTAAAGAGAGATGTCGTCTAGGCGATAGGCATCCCCTTTCCAAACAACTGAAGTAGAAAAATATAGAGTTTCAAGGCGAACTTGCTCGAAAAATTACGAGTCTCTCGAGAAAATTACGGGTGCATTGAGTTGGTGAAAAACGACCTTCGCAAGGATTTCAGAAATAGAAGGAGAAAGGAGACCTCGACCCTGGATGTGACATTTAAGCTATGGCTAAACTAGGAGACTTGTCACGCGCGACACTGCATTCGTCGTGGCTCCCAGGGTGGCTAAACATGCGAGTGACAAGCGAGCAACATTTCTGAGTCATTTGCATGTCGCGAAGACAAGAAATTTTTCTGTTATCTCCAAGAAACATTTGCGTGTTTCCGGCTAAACTGAGAGACACCGAGGGGACATCAATGTGGTGCGTGACATGTCTCCTAGTTTTTCCAGGCCTTTACAGGAGGGTCCTGAAGGGGTAAAATGGGAATGGGATTGGCCTGAATTTGGGCTGGGAAACTGGGATTGGATGTACTGGGACTGGGATTACGTCCCCTGGGAATGGGGAACAGAACACCAGATGGCAATGGGATTCGCTTTTTGTCGTTCTAAAAATACAAAAAAAATTAATTTTAATAAGTAGTTTTGAATAAAAATGTAGCTGTTAATGTTGAAAATGTAATAAATAACATTTTTTCAGACCTTTCTACATCTTTACACGCAGACTGAACATATCAGTTCATTGAAAATTTAGTCCCCAATCTTTAGCAGATCACACTGTCGTTGTGGAAATTAAGTATATTAATTTGAACATACGGTAGACTGGGGATGAGATTTCGAAGACTGGAAATGGGATTTTGAAGAAAAATCGACTGGGAAATGGGATTAGACACCCCCCTTCAGGACCCTCTTACAGCGGTTGCGGCTCGAATCCCGGCCTTGCTAAGCTCTGCTAAGCCATTGGCTGAAACCACGAGCAAGTTAGATTACACTACAACTTTGACAGTCGACAACCAAGACACTACGATAGTCACGGGTAAGATAGACGGAACATAGTCAATAGATGGAACACAACTTTAACCCTAATCCTACCGGGCTTTTTTTGATCTAACACAGCTGGGGGGGGATGGTTTCCACCCCCCTCCATAAATTGCTGTCCAGTAGAGCTAGAGCAATCAAACTTGGCACAGGCATTGGCCAATGTATTAGGAGTAATGTTGGTAAATTGGGCGTCTCCCACTTCTATTATGACGTCATTTTGACATCATAATCAAAACATGCTATTGACGTCGGTCAAAAATCGACCTTCCTTAATATTAATAGAAATCCGGAAATTTCTTTACATTTTGTTGCTAGTAACTATTTTCTCTTACCTTGCAAAGATTCAGTCAGTTCTGATAAAATTTACTGGTAGAAATTGGCATTTATATGTGGTTTTGTCATGACCGCTTTCCATATAAGGCAATGTCACGTGACCCATTGTTATCATTTTGGGAATTTTTTTTGTATCACATTGTAGCTTATACATATAGGCTTAAAGTCAGCCTGGTTTGGAAGCCTAATCCATCACACAACAAAACAGTTTCCACCCCTCCCCCCCGGTAGGATTAGGGTTAACAAAACATGGTCAATAATTAAACATCTAACCAACAATAATTTGATGAAAATAGCGAAAAATTAATTAGAATAATTAATAACACACTATAATATTAATGATTAAAACTGCTGGTAGCTTACGCTAGGCGTTATTCTTCTGAGTTATAAAGGATGACAACTAACTCAAATAAAAATGCTGTTGATTATTATTAATTGATTGGATAAATAGTTTAATCCAATCACAATGATCACTATACGGAATGCAGATTCAATTTGCCGAGATTCAAAGTGCTGCGTCCATCATGGAATTATTATTATTGGATACCGTTAATCACAAAGCAAATCCGTTCATCCAATTTTTCGTTGCACCGTATGCTTAAACCTGGTTCCCATAAGATCGTAAGAGCGTCGGAGATGGTCGGCTACAGTCTGCGTAGCCCACCGGTTTTAATAGGAACACATCCTTCCGATCATTATGACTGGGTCGACTGCGAGTTCAACTTTCCCAACTGTTAAGGCGGACGCAAACCGTGCCAACATTGTGGGCCAACACGTTTGCTAAAATGGCCAACATGTTGGTACAGTTTGCCATACCGGCAAATAAGTTGGTACAGTTTGTCACTATGGTTTTTCATACCGGCCAACATGTTTGTACGGTTTTTCATACCGGCCAACATGTTTGTACGGTTTGCCATACCGGCCAACATGTTTGTACGGTTTGCCATACCGGCAAACATGTTGGTACGGTTTGTCACTATGGTTTTTCATACCGGCAAACATGTTGGTACGGTTTGCCATACCGGCAAACATGCTCGTACGGTTTGCCATACCGTCACAACGTAGCTATGAGGTGTTTTTGGTTGCTTACGTCATCTACAAATGATCTTTTGCAAACATGGCCGAAAAGGAAGCAGCTATTTATTCATTGCTCGCCATTTTGGTTGGCGACGCAGCAGAAAAACTCGTGGTCCAATTCAAACCGCCAGCTTAAATTTCGACATATTGGCAAAACATAGCAAACGTACCAATTGTTGGGGCTGATGTTGGCCAACATGTTGGCACGGTTTACGCCCGACTTCACGACTCTTCCTATCTTGTTTGTCGCCGACGTCGCTGATCCATCTAAGATAAAATTGACAAATGGGTGCAGCAAGAGCTAGGCAATTATAGGAAAGCAGTTCCAAGCATTTCTTTTTCTTCTTTGCTGTTAGAAAACTTTAATCAGACAGCCGCCGACTGTTTCCTGTAAATGGGAACACTTTTTCTTTGATCGCTATGGGTGATGGAAGAAAGGATCAAGGACAAGTCGCTGACTGTTACGATGTAAAGCAGCATGGACAAGATGTTCGTCTTCAAAAACGGAGAGCTTTGCTAGACCACCATGCAGTGCATTTAAGGCACCCGGTGATGTGCCTGGCGAAAGGATGGCGCTTCAGCTAAATATTCCGCAACAGGACTGTATGTTACGCGCATTCATTCTGATATAAGAAGAAGAAAAGACAACACAACTTACTGCTTGCTTTGAAAAAGTACTTATCTTCTTCCGGCGAAGACGTAAAAAGAATAGAAGCAGAAACACCACGTCACAAGAGAAACGAAAGAAAACTATGTTTTTCAAGTACTAATATTTCGCATATATCAAGTACCGAGGGGCAAATCACTCCCAAAAAAGTGGACGAGATTTTTGGGATTTCAAAAACCCCTACACTTTTGTTAGAGATTTTTGGAATTTTCGAGAGATTTTTCGAATTTCAAGAGATTTTTGGAAGTTTTATTTATCAAAGTGCGCATGCGCAGAAAGTTGCTGCGACATTGCAAAAAGGAAGAATAAAACAAAATATTCAGTTTTCAAGATTATGTATAACACAATAACCAACAACAAAAATTAGTTATTAAAATTAATATTAAAAGCTTGTCATTTGCCAGCGATTTTTGGGATATGGGCAATGGATCTTGTTGAAAGCAAGGACTAGGAGCTCATCATATTCATTTAATTTTCATTTCAAGTACTAATAGTGTTCCTGAGTTTTCCTTCTTCTTCAGAGCGTTTTGTTGCAGTTTTCATTCTGATAGTGGTGTTTTCTGTTAGTTTGTGTTTGATCAATGGAAGTTTTTCCAAAACAGGACATGTGTGTCCAAAAAGATCTACAGTAAAATACCCTGCACCACAACAGTCAACAAAAAAATGATCAGCTCAAATAAGAACATGAGCAAGAACTTCCTTAATGCAAATCAAAAGGGTTAAAAACGGTTTAATTTAGTGATTGTACCGAAGCCATCTGTTTCTCGGATCTTTTTCCGATACTGGTACCGTGTTTTTTTCTAAACACTGTATTTCAGGAAAGGGTCACTTTATTCTGCCAGGGGCATAAGCAATCTGGTAGGTATTGGATGTCCTTTGGCCAAGGCTGCTAAAATATCTCAATATTTTAACAAACAACTGTTCATCTAATTGGCCTAAACAAATCTGTTTGTACAACATCGCTGATGTTGCAGTATTGGTGGAAAATCAATTTTTTGCACTTTTTGGCTTTTTTACTTCTAATTTTAAAACTTGAAATTACCCTTTATAGGTTATTTTTGGGCCCTTTAATCTTGTGCCAAGTTTCATCTAGCTAACGGTTACTGTTTTGGAGGTCTTGAAGGGGACCTTTTAGGCCCTTTTAGGCCCCTCCCAATTTTTGGGTTGACAAAATGCCAAGTATGAAGAGGGCTAAGTACCCCGGGTATTAACCCCAGTTAAACCCGTCCTCTAATCGACATTTAATTTATCATTGCAACTATGGATGTGAATGAAATTCTGAAAGTAAATCTGAATCTTGGTCCAGAAATATGAAAGTAAATTCAAGAAAAGGAAAAGATGGCGGATTTCATGGCATTTCCTTATCCTGTGATAAGGCGTATTTTTAATTTCTTGCCTTTGATAGATTGTGTAAACATTTCTAAAGTACATATGTCAAGAATGGAAAGTTATCGTATCGGAATTCTTAAAAAAAGTCAAAATTGATGCAAGTACAGTTTACGGTGGCTTATGGAGAAAATATTATGAGGCAACGGAAACACAGAGAGAAAGCAAATTTGAGAATTTCGCAAAGGAGCTTGCGTATTGCAAAGATCAAATACACTTAGGGTACAAAAGTATTGCAACGCTTGACCTAAAATGGCGGCCAACATTAGCCGTAGGCCCAACAACACAAAATTTACATAACAAAGCCATGATGGCTCAGGGGCTTCGCCCAACTTGATTTAGGCGGGAAAATGTTCACAATTTCATTGACTTTCATTTAGAATA
Organism: Chrysaora quinquecirrha; assembly: GCA_014526335.1. Taxonomy (NCBI): domain Eukaryota; kingdom Metazoa; phylum Cnidaria; class Scyphozoa; order Semaeostomeae; family Pelagiidae; genus Chrysaora; species Chrysaora quinquecirrha. The sequence goes on from JACTAT010000014.1 coordinate 918,738, forward strand.
AAAGTTAATAAACGATTTATTTGTTGCTTCTTGAGGAAAATAATTAAAAACTTTGAAGCATTGCCTTCCAAATTTCAAGCGAAATATTTCAAGAGTTGTCGTGATAAAAAGCAATAAACATGACTACTTTTTTGACCGTTGATTCAAAGTTTTTTCGTTATTCAAAGCAAAATAGCTGAAACTTTTGTTCCACGTTAAAATTTTTACTGAGAAAAGTAGTTTTCACAAAGAAAACAGAGATTATTTTGTGGACAACAATTTCAGGTGAGTGACTTTTGTTTAGGCCCAAAAAGGGTACTTTTTATAAATTTGCAAATTCTTCTCTGTATACCCATAGTGCTTCAAAATTAATTTGCAATATTTTGGGATAACCACAGTTTTGAAATATGTTAATTAAATTGTCTATTAGAATTTCTGAAGACTCCTTCAAGTGCACAATTTATTTTCGCATCAAAACAACAACTTCAAAAGTGACTCACCTAAAATCTTTATCAATATTTCAACACCTGAATTCTTCTCTAACTGTACATTTCGAGCGGAAATTTAAATCGCAATTACAAGTTTGAACTATTTTGTCTCGAAAAACCACGAAACTTTGTAGCAAAAGTCACGATAAGTGGTTCATACATCGCTGTTTTTCAAGACAACCCTTGAAATATTTTCCAGAAAATTTGGAAGGCAATGCTTCAACGTTTTTTACTATTTTTCATCCCAAATGCGAAATAAATCGTTTAATCTTTATTCTAACTGAAAGTCAATGAAATTGTGAACATTTTCCCGCTTAAATCAAGTTGGCCGAAGCCCCTGAGCCATCATGGCTTTGTTATGTAAATTTTGTGTTGTTGGGCCTACCATTTTAGGTCAAGCGTTGCAATACTTTTTTACCCTAAGTGTAGAACATTTGTATTTTGATGGTGGTGATATTCCTGGAGCTGTTTTAGAAATAATGCTATCAAGCCAGAAAGAGCTCAAAACATTGGTTGATAGATCATTTTGGTAGAATTTAAGTTTTTCGAAAATTCCAAGATATCAATCTTTCGATGCAAAAATCGTATAAAACACCCAAAAATCAGCCTAAGTGTAAAGTTTCACTATCCAAGCGTGTGTATTGTCGATTCTACGAGTCCAAAGTTTACAATTTTATAAGGGCTTTGACAGTGTGGGGTAAAAAGTTTCACCAAGTTCATTTTCTTGCAGTCAAAGCCTTAATGAAATCGGGAACTTTGAGCACTCATGCAATTAAAAACACAAGCGCTAGGACAGTGAAACTTTGTACCTAGACTAAGTTTTGGCTGCTTTATAAGATTTTCATATCAAAACTCGATATCATGTGATTTAGAAAAATTTTAATGCTGTCTGACGTCATACTGAAATGACCTATTCACATCAATTGAGTTTTTATCAACAATAGCTGGTGATTTAAACTTCTATTCGTATGCAGACAGAGAAAATTGGTATCCAGAGAAGAACAGTTTTTATCAACGAAATGATAATGAAAATAGAAATCAAAATTATAATGAATATGAGGATAATAAATGTCAGAGTTATGTTGACTCTGATAACAATGCAGTTGTGGAGTTAAAATTTGCTAAATTACTATTTGAAAAGATGTTTGCTTCTGGATCAAAAATCACAGAACTGAATTTCAAATTGAGCATGCCTCTTAAGTATAATTACCTTACTGAGGAAACATACTTGAACGAACATTATGGTAAACTGTTGATAGGTTATTTTAAATCTGGAGCCTTCTCAAATATAAGAAAAATAAACATTACAACCTTAAACACAAAAGGGCCAAGTTGGGAATTCAGTAAAACAGATGCAGATTTGCTTATTGAAAACTGCCCTCATATTACTCACATTGATTGTGATCTATTCTTTGATGATGAATGTGCGCAGGGTGATGAAAAAACATCATTTCACAATGAGAAGCCAATTATCAAGATGATCAAGCATTATGGTTTAGTAAAAACAAAAATATATATGTATAAAATGTGTCTTTACTAATCTTGACTGCGTGCGAAGATCGTTGTTTTAAGTCTTGTTTAACGTGTAGAAAACACGGAGCCAGAGAGATAGACGTGATTGATGTTGTAACTCTGTTGATGATTATTGCTGACTGACATTGCTCAACTGACTCAACTGACTGACGAATTTTACATTACAATACAATTTATAACGAATAACTTGGTTTTGAACTGACATGAATAATTACGAAAACTGTGAACAAACACAAAGGTTAAAAAGAAGTAAAAGTGTTAACGAGGAGGAAAACGTATTGAAATTAAAACAAAACAAGCGAAAGTTGTTTACTAGCAACGGTGTTGTTTTGTGGTTGCTAGTGTAGCTAGTAAGAGTGACGCTACATAACTTTCGCTTGTTTTGTTTTAATTTCAATACGTTTTCCTCCTCGTTAACACTTTTACTTCTTTTTAACCTTTGTGTTTGTTCACAGTTTTCGTAATTATTCATGTCAGTTCAAAACCAAGTTATTCGTTATAAATTGTATTGTAATGTAAAATTCGTCAGTCAGTTGAGTCAGTTGAGCAATGTCAGTCAGCAATAATCATCAACAGAGTTACAACATCAATTTATAACGAATAACTTGGTTTTGAACTGACATGAATAATTACGAAAACTGTGAACAAACACAAAGGTTAAAAAGAAGTAAAAGTGTTAACGAGGAGGAAAACGTATTGAAATTAAAACAAAACAAGCGAAAGTTGTTTACTAGCAACGGTGTTGTTTTGTGGTTGCTAGTGTAGCTAGTAAGAGTGACGCTACAATGGAACACAACTTGTTTATCTCAATTGCTATGTGAATACAAACATTGCAAACTGCATTTTAAAGAACTGTCCATATGTGAAGACTTTGACAGTTGTTGATTATTTTTGCGATGGGATATCAGATTCAGCATTGATTGCTCTGTCAGGCTTAACAAAATTGAAGAAGCTTACTGTTTATTATTGGGGATACGGAGGCAAGGCATTGATGACCTTTTTGGAACTTTGTTTATGCCGCCTGTCCAAACTACAGATTATTCTAAATCCATATAATCTTTATGATAGTTGGAGATTTGATGAACAAATTTTTCACATTGTACGGGAGAATGGCAAAAACCTGAACACACTCAAGATTTATTTTAGAATGGAATCATCTGATGGCTACAATTCAGCAATAGAAGCATTTATTCTAATGTTGAGCAGTTGCCCTTTGCTGAAATGCTTAGTGCTCAAAATTCCTGGACTTTGGTCTTCATCTCAAATGCTTGTTGCAATGCAATATATGGAAAAGATCACACCAATGTTATCTCTTTACCATGCAAACCTACAGGAGCTAGAGCTCTATGTATCGTTTACGTTTCCTGAAAATATGAAGATGAATTTGATAAAAGCTTTGCCATATTGCAAGATGAAGTTTCACAAGTATCTGGACTTTTACAAATTTTAGTTTGTCAGCTTGTCAAAACATTTTCCAGACAATACTTACTATGTCAGACTACTATAAATGTCAGTTTTATTATACTTGCAGCAGTTCATAAAAATTTTTCTACAAGATATTTGTATTGGTAAATCTTTTCATTCTTGAAATATGTGTAACAAATGGATTATTGATGACCTTGGGAGCAATGCATATCCAGATGTGGCTGGGATTATGTGGTTACTTAGGGATGATGTGCCTGCCATTACCAAGCAAGAGCAAGCTGGCATTTATGTGAATGCTAATGGCAAGGAGTAATACCTTCACCCCTTCCAGAAGAGATCAGCAAAGAAAGGAATATCTATAAATAGTTGTCATCAAAAGAAGAAATCTCTTCAGAAAATAAAATCAGATGTCAAATGCAAAAAGGAGGCTCAAGATGGCATCACTGAGGCATTGCAAGAACGAGCTATATGCATCATTATATGCTGCATGCTAATCCCGAGCAGGGGACCTGGAAAATTTCTTTCTCAAATGAATCATTCTTAAGCTCTTACTTTTCTGGATATTGGAAAATAAAGAAAATGATTCAAATCAGATTGACTAAAACGCTTGGAATTTCTTGGATTTAAGTGATTTTCATGCCCAGATTTTGCCTCCAGAAACCTTCAAAGAGATTTGGAGAGAGTTTTCCCGACGCAGTCAAAGCTAAGATCACTTTATGGAGATAACGGAGATGATAGCCCAAACGACAAAAGGGTGGGTGTTTTAAGAGTGGAAAAAAGACGCTTAAGAGGATCAGCAGGGTGTAAATAGAAGGTAGAAAAGTGTTAACATGCTGGCCATGCCAAATGTAAGGCAGCGTTAATGGGCTCCAAAATAAACATGTCATCTGAAAACGAATCAGATTCTGCTCCAAAGCATTGCTCCTGTGCGATTCATAAAGAATGTTACTTAGACTCGAAGCATGCGTTGACGAAAATTGGCGCGAAAGACTTTTGCGAAATAATTCTGTCCAGTTGAATTGATTATCTCGAGCAGAGAATTAGCAAATTCACAGGCAGAAGTGCAGATACTTGTGTTATAATGTCACGGAAAGAAGGCAACAATTTGCCCCCATAGGCAAAACAAAGATGATGATACGTACGATCCACATGGATCAAAATCAGGTAACTATTGAGGCTACTATATAACGACAATAATACATGGAGAATCAGTAGCCTGGGAAGAGAATCCGTTGCTAGTGCACGTATCTATATTGTTGAGCGCGATTTTGAAACGTTCCTCAATGGCAGAATGTCAGAAGAACAGGTATTTAGCCTAATCCACGACAACCAAGAGCAATGTATTCGACGCAACATCGCTTCAAACAGATGATACGGACAGGGTATGCAGCGGAATTTTTAGGTATTGGTATAATAAAAAGTTATCAAGTAAAATTTCATTTAAGTACAGATATTTCACCCGTGGTTACACTTACACCAGTTACTTCCATTTACGAAAGAGGTTTTAGAAGGAGAGATAAAGACTATGGAAGAGAGCAAGGAAAGGAGCATAATGATAAAGCACCATGTTGGGCAAGCACCGCCAATCTCTTATGTTGTTCTTGCTCATAATGATTGTGGTGGATGGCATTGGAGTAACTTTTGACATGCATGAAGCCGCCTGGGCAATTGCATTACGATAACCAAGATCTTAATGGAACCTAGCGGGAGACCAACACTTTTCAAAGCTGGATTCGGTTTCGAACTTGATGAAGAGTCTAAGAGAAGTTCAGTGTTTCATACAGGAAATCGATTGATCAAATACCGAAGACTTACAATTGGCGTGAAACCAGCCTCCAGTGAGTTAACGAAGCACATTAAAGACCCCGTTCACACTAGAGTAACTGGATCAGCTCTGGTCCGATCCGGAGCCAGTTGGGCTCTAAAACGACTTTCGTTTAAACAGAATCTTAGGATCCGTACGTTTTCTGGCTCTTTTACTAGACAGTTCTGGATTTGTTCAGACGTAGAGACGGTTGGTCTTTGGCGCTGTATAGATCCCGTGTAAACGCTTTTAAATTTGCCGGTCGCGCAAGACGAGGCGATCAAACATTATTGATGTACAGTTACCGGCTCGCATGGTTACCTGTTTAGGTATGATGAGCTTGACGCTTCGGTTAAGGGACCGGATTCAATGGCGTTCTTTTCCGTTATGGGTAATTAGATATTTGCCATACTGTTGTGTTGCTAGATGAACTCGTTTAAGATGAAGATAAATATAAATGAGATAAATCAAAGCCCTTCTGAGCCCTCTAGAGGGTCAGCATCGCAGATCCAACAAAAAGTTACGGTCACACGGTCGTTGACCGGAGGAAGGTCAGTTTGAACAAAAGAAAATCTGATGCCACACCTAAGACACGCCTATCTTTCATTGTTTAGCGAGGAAGGTTTTCAGCTAGGGGTATTTTTGTCTGGAGGAAGATTGAACACTTTTCTGGACTCTGCAGCATCGTTTAATATCTTCTTGGTATATACCTTCGCTGGTAAGATATTTCCATAAGTGGCATAGTACAATAGATGGGATTCGAACCTGGACTACATGATCATAGAGCGAATGACGTTTCTACTGAGCTACAGTGTCAATGCAACCATCAAGTAACTCCCCAAGTCATACAGCCCGTCCTCCCGTTTGACTAATAGTGTTTCGGCCATGTTGAGCCTTCGTCAGCACCATACATATTTGTATATATTTGTTATGAATGGCGAAGACTATGATGGATTTTTCAACAAGTGGCATACAACAGTCGATGGGATTCGAACCTGGACTACATGATCTGAGAGTATAGCTAACGACTATACTGAGATATGGTATACTGAGATAAAGAGATATAGGAATCGCCGAGTAGCGAACTCTACATGTCATACAGCCCATGGCTCCCCCTTTGACTTTTAGTGACGGCTGAAAATTAATCATTTCCAACGCACGAGATAAAAAAAGTAAATGACAAATAGTCAATGATGGCAGAGACCGTGCAGTAGAAAATCATTTAAATACGATATTCGTTAGAAAAATACAATTATCACGAAGGGGTAAAAAAATCCATGCAATTCAGAGCTTAAATTTGACTAGCAAAGTGCATGAGAAAAGTTACAATGCTAGAAAATTGTACAGTACAATTCAATTCCACAGTAATTATTATTTAAATAAAGATCAAATCTCCATAATGAAATAGTTTAGCATTCGTTAAGGCAGAGCGAACTCGATGCTTCAAGGGGATCAGTTAATTGGAAGAATTTTGGGTGCAAAAACACTGTCGATTTAGCTATATATCATTGCTGTACCAAGGCACTTGCGATATTGCCCCAAGAAGCTATCTTAAATATGAAAAAACTTAACACCCTTTTTATCGCTTCTGATAAGTTTACAGGACAAAAATGTCTAATGACGACCCTAATTCAAAAAATGCGCAATCGCTAATATAAGAAACTCAAAATCAAGGATAAGAATGAAGTTGATATTAGAACCTATCAGAACTATTGTTAGCTGAAGACCCATAGCATGTCTGGTCCAATGCCATGGGGTTTTAGATTCAAAAGAACATGGTTTGATTGAAGTTATGAATGACAAGCCCAACTTTAGGCTTCCCTTGCACCTAAGACCCGTTTTAAAAGTCGCACCGTGCCGAACCGAATGAATTTAGCCGGTCATGGCGCGGCGCGACTCTTATAAAACCAATTTTTCACTTAGCTCGGCATGGCTCTACTGAGACGAGCCGCACGACAAGAGTGGACCCAGACTGACCTATAAAACCAACATTCGTGCCATGCCATTGCTAAGCTTGCGCAGCACGATTGAGCAACTAAGCAACAGTGACTTGTGAAAGCGAGTTTTCCGGGGGACAACTTATAAAATTGCACTGCAGCTAAGCTCCTTTTGTTAACTCTCAGAATCATCCCTGGTCTCGCAGACCGTAGGAGACAACTTGCAGAACCAATGAAAAGCACGTTCTTTCGAGACAAAACCAACCCTGCCCCTACAAAGACGTTACTTGTCTCTCTCCTAAACTATATGAATGAATATTTATCATTCTTTGTATCAAATACTAGGTATGCCTTTCCTACTGATATACTCCTTACCTAAATACTTCTTGGCCTCCCCGTGCTTTGCATCTACACAGGGGCGTAGCTACTGGGGGGGGTGTGGGGGGGAGGTGTCACACCCCCCCAATATTTCCATAATATTGAAAACATTCGGGCAAATTTTCGAAAACATCTTTTTAAATTATGGAATTAAATGTAAATACTCATTCGATCAGAGATTTTGAATGCAGTTTCAACAAGTTAGCATGCAGAAAATAGCAGAAAAAAATGATCCATTGAAAAAGAAAACTTTCCAATTCGCATTGAATTAGAAATTCCACTTTCTGTTAATATAAAATGTTGTTAAAACTCTAAAAAAAATTAATTATTCACTCATAGTTATGTTTTCATCGGATTTCTCATTTATCTAACTTTCAGGACTTTTATGGGAAACGAGAATATTCGGGCAAATTTATTGACACCCCCCAATATTTCAAGTATAAATACGCCCCTGCATCTACAGGCATGTCCCACACTGTACACAACAACTTTATAGTCTCACAGACCTTAGGAGACAACTTGCGGGCGGGAACCAATCAAAAGCACGTTCCTTTGGAGACCAAACCAACCCCGCCCCCCGCAAAGACGTTACTTGTCTCTCTCCTAAACTATATGAATGAATATTTATCGTTCTTTGTATCAAACACTAGGTATGCTATTCCTATTGATATGCTCCTTACCTAAATACTTCCTTGCCTCCCTGTGCTTTGCATCCACAGGCATGTCCCATATTGTACACAACAACTTCACAAATGTTGTCTGCATTAGAAAATTAACGCTATAGTATAGTAATCAAAATTCAACATACTAGTTATTGTATCACATCACTGAAACCAATTCTGTTGTGCCACCAGCTTTTAGATCAATTTTGTTCTTCATGAAGTAGTTTACTAGTTCAACAACGCTGTCGAAGCTCTGAAGGAATAAAAAATCAAATCTTAACATTATTATTCTATTTAATTCTAATATTTCTATCTTCCCATGAACATGTTTTTATAAGAATAACTTTGTTTTCACTGAGCCTAAAATTATTCTTGAGTCATGCTTAAGCGGTACTATTGGTATCGTTTTTTAAGGAATTTTCACAATCCCCTTCCGTAATCAAACCACAGGAGGCCCAATCGCATAAATATCATGAGTGATATAACCTTACTTGTGTTGTTTTCTGCTTAAAACGTCCTATTTTCGATATAGATATTTGATTGTTGCTGTTGTTCAGAAAACGCCACATTGTGATAACTTTACGTATATAATAAAATAATAATGTGATAGCTTCGGCTGATCGCCATATAATTAAGTCTCTCAATTTCTTTATCAACTTTCCATAAATCACTCTCTTTGGTAACGCGAGCTTCAAATATACCAAAACTTTGTTTAACTTATTATTATATACGTATAAAGCTATCACAATGTGGCGTTTTCAGAACAACAGCAACAACCAAATATCTATATCGAAAATAGGACGTTTTAGGCTGAAAACGGAACAAGTAAGGTTATATCACTCATGATATTTATGCGATTGGGCCTCCTGTGATCAAACAAGATCGCGTATGGAGTTTAAGTTTATGTTGTCATAATGTGACACTCCTCTGTCTGTAGCCACACTGTTTGGAGTGCGGGGCAAGAAGACAGCAGGATTTCTTCAAAACTCAAGTGTTTGCAACGGTCATTTCACAACAGGTCAATTCGCCACACTGCCAAGAACACAGTGGCGACTTGGTCCTGTAGCAAGCTGGCAGTGTGACGAGTTGACCAGAAACCGGCCATTTTCCTTACTTCAAAGCAAGAAAAGCGCCTTTAATCAAAAGCAAACAAGTGGTCCAAAACTACGGGAGAATTTTCACCACATCACGGGGAAAAGCATTGGGCCTGTGGGGGCAAGTTGCCCCGTAGTCATAATGTTAAAAAAAGGCTTTGCATGTAGCTTTAATTAAGGCTCGAAACAAAAGGTTCAAATCTTTCCTACAGTCATTTCATCATGGAAACAAAACAAAACAAGAACGGAGCAGCTTCTTAGTAGCTCAAGACTACTGCACAGTCACAACTTGATGAGTGCAGGACTGTAGGTACTTCAAACTTAGAACACGAAAGTCACGCTATTTGTCTTGTTTGCTAAAATAACTTGGATACAAAGAAGAAAATCTAACTGTTAATGAATTATGAGCCTGGCTCTTATTCTCGATCAATTCTGTAATTTTTCCATTTCGAGCCTCATTATTCTTGTATTCTTATAAAATATGTTCTTATAAAAAAAGAGAATAACAATGAAGAAATCGTTACCTGTTCGGAAGTGCCAAGATGAAACTTGTTATGTTTCCGTGGAATGCTACAAATAACAGGCAAAATCTTTACAAAAAGCAGGGATAGGTTTTATGCCTTCCTTAGGCCTAGTTTAAAGGTCGCATTCTTGCCGCGTCGAATTAAAAGAAGTAGCCTGAAAGAAACTAAGTGTCAATTAGATGCGACATCAATACGACCTTTAAATTAACTGCCGCATTAAAGTGTTAAATGCGACGGTAGATCGCCAGTCTTGTCGCTTCAAACGGCAGACATGCGACTGAATTTAAAGGTCGCATTTGTGCTGTGTCGAATTAAATTGATTTGGAGGATGGTCCATGGATTGATCCATTGTGGCCATTATGGGCATGCGTGGAAATAATGGCGCCATTTCCAATTTGATGCGGCAACATTTCAATCGACCTTTAAATCCACGACCTTATATTGCCGTATTACTGTCGAAGTGAATTTAATTTAATTCTACGCGGCAAAAATGCGACCTTTAAACTAGGCCTTTAGTTCATACTGTACTTATCACTATAGTTGTTTATCACAAAGTAAGACCCAGAATCAAACTACGATTCTCTTGGGCCTGTTTTCACTTTCTTTAAGTCAGGGTCACTTCCAAAGCTCTGGAGGCATATACTCTTTCTGAAATGCATGCAAGAAGTTTGGTATGCATTATCATGCTTCTTTCTAAACAATTGCTCTCCCATTTATTCCATTCATTTATAACATTTGTTTTCCCAATGGTTTTTGTAGCATGACACTTACTAAAGTGAAATAAACTTAACGGGAAAGAAGAGGACACTAGGGAAATTGAGAACAACTAGAAAATGAGGAATTTTAAGGCAGAGTCGATCATGTGACATACTCTCGAAAAACTTTTCTTGCATATAAATTTTAAAATTCGTGATGCAAGCTATGTTTCAACAAAAAAGCAAAGATTCCCTAAGGGCATAATCATATGACATGAAATTAGCATAAACAATCTAAGGAAGGGAAATTTGTTCATATGGAAAAACAATTCCTTTGTAAGGCGCAGGATCTCTGTCGTTCTTAGGGAGATTTCATCAAGCGGGAAAATATGTCCCAAAATGAACGACAGTGCTTTTTAATGAAGCAGCCATTTAGGAGAGGGTGGGGGATCTGAGACTCAAGTTATAAGTCAAAGTTAAACGCATCTTTCAAAGACAAAACCAGTAAAATCATGGTATGCCATAATTAAAAAGAAAGATCATCCAGAAATCAAAGATAATCTATAATAATAAGCATATAATTATTTCAGAACGTTTCGATAGGTTTGACTCTTCAATGGCCATGAGAAGGAAACACGGAAGCCTTTTTAAATGAGACTGGAACAAAGAAAGGAGGGAGAGGGTAGTTATCATTCGATAATATAATCTTATGAGGAAAATCAAAATTAGTCGGGTAATATCCTGTATGAATACTCACTGTAAATGTCGAATACTTCCTTGATAATATATAGATATTGAATATCCATCAATTTTCGTTGTATTGCGAACAATAAAACCACCATTCTGCAGAGAAAACAGAGTATTATTTCAGTAACCTGACATACAATTACACACGCTGCAATATTGTAAAGCTTGTTTCTCATATATTGCAAACATAATCGCAGACAGTCGGCGAGGCGACTTCATCACTGAAGAAGTTTTCACATATGCTGCTTGTCCACGAACATGTCACGCGCGACATTGATGTCCCCTCGGTGTCTGTCAGTTAAACCACCTCAGAAACTTTGTAGCGCGCGATAAAATTTGTAGCAAGAGACAGGCAAATGTTTCTGGGAAACAACAGAAACATTTCTTTTCTCCGCGACATGCAAATGACTCGGGGGACATGTTGCTTGCTTGTCACTCGCATGTTTAGCCACCCTGGGAGAAACGCCGAATACAGTGTCGCGCGAGACAGGTCTCCTAGTTTAGCCATAGCTTTGCTCGCCGACAGGAAAATCTGTATCAGAACATCATCAGCGGCGACCTCCGGGGATAATTTCTCGATCATATCAAAACGAAACTCTTCGGTTTCTGGGCCACACCTAACAGCACAGGGAATGGAGGAGCATCGATTACGCCCAGTTTAACCAGGCCTTAAGAAGTAACTTGTTTGTTTCATCGGGGATGGCTTGCGATCGTCGCCAATCATTGAAAATTCTTGTTCTTATAAATTGCAAGCATCGTAGTGGTATCATGGCCAATAGTCTGCGACATATGATGAGAAATAGGATACACAACACTATCCCAAGTGTAGTCTTTACAACACTATCTCCAGCAGTGTAGTCTATGGCTGAAGAATCACTAGCGTTTCTCAGAACACTGATCAACTACAGGGGAACTTTGATGTAACAGACACCTGTGGGAGACCAATGTTTTGTCTATTGTACAGAGGTTCCTAAATATGAAAAAGTGTAATATTTTCTTCATACTGTACCGTAAATTTCTAAAAGGAAAGTTATTAAAAAGGAAAGCTGTATAGCTGTAACTAAATAGACTTATTACACGAGTCCTACTTTTCGCAAACAGCAACAACAACAACAACCATACAGCTGTTTGCTCAGAGTGGTAGTTTGAGCGTCCAGCTTACACTCAATAGCGGTAACGGTACAATTTATGTAATAAGTCTAGTAACTGTATACCCTAAAACGCACTGGCGAAACAACTCACTCACTCAAGCATATGCATAGATATAGGCATCAATCAATCTACGAATCTACTGACCCTTCCTTTTCTTTTTAAGATATTCTCTGCCTCTTTCCTTTCCATGTCGCCTTTAAACCAAGGCTGTTCTTTCAAGATTTCTTCGGGTGTCTAAGGAACACATATAGAGGTTAAATGCGGCCCCGTTTCGAGCATAAATAAGATGATAATTGCTGTTTACAGACTGGAATGAGTGAGTGCTTGGCTTCACTGGATGAGAAATTGGCTGACTAGCAACCGAAATTTCAACAACAGCCTTCAACGAACTACAGTGTTCATCAAGCTATGTTTGTCCAGAGAGGTGACAACCTGAAACTTGAATATAACGTCAAAGGTTCAAATCCAGGGCATATACATGAACGTCTCACATCCAAAGGTCTTAAGGAAAAACGGATTCCCCAGGGCTGTTGATGCTAACCACTAGATCTTGATTATTTACTGGGGCAAAAGCAAATACACGATTTCTGCAGTGCTTGCAAAAGGTTTTCGAACACTTACAAGAGCTGTATCCTTCTAACCACATTTTTTATTTGAAAGGAAAGCGGCAATATAACAAATTGAACGTGTTATTACTGCGAGACCCAGGTAACTAAATCAATTTGGGAAACTAGGATGACCACAGTAGGCCCAATCTACTGTTGCATTGTGTACATCCAGGAGTTTCAAGTGTAATGGAAATTTCATATTCTTATCCGCAAATAACGATATTCCCACCATTTTGTGTTTATACTTCAACATGAATACAATTTTTTTCTCTCCTAGTTCAACTATGAATGGTGTTTTAGGGCAAAAGAAGTTCTTTTGCCCTAAAACACCATTCAGCAAGCAGAAATTACTTTTGCATTTTGTTTTCAATTGTCTCTCTATGTTACGTCCAAGTCAGCGTTGTTGTTGTTGACTCTGCAGTATTCGTTATAAAGAATATAAATAAAAGACATTATATTATTTTATTTATATTCTTGGTATTGGTGTTTTAGGGCAAAAGAACTACTAAGAAAGAAAAAAATTTGTATTTATGTTGAAGTATAAACACAAATGGTTTACATCAAAACAATAGTCACATACTCTTTCTTGTGGCACCGCTGGTAACGGCACAGCCGGCCTGGCACCTCCTCCTGGTACACGAGGGGACGGATCGGAAGGAGATTTGTCTGCTGCATTCAACTCAGTTATGTCGAGTAAAGGTCCATCTTGGGAAACCTCTGCAAAAACAAAAATTGCAATTAACAGTTAATGCTTCTCGTAATAACTATAAATCTTTCTTATAATTTAGTCTACCACCTTATAGATAAGTGCTTAGCTTCTTATAGGACTTCTTTGGGTGCAGGCAAACTTCTCGTAAATAACACTGCTGCAAGGCTTGGGAAAAGAGAGAAGGACTCCTGGAATAACAAGCCTAAGGGGCGATTCACTCCTGCAATGTCTCGTAGACCATCGCTCGAAAACTTATTACGTTTGAGAAAATCTCTTGGAAATTCAGTTTTTTAATGGAAATCTCATACGCCCTATTACCTAAATGGAAATCTCATCGCCCTTTTTCGACTCAAAAGCCCCTCACAGAGGCAAAACATCCAAAACGCAACAAAGATAAAGTAAAGTAAAAGTAAAGTTGCCGTTTTTGAGTCTACTACTAGCCTAGGGGCTACTCAGTCGACTTTACGCTTTACCCCTGGTCTTGATGCATTAGCATTTAGCAGGGTGCAGTCACACACGGCGCTCATTACGACCGATCAGGTACCCATTTATATACCTGGGTAAAGAGAGGCACATTTGTGTTAACAACTTGCCCAAGGTTATTATCTCTGCAACACAAGTGGAAAGACCGTGGCTCGAACCCACAACAATTCGTTGTGAGTCCAGCACGCTAACCACTGCGCCACAGAGACCACAAAGATATAAGGGGTTTTACAACGAATATGGGTCAACAATATTCTGAATGAAAAATGAGAGATAAAAACCAGTCGGGCAGGGCATTTATCCGAAATAAACCTACACCGTTACCTTGTGTGGAGCCAGGTCTTGGAGGTACTTGTCTTATAGAGCTAAAAAGCAAAAATCAAATTAGCTACAGAATTCAATGTGAAGGCCAGCAGAAGTAAAGGCAATTATACTGTACCTTTGTCGCGTGCGCGATTTCCATGCGGTACTTTTCGCGACAACATCTTTCTGATCTGGACATGCGTTCAACAGCTTGCGATCATTCTTTCTGATCTGGGCATGCGTATTTCGAAGAGACTGAGAGCTTCATCAGAGCTCGAGATCGCAGAAAAAGCAAAAACTCTTAGGGCGTGTTCTTCTAAACAGCCCAAACATGTGAATTTTGAAAACAGAAAGCTTCCAAAGGCAGAATCCATGATTTTCAGGAAATCTGGAAATCTGAAAACTTGCGCACCAAAATTCTTGAAGTCTCTTTCGGGATCCGCAACACTTCAAAGCGAGAATCTCTCGAAAGTCTAGAAAAACCTTCTACTTTTGATGGCAGAAGGATTTGGACAGCTGCTAAACCTGCCTTTTTCCGGAAAAAGAATCGGTTTAGAAGAACACCAGACTCATTACATTCCTCCAACTCTTTCGGCAACAGCTTCAACAACTACAACAACATAACTGCTGTTGAGCGTAACAGATATAATGGAACACTTACCCTGGTCTTGAGTGATTCGGAGAAGGTTGCTGAAAAATAGATAACACACACAGTCAGAGCAGTACAGGGGACATATTTTTCTTGAGCATATTTTTCTTGCTAATTCGTTTACAAATGGAAAAGAACGAGCACCAGATTCTTAATTTGTTTATGAAGTGTTTTGTTTATGAGTTTGTTTATGTTTATGCTTATGTTTATGTTTATGTTGTTTTATTGTTTTAAAAAAAGGCTATATGAGTAAATATTAAAAATTAACTCATCTTTCATTTCTTAAATGATTTCTACGTACTATCTGAATGCAAGAATCAACATTCTACTATCCTTTATCAATGACCTATATTAGTAGTATCATTCATCACAACAATTAGCTTAAGAACTTGTTTCTCTTTAATTTCTTACAAATTATGTTGTTGTTATTATTGTTGTAATAAAAGACAAAAAAAAAAAATATTTAAAAAAGAAAAGATTGAAAAAAATATGTAGCCTTGGAATTATATATATATAAATTATAAAATTATATATATATATATATATATATATATATATATATATCCTGTTAGTCTTAGTTATGCTAATTATCTTGTCTTAAATTAGTTAAATAGGCCTATTATGTTAATTTCCTTTTATCTTTTAGTTGCGGCCCAAGCTAGATGAGCTTTGCTTTTCTTGGGTCGCGTAAAATACATACTTTTTTAGACTTTGTATTAATTTGATGTATTTTACAAACAATATTGAATTGAATTGAATTGAATTGAATTATTCGTTAATGGTGGACGAAGAAACTATTCTCCAAAAATTCAGATTACAACATGCAGTAACAAAACTGAAGTCGAAAGTGAAAATCTTAATATTTAATTAGGTTGAAATGCTATACCTCAGGTTTAGATGTTCTTGGAGGTTTCTGCAATGCAGAATTGCTTACAGGGCACTCCAGACCAGAAATAACATTGTTCAAAATCTGGAAAAAAGATTTGAAGTTACTACTGGTTGATTAGATGTGAGCAAAACGACTCCAGATGAAATTTCTTTTTTTCGAAGTCCAGAAATACTGTTACTAACTTCAATTCTATTTGTACTGTAAATGAAATAAAAGAATAACCTGATCCATTGGGCTTGGTTGGGGACCCTTTGGCTTTTCTCGACCTTCAGGTGGACACCTACAAGAAAAGCAATATTGCTCATTTTAGAATTTCAAAAGTTTGCGTTTAAAAATAAAACAAATCGTCCCAAATTAAGAGTTCAATGACTGGGAGAAATTGTAAGCAACTTAAAACTACCGTGTTCCAGGGGCGCTCAGTCAAGGCAGGTGCTTATTTTACTTTCTCTGAACCAACAAGAGGGACGCTTTTAGGGACGCTTTTCTGGAAGCGCCTCTGGATGGCACACCTAGAGTGCTAGGTCTTGCGTTTCTTGGCGGGATAGCTGTGGCTGATCCATCCAATTCTTCGTAGTTTTCTGGTTGTATAATGACATCAGTGTATGAAGTTCTCTGGCGTGCGTTCGCTGGATTAGGCATCCCTCTCTGCATCGAATTACGAGCTGCAGGGGCAGTAGATGGCGCATCCGCTACCTCATATGCTCCCTCCACTTGTCTTGCCGGGTCCTGACAATCACCCCCTTTTGGAAGCTGGAGTGGCAAGTCATGTCGCCTTCCTACCGGGCGATCAAGAGCACTTGAACTGGGAACTTCATAATTCTCTGGCTGAGCGACAGAAGGTGGAGGCTCCCTCCTGCCTTTCGCTGCAAATGATCGATTATGATTTGAAGCTATATGCCCGCCAACCGTTGTATCTCTCGGAGGAACCATTTCAGGAGGGCTTCCAGGTGAGGGAAGGGGCATTGCACGTTTCGAGAGAGGCGCTCTTACAGCAGGGACAGTCGTCCGTATATATTTCTTGGTGACTTTTCACTGATAGCTCAATAGCACAAGTCATGCCTATCATCACCATCATCATCACAGGGAACTGAATTTACGGATATTTAATATGTGTAACTACTTATAGATATATACAAGTAAAGGAATAAAAGAAAGCACACTGACCTGTTTCCTCGATCTTGCGAAGGATTTCCTGTGAAAAATAAGAATCAGCGATTAACTATACAATCCTCGAGTGTTATTAAGGCATCGCAAAGGTAGTTAAAAAGGCACTCCAGCTCCTACAGTAAACGGAGAAATCATGCGAAAACGAAACGATTCAGAAGTTATATTATCAGTAGATCGTAGCTAAGCAAGTGAAAACAGTGACAGCTCTGCAGAGTGTTAGATCATTATCATCATCATCATCATCACCACCATCGTCAACATCATCCTAATCAATTTCATCACCATCATCATCGTAAGCATCATTATCACCACCACCATCATCATCGTAAGCATCATTATCACCACCACCATCATCCTCATCATCATCATTTTCATCATCATCATCATCATCATCATCATCATCATCATCATCATCATCATCATCATCATCATCATCATCATCATCATCATCATCATCATCATCATCATCATCATCATCACCATCATCAACATCATCCTCATCAATTTCATCATCATCCTCATCGTAAACATCATCGTCATCATCATTTTCACCATTATCATCATCATCCTCCTCCTCACTATCATCATCATCCTCCTCATCAACATCATCATCGCCATTATCATTATCATCATTATCCTCATCATCATCATTATCCTCATCATCATCACCATCACCATCATCACCATCACCATCATCATCGTAAGCATCATTATCACCACCACCATCATCATCATCATCCTTATCATCATAATCATCATCATCATCATCATCATCATCATCATCATCATCATCATCATCATCATCATCATCATCACCATAATCATCATCATTATCATCCTCATCATCATCGTTATCATCATTATCACCATCATCATCTTCATCATCATCATCATCATCATCCTCGTTATCAAAACGAAGTGGCTAGCATTTGATAACGTGTAGGTTCTCATCTGATAAAATTTAAATTAATTGTTGTTCAGGGGTAGGGGAAACCTCATCAATTACCTTTTCCTGAATTCCTCCTATTTAGTTCCTGCATAACTGCTCCAAACGGTGCTGCGGCAATAGGTGTTTCTAAAAAAAGTTACGTTTTTCAAACTCTTGTTAAGAAATACCCTATCTAATGCGAAATAAATTTCACTTTATCCATAAAAATTTTGATGGGTATAGCTTTTACTTACTTGCTTCTGTAGGTTGATCAACACATTCATAATTTTCCTGTTCATCAGGTTTATCCACAACTTCATACGTTTCCTGCTCAACAGGTGGGCTAACCTCTGGTTTTGGGCTGGTAGCAATTGGCGGCGGATTCCGCAAACTTTGGCTATTCGCATTTCTGGAAGAGCCTCTGGATGGCACACCTAGAGTGCTAGGTCTTGTATTTCTTGGGGGGATAGCTGTGGCTGATCCATCTATTTCTTCGTAGTTTTCTGGTTGTATAATGACATCAGTGTATGAAGTTCTCTGGCGAGCGTTCGCTGGATTAGGCATCCCTCTCTGCATCAAATTACGAGCTGCAGGGGCAGCAGATGGAGCATCCGCTACCTCGTATGTTTCTTCCACTTGTCTTTCCGGGACTTGACAACCACCCCCTTTTGGAAGCTGGAGTGGCAAATCATGTCTCTTTCCTACCGGGCGGTCAAGAGCACTTGAACTGGGAACTTCATAATTCTCTGGCTGTGCGACAGAAGGTGGCGGCTCTCCCCTGCCTTTCGCTGCAAATGATCGATTATGATCTGAAGCTATATGCCCGCCAACCGCTGTATCTCTCGGAACCATTTCAGGAGGGCTTCCAGGTGAGGGAAGGGGCATCGCACGTCTCCCAGACTCCCTTGGCCTCAAAGGTTCACGTCTAGGCTTATCTGGCTCGTGGCTGGGCACCTCGTAATTTTCCTGTCCTGCAGCCGCTGGTACTTCATAATTTTCTGGCTCTACGGGGGGTGGTGGGGCTTGTTTTTTAGTGCCCCAAAGACTTCCCCGTTGACCTTGAGCTATTTTAGATGCATCTCTCTCAACAAAAGGAGGGCTAGTAGGATTACGGTGACTTTTCAGAGTATCACGTAGAGGCTTACCATCAGGCCTATTGGGGACGCAAGAAGCACTTTCAACGTTGCCGAACTTTGATGGTCTCGAAGGTTTGGTTGGCTCTCGTTTAGGCCTAGTTTCTTCTGCTCGTGGTACTTCATAATTCTCCACTCCAGTTCCCATCATACTGGACGGAACCTCATAGCTTTCTTCAGCAGCCGGAGCTGGGACACTTCTCCTTTCAGGCTCCTCGAATCTTTTATCAGCACGTGAAGGTTTAGCTGGCCTTCCAGGAGCAGCCGCAGTCATGTTTTGATTTCTACCATGTAACGAAGGCCGATCGGGAGGTCTTTGTGGTTGTGGCTGAGGGACCTCATAGTTCTCTTGTCCCGGAGGACAGGTATCTATCCCTCCTACTTCATTCGAAACAGGAACATTTCTATCCGGAGCCATATTAGAGCTCTTGTTGCCTACTGGTGGGGCAGCAGGCTTCGGCTTTGTAAATTCTTGCTTCCTACGGTCTACATTATTCACATTACAACGGTCTGGAACCTCGTAGCTTTCCTGGTCCACTTCACCAGGCACATCACTGCTCTGTCTTCTTGGTGAAACTGGCGGACTTTGCTTTGGGCTTACTGATTTACTCGGCGTACATCCATTGTTAGCTGGAGGAGGTAAAGGCTTATTGTGTCTCAATGGCTTTTTCACTGATCCCTGACTAGTAGGAATCTCTCTTGACTCCCTAACGGGAATATTAGGAGTATTTGTATTGATGACCCTCGACAGTTTATTAATAATATTTTGATGCTTTGATGTTGGCGAAGGGGGTGGTACATCATATGTCTCTAGAGCTGCTTCGGGTTCTTCGGTCTGTGGCCTAGGAGGCCATCGACCTGCTATAGCATTTCCGGCGTTCTTCTTAAAACTTGGCTGATTGTTATTCATAGAGGCATCAGGCCTTGTGACAACTGTAGGCTTTGGTCGCGGCGTTGGCCTAGGTAATCCTCCTGATGATCCATTTGAAACCTTTTAACAGGGCTTTTTGGAACGTCATATGTTTCAAAGGAGGCTTCATCTGGGTTCGAATCTTGATTGACGGCGACATCAAAGTTGCGCGAATTTTGAGTCAGCTGTTTATGCATCGTTGCGGGGCTATTTTCAGACGACTGCTTCAAATCTTTAATGGCTGGTTTATCAGATCTGGAAACAGCTGGAGGATCTAGAAATCAGAATTACGTTGTTAGAATCATCATTTCCAAAGATATATAAGAAACACAGATCTATAATGAAGCTATTTCCATCCAGCACAAATGATAGAGAGAACAAGTAAATAAAGAGTCTGAAAATAAAGACTCAATAACGCTAAAAAAATTTTCTGCACGGAACGGATGAAAATCGGTACGGGTACCAAAGCAACTGGTGCGTTTCGGATCGTCATTCTCATCATTATCATCATCGTCTTCGTTTTCATTTTCTTCATCATCATCATCATCATCATCACCCTCGTCATAATCATAGTCTTAATCATCATAATGATCATCACTCCCAACAAACATAATAATAATAATAATAATAATAATAATCATCATCATCATCATCGTCATCGTCATCATCATCATTATAGTCATCATCATCACTCTCAACATTATAGTCATCATCATAGTTATCATCATCACTCTATCACTCTTAATATTATACTGTAATCGTCATCATCATCATCATCATCATCATCATCATCATCATCATCATCATCACCATGATCGTCATAAGTTGCATCATCGTTATCACCATCAACATCTTTATTCAAATTCCATCCAGTTCCAGTTTTGATTTGCTTGCATCTAAAGTGCACCAAGAGCACAAGCATATCACTCCATGATTCTTCGTACATGGCGACAGGGTCTCGGGGTTTCTTCACGTACAGTTTTGGAAACAAAAAAGTTATAAAATACTGCATTGTTGAAAAACACTGGCTAATGATTTTTTAGCAAAGACGTTGCTTATTTTAAGGCATCAGGCATATTCTTATTATACATAGCCATGCTCAAGTTTTAGGTCAAATGTTCCAAGTCTGCACCTGCAGACTTTGCTTAAATTCAGCTCAGTTCAAGTACCCTGCGCGCAGCCTCAAACTCTTCTTTCCTCTATCTACTCTTTACGAAAAAAGAATTTGAGGTTGCACGCAGACTAAGCTCAAGCAGAAAAATTACACACTTTTTTTTTATAAGAATACAGTTTTAACTTCAAAAAATTAACCTTATAAAAAAGTGTGTAACTAAGACATCTGCTCGTGTTCTTTAAAGGGTTATTATAATGAAAGAAGCGTTTGTGACACAAAAAGCGTTATCTAGTAGGCCTAACCTGTTCTTGCATTAGCTTCATGCTGCATCAGCATCTGTCTTGCATCTTCTGGTGTGTCATAAAAATCATCACCCTGAACATAAAAGAAGACGATAAGGCGTTTTAATATATTTTCTCTATTAATAACTGGATTTTGCAACCATTGTGGTTCAGGCTTAGGTTTAAAAACATGCAACTTTTTCGACGATTCTCAGTCTGCAAGGCCTGCTAGGAATCGTATGTTTGTTAGCAGGGATTTCACCCACCCACATTCCTTCCACTTCCTTCTTCCTAGATTTGGTTTCCAGCCAAATTCCAGTTCTGCTCTGCATGCCTCTCGTCATGACTAATTGTTGCTTCATTCTTACGTAATCTTTCCAAATATATCTCAGAGTCGCTGACATACCGAAAAAGCTGAACCAAGGACGTTATTTTGGACCTGAGGCCCTTAACATGTGGAACCCTAGCTGGGACCCTTCAGCAACGGATACCGGTATCGATATTTGTTTGGGGCTTTAGCTTTTTTAACCTTGTATTAGAGTAATGAAACTGAAACTTGAATATAATTAAAGCTACTATCCACGATATCAGTGTATTTCTGCATGAGCTGCTTTTCACAGGTCTTCAGTCTGTACCGTCTACTCTTGTGCTGAATTATAGGATGGGTAAGTTAGCATTTTTTTCAAACCGTCAATCTCTACAACTGCCCCGTCAATACAAGACATTTTCACTTTGATAAAACCCCATCCTTTCATCAAATTTCCACCGCCATTTTGTGAAAAATAAAAGACAAATATTTGATAAAACCTCCAGAGGTAAAGATATTCACAAAAGTAAAGGCAGAAGATACCTCAAACGATGTTTCAACCTTGACACAAAACTACCCCCAAATTGAAAGCCATCCTCTTACTTCATGCAATTTATAAAACTGTCCTATTAGGGTCTATTTTCATGGACATTCACAGGATGAGTATTCTAGTGTTTTTTTTACAAAAACGGACAAAAAGCTATTGCTCAAAACAATAAGAGAAAAGTAGGGGTGGGTGGGTAAATGCCCTCAAAAGAGACCTTTTCGACCCTAAATTTCAAGGAAAGTCAAATATGTTTCCACCCCTTTATTTCTTCAAATCCAATTCGATAAACCAGGAGTACTGTATGAAACAGAAACAAAGTTAAAGAAAGAGTACACATCTTCAAGCAAGCAACTTGACTTGACTCAGGGCCAGCCCTCAAAGTTGCATGCAATATCACACAGATTTCAGCACTTTTAGAGTTGCTCAACTCTTGGCAAGATTTAAGCATGGTAGTAAAAGTACGTCGAAAATGTCAAATTATGGCGCTTTTCTACCGAAATTTTACGTCAAATTGACAAGTTTCACAATTATAAACGAAACGATTTGGATCAAAAAGGCAAAATATTCGTTTCCTCTTACAGAGTCTTCGCTAAGTCCTACAGTTGCTCAAAATATTGTGATCCCAAACCTAGTTGCTAATAAAAATCAGCTTGCACAGTGCAAGGCATCTTAACAATGGGAAGGGTCAAACTCAAAACGGAGAATCTGGACATATAACAAGGAACACATCCTTGCAGCAGCATGAACAGAAAGGAAAACAGCTCGTCTCACCTCTTCATAACCATCACCACCATCCTCTCTTTCAGCTAAAAGAAACGAAAACATATACAATGTACCATTTCTTCCATTGTGACCAATTTGTAAACTGGCATAGATAAACGCAATAGGTGTCATGACTTCGTAAAAACTAACAAGACTTTCTTGGCATCAGTTGGCAGTGATATGCATACCTGTATAGGCATTTGTATCTGCATTAAATGATGTACAATTTACTACGACGCCATAATATTAATTATGCTATATTGTACTGAATCTGGTTTTGAGGTTTCAGCTTGATTAGAAGAAACACCAATACATAGCAATTAGAAGTAGTTGTTTCTTGTATCAGTATAATGAAACTAGGGGGAGTGTTATGTTAGACTTAGGCAGCATCTTTACCAGGAAGATAAAGTCCTTTCCTCGCATACTTTCTTTGATCAACGATGTACTATGCATGGTCTATTCTCTCAGTACCGTCGAGAGGGGGGTCCAGCAGGGTCAGAGGTCCGGGGCCCGGGTTGTGATGGGGCCCGCGAAAATTGGAATTCTCTAAATGCTTTCCCCTATAAAACCTCCTAAAGGCCCGGTACGATGACATTGCCCCGGGGCCCGCTCTGCCTCTTGACGGCCCTGATTTTCTCCACTTTCTAAAAAGATGGCTAAATTTTGCATTGAATTCCAAATTTCCTTCAGACGCGTTGGTGCCCTATGTTGGACACATTGTCCTGAGCCATTTCAGATATAGTTCTCTCAACAAAAGAGGACAGTTTTGCTGTTGTTAAACCCGGGGGGGGGGCACTTCCATTGTTCGTTATACTAGAAGTGCCGCCCAAATGGGTAACTTTTTCAGCGCCAATTTCCCTACATATGGGTTGGTTTCTTTGTTAAGAATCTCTACACATGGGTAGTAAGATATATATAACATTTTAGACATGCATTGCTTTGAAAAACCTGATAAGAAATGCGTTTTAGTTTTCAGCGCAAATGACTTTTCGACGCATTTAGAATTGCCTCAGGCGTTAAATTGGGTTCAAACATTTGAGATATTGGTACACATGGGTAAAAAATTTCGTTGTTTTTCTATACATGGGTACCATGAGAAACAGAATTTATCGGTAGACATGGGTGGGTTTGGAAAAACTGGGCGGCACGTCTAGTCATTTGAACAATGAAGTACCCCCCCGGGTTGTTAAAACGATTATTGCACTCGCCCTTAAAGATTAAAACCCCATTAAAACGTTCTGAAGTATAGACTCCTAAAGAGTTTTTTAATTAAAGCCCAGTCGACAAAGCCTTTCGTACCCCAGGACTCAAAGCTCACTCGTACGGATTTTGATACACTCATTTGCAAAAGCAAATTTTCGTTTATTCCCCCTTGTCCGACTATCGTTAGCTTATATTAGAATGCAACCAAATATTTCAATAGTCTCAAATCATAATTAAAGCAAACCAAAAACAAGGAAATTAGCAATTGTGGTTTATCTTAAGTTTATTTTGAACATTTTTATTTATTGGATATTGGTAATACCAGTCTAATGTATACATGTATACTTAGGAGATTGCAGATCGTTACAGCAACAGTACATGAGGTCTTATAAATGACAGTATTGAAGTTTTATAGTAGCTGTCAATGCAGAAGTTTCACAGTGTAAAATAAAGGAAGCTATCATCGATTATGTGGTATAATTATGCCACGTTTTTGGTAAAGATTGGTATTTGGTATCTGCACAGCCCTCCAAGAAGTGAAAGGTATGTGGTATGAGACCTGTGGCTGAACCGGCAAAAGTGAGTACTTATGGCACTACTGGAAGAGGAAATACCGAATTCGGACAGGTGATCAAGACGCGGGAAAATGAAGTACAACGTTCGAGTTCAATTACCGGGGCTCACCAGTACAAGATAAAGGGCAGAAAGAGAAGAGCTGACGAGAGTCCATTGTAATGACTAGAGTCCAGTGCTGTATAATCTTCAGACAGTTGCCCACACACAGGGATGAGTGATAAAATTGGAAGTGGAAGAGAGGAACACACTGCAGAGCCATTATTTCAGCAACAGAGGGTTGAAGTAAGAATAACGTAGGGTCGACAAACATAGGTTTGAAGTGAGAAAGAAGGACAAAATCGACCAGATGGACAGTGCATTGTTTAAACGTAAAGCCAGGCTTATGCCCTAATGGCGCACAGTCAGAACTAGTTGCCGACTGCTAATCGGCGATTTTTTGGAACTAATTTATCGCTACTGACATGTGGACATTAGCGCTATGGCATTTAGTTGGCGACTAGCTTCTTTTTGACGGCAACTAGACAGCGCACGTTCTAGAAAGTTGGGCATGTTCTACTTCTGTGATTAGTTGCCAACTGATTCTCGTTAGTTGCAGCTGACCTGGGCGCTCTTGCGACCGAGATCAACTGTATCTTGCAAGTTCTGACTAGTTATTGACAGGTCGATACAAGTTAGCAGTTACAACTAGTTGGAGTTTTTAGTTCTATCATACCGTAGGTCGACATAAAATGAATTTAGCTACTTATCCCATACCCCTGGAGGAAAGATATAAGCGTGATACATTGTTGTAGAAACGAAGGTATTTTGTGGAAAGTTAGAACTGCAGCACTGCATAAGTTAGGACCCAAGGGAGTATACAGTATATAAGCTTGTGAGTGATCAACAGCCCTCACACGTTGATAGCGATTTCGTTGATAAGTAAAATTGCCCCACCCAACCCCCTCCCTTTGAACAGACGGTCAAGGAACGATGTGTTATGCTTGGTGAGATCGACATGAATTACATAAAATCGCTAGACTGACTTTACTTTACTTGTAAGGTATAATTATTGTATTGTATCTCAGCGTAAAGTAGATATAAGTATGATAAGAAAAAAAAGTTATTTTCGTTTGAGTTTATGAGTAAGAAAATAACCTGATTTAATGAGTGGGGCTGCATTGCCCTGCCCAACAAGGCACCACTGCGGCTGCGGGGTCGAGAGGTAACTCATAACTTTAAATAACTATAAAGCAAGCAATTTGTGCAGTCGGTATGTGTAGCTAATAAATTTGCTAAACTCCGTTCCTTACTTTAAGCTGCATAAAACTGGCAAAGATGTATGCTAGGGAAATCGGGGAAAAAAGGTGTGAAAACAAGCTATGTGTAGTTTATAAAATCACTAGCAAATATCAAGTTGTGATGGAAGGGTCACACTTTTAGACCATTGTTTTGTATATTAGTACTCAATGAAGAGGGGAGTAATGCGACAGAAGTTACATACATTTCTTGTTTGATAACCTGACCTCAGTTTGAAGAAAATTCTATAGAGGAATAGCCGAGGTTTGCTTAACAAACAAGTAAGAAAGTAAATATTGACGCTCTTGAAAGAAGGATGAGTTAAGTATTCTGTGGTTTACTATTGAATTTTTAACAGAAGAGAGAATCAAATGAAATCATAAATCCTACCCAATTCTGATTCGTCTTGCTCTGGACAGTCGTAGATGTCGTCTGCATCATCATCAAACTTAAAGTTTAAAAGATACATACGCGAATTAAAAAGACCAATTAAAAGTGATATAAAGATGAGGGTCGTTTAGGGGCAATCCATGTTCCTCTGTGCCCTTGAGAAAATCCTTTTATTCCTTGAAGGATTTGACCTGATCCCTGTTTCCTGATATTCCCTCGTTCCCCTTTAACATTGGTAATGTTCCCTTGGTCCCTGGATACATTTTGCACATTCCCATGTTCCCAAGAACCCCCAGAGATATAAAGATTCATAGCTAAATTGACTGAAACGGTGCTATTGTCCCATTTTTGTATATTTGTATGTAATGCTGTGAGTCCAAGTTTGAACTGCCTTTTTACAACAAAAAACTTACCCTGGTGGCAGTAAAAAATGGGACTCATTTTATAGGTCTATTATGGCGATCTCAAACTTATCAAATCGAAAACACTCACTTCTCCATCACTCCAGTCATTTGAAGAATTGCCATCCTCATAAGAGAGACTCTCTAGAGATAAAAAAATTCATTATCTGTGATATCTGTCATGCATGGAAATGTTTTTGGGTTGTATTAGCTATTTCCTATAGTACACCAGGGGGTGAGTTAATGAAAATGTCAGATAAATTGGATAAAAAGCCCAAGTGAAGGCTAATGAGCCCAAATCTGTTGCAATTTTCACTTTCAAGGCAGGGTCATAGCAGGGTCATAGCCACCCCTTAATAATTTGTAAAACCAATTATTTCTGGGTACTATTTAGATCAATTTCTGTTGTTCCTATTGTTTTCTATTGTTCCTTATTGGCTTCTATATTCCCTTTGTTTCAAAGACATTAGCCCCCCGAAAAATGTTCTTCTTCCCATGCCACTGAAAGGAGCGCAACAGCAAGAAAAACTGTGCATTGCATCGTTTGCTTAAGCAGCTATGCCTAACTTTTGAAGGTGTTTTAGCGCCAGTTGCTAGGATCTCAGTAGTAGGTTAACTAACCAAGACTTCGACCCTGGCTGTAACGCTACCGTGGCTGGGCTCAAACCCTGACCACACTGAGCTTCTGACACAACTTTTGCAGCTGCATCAAGGGAAAATGAAAGTTAGCAAAAAGAAAAATGAAAAACAGACAACACATACCACATGATTTTCTGCCTCCATGCTGGAGATCCATTGCAAATGAAGTGAAAAATAACAGCTGTTTCTTTTTTATTTACTTCAGAAATGTACAACAATATGAGAGAGCTTTACATTGAGTAACCCTGTACTACTGAAAGTGAAAGAAAGGTGGAAGCATTAAATTCATAACTTCATCAAAGATTTTAAATTTCAAATGTTAACAATTTTCCCAGTTTTTGCAACAAGGTTTTCTGCTCCTAAACAGGGATGGCACCAGCTGCCAGAAAATTGGGTGGAAATGTAATGAAAGCAAGGAAAATTGGGGATGTTGAGGCTTGTCCCAGGAAATTTTTAGGACCAAGCACTACAGAGTGCCTGCTTGACACCTTTTTGTAGCTATAATTAAGGTTTGTTTTCCCTAAATCTGTTGTAACAGCAAGGGGTACTTAGTAATAATAAGGGGTAGTGAAACATTAGTAACAGTTACTAATGTTTCAGTAGCCCCTGTATTTTCATAGATTTCTAGCATTTCTTATTGGTCATGCCTACAAATAAAAGAGTTACCAATGCTAACACAGTTAATGCTAGCTAACCAAAATTAAAACTCTGACACTAATATGCTAATAAAAACCCTAAATGTGACAATGATCCTTATGTAAGGAAGCAGGACCCTTGTCTGTGTGATGTCTACTCTCATATATTCTTGTCTTCGCCACTTTGTCTTTTATTCTATTCAGGGTAGTAGCCAATCATCAGCCTCAAGAGTGCTACACTGGCTTTTGCTACATTTCTGTAAGTGCTATTGTTGACCGTGAGTGCTATTGTTGACCGTGAAACAATAAATTAATTAGCAGATTACTGCTTACAATGACTGTCACGTAAATGTAATGCCACAATGGCAGGTCTTCCTGTTTTGAGTTTTGACAAAAGCCTTTGGCAGTGATGGAATTTAATTGTTTTGCATTGACACTGCCACTGTTAGACACTGCAGGAATTATTTCGACCAATGGATCAAGGAATAATAAAAACACCAGACAGAAGTTTAATTCTATCCAGTGACAATCAAGAATCAAAAGCCAAAACCAAAAGGATGATGGCCTAAGCCCAAAGCGTCTAAAAAGCTGCTTTTGATTTTGAGACTATACACAATTTTTACGTCCCCGCATTGATGAATTTTGTGAAAAAGGATACTAGCTTACCATCAAATATGCTTTGCATCTGTTTTTGTAATAATGAAACGTCATTTGCGCAATCAAAGTTTACAAAAGGCAGATCAAGTTCAAGTCGTTTCATACAGGAAACTGCAACACGAAACCAATTCAAGTTCCTCGTTACCAATCTTTTTACCAAATAACCCAAGAACGCAAATGGGGACGAGGACGCACCATTGCCGCACGCACGGGATATTTCCAGAAAAATCAAAGGAATATGAGATAATTCTGAAATGTTATAATGGGGTTATTTATATGGGATATTTTTGCTCGATTTTTTGTTGAATTGACCAGACCAGCCCTATCATCAACGTTCACTGCAGAATGGTTTGGTGGTTTTCGCAGTTTTTTTAGGAGTTGAAAGGGGGCATTAACCCATTAATAAACAATGGAGGGGGCTAAACAAATGAGAATTATTTGGGGATGGGGGCTCCCTTACCCTCTCTCTTCCGACGGGCCTGATACTAAAACATTTTTACAAAATAGAGAATGAATCCTACACAGGGTGAGTCGTAGCCTGCGTGCAAACTTCACAAAGAGGGAATTGTAAATTACAATTCTCTCTTTGTGAAGTTTGCACGCAGGCTAGGTGAGTCGGTGAGTAAAAAATTACAAGGTTCCTCGGGGGGGGGGCGCTTTCTCGGGGTTTCTTGGGTTTCACGCCTTGTCTTGCACCGAGAAAGCGGATATTCTTATTTCTTGGAAGAGATCACGTCATGTCATGTGGAATACGTGTAGTGATAATATAGATACTGTAGACGGTAGTTAATACATATGATAATAAGCAGATAATATCATATATATTTGAAATTAATCAACAACTTTATCTAATAATAAGATATAGCTAAAATCAGATCGAACTGCATTAGATAAAATACTACTCGGCGGTCTGAGTACCTCGTAATTTTATCGATATAGATCTTTTTTCATAGCATCTTTAACTACATACTATAGAGCACTTTAATTCAAAAATTTAAGTTTTCTCCAGTACAGCATCAATTTCTAATCGAGACAAAAATGGATGTTCTAAAATTTTGCAACTTTCCGGCTGCAAAGTTCTTCTTAGGTTGTTCTCAGTTCTTCAGTTTTAACCGCATGTAGAAAAAAAGCTATATGCTGTACTCTTTGTGTCTTTTATATCCATTACATTTCGAATTTTTCAGTTTTCACAGAGTAGAGTATAGCCAAGATAAACGTATCAAAAGGAAGGGGGCCAAGCGGGTACGAAAAAGGTTATGGGGAACATCATCCATCTCTAACACAACAAAATCTTCTGCTATGTCTAAAGTCTCTTCCCCTCTTATCTGACAATGACACATTTTCAGCTTCCTCTTTCTCCATTTCTTCAATTACATTTTCTTCAAAATGAACTTTCCGTTTTTCTCTTCTCCACGTTCTTCCTCCTCATACTCTTCAGTATTTTCGTCAACATAATTGTCAAGATTTTTTCCTACAATACGAGTGTTTTCATCTAGATCAAGAGTTTTGTCGCTTCTAAGGTATTTCTCTAATTCATCTATTCTTGTATCTCTACCATGTTTTCTCAATTCTTCATATAATTCTTCTTTAATTCCATTAATTAATAACGTGTAACGATCGGTTGCTAAGTTTGAAGACATTCCTTCTAATTTCTCTGCAATTATCGAATCCAGAATACAAATAATTAAAACAACGATAGACGAAGGAACTCAGTGAATTTCAGAAGAGAGTGGTTGTTTTGATCCAACAGATAGCAAACTACAACCCCAATAATCAGTAACAGACAAGATACGATCCAAATTATAGTAAGTAAGGTTATAAAGAACTCTGGTCGTTTATTGGAGCATTTTGGCGTGGTTTTAGTCCCTTTTACCTCAATGTTTTCGTTTTCAAACCATGTAGATTCTTGTTTTATATCGCTCCATGTAAAACAATGTTTGAGCAATGTTGTTGAAACTGAGACCAATGCTGAAACGAGTTCTAATATAGTTAACAGCAACAACGATTCTTTATCAACAGAATCCTTAATCAAAGAAATTATCAGGGCTGTAATTGCCGTTAATATAGCAAAGAAACGAAATATACCAAAAATATGCCTTTTAGATTTCCAAAGCACAGCTTACGAGGGCTCTTGACAATCTTTCGAGCATCATCTGGCCGGCATGAACTCTTTAGAAAATATCTCTTTTTGACGTCTTCATTATGTGGAAATCCCTTCAAGGCAAGATGAGGGTTGCTGTTCATAGTTGTGTCGATGTCTCAGGTGTCTAGAATATGTAGTATTCACATGATTCAATCAGACTGACATTGACGTAGGCAAAACATTTCAAACCGTAGCTGTTTCCTTTGATTCATTCCTTCCTACAAACATGGCTTTGTATTTTCCCATTTGCCAAGCAATTAAGCCAAATATTGTACACAAACAATCGTTCGAGAAAAAGTGCTTAGTCAACCATTCGTAATTACAGACAGATGCGGCGTCTTTAATTTAATGTCGTCAGGGAAGATTACGATACGGAACAAAAAATTTCTAATAACTGCTAATAACTCCAATAACTGATTAGTGTTTGGAATGCCGATAATATGTTAAATCACAATGATTTCTTGATTTGCAATGACGTAGCTGGCGACACCCTCCCCCCCAGCCTAACAACTTTTACACCCTTTTTCTATAAAGTACCACTTTATAAGGAACCTACATGTAGAAGGCCCGAAAATTCAAAGAACTTATACTACTAAAGAGAAAATCACTAAGGAACTTTTCGATGTTTGATATTAT
This sequence comes from Chrysaora quinquecirrha, assembly GCA_014526335.1. Lineage (NCBI taxonomy): Eukaryota > Metazoa > Cnidaria > Scyphozoa > Semaeostomeae > Pelagiidae > Chrysaora > Chrysaora quinquecirrha. The sequence continues at coordinate 950,501 of JACTAT010000014.1, forward strand.
TATTGCGAACAAGCAAGAATTAGGAAGCCTGTTCCCATCATTTGCAGTCTCAAATCACATAAATTGTATTTTATGCATGTATGCAATGTTTCTTGAGTAGTCACAAGCTTTGCTTACATGCAAATGTGTATGTGTCCTATTATTATTATGACGCTGAATGTGCGGTTAAAATTAAGGAACTATTAAGGAACTTTTGGAACTACAATTGCCTTAAAAGAGATCCAAAAATAAGGAACTTTAAGAGTTAGGCAGGTTCCTTATGAAAAAAGCGTGTAGTACTGTTTAGTACTTTTAGTACAACTTATTGAAAGTGGAACAACGTGTGTGCAAAATGTGTCAGCTCGATGTTACTGAAGATGAATTTCACTTCCTAATGAAGGTGAATTTCACTTGCTAATGCCCGGCTTATGATAGCCTGAGAGCAATTCTATTCTCGGCTGCCAAAGTCAAAATTTCCAACCCTGAAAGACAATTCACCACAATTCTGAGTAGTGAAACTAGCGAAGTTATCCACCCCTTAGCCAAGTTTATTGCCGATCCTATGATGCTGAGAAAACTACAGTTGAATGCCAGTTAGCCTCCTACATGCTCCAAACACCACAAATTGACTAAAAAAAATGTTGTTCTGTTAATGCCGTCTTTGGCTTTTGCTGTATTAAGCTTTTCTCTTTTATCTTCTGTTACTTTTGTACTTTTCGTACCCTTGCATGTACTTTTGTTTTAATTTGTTGGCTTTAATTTAGCTGCCATACCTAACAATGTAGTTAGTAGTGCATTTGCTTATGACGATGATGATGATGATGACTCCTGAGCAACTAGGGGGCTAGGGCTAAGGTTTTGACTTGTTGGTTGAGATAGCTTTCTCTTTACGGTACATCATAAAAACTTGTCAATTACATTGGAAAGCAAAGAAGATGAAAAAAAGAGTTTTTAGGGGGTACGAGTCATTCTGTGATGGAAGGGCTGAAACACTAAATAGTTATAGAGGGCTGGACCGATGTCCAGTTGCACGGTAGTCGGTAGCCTCATGCAGACTTTTTCAAAAACATCAAACGCCACAAAATTTGTTACTTTTGCTTGTCAAGCAATGTTTTTGGACGTAACCAAACGGTCAAATATTTTTGCAGAGTAAATTTAAAATGTTAGACGAACAATGTTTGATCGTTTGGCCAGGGCCTTAATGGCCCCCAAGCAAGTCTATCAATAACGCGATCACGTCAATTTTTTCGCCTTTTTACGCTATCACGTCGAAATATTTACCATATCACGTTCACGCGCCCAAACTCGGAAATCCAGTCAAAGTTTTCAGCTAAAGTAGATTTTAAATGACATTCTATTGTGACCTGACATACAAATAGGATGGGTTTGTTAAATCCCATCATCTACCGATTTGTTCAGTCATTCAGCCCAGCCAGCGTGGTCTATTTTTGTAACTGCAAAGCAAAAGCAAAAACATCTGATCCGGTGCTGAGATGAATGCTCCCCACTTGCATCCACAATGCCGAGACAATGTGGCTGAGGCGTCGCATCTTACGGTGGTTCCCGTTACAGGAAATCGCTATTCTCCCATGAGTCTTCCGCCAGCCAACCGAGGGAAGGGATATCCGGCCCCTAGACCATGTGCTTACGCTTGGATACCCCTTGCTTACGCTTCCAACTCATGACACCAAATTGATAGTGTATAGAAGCTTCAAAGTCCTGGAAGAATTGCTTTTCGAAAATCCAGCAATTGTGGGAGATATTTTTGCGCATGCGCGTTCCTTGTTTGGTCAAGATTTAATCTGTTCTCTGGCAAAGGAGACCAGCTTTCAGTAATTTTGAAATAGTAGGCAATCTAGGCTGAAAGTGATTGTTTCCTTTCATAGCTGAGCTGAAGTGAAGGATCTAGCGAATTGCTGTACTGTTTGTGATTCACAGTAGAATGAAGGTACTCAATATCTAATGTCATGCAGCAAGTAAGTCGCACCTTAGTAGGCTAAGTAGGTCTTGGCAGATATGCTTCCCCCAGGGCCATTTAGGTTTTTTGGGAGGTTGGACTGCTTGGTAGGAATGTGATGTATCAAAGCTGCCATTTCTTCAACACAGTCTCTGACCAACGCAATGGCACTTTCAGAAGATTGAATATCGCTTCATCGCACCAAAGCTCGCACCACAGATGTAAAAACCATGGTAAAACAAGACGGTGATCCATACTGGTTCATGAAACTGGGTATTCGTTGATTTCATACCATCTCGACTGTCACTTGTATCGCTTACTTCAAATGTCACCACAGAATCCTTGTCCCAGAAGAAAAGTTTTGGTTGAACAAAACAAGTGAAGAGAAATCGATTCAATGGTATCCATATCTTTGCTTCTTTTTTCTGTTTCTTTGGTCTGTTGGCAAAGCAATATCACTCAGAGGACCCGTGTCGTGATTAATCAGGCTTACTACTGAACTGCGAAAGACTGCGATATCGCAATAAAAACAAGTACCAGTGAATGGACATCTGAGACCATGTGCTAGGATACTGTAAGGAGCGTTTTCTGCTGTGATACCAATGCCATCGTGTGCTAGCTTCAGAAAGTCGTTAGATCTTGTAGACGAACAAGCAGAATATAACAATCCAAACTCACCAATGGAAGCAATGCAGTCAAACTTCGCTTCATTATTCGCTGTACAGCAGGGGTGGACTGGCAGGGATGCTAGGTTGCGATTGCAACCCGACCCTTCTTGTTTTATAGGGTCTTTAACAAGCTGTTTCTGTTGTTGCTTGAGCAAATCTCTTCGATTTCTTGGGATTTCGAAGAGATTTGGACTGGTTTCACTCAGTATGAAAACAGTTGGAAATGACAGAAATTGTTACTCAATGCAGATAATTGGAAAGAAGTAAAATAAAAAGATAATCAGCTTATGCGCAAGAAAATAAGGAAGCAAGAAAATATGGAAATGCGAAAATATGTATGAAGTGAGACGATTTTGCCATCGAAATATCACAAATAAGAAAAGAAGTATTAACATGAACAGTAGCCCTTGCCATTGAATTTGATTTTTTAGACAGGAGCTCCCTAGAAGCAACTTAAAAGACAAATTGCTATAGTGAAAACAGGCCCCTTTTACTGGAAATAGCAACCCTTGAGATTCGCTGCCAGTCCGCCTCTGCTGTTCAGTTAACGACTTTTTTACAGGATCCATTTTCCTCATATTCGGCTGCAGTTTTCTTCTTTTGCTCTTCGAGGGGTGCTTTGCATGTCTTAAAGTTTCCGCCAGAACTTCTCTCAAATTATGCTGAATGCATTTTAGCGCCATATTCCTTCTAACGTTTCAAGCTTTGATCACCCCATCACCAAGTTCAAAGCCACTTTCACGTAATCACGCGGTAAAAAAATCGATTTTAAAGTGCACGCAAAAAGCGCGAATCACGCCATAACGCGTTGGAAAACCAATTTTCACCACGAGCAAAAAAATGCCTGATAGCGCATCACGCCAAAGCCCTTGGGGGCCACGTATTATGGTTCTTTCCGAAAACATTGGCAAATTAATTAGGAAAAAGACCAAGCAGACTTTATCTTTTGTATCGAAGTTTTAATGATACGTTGTATGATGACATACTCCTCTTGCTTAAACGTGCTAAAGTCTAGGCTATAATTGAAATTGTTTGTCCGACTTTGAGAACTTTGAGCTTTCTTTTGGGTAACGCCGTCTTCCCACCTTAATATGCTACATTCCACCTTAAAATGCCTTTCTGCCACCTTAAATCTACTGCTCCCACCTTAAATAAAAAATGGCAGCCAAGAAAATCAGAGTTGCTAAGAAATAGTATCAGAACATCCGTTCCCAGATTATATCCTAGCGTGCATATGCGAAGCTAATAATTAAATCTCAAGCTGGATCATTCCATGTTTTGCAAATTTATCAAAACAAAGCATTGAAACATCGGCTGTTAAGGTATAAACGGAAGAACAGAAAGAGGCGAACTGGAAGAAAGGAAAGAAGGCTAGGCCCATTCTCAGTCTGCATAACACTTTTGTACAGTAGCAGTGTTATTCTAAACTTTAGGTTTAGACAAATGACGAGATGAGGTAACATGGTCAGCCCGTTATTAACAACACTGTGTCTTGTCTTTATTGGAATGGTATTAGTTATGTGTTGTGGGCTGTGCTTGCTGATAAGAAATTTATTCAGGTAAGTTTACTGCCCTGCTTGGCTGCTGTCATACCTCAATTGTTAGTTGTATGAATAATTGCAAGCTACACGAATCACTGGGTTAAATTTAATGCAAAAAGTTAAATAGGACTAATTTATTTCTTTCAGGCAAAAAGATGATAACTCCAAGATAAAGGTATCTAATGAATGACACCTATAGTGGATTATTTATTGAACAACTGAACAAAATAAAACCAAACAAACTTACTGTATGAATATGACATACTGTGTATCTTTTCTACCAGGCAGTTCTATACAAAAGAGAAGGCTGTTTTACAAGTGCAAGCTGCTCCAATGAGGTACAATAGAGGATGATTAAGTGCTGGATATTCCATTGATTTAAATTCCTGACTTTTCACACCTGACCAGAAGCCATTGGTATTATTGGGCCAGTGTTTCAGGAGAGTTCTGTCTCCATCATCAGGCAATGGGAAATTTGGTTCTTCTATTTATTGTGTTAGTCCAGCAAAAGATATGATAAACACTCCCCACTCACCATCTCAACATTGTAAATTGCAGACCTTCCTTTGCTTAATCCTTTGAACTTTTCTCTTTTAGACTTGTGCTGTGTGCCTTGAAGACTTCGTGATAAATGACCCTGTGAATGTTTGTCCATGCACTCATGGTTATCATATAGAGTAAGCAAGTCTTTTCTCTCTAACTTTGATATCGGAACATCAGTTCATGTAATATTATTTTAATTCTAAAGTTATTTTAAAGTAAATCAATGGAGGTAAGGCCTTGTGTTTTGAAAATAGCCTATTCAATTGCTTTGTTAAAGCTAGTTTGTCATGGCAATGATTTTTTCTCATGCACAATAGAAGCAGTTTATTGTTCATTACTAAGAGTCAATAGTTTATAGACTACCCAGGCCCTTGGGATTTGCCACTTTTATATCTGAGATTTACTTTAATAACAAGATTTTTCTTTTCCAGATGTCTGAATAATTGGCTGAAAGTGAGAAGTTCTTGTCCAATTTGCCAGTTTGAACTGTTATCAGCTTATAATGAATCAACTCCATTATTAAGAATTTATACAATTGATGTATGAAATTAAATCTTTAAATTTGTATTTTAGATGCACTTATTAACCATGAATTTAAGGGTTGCAAGAGTCAAAGCTCTTTGAACTAGGTGACTGAAGGTTTCCAATAAATAAGAGACTCTGCTCTGACCCCAACTTACCATAGACATCTAAAAGACACACTTACCCCCCTTCCCTCTAATCAATTAAGAAACTATGTTGAAGATACCTGCATATAAACTGCCCCACTCAATTTTGAAGTTCAGGGGTGGAATTTGGATAAAGAACATTTTGACAAGTGTTTTCCATTTTTAATTTGAAGGGCAGAGGACATGGCTAAAGAAAGTTTAGCCAAAGGTATCTCACAGCATTTTACACCAGATTTACGCTTTATACATGACACTGACTGGGGGCCAATTGCAGACTGCATGCCACCTATGCCCCTGACTATGCCACTAAGTTGTAGGATAAAGTCTCCCATGTTTCGTACAGGTTCTAGAAAGCATTGTCATTATCTGGAATATAATGCAAAGAGGAAATTAATTTATAATATGAGTTACTTCTCTATCATACTCTTAAGATATTTGAAAATATATTTTGATAAAATATTGAGTTGAATTTAGACTAATCTTTAAGGTATTTATGCCATTTACACTTTGTATATTTTGGGTATTGAATTTCGGTAATGATATATTAATGTAGCATCTGTATTAGCAAGCCTTTATTACAGCTGAGATGTCAAGCTTTTTTCAGCTCTGTTCTTGATCTGTATTTCGTTTCTTTTATACGTAGTTTCTTTTAGTTTATAAGAAAGAAGTGCTAAAGATTTTTCAGAAAGTTCGGTTTTAGCAGTTTCAAGCTAAATATAACACAGAAAAAATCATTCCCGTGACAAACTAGCATTCAAAATCATCTGAGAAAGTTTGATGACTAAAATCAAAATTGGTACTTCTGAGAACGTTTTGGTACTACGGCAATTCCAAAAAATTGTTGCCTGGCAGTAGTTCTATTCTATAAGAGCTTAATTTCATGAACTAAACATAATTTCTCAACCCGGAGAACTTATCTCCCCTGCCGCGTTTAATTGTCTATTCTGCGATTTCTTTCTCGTGCGTTTTATTTCGCGCGGAGCTCTGCCGATTTATATTCATTAAGCCTTGTAGAAACCCAGATACGGGTCCATATAGTACCGACCGAGGGGCATGTCACTTTTTAGCAACAAGTATGACAGTTCCACTGAAACAAACGGATGTCCATTGAAACAAAAAGGATTTCTATTGAATTCACGTAACAAAAAATGAGGGAAAATTGCCACTGGGGTGTGGGGTGGCCCTTCGAGGATTTAAATGGTACACTTTCCCCAATAATTTTTTCAACATTTTCGCAAGTCTGTTACGCTGTAGAAAAGTTTACCGTTGTATAGCAACGCGAAACCTTGAGCGACGCAAATTGTCAGTAAACTAGCGAAACAAAAGAACATCGTTCTTAAACATATTGCTATATACAGTTAATATCAAACAACAGTCGTAAAAGCGAATCAATAAGCAGCCTATACGATAAAAATCTCTTGTACAGAAACAGACATACAAACCTAGATGTTGGTTCTAAGTCTGTTTATATAATTAATTTACAGTAGTTCGATATATGAGTTCATAGAGTGTTATGCAGTTATTTTCGGTGATTGGTTCAAATTGAATCCACCCCCTGTAAATCGAGGTCCGTCTTTGCGTTGTGGTTGAAATGGAGGTTGTGACGCTTGCTGTATGTTGCGCTCTCGTTCTCTGCAAAACATACAAAGCAAGGATAAGGCTTTGAAATTATGGAACTATGTGCAAGGCTGTGAGATGCAAACGAAAAGAGTGCAAGGCGAATGTGCTATTTCTATTTTGCTAAAATTGTGCTGTTGTCAGGTAGAAAGTCACCGTTTGGGTTTAACTACCCACCAGATGGGTCCCAGGCACTCCTTTGATAATGTATGTGAAGGTGAAGGTGATATGGTGTTTTAGCGCCAGTCGCTAGGATCTCAGTAGTAGGTTAACTAATCGAGACCTCGACCCTGGCTGTGACGCTACCGTGGCTGGGCTCGAACCCTGACCATACTGAGCTTCTGACACCACGAGTCAGCTGGATTACACCACGACGCCACAGCACCTTCAAGCTCTATAGTATGCAAGCTCTTGATGGGAGGAATCAAGTGACACCGTTTGCTAGTTGCTGCAACAGTTAGTTTCCGTCAGAAGGGTAGTTTAGTCATAAGTGTTCAAACAATCGCCGCTTTCGGGACTTTTAAACAAGCGCCCTGGGCGCTTAATAGGGGAATACTGTAGCTTAAAATCTAGACAAGTATATGCTAAGGACGGTAAATTTTAAAGTGCATTTTATGAGGTGAAATATAAAGCATTTTGAATGGACTTACTTTTGTTGTTGTTCTTTCTTTTTCTGCATGAAATATTTCTTTTTTACTTCCTGCAATTCGCGTGCTAATTTTTCAATGTCGTATTTGTATTCTTGTACTTGAGCCTCGTACATATTCAATTCAGATGCCATAGCCTGAAGAATAAGAAGAAATGTAAGAAAGTGGGAGTGACAGGGAAAGTAGAGCAGTAAGGATCAATTCTTCACTCTTGCATTTTGCATCATAATTGACTGTTTTGAGCCTTAAATGTAAGTCCCAGGGCAAACGATGAAGGTGCTGTGGCGATGTGGTTCAATACAGTTAGCCCATAGCGTCCAGAGCTTACCGAGACCGTGGCTCAAGCCCAATCTACGGTAGCGTCACAGCCAGGATCGAGGTCCCGTCAGCTCAACTACTTCAGAGATCCTGAATACTGGCGCTAAAACACCATTTCACCTTTTCCTTCACGATTAAACATGGTTTGTCAAATACCAATGAACAACAATGGTCAGCGACGTATGTAGCCAAAAGTATTTTGGGTTGGGGACCCAAACAGCTTCCAAATACAAATCTGCAAGACTTGGTAACGAATTCTTAGCATTTCTAAGTAGTTATTGGGGGTCTAAATAGGCTCCTAAGTAGTTGCTGGGGGTCTAAGTAGATGACGACAACTAGTTGGCGAAGAGTTCAAGAAAGTTGAGTATGTCCTACTTCTGCGATTAGTTGCCATGTGGTTTCCGCCAGTTACAGTCGATAAGAGCGTTTTCAGGACCGCGATCAACTATACCCCTATTAGTTCTGTTTTCTTGTTAAAAAGTCAACACAAGTTAGCAGTTACAACTAGTAGTCGGCGTTTGTCCTATCGTATCGAAGGTGGATATAAGCCTGGCTTCAATGATATTGCAGACTGAGTTCAAAACTAACCTTCATTTGTTTGGTTTTCTCTTTCGCTGTTGCTTGATACATGCTCAGTTGTTCAGCAACTTCTGGGCCTGGCTGCCTTGAAAGAATTTGTTTCAATTCCATGTAGAGCTTTTCCTTCTCTTTAATCAACAGCTCTTTTTCTACAACCTGCAAAAAACCAACATTAGGATTATTCTCTGTAATCTTCCTAATGCTACAAAAGAGTATACCGGTAGCTCAATCGTCCTTTATAAAGAATAGCACAGTATAGGTGGTGAGAATGGCCAAGTGGTGAACAAGTCGGGCTTGCAATCTACGATTAACGGCTCGATTCCCACCAAGGACAAGCTTGTCATGTAGAGAGAGAAGATTCGTCAGCTAGGCAAAGGCAAAAGGGATCACTAGGTGTGGTCACATCGAAAGGAAGGATTGAGGTCGAACTTCTTAGATAAGCTCAGGCCTATTCAGTGAAGATTCGGTGTGTATGCCTAAAGGAAAACTGAATAAGTAACTAGTATTTTTCTTTTTTGTGCATTGCCCAACAGGTACAACCCAAAAACCTTTGCTGGAGTGATTCCCCTATAAGACCCTGACAAAAGAACAAACATTGCTTGTCAAATATTGGAGATTTACTTTACAAGTAATGATTGACCGTTCGGCCGCATCACAAAACATCGCCGATAAGCAGAATTAGCTAAGCAATGTATTTGGAAAAGTTCGACAAATTTTTCTTATAAAAAACAATACAGGTTTTACGAGAAGTGTTTGCAAAGTTGCAAAACGGACTAACATTTTGTTTCACAAACAAATTCAAATGTTTGCCCAACTGTGCTTGACTGTTCCACCATGGCCTACGACCGAGTAGACTCCCTCCTCTAAGTACACGTTTTATTTTTTTATAAGGAACACCTTTATAAGGAACTCGAGCCTGAAAATTCCCAAAAAATTAAGGAACTTTAAGGAACTGTCGAGGTTCGGATGAAAAACTAAGAAACTCTTTTTTAAAGAACAAGACGGTTTGTACGAAAAGGAACAGAAGTACAATATATCGTTCTTCCCCAAAAGCTCTATTTGTCCTGAAAGTAAGAAATGAAGAATAGTTTCTATGAATTTGCTATAAAAATAAGCATTTATACATATCCCACGACAAGGAACAGTATAAGGAACTTTCAGCCTCATTTTGTTGAATAATTAAGGAACTCCAGCCTCAACTCAGACAAAAGGTTCCTTATAAAAAAAAACGTGTAATAGTGGTGGTACAACCTTGTGTTATGGTACAGTACCATCCCGGCAGTGAGTTTCAGTGGGATTGAACCAATGACCTCGATGGTAAGAGGTATGAATGCAATCCTCCAGGTCTTCATTGGGGTGCTCATTTAAAAGCTTACTATACTATAATACAGTGTAGTATTTCAATACAAAAAGTATACTGTAGAAGAGCTTCCGGCATAGCGTAACAAAACTAGAGTAAAGCAAAGCAGAGTTAGGTATAGCATATTACACGTTGGTGTTGCAAAGGATAGTGAAAATTATAAGGGTATTCATTCAAACCTCTTCCGTTTTGGATATTAATCGCTTCTGTAACGTTTGAATCTTCTGAATCATTTCGTATGTGCTTGGGTCACTTCCCTGTAAGAATATGCATAAATATATCATTCATGTAGTGTGAAATCTCATCAATATATGCTGAAAACCACAAGCGTCTATAGCAAGCAAACTATTTGACAGAGGGGCATTTTTATAAAGAACCAAGGACAAACAAGGAGGAGTGAAAAAACCAGCAAGGAATCTCGAGACTAAATTTGTCAGATTTTCCTTATATGTCTGAGATTCAGTATTGCAAAGGGCTTAGCATTCTTGTTTGCGAGTTTTCAGTTTGAATTATTGCCGGTTTAAGAAGCCATATAATAGGATGTTAATCCTATCCCATAATTATGCATGGATTACCTCTAATTTTCTCCATCTGTGAATATTCATAGGGTTTTCCAATTCCTCTTCTAAAGCTTTACACCTTGTTCTCTCTCTAAGAAGCTCTCGCTGCATGTTGTACACCTCTCGCCTACGGAAATAACAAGAAAAATAAGTCATAAGTTGGAAAAAATCATTGATCTACACGGATACCAAAGAAAAATGCAGCTTAACAACCTGTGCTTCAAGTGATCTATCACATACACTGAACAGGGTGTCACAAAGGGGGTAGGGGGGTAAAGGGCCTAGCGCTGACTCTTTCGATAATAAGTTGAAAGTGATCCGGCATTAGTAACCTTTTTCCAAATTGAAATCACCTATTTTCTTTTTGTACCAGAAGGAACTTTTCACTTAGCTTTTATGAGGTGCTGCTGGCAAAACATTCGACGCTTGGCGTTTAAACTGTTATTTTTTATTAACTGTTTTTCCACTGCTAATTCGATAAAAGTGCGAATTGGGCGTGTAATTGCTAAAAAATTGCTTAATGCTATGTGATTTGTGTGCAAAGTTACAGTAAATAGAAAGAATAATAAAGAGTAAATAAGAATATATTGAAGTTCAAAATTAAAATTTTTTGAGAATGACGAAGATAACGATAATAATAAAGCAGATATAATAAAGTTAATGTCTTCATAAAAATAGTTTATAGTATCGTCTATATTGTAGAATCGTAATTTATCGTTTGCAGAGACGATAAATGCACAACTAAAAATCCTCGCCAAAAATATTGGAGACACTATGTTATAAGTATGTTTTACCAACACATTATGGTATATTTAGATTATAAAATCCCCTCCCTCCTGATTCAATGTTGGGACCACTAATAACATCAATTTTGCCAACACTGGTTCGGGGGGACGAGGTATGTGTTTTTAAAGCGGTACTTTCGAAAGAATCCGTTCCCCAGCCGAAGATTGTACTTATGATTATTATAATTAATAATCCACGTACCTTAGTTCTTCAACATTTGCAACACTTTTTGTGAGAATGTGTTTTTCTCTCCTCAGCTTCTTGATTTCTAGTTTTAGTAGTCGAATGTCTTCTAATCTCTGACGATACTGAATTTCGCCTGGAAAATTAGGTTGCTATTAAACAATGGACCAAGTTAGCAAGGTCTATATAAATATAAGCCTCCATACAGCGGACACCTTTCCCTAACGGACAATTTTTCTTGGTTCCACAGAAGCCCGTTATATGGATGTTGTGCTTTGTATTGAAATGACCTTTCTGGCAAAGATATTCGTCAGGTGTTCGCTGTTTTGAAGTGTCCGTTGATGGAGGTTCCACAGTAAAAACAAACCTCCATATGGCGGACACCTTTCTGTAACGGACAACCTTATTGGTCCAATGGGTGTCCGTCAGTTATATAAAGGTTGCACTGTGATTGCTTTGGTACGGATTTCTTTTGTCATTGCTGAGGCTTCTCAAGAAAATTCTTGACCTGCACTTATCAGTCCTGACAGAACGACAGTACTATTTGCAGAACGAATTTGACTTTTGTAAATATCTGTCCCTATCTTAAGTAGAGATTGAACTGTCTGCACCGTTTAAATTATACGAATAAAAAAGATCCATACCTTTCAGGTACGAAATGGGTAGCATCTCATTGAGTTTACACGGGAATGTATCGGGAACGGAACGAAATTGATCCTCTTTTCTAGCGTACCCGGAGAGACCCGATATCGCCGACAAAAATGAAACGGATTCACGCGTATCTGTATAACCGAAAAGTCATCGTGACCAATTCAATTCAACGGGGTCTTGAAATGTACATAGGTGACTAGGCCATGTACGTAAAATTGAACGGAGAAGACTTCTAAGGCAGCTGCTTTACTCTCAAATAAGTTATAGAAAGAGATCACAGGGTAGACCGAGGTTGCGGTTCAAGGACACGGCGAAGCGCAATCTAAAATGGAGAGGGATTGACCCAACTCGGTGGGAAGCGGCTGAAGAATGTTTCATGGAAAAGCAAGATTCGAAAATCAATCAAACTATAGAACAGTCCTCGTCGAAACGACCGTCAGCTTATGATGATGATAACTGAAATAAAATACACAGTTACACATAATAGGAGTGTACGATGAAAACCTACCTTTATCAAGTGTACTCTGTTGAATCTTGATCTTTTCATACAACAAAGCAAGTTCATCATTTCTTCGAACAAGCTGAGTTCCAAGAATATCCCTCTCGCTGATCACTTGATCAAGCTCTTTCTTTTGTCTCAGTCTCTCGGCATCTGCCTCTGAAATGATCTTCAGAAGCTTTCTTTCTTCAGCCTCTTGTTGCTCGATGTATGCTTTTGATTCCGAGGCTTCTTTCTTCATCAACTGTAGCTCTGCTTTTAAAGCGTCTTTCTGTTTCTCGACTTTTGATGAATTTGATGTTCCTTGACGAGAGCGGCTTCTTTTGATGTTATTTCTTCTTTGAGTTGATCGATTTGGTGGTTCATGATCTTCAGCTTTCGTTTCATTTCTGTTATTTCATCCTAGATAAATAATAAAATTGTCTACACAATAAATTCTATTTTCTAGGGAGTGATCCTTTAAACCCTAAAACGTTTCGAATTTGGAAAACAGAATCCATGATTTAAAAAAAAAAACAGGAATTCTGGTCTGGAAATCTGCTCTACTTGCCTGCCTCAAAATTCTTGTTTGCCTCGTTCCCAGACCATTTGGGGAATGTTTCCTGGCAACTGGTAAAATTGCATCCTCAAAGCGACAAGCTCTCGAATGTGTCGGAATCCTTTTGCTTTTGATTGCAGAAGGTTTAGGTCTAAGAAGAACCCTCCCTAAGTACCTATAGACATGGATATTTGAGCCGAAAATTTCTTTGTTTTTTAAACATTCGAGCTTAAATTTTTTTGAAGAGTGATCTGAATGAAGGATAAAGCAGTTGAAAAGCAAATGAATTTAAGAACATGTGGGATTTCTTCGGAAAACATTTTATATAGAGGGTAAATATGAATTAAGTCTTCCTTAAAGGGAAAAAATGGACTAGCAAAATTGAAAATCTCAAAGTAGCTAATGGAAATAGTGGTATAATGTAATTTACCTGACATTCGATGAGATTTTTGCTGTAAAGATTTCTGTCACTTCTAACAGCTTCATAAAGATTCTGCAAATTAAGGGTAAATGAAGTAAGTATAACGTAAGCACACTAAACCAGATTAGCCCAGGGAGAATAGTTCATTCCCTACATTCAGACTTCAAGAATACCTCAATAATATTGAATACGCATGCTACAATACTTCAGAATAAAGTGCAATTTCTGAAAAGAATTCTACCTGTTGTTGCTTGAGTTTCGTTTCGGCTTCAGCAATTTTCTTTTTGTAGTCGAATATTTGCATTTCTCTAACTTTGACATCTTCCATATGTTGAAGAACTTTCTGCGTTAGATCACTTGCTTCGTTGATATAACGATCTCGATCCTTTTCCAACTGGTAGATAATCTTTCTTTGTTTCTGAGCTTCATCTTTATAGTTCTAATGGACAAAGTCGCAAAGTCTTTAGACTAAATTAGCAGAAATCAAAAGAACTACTGATGAAAGGTGGAAGAGAGCCTTGAGCTGTATGACTTCACGAGTTACTCGGCGATTTCAATTAAGCTCCATAGCTCAGCGGAAACGTCGTTGGCTCTCTGGTCACGCAGTCCAGGCTCGAATCCCATCTATACTGGTATACCACTTGTGGAAAAATCTGTTGATACAAAGGATAAAGCAAGTTTTCCCAGAATAATCCATTTCTAGTCATATATTTCTTCTCTCTAGCTATTCAATGTTGTAAAATCATTGCTTCGATTTTCTGATCTTGTTTCATTTTTGAAGCAGTTCGATTTAATAGCCAAAGCTAGATGCTTAACTATGGATACATATGTTACACATTTTCGTTGCTTAGCACAGCGATTCGCCGACCGAAATTCCTTCAAACTTATTCCTCCCTATAATGCTTGGGTCACTTTTCTTGCTCCTCGTTGTATCGTCTCTGTAGTTTAGCAAAGTAACTTGAAAAGTATATCGTAATAATTTGTATGAATGACTTGGTAAACTCCTTGAATTTCATATGTTATTGCACCAGAATACATGTTATTTCTCAACACAGTTAAGCTATTATGTCAAGTCTTATCTCCCAGGAAACAATATTATGTAGAGGGTTGATAAGCGCATTTCTACATTGTGGTTTTCTCACTACAACCAAGCTCGAAATATAATCGAATAAGCCAGCATAACACTTTTTATTGAGGGTGGGTGGAGATATGGTTTTGCACGAATCAGCTAATTTTCAAAGCCTTTTGGGAAAAATTCTGTATATGAGTATGGTTCATATGATACGAGAATGTACAGTTGAACATCCATTCACTAACGGACAGCTCTAAATAGCGGAGATCTCCGTATAAGGGACAATATTTTTTTCCTAAAGTCATTAATTTGTACTTAGAAATAAACCCCCAAACAGCGGACACCTTTCTACAACAGACAAAAATGTTGGTCCGCACAGGTATTCATTATATCGAGGTTCCACTGTATTTCAATGAGCATTTTATGAGTAGGTTAGAAGCTCTGCTTTCTATTTACCTGAATCTCTTGCTCCAAGTTCTTTTTCGCTTGCTCATGCAATCGTACCAAGCTAAGCTGTTTCTGAGTAGCTTCGGCTGCTTTGAGAAGATTCTAAAACAAGTACAACATAATTTTGTAGTACGAAAAGTTTAGTTGATAAAGTAATTACGTAACCTCCCAGATAACCTGACATGAATTGCAAAACAACAAGACCCATCGATACAACCTTAATATCAAGCGGCTGAATTGTTTAATACAAATGTTTCACGCTTATGATTCGGTTATTTCATTCATTCATTCACTCATTCATTCATTTATTCATTCATTCATTCACTCATTCATTTCATTCTTATGATACAACAGCCTAACACAAAATATTATTATTCAAAATGTGTAAGTAAATACACGATGAAAGTAAAACTTAGCTTATCTTGGTTTGCACCCTCAGCTTATTTAGTTTCGCTAGAATATGGTATCTTAATAGACTTTACCTGAACATACCTAAGGAATAGCACACTGTAGTAAACTAGCATTGTGCAGTGCAATGCATAAAGTACCTACCTTATTCAGAATATCTCGCTCTCTTCCAAGATCGTCAACAGCCTTCTTATCCATCTCATTTTGTTTCTTGCTGGTTTCAAGCTCTGCAAAGAATGTATATAATTTAGGATATACTAGACATACCTTTACCAAAATCCTATTTTAACTTCAAGTTATTTAGATATGTAATAACCAATTTGCTTATTCGAATCAGGAAGACAGGAAAAAAATCTTGAACAGCTTGTCATGGAACAGACAACACCCCCCCCCCCCGAATTCGCCTGCAAGGATATCATAAAAAGGCAGTACAACGTTGCTGAGTCGGGTAATTTTGGTTTTCGTGCAGTTATAATGATGCCTGGAGTTAGTACAAAAAATAGTTGACAACAACATAATAAAAATCACTTAGTATTTAACAGTACGTTTTCTCGTAGCTCATCGTTTGCTTCATGTGGAATAATCGGGGATGGAAAGAATGGTTACCTATAGGGTCGAAGTTACTTGCTTACTTGCTACGAAGTTACTTGCCTTAAGTCAATATTTTCTTTTTATATTTGCCTTAATGTATCTATACATGTTCGCGAGGTATTTCTACCAAGAGGAATCTCAGATTTCACAATTGTTGGTAAAATTTCCGACAGAAGATAACGATTTCTAGGACTTTCTCTGGGATTTCAATGAAAACAATACGATTTTCAAGATGTCAGAAATCAATAAATAAGCTACCTAGGGATGGTTTTAGATTAAATGCAACAAATTCTAGAACTTCTAGCAAAAAGGTCTTCCATATTAAGAGCTGCTCTCAAAATCTATTTTCTCCACCACTAGTGACACAACGTCACCTTCGTTTTTTAGGAACCTGCTCAGCTCAGGGCTATTGGATTTTCACAAAGCGGATTTGACTCGCTTTTTGTTAACATACTTGGTAGCTTCAAAAGTAGCATATAATCAATTTCAAAACTGACCTCGTTCAAGCGCACTGATCTGTCCCTTCAAAGTCTCCTTCTGATGTTCGACTTCAATTTTTTGCTCTTCGACACCACGGAACTTCTTTTGTATGATTTCACGTTGCCTTGCCAACCTCACACTGTCTTGCTTCAGGTTGTTTATATCTTCCTCTCTTACCTACAACGCACAAGAATAATAATTTGAGCTGTTTGATTTGATTTTACTTCACGATTCTGTGCCAAACACCAGATCAACTGGAGCTGGGATTACTTGCAAGTTAAGTTCTCAAGAAAAACTGTGTACTCAAGTACTCCTATGAGCAAGCATATTGGCACTACTGCTGCTAAGGACCAACGGCTTCTGCACCAGGCTGACCCTGGTACTTGTTTATGGGCTTCGGAAGGATGGACAGCTGAGTTGACTGTAGGCTTGTGGAAAGTTGTCCCGACAAGATTCGAACCCACGACTTTACGTTCGTGAGACAAGAACTTTGATCACTGGGCCACAGCACCTGTGATACATCTATAGAAACCTTAAATGGGCTTTATCATTGCTCAATTCTTAAAAGCCAATAAATTTGCTCTACTTTGGTAATTTTTTCGCTGCTAAAACCGTTGCTTAGCACATCTGTTTACTCTAATACTGATTTCACAGTGACAAACTTCTAAACTTCTTAAAACTACCAAACGAAGGGCGGGAGTGTTTTATTTCATTGACAGAGCACCAAGTGCTTTTTATACCAATTTCTTGGTTTGGTCAAAGCGCCTATCAACAACTTGGAGAGGCAGTTCCTGAAACGTGCTACTTGTCATAATGTTGAACTTTTTCCATGTAATTCTTATTCTATATCAGCTTCATTAATTTCATTAACGGAAAATTGAATCTGCAGACGAAAATAAGGAAAGCGGAAGCAAGTCTGTGCTTGAATTTCAATACAATCAAACTTTGTTTACCTTTAATTCGGCTGCCTTTTGATTATTTTCTTGTGCCAATTGTTCTGCTGAAGACAGTTGTGCATCGAAGTCTTGCTGAAGTTTGGTCAATCTACTGTTCAACAGTTCAGTATCTTTGACAGCTCTTTCATTCAAAATCTACGAGACAATAAAGAAGTTAAATTGGTGTTTAAAACGCAATGCCAATTCCGCCTATTTCAAGTGCTCTGGTCTGTTTTTGACGTTCAAACTCTGAGGAGTGTCAGACAAAAAAAGGTTTTAAGTATGTCCGAAAATTTTTCCGCTGTTTCTTTGCAATTTTGAAATTTCTTACTGCTCAAAGACTTATTAAAAATTTTAGCCATTCTCTAACTTAACGATCATCCTGCATCAAATTTTGCAAGGTGCAAAATGGGTGGCAAAACGATGCAACACGGTGTCTGCAACAAGTTTTGCATCCAAATGTTGCACCGTTTGACCAGTGTTTTATAAGTGTGGACGGACACATTCTACTCCTTACCCGTTGTTCTTTGAGTTGTTGCTCAAGCCTCAAAGTTTCTTCTTGGGCTTTTTGCAGCTGACTTTGCTTTGCTTTCAACTCTGAATGTTTTGATTCAACTTCACTTTTTGTTTGTTTTAATTCTTTTTCAAGTTTCTCTTTCTTTCTCATCTCTCTTTGTGATTCGTTGCTTTTAACCTGGATATCCTCTTTCAGCTAGCAAAATCGACAATATGCAAAATTAGTATGATAAAAAAAAACAAAAGAAGTCATACCATGCTAGCGAATCTATACGCATTACTTTTGCTGAAGAAGATCATAAGATCGAAACGTTCAATGATGAATCTATATTTTTGAATCTCCTGTTTAAATATTTTATATAGATAAAGGAAGATAGCTTTTTGGCATAGTCATTACTGTGGTGATATTTTTTTGCGTACTGTGGTCGTTTTTTTGCACAACACTTTGTTTAATCCGATGCTCCAAACAAGCTAAAGCTCTGGCCAAACGATCAATCATTGTTGGTCAACCATTTGACATTTTCTTGTCCAACAAAACGGTTGACCATTTGGCCATGTTGCAAAACATTGCTCATCAAACATTTTTGGGTCTAAGGCTATCACATTCGTTAGAAATCAATCATTTATTATCTACCTCTGCTATCTTTGCTCCAGCTTCTGCAACATTGCCTTCTAGTGCCTGAAGATTACTGGAGGCACTGTGAAGCTCTTCTCTCAACTAAAAAAAAACAAACAGTCAAAAGATTGCATAATATCATATTCGGGCATACTTAAAAGTATGCCTTTAAGTATGCCCGAAAATGATTCCGCTATTCATCGCAATTTTGAAGTTTTGTACAACTCAAAGACTAATATCATAGTAAAAAAAGTTTAGAAAAACGGGAGACACTTTAAAAAACATTTAAGGATGGCAAGTAAGTAATTGTTTGAAAACAGTATTTGATTCGTTTGAACATGACACAATGCATTAAAATACGGAACTTGTACAAAATTACTGTGATTCAACTAAACAATGCGGTATACCATAGTCAAATGCCCCCAACAAAATTTTTGGCAGAATCATCTATTGTTGATTCATTATATTTGCTGTTCTAACCTTGACTATTTCTGCAAGTTTTTCATCTCTTTCTTTTGTCAATTCATCTTTAATTTTCAGTAGTTCTTGAACACTGTTGAAAGAAAAATTAAAATTCATTGATTGATTGATTGAAAACATGCAGTTGCTATCTGAAGCAAGAATAGCACAAGTGGCAAACAAGATTCTTTGGATAGCCAGGTTAAAAACTGGCCAGGTTAAATACATTGAAATTTACATCTATTTATGCACATTTTTCTATTTGTATCACATTTTTCTATCACTATGTTATTGCATATATGCATTTGCTGCATGAAAAGGTTGTGCAGTTTCTGCTTCTGCTGCTCTACGAACAATTTCTGAAATCTTTATCCAAGTTTTTGGTCCTTTCCTTCTATCTTATTTGTTCTACATAAATCTTCCTTTTTTCAACGTTGTTAGTGGCAAGTATCATTTATTTCATTGATACCCCTTTGACAATGTCTTTGTTTAATGCTGTTATAATAGTTTCTCAAAGTCTGCTTCTGAACCCTTTCTCTGATCTTTCAAAGTAGAATTTCATTGCCTTTACTGCTGGTGTCTCAACAGATATGTGACCAAACAATTGCCATCAACCTTTTAGTATATTAATTGAAATTTGTTGTTCTTTGCATTTTTTAAGACAAGAGAAAATTTCACTTCTGGAGGTTTTCCTATACCTATTGTAGAGGCATTGAAATAAGACTAAAAATCCGATCCAATGATGTTGTCTTCTGTGAACAATTCTTGCAGGGATATCTTTCTTTCTATTAGCTGTCTCACACTTGGTAAGAACATATTAATAAAATAACAATGACAGCTGCTTTTTTTGTTTAACCATTTGCCAAATGTAGTTAAGCTTGGCTCTTATCCTGCAAGCATAAATGGGAATGAATATGTTTCTTTCAAAAACAAAAAAGCAAAAAAAAAAATTTTGTAATCACCTGTGATCTTGTCCCATTGTGAGACCAGCTCCTTGTTCTACAAGCTTACTTAGATTAGCTATTTCAAGTTTCAAGGATTGGATTGTTTCTCTTGCTCTTGTTTCCTTTTCATGGGCTCCATCAACCATCTTCCATGCTTTTTCTATTTCCTAATGATAGCAAATTAGATCAGCCTTGTTAATCTCACTGATGAAAATCAAAATTCAACTGACATAGGAATGGAATAACTGAGGAATTTTTCTAACAGAGTAAGGTTTCAAGTATGCTCTGTACCAATCAAGGCATATATGAATTTTTGTAGATTTTTTCACATGGCATACCACAATAGATGGGGTTCAAACCTGGACTGCATTACCAGATACCTAACATTGTTTCCATTGAGCTATAGGGCTTAATGTAATAGCCAAGTACTGTAACTCTCCAAGTCAAACAGTTAAAGGCTACACTAGCGTTTGACTTTATTGTGTTTCAGGCTTATGTTCAGCCTTTGACAACACCATACATATCTATGTTTATTTGTCATATTCTGTAAACACTAGGATACATTTTTCCACCATTGGCATGCCCCAATGGATGATTCAAACCTGTATTACATGATTAAAATACAAGCAAAGTTCCCATTGAGCTATAGAGCTCACTACCATTTACATAGTTTAAAGAATATGCTAATGTGTTGTTACATTGCTTTATGCAAAAATTCTTTGGTGTAACATACATCATTTCCAGAAAAATACAACAAAATTTTCAACGACTGAAGAGCAAGCATCAAAATACTTACCTTCTTCAATGCTACAATGGTATTCTGATCCTCCTGTGACAATTTCAATGCAGTTGATACTTTTGCAGCATTTGAAACTATTTCTGCATTTAATTCCCTGCATTTCTGCATCAATCTTTTCTCACTCTCATGAGATTTTTTTAGAGCTCTGTGTAGCTTTTCATATTCAACTCTGAATTTTTCCAAACTTTTCTCTCCAAGAAGTTCTCCAAGAACCTGCAAAGAAAATGTACTTTAGATCAATGGGCATATTTCAAGGAGTGAATAACCTCTCAGGAATTATATTGTAGGCTAGGCACACATGCAAATTCATTCAACAACTATTGAATAGTAAGGGTAATTCTTATAGGAGCCCAACCCCTTTTTTTGGTACCTATTACAGCATGCCGAGTTAATAAATCATATACTTTTCTTACCTCTTGGAAATCCTTTTCAAGAGCTTCAAACGCATTTTCCTCAATAGCTGGTTTTTCTTTTATCTCTGTTGTGCCCTTGAATTGAAAATTTTGAATTTAAAAACAATTAAACGGTTCTGAAAAGATTGAATAAGGTACCTAGATTTTCCTTTCACCATACTATTTTGCAAAATATTTCAAGTTATTCTCCTATCTTTACTCTCGAACATAATCTTGCCTTGTTATTCAGGCGTATATAGCCAAAGATATTATACCAGAAACGGCTTTCACTAAATAATACCTAGTAGATACAAGATACTACCGTACTATAGGCCAACAAGAATGGGCCTAAGATTTGTACCTAGATTTTCCTTTCACCATACTATTTTGCAAAATATTTCAAGTTATTCTCCTATCTTTACTCTCGAAAATAATCTTGCCTTGTTATTCAGGCGTATATAGCCAAAGATATTATACCAGCAACGGCTTTCACTAAATAATACCTAGTAGATACAAGATACTACCGTACTATAGGCCAACAAGAATTGGCCTAAGATTTGTACTACTGTACTTTGCCAGCTTCTTTATCTTCAAAATGGCCATTTAATCCTTATAAATCTAATGCAGAAATATTAAGCATGATTTCAAACTATAATACCAATAACTTACTTCCATTTTATGGCATTTGATGACCTTCAAAACGCTGTTTTATTATTTCTAACAGTTCTGTCTTCACAAGCTTATTTCTTGCTTATCTTTCTTGACTTTATGTTGCTATGGCATCCATGTTGATTAGTTCCCATGCCCTCTTCTACGTCACGTCCCATTTCGACAAGAGGGAGAATTGTTCTTTTGAAAATAAAACTTCGAAAAAGTTCTAAATAAGTTTATCGACATGACACAACGAGGTGAACTTCAACTACTCTTGCTTCAAACATCCCGCTATATTTCAGCGTTTTTCCTCCTACAAATTTCATGCTTTTCGGTGAAGGTGAAATGGTGTTTTTGCGCTAGGATCTCAGTAGTAGGTTAACTAATCGAGACCTCGACCCTGGCTGTCACGCTACCGTGACTGGGCTCGAACCCTGACCACACTGAGCTTCTGACACCACGAGTCAGCTGGATTACACCACGACAGCACAGCACCTTTCCTTTTGCTTAACTCTCACCTGTTTTGGAGCTTGGCAACCGCTAATATATCTTACGATTTGAGCCCCGAATAGCAGTAGGGACAGCTTGGTCATTTTTGTTATCGCGCGCAGAAGAAGGACAGAAGAAGTAGTTGGATCTAGGACCTTTTCTCAATGGGCTACTAAGCTAAAAGGCAAGGAGGTGGTTATTGGGCATGGCAGTTTGCGGTTTTCGACATTTTGAGAGCGGTTTTACGGTTATTCCCTTTAAAAAGCACGATTTTTCAATTTGCTATTTCGGTGCGGTTTTACGGTTTTAAGGAAAAATGTACGCCTGTACGGTTTTTGGCTAAAATTTTTGCGGTTTTACGGTTTTTAACCCTCCCTATGACCCCCTCGGCAAGCGATCGTAGCATCGGCTTGAAAAAAATTACAGAGTTTCTTGAATTCGGGGGAATATTTGAAAGGATTATTCTCCTATATGTGTAGTGCATCGCCCAATTACCAATCCAGAAAAATCTCATCTGAAAATCCAAGATACTGATTTCAGTATATTTCAGTATACTTCGGAGGCTAACCATTCCAGACCCCCAAAACGCACTTCTTGAAAGACAGGAGACTTTAGAGAAGATGGTTGGGAAACAATTTCTCTCCGATGTCTGCGAAATCTTCAAGCTCCGGACTCTGGAGGATTTGAGCCTGCAAAACTATCGGTTTTCCCGAGATTTGTCCAATAGAACGGACTGTTAATCTCTCCGAGGTCTTCAGAAAAAGGAAGACGCAGAAAAAAGTCCCAAAATAACGCAGCTGGAAAGATACTGTATATCCCCATCAAATCAGGTTTTGCCTGCTTGAAGTTGAGTCGCGCAGTAATCGTCATTCGAAAGGACAAAAGCAACAACATAATCAAGTACATTTTTCAGAATTTCATGAATAAATATTTATACAAATTCTACTAATTCTACTTAAGCTAACCAGTAGCTCCAAAAATATATTTTACAAAAAAATCTAGTACTTCTATTGTGACATGCTAGGGGATTCCATTCAGTCTAAAGTAACCTAAAGTCCAAAGTAATCTCTTCAATAATGCCCTGGCAAAACGATAGAACATTGTTTATCGAACGTTTGAAATTTGCTCATCGAACAATGTTTGAGTGTTTAGCCACGTCACAAAACATCGCTTGGCAAGCAAAAAAGGAAAAATTGCTGCGCATTGTATTTGAAAAAGTTAAAAATCAACATTTTGCTTAAAAAGCAACTATCAAATGTTTGATAAACAATGTTTGATGCTGATGAATGATCATAAGGCCTTACATTTGCTTGTACAACAAATTTTTAAATCATCACATCACAAAGCATTGCTCATCAAACATTTCTTGCTTACCGCGAGCAGAAAATGTTTTAGAACTTGAAATTCAAAACTGAATTTAAAACTTGTCAGGCATTGTTTTTGCGACGTGAGCAAATGGTCAAATATTGCTTGCAAAGCAACTTTCAAATGTTTGACCAACAATGTTTGGTCGCGTGGCCACGGGCTAAGGCTCTGCCTAAGATCAAACATTGCTTGTCAAATTCTTGACATTTGCTGAGAAGTAGAAACATTTTTTGCTTGATGCAATCAAAAAAGCTGGACGATTTATGATTTGCGACGTGGCCAAATCATAAATATTTTGCTTGACAAGCAATGTTTGAATGTAGTTGCTTAGGGCCTAAGCCCCAAACTGACTGGACTCATGTCATGCCAAAATGGAATAAAACTCCTGAAGGAAACGACTGCTGACTTAAACAAGACATAATATAAGTACATGATTGTACTATATATCGAAATCTATGTGCAATAAATACTGATAAAGACCTACGGTATGAAAATTAAACAACTGTAGAAACACTAACTAAGTAAAAAAAATTCTCCAATCTGCAATTAAGCAAGTGCATAAATACGTTACCAAAAATATACATGACTATTGTGGATTTACAAAAATTAACAAACAGAGCACGTGAAACAGAGAAAGGAAACGCTGTAAAACACTTCAGCCAGGCTGATGTCGACATAGCGCGAAGATATTTGGGAGTTAATTAATCGCAAGTGAGCTGTCTACATCTACATAAGCGCTCTGGCAACTAGTTGGCTACTAATTCCTTTTTGACAGCAACTAGTCGCCGCACAGTTCCAGAAACTTGGGCATGTTCTACTTCTGCGGTTAGTTGACAACTGATTCCTGTCAGTCGCATTCGATCTGAGCGCCTTTGCGACCACGATCAACTGTAACCTATACGGTCTGACTAGTTGTTGACGTTTTGACATAAGCTAGCAATAACAACTAGTTTGCGTTAGTTCGTATCGTACACGCAGTTTTTTATAAGCAACCGCTTAAAAGCAACCAAGATGTCGAAGGCCTAAAACTTTAATCAACGTATAGTACCACAGGAGAAAAACAAAAACCCAAGCAGCATTTTAAATTTTAAATAATTTGTATCATCACTGCAAGCAATCGAGGATTGTAGAAGCAATTTCCATTCATTTGTCATCTAAACTCGCATATCAACGGAGTGTCGCTCGTTAAGTGAGGCAATTCATTGAGGGGTTTCCCTTTAACTTTCAATACAAAGTCTCTCTATATGGTAACAATATCAGCAGGACGAAATGATTCCAGTCATTTTATGTGCAAGGCTAGATTTTGCTGTTTTTCTAGCCTCTATACTATTCTTAGGGCAAAAAGATACAGTTAAAATCCACCAACTACTAAGCAACTTTTGCTACTAAAATGTGGCCATAAAAGGTCCAAAAATAAGCAACTTTTTTAACTAGGGCTGAGCAAAGTCGCTTATAAAAAAACTGCGTGTATCGTAGGTCGACATAAGCCTGGCTTTAAATACTTGAAAAAAATAAATGTTTTTCTACATAAACAAGTCATAAACCAGTTATAACTTGTTATAGCCTGTTACAAAAAACTCCATACAGGCTAAATTCTTTTTTATAACAACACTTTTTATAAGAACATCGAGGCCCGATTTGTCAAAAGTGATAGAACATCTCCAGCCTTAAGCCTTGGCCAAATGATCAAACATTGCTGGTCAAACATTTGCAATTTGCTAATCAAGGAAAATGCTTGACCGTTCTGACCGTTTGGCCATTCAAAAACATTGCTCGTCCAGCCTTTTTTGCTTGATACAAGCGTAAAATGTTTTGAAGTTTATCAAAAACATCGCTGAGCGAATTCTGCTTGTCAAACAATGTTTTGTGATGTGGCCAAACGGTCAAACATTGCTTGTAAAGCAAATCTCAAATGTTTGACGAAGTAATGTTTGATCGAGCGACCAGAGCCAAGGATGAACGATTTTAAACAATGATGCATTTTTCGAAAATATGTTTGATGTTACAAACAATGGAACTTTGCAATTCATACTAAAAACAACACTATCATAGCAAATGTTCAGTTACAATTCCAGTTACAAGTGTTTTGGTTCATGTCACTCTGCAAACACCAGTCTGCAAACAAGAACACTTTTAAGGAGATTTTGAGCCGAAATTAAGAAAACCGAGCCTCAAAAAATATCTTGTTCTCATAAAAAAAGAGTACAGGCTGCGAAACGAACTTTTTACACAAAATATCAAAAATATTCTCAGACCTGCCTGAGGCTTAAAAAACTTATAGCTGTTCAATCAACTAATTGCCACAATGATGAGGTCCATGAGCAAAACTCTTCTTGGATAGCCGTCATTTAGACGTTTGAATTGTAAAATGTCCCTTTATGTTGTAAAAATTCAACAACAGAATAAATAAAAATAACTGAGTTTACTTCCTTTTTGAAAATGTAGCAAGTACTGTCTGCCTTGGCCTTGCCACTGGAAGCGTTTTGTAAGACACATCTTGTGAACCAGCAAGAGACCAGTCATAATCAGTCAAAAGTTTCTTACAAACAACCTACAAGAGTAATTACGATAACTCAATATATGAAATAGCCAAATTCTATCGTCCAATGAAAAAATTGAGAATTATTTGAGAAAACCTCGAGTGAACGATGAAATTTCTAAAGAACTTTTATGATCACACATTATGTTAGCTACTTAGTTAGTTAGCTAGTCAATTAGTTAGCCAGCCAGTCAGTCAGTCAGTTAGTTAGTTAGTTAGTAAGTAATTAAGTAAGTTAGTTAGTTAGTTAGTAAGTGAGTTAGTTAGTTAGTTAGTAAGTGAGTTAGTTAGTTAGTTTGTTAGTTAGCTAGTAAGTAAGTAAGTAAGTTAGTTAGTTAGTTAGTTAGTTAGTTAGTTAGTTAGTTAGTTAGTTAGTAAGTAAGCAAGTTAGTAAGTTAGTTAATTAGTTAGTTAATTAGTTAGTTAGTTACTTAGTTAGTTAGTTAGTTAGTTAGTTAGTTAGTTAGTTAGTTAGTTAGTTAGTTAGTTAGTTAGTTAGTTAGTTAGTTAGTTAGTTAGTTAGTTAGATAACTTGCAAGTTTGTTAGTTAGTTATTGACTTAGTTGATTAGTTAGTTTGTTAGTTACAAAGTTAGTTGGTTAGTCAGAATAGCTTGAAAGTTTGTTAGTCAGTCAGTCAGTTAGTTAGTTAGTAAGTGACAAGAGTCTTAAAAGGGAATGCAAGCATAGTGAATGGGCAAAACATTGTTAAATCTATCTACTATGCTGCAATCAAGCAGTTGTTGTTTTGGTTGTTATCAAGCAGTTCTTATTTCGCAACATGGCCTGGAACGCAGGAGCCAGAATGGTGTCAAAAACAGACAATTCGAAATAGGAAATTAGCATTTTCCAACACGCAATTAAACAATTGATAGCCA
This sequence comes from Chrysaora quinquecirrha, assembly GCA_014526335.1. Taxonomy (NCBI): domain Eukaryota; kingdom Metazoa; phylum Cnidaria; class Scyphozoa; order Semaeostomeae; family Pelagiidae; genus Chrysaora; species Chrysaora quinquecirrha. The sequence goes on from JACTAT010000014.1 coordinate 977,596, forward strand.
ATAAACAAAATAAGCAAAAACTACCTTCAATATCTTATTAATCAAATCCACACCAACACAAATTCTTTTACCACTGCCAAACGTCCATACCAAGTTTCGCTTCGACTTATCTCTGAAAAAAAACGGCATTTATAATTCAGATTGTAAATGAACTAATAGAAGAATTATCTTAAGAACAGTTAACATTGCGTTGTATATAATGTGTTTTACTTCACTACTTAAGCTACAATCACACAAACACAATTCCGTTTTGATGCTTAACTGTTTATCTGGATTCCACATGCATCAAAAAGCTACTCTGTTCAGTGTACATCATTGTTCAAACAGGTTCACGCTAAATGGCAAAAAGATAAAAACAGACCTGTCTTTGTCTCAAAACTGCAACTTGCATACTGTATGCAGCCTACTCAAAACCAACGGATCTGCTTTGCTATAACGTTTTGTAGCTAGCTAAAGGAAGTCATCGACAATTTTCATTCAATTAATAAATGAAGGACATGCAAAGTAAAGTTAGCTAAGCCACAAAAGCTATGATGAACATTTGCATAGTTTGTGCTGTACATGATCCTGCCTCTCAGGTGCAATATCAGACATGATTCGTCTAAAACAATAGTACCAGATTACGGAATAACTTATCTAGGCTATACAGAGCCTTTCTTTGGTCGTACAAGAGTCCTTGTATTCAATTGGCATTCTTATGAAAAAATATTGGCTTGGCTTGACTTGACTAAGAAGCCCTTTACATCAGAAAACTCAACCCGGGTTGAGTTTCATCTCGGCCTGTGGTCAAAGCCCAAATGTTCTCAAAATGTTCTTAGTTTTCTTTCTTCTTAAAAAGCTGTTGTTTTTACAAGTTAGGTGATAATTGCTACGAAAAGGGACGCACATGTAAAAATGTCACATATACAGTAGTCACAATGATTGATAGTTCACCTGTTTTCTAGAGTTGAGAACAGGACAGCGCCACTCAAGAAAGTAAATTCTAATTTGTTTCTAGCTTCACAAAGCCTTGTAATGTTCTTAGCATGTTCTTAACTTTTCAGCCTCTGAAGCCTTATGTTCTTATATACTTTGTTCTTATAAAAAAATGTGTTTATCACTCTAGAATCGTTTTGTCACCTTAACCCGGGTTGAAAAACACTCATTTAAACACCAAATAAATTCGAAAACTCAACCCGGGGCGAATTTCAACCCGGGTTGAATTTCTCATGTAAAGGGCCTCTAAATCTGGTCTTACCAAGTATAGCAGGTAAAAAAAAGCGAATCATGCTTACCCATCCTGCCATCTCTCGGGCATAAATAGGGTAGGATTACTGAATACTTCTGGGTCTCGATTGGCAAACCAAGTCATGAAAGCAACTGCTGTATTCGCAGGAATCTTGTAGCCGTCAATCACCACATCCTAGAAGCAAAAACTATTCAAACACGGTCTTTATTAGGAAAATAACCCAGTAGCAAAACTACAGTGGAACCTCCAAATAGCGTACACCTAAGGGACCGAATTTACTGTCCGTCGTTGAGGTGTCCGCAGTATGGAGGCTGTTTTAACTAAGACAGGGATTTCGGTATCAAAATATTTGTCCCTTGTTTGGAGACGACCATCCGACTCCCGTCCTACAGTTCTGTCGTAAGGAGTACAAAGATGAGTAAATATAAAACATTCAACCTCGTTTGTGATTCTTCGACCACCAAGAAAAGGAGGCCACAGTCTCTGTACTTCAAGTAAGACATCGTCAAGGAAGGCGTCATCTTCCAGGGCCCTTGCACGCAAGGATGACTGCAAATGAGAAAAAACAAATAATTACACAACTGAATACAGTAAGAACCCGCGAACCAGAAACCATTTTTTCCAATACAGCCTGTTTAGTGTTTCCTATAAAAAGGATCATTATCAGGAACGAGGCTGGCAGGTTTCTTATAATAGGGTTAAGAAACCTTAATTATTGTAACTTTCAAGTCTTAACAACACTATCGAATAGCGTGTTCTTGCACGGGGTTCTTGCTAGGTAAGATTCTTTCTTATTCAACGCGTATGCTATTTTTTCTCAGTATGGATAAATGCTTTGCCCTTAAGCTACGCATTTGAAAAAGTATTCTTACAAATCAAAATTTGAGACCTTTCTCCAAGAAACCTTCCGAAAATCAGGCTGAGAACTTATTATATGAGGGTCCAATTTCTCACAAAAATCAGCCTGATGTTTCGTATAAAGGGGTTTCTATTTTGCGGGTTCTTTTGTAGTTTCATTATACATGACGCTAATACAGAAAGTGTGAAAACGTATGAAAACGGACATACCTTTGCTGCACCAGATGTTGCAATGCAAAATGACGTAAGCAGAGATGCAAGAGCTTTTGGTATCAAAGCAGAAACAAACAAAAGCAAATGTTGCATTGTCTCTTCTTCATTTTTGAAACCAGCCTCTCTTGCATTCATCATGAAACTGTTCAGGAAAAAGGAAGTTCATCAAAAACCATTGGCAGCATTCAAAATTAAGGGCATCGGTTACCATATAGAAATATCATCGATGACAGATGTACATGCATCTAAACACTGAGATTGCTGAAATACTAGAACATGCCAATCTTTATTTCATTTTTGAGGACAACAGAACATAAAAACATCATAGTATAAAAACAACAAAAACTAGATCTGCAGGGACTCTACCAGAACTTTTTGAGGCGACAGCCTCTATATTGCTGATACACACTTTTTTTATAAGAATACTATAAATTTTGTCCAGCCTCAATATTCTTAAAAAATGTTCGTTTTGAGCCTGAATATATTCTTAAAATATTCTTATTTTTCAAATCTGATATGCGGTTTTAGGGGAACATAGTTAAAAGAAAAATAATCTCATATGGTCGAGCGAAAGAAATATTTAACTATTATTACAAAAAGAATGTTTTTAACAATCATTAAGTTTCGTTCTAACATTGCAAAACAGGCATCTGCTGAAAAATGACACATGAATATGGGAGAGCTGAGGCTGAGCATATTCTTACAATATTCTTAAAAATAGGATGATTCTGAGCCTGAAAATTCTTATAAACATTATTCTTATAAAAAAAGAGTGTAAATGCACCTCCAGTCGACCTCTGCATCGAAATACTTGTCACACCTTAAACGTCGATAGCATTGATTGCATTTGAGTTTGTTGCTTTGGCCAAACTATGAAACACTATTGGTCAAAAATTTGAGATTCCCTTTACGACGAGGAATGTTTGGTCTTTTAGACACATCTCAAAACATTGCTTGACAAACAGAAATTGTTTAGCAGTTTTTCTGAAAACTTCAAAAACATTTTCTACTTGTAATAAACAAAAATTTTGGACGAGCAATGCTTTCAGAATTGGCCAAAGCGAATTTCCGTTTTTGAACAATATTTGATAATTTGGCCAGGGTCTTAGAAAAAAAGAATAGAACTTTCTATCAATTACATCCTTCGTCTGAAATGCAACCATCAACTCAAATTGATTAGGAGCTAACCACAAAAGCGTGCATCATTTTTAGCAACGAATGATCATCACCAATGAAGTGTTTTACAATCGCTTTTATCATAGTTTCAGTGCAGGTTTCTTGTTGTCCAGTTAAATGCTAAAATCGAACTTCAGGGACACGGTTTACATAATTAATCACTTGAAGCAATTAAGAATTTCAGCTATCTTGTTCCAGCCTCATAAAGACGTTTTCCTATTACATAGGTGTCTTGCAAATCTTTTGTAGAATATATTAAAGTTCAATTCAACCAATTTATCCAAACATGAAACCAAGAACAGCAGTCTGTGGATGCCTTTTCTTATTGGATTCGAACTTAAACACTTTTACGCATCTTCTGAATTAAATATGGAAGAATGATAACCTCGAGTTAGCTATTGCAGAAATCAAATAAATTCCACATAATATTCACTAACCTTTCATTAGACACATCTGTACAGGACATGGAAAGCTTTCGCCTAATGGCTCTTAATAAATATTCCTGTAAAGAGGCAAAGAGGGTAAGAGCATAGACAGATATAGATAAAATATCTTCCAATATATCAAGGCTGTTTCTGACACCCAGGGGGTACTTCAATGTGTCCATGATTAGACGTGAATCTGGACTTTGACAAAAGGACCCATTTGTATGATTGGATTTTCACCAGAATCGAGCAGAATATCAGACCCATGTGTAGAGAATTTCAGTCGAAAAAACCCATCCATATGAGCGGCACGTCCAGTATGTCTACATATTGAAGTACCCCCCCCCCCGGGTTCTGACACCATGTTGAACATAATAACCGCCACTTATCATAACATGCCTTTGATATTTATTAGGGCAACGTTTCAGGAGAGGGCGGTAAATTCTGCACACCTTTCGGTCTTACCTGTGCAATAAATAAGAGAGAAACCAGATTTCTCTCTTGAGGTGGTGTGGCCGAGTGGTCAAGTCCTTCGGTCCACAATCGGCAGGTTGTGGGTTCGAATCTAGCCGAGACCACTTTCCACTAGCCTACATTCAGTCAACTCAGCTGTCCATCCTTCCGAGGTCGGTAAATGAGTACTCAGGGCATTCGTTCTAGAATATCAGTCTAGGGGCACAAGTTGCAGGTCCACATCAGCTGTATAGCTGCAAAACCCCTGACCTGCATTAACAAATAAAGACTGCTTACGTTCTTGCTCACTTCCCGATGATGGGAGACCGATTTCTCCCGAAACGTCGCTCCATAAATATTAAAGGCTTGTCATGATAGGTTGCGATTATCATGTCCAATATGGATAGATATGTCACATACAGTGGAAACTCTATATAACGAACACTTCTAGGATCCTAGGATCATGTTATTATCCACTTTATAGAGGTATCAATCGTGTGAAGGAGTCGTTTTTTCTTCATACTACAGTAAATTTCTTAGGATTCGTTAAGTAAGATTGAAACTGGAGAGAGAAGAACATCGAAAGCGAAATTAACTATTACGTGAAAGTTACACAAATCTCTTGGTAGAAAAAAGGTTGGAGTATCAAGAAGAAACACTTAAGAACACGTTCTCTCACACTTTAAGAGTGAAAGGAAGGTGGAGCTTTCATCAGAAATGGAAAATTAAGACAAATAAATGAATTCCTTTCTTTTCCAACTTAAATTGTTTTTATTATCTTTGTTGTTGCATTACACTTGCTGTTGCTTATTGCTGGTTTTTAACCTTTGATTCTTCATCTCTTTAAGTTGACGGCTCAAGCTAGATAAGCTCTGCTTTTCTTTGGTCGTGAAGGATACAACTTTTATTTTGGTAGTTTAATAAGATAATTTACTTTAGGTTTTGTATTCTACAAAAATAATTGAATTGAATCTGTTTTTGAGAGGTTGCCTTTACAAAGAAAGGACCATGTTAAAAAGTTTGAAAATACTTATCAGTTAAATGTCCGTTGAATACAGGTGTCCGTTAACAGAGATTCCGCACTGTATTTCTAATTCAGTACTCTCTAATAATCCGAACTTAGGATTGACTTTAGAATATAAAGCAAAAATTTGAATTTATTCACCTTAGCTTCCATAGCTTTTGAGAATGACGAGGACCAGCCTCTGAGCTTTACACTTAGTGGTACTGAAATCAAACCTAGGAATGAAACAGCAAGAATAGTGAAAGCAGTTTACTCATGTTTCTAAGATATTGTAAGAAACAGAGGAAACATACTTGGACATAAAACCTTTTTCCATCTGACATTCATGTGCCGTAAAATCTGGAAAACAGCTTAATCACATTAGCCCTCTCTGGTCTGTACGACATGGTTATTGTTGAATTTCGATACCACCCTACAGCAATGGCAGTGGTATTCATTAATTAATTAATGAGTTCATTCATTCATTCATTCATTCACTAATTCACACAACCCAAAAAGAATTTTTTACCTAACACGGGCCGTATTGGGAACATGGCAGTTGCCAGATGCAAATCGCCGGCATCCTTGGGCATCCTAGCGAAGGATAACTGCTATAGGGAAACAAGGCGTTTCTTCGAAAGACAAGATTCCACCCTGTGACTTTTGCTTTCCCTTCAAGTCCAGTCCATTCCACCAACTTTTGTTAGAGTCCGGGGAGGTTTCCGGGAAACAAAGGAGGCTAAGGAGACAGCTTCTCAAAGATCCTTTGCTGACTGGAGGAATGGAGTGGAATTGAAGGGAAAGCAAACTTCACAGGGCAGAGTCTTGCCTTTTGAAGGCTAACCTGGCAGGAAGAGTCTTGTCTTACCAAGTCTAACCTGGTACTACTGGCTGGTACTACGGCCCACGTAGCAGGCTGCAAGGTAAATTACTGGACTAACTTACCATGCCAATGTAGTATTGATATTGATTTGATTGTCTCGAATTCCATTTTTGCTTCCCTCCAATCAAGATCTAAGAATAGCTTTAAACTCAGCGCTGTGGTCACGTTTTGAATGTCTCATACAACGGAACAGAAGGCCTAAAAGGAGAATTTGTAAATGTATTAGATAAAACCACGTTTACGATCTTTACTTGAAACAAAAGAGACGGAATAATTGGTTAACATAAAAGGATAGTCAGAAATAATTTTTCGAGACCACATTAAAATGACCAGAACAGGTCTCGAGCCTGTGTACAGTGGACCCTCCATCAACGGTACCTCTATACAACGGGCAGGACACCTCCGAACAATGGACAGTTTCGTTCTGAATGTCATTTCTTTGTAAAAACAAACCTCCATACAGCGTACACCTCTCTACAACGGACAAACTTACGAATTGGTCCCACAGGTGTCCGTTATATGGAGGTTCCACTGTTCTTTGAATTTTTAGAGCAATGCTCTTCTTCAGGCCTATGATAAACTATAATAAATTTGACATTCGCTTCTTAAATAAAATGTTTCGTCATGTCGTGAAGCTCTGACCAATGGATCAAACATTGTTCGTGAAACATTTGAATTTGTTTCAAAATAAATGTTTGACCGCTTGGCCACATCACAAACATTGCTTGACTAGCAAAATTTGCTTTGCTTTGTTTTTTTTTCTAAAGAAAACATAACGCTTTCTGCCTGTCGCCAGAAAAAAATTTTTGATGAACACTGTTTTCCGAATTAGCTGCACAGTGGCTAAATAGTCAAACATCCATTGTTAAGCAGAATTCAAATATTAAACAAACAATGTTTGGTCTTTTCGTCATGGCCTTAAATCTTAATCCTTGCTCTTCAAATACTTTGCTTGTGGCAAGCAGAAAATGCTTTTCAAGTCTGTCAAAAACACAGCCAAGCAAATTCTGTCTTTTCAAGTAACATTATTCGACGTGGCCAAACTGCCAAACAATGCTTTTACAGCAAATCCCAAATAATTTCGTACCAACACTGCTTGATCGTTTGGCCAGGGCATAAAGAAGATATTAGAAGCTAGTGCAGGGCAGGTATATGTAACAGATGTACGGTGGAATCTCCAGGATTGCATATTATCTCACAGTTAGGCCAACAACTGCTAAGTTTATCATGAAACTTTTAATCAATCTGGATCCTAGCCTCGTTTTGGCTCAGAACTGAAAACTGCTTGAAATATGCAAAACAAAACAAGCTTCGTATACTTACATGTCATGCAATCCGGACAAAAAATCATTTTCAATCCTACAAACACAACACAGCAATTTTCAGTAAAAGTACAGCAAATTTGGGGATTTTGATTTCGGCTCCAAGTGCAATGGAACAAATATAACGTCACACATATACTGCATTAACCAAGAGAAGAAGCACAAAATCACAAAACTATCTTACCTGGTAATAACCTCCATGTAACAATGACATTTTGTCGTATCAAATAATCTTCCAATTACGTTACGGACTCTCATTGCATCAGCCCCTGATAGGGAAATGAAGACATGAGAAATAATAACATTCTATTGCAAGTTTTTGTAACTGCGCACTTAACAAAAAACAATTAAGTGAATTTCCATCTGATTACTGAGACGAAATCGTCCGGGGTAGTTACTGTATAGGTTAGTTATTTGGATAGTTAATTAGTTAGCTTGTTAGCTAGTTAGTTAGGTAGTTAGCAAATATGTCAGTTAGTTGATTAGTTTGTTAGTTAGCTATTTAGTTGGTTTCCTTATAAGTTAATTTGTTAGTATAAGTAAGTTAGTTAGTAAGTTAGTTCGATTAGTTTGTTTAGCTGTTAAGTTGTTTAGTTAGTTAGCTAGATAGCTAGTTAGTTAGTTAGTTAGTTAGTTAGTTATTTAGTTAGCTAGTTAGTTATCGCTTTGGTTTTGTAGTTAATATGTTACTTAGTTAGCTAGTTAATCTGTGAGCTTGTTTGTTAGTTAGTAAGTTAGTTGGTAAGCTTATAAGTTAGTTAGTTAGTATGAAGGTTAGTTAGTAAGATTAGTTTGTAAATTATTTTTTTAGTTAGTTAGTTAGTTAGTTGGTAATTTAGGTAGCTAGTTAGTTGTCGCTTTAGTGATGTAGTTAACTTTGTACCTAGTTAGCTAGTTAATTAGTTAATTATTCAGTAAGTTATTTGGTATGCAAGCTTATAAATTAGTTAGCTACTAAGTAAGTAAGCTAATATGTAAGTTAGCTAGTTAGTTTGTTAGTTAGCTAACTAGTTAGTTAGTTAGTTAGTTAGTTAGTTTGTTAGTTAGTTAGTTAGCTAGCTAGTTAGTTAGTTAGTTAGTCGGTTGGTTCGTTAGTTAGTTAGTTAGGTACTTAGATAGTTAGTTAGTTAGTTAGTCAGTTAGTTAATGCGTCGGTTAGTTGATTAGTTAGCTAGTTAGTAAGATTAGTTTGTACATTATTTCAGTTAGTTAGTTAGTTAGTTAGTGTTTCGAACAAGGTCACTCTACCATCCTGTCAGAGATGAGTATCTCTGCTAGCCAGCTACTGGTCGAAAATCAATACTGAATTTGCGCCTTTCTCCATCTCTAGCAAGCAGTAGGAAGTACAAGTGGGAAGGCCTGCAATTCTGCAGTTAGAGGTCTAATCCCACGTGGCTCGAAATTTTAACTTCGAATTTTGTTGCGCTACATTGTCGATAGTATTTTAGTTTGGACGCAAAGTCAGGACATACTAACAGGCTATTATACCCTCAATAACATTCACCCTACCATTAAGATTCACAAGCGACATATCTTTTCCACACTCACACATCACCTTGATGTCACTGTTAACCTTGACACAAACAAAAACATCTCCACAGACCTCTACGTCAAGACCACCGGCTTCCAATTTTTATGAGCATAATTATTAGCAGAGGCTTCACAAACGTAACCGCTACGTATGTGCGCACATTCTCAACGGGGCAAATAATATGCACAGTAGAAAAGTTATTAAGTTATTTTGTTGGATGATAGTTTGTTAATTAGTTATTGGTTAGTTAGTTAGTTAGCTTGTCAGTTTGTTAATTAGTTAGTTAGTTAGTTAGTTTGTTAGTTAGCTAGTTAGTTAGCTAGTTAGTTAGTTAGTTAGATAATTAGTTAGTTAGTTAGTTAGTTAGTTTGTTAGTTAGTTTGTTTGTTTGGTTAAATAACAGTTACATTTATTCAAACTGAAAAGACATCTTCTAGAAAACAAAGATTGGAGACTTTAGCTCTGGTGACTTTATCTATCTTTATCTTTTACAGGATAAACAGAGGAAAGATTACGAGACAACTATAACAAGCACCTCAGAGAACTAACAAATAACTTGAACATTTTGTCATACAAGTTTTTCTTACTCACCATCATAAAACAGTAACAAGTCCCCGTATAATTGGTATATGAAGCCAAAATCCTTGTAACCCATGTTGAACAATGACTCTTTCTCTGAAATAGGAAAAATCATTTGCAATAACAACTTTTATGTCCGAAGGACATAATGAGAGGGTGTTCGTGGAACGCATGTATAGATGTATGTATGCATGTATGTATGTAGACGCTTTTTCCTGCCAAACTCGTAACAATAGATGAGTCACAAATATGAAGCGGTAAACGTTGAAGTCGTCGTAATTGGTCATCATGAAAACCAACTAATTGAAAATTACGGGATTTGTTAACAAGTAGATGATTCATTGTGGTCGAGTATTTGGCAGAAGTTTTCGAATGATTTATTTCGAAGTTCTGTTCTGACTCGGTTGCTAAATATTTACTGGTTACATTTTCGGTTTGTTGTCTCTCCAAATTTCTCATCAGGAAAGTGAGAGTAACGCAGGGGCTAATCCAAGATTTGGTAGGGCCGCTGACTTGGGCAAAGCAAGTTTGAGTCACTATTATCATAATGCTTATGAATGATGATGATGATGGTTATGATATTGATGATAATAATGAGAATGACAGACATAATGAAATAATGATGATTGTTGCGCTGATGATGATTATGATGGTGCTGATGATCACGTTGAATACTGTAATCATTATCATCATGGTGATGATGATGAGAACGAAATAATGATGATTTTTGCATTGATTATGATGATGATGATGATGATGATGATGATGATGGTGATGATGATGAAGATAACGATTTCCATGCTGATGATGACGATTATGATGGCGATTATTGTCCCTCGAACATTGCAATAGCGTTGCTATCTTTGCATATACTGCTGGGATTCTGTTTTCACTGCAGAGGGATTCCAAAAAATATGACAATCGTTTGCTTTGCCATGAAAAAATTCCTACTTTTAGACCCACTTTTAAGGTATTTTTGTAGAAAATCGACACTATTGGAGTGAAGAAAAATCCACCAATATGGGGGAATATACGTGTCAGCAAATATTAGGGAGTACTACTACTCCTAGGGGGGGGGCACTTGATCAAATTTTGTAAGGAATGTGCGCGCAAGCATAAAAAGCATACCCAAACTTATACCAATTTTTCTAAAATGTACAACAGACTGTATACTAATTTTAAAATCGTGAAAATGGAGAGCGTCCCTTTACCAAAACCATGAAAATCTACACTGTTCCTTGTGCCCAAGCACCAAAATCGTGAAAACTGACACCGTCCAAAGTGGTGAAAACAAAGACTGTTCCTTATACCAAAGTTGCAAAAATTGATACCGTTCTGGGTGGCACATTCCCGGTACCCAAATTATACAAAGTGCACCCCCTGGGCTACTACTAGATGGTAAAGGGGGGTCAGAATCACAAATCATGGGGACAAGAATGTTTGCAATTCACGTTTCACATTAAAAAGATACGGTGTTTCACATTTCCCAGTTAGAAAATATGGCCAATCACGTTTCCAAACATCTTTTGCCACAGTCCTTCACGTTTCCCCATGAAAAATATGGTTAATCATGTTTCCTGAAATAATCTTTACCACCCTCCTACTACTCTTTGGGGTTACAGAAGACACCTTTATTCCATTCAGATCCTTACAAAAAAAGAGAAAGGTAGCATTTCTATTCATTATAGCTAATAAATACTAAGTCATACCATTCAATATTTCCTTCACACCCTTGTTTGAACAAACAAAAACTGTGGGCTTATTCAATGCTCTTGCCAAGAAAATCTTAGATGCATGTTGGTTTTGTCGTTTTTCAATGAAATCCAGAGGATATTTAGCAAATTCAACACTCCTGTCTCCAGTCAATGTCCAACCCGCTGAGCCTGGAACTGTTTTTGCCATAATCTGAAAATAAATGAATTGAAAATTGAAAAATTTTGAGACAGATACTAGTCATATTGATTGGGGGTTTATGTCTCCGCCCCCTACCCCATTCAATGTTGATTTCTTTCTGATTATACATGTTACACTGACATGACGCTTACCTGGGGACACCTACCTAATATCAGTATGGGGATGTGCCTCCCAAACAAAATTTAAGGTACCCATTCCGGAATTTCTCCAAAAGTAATACACTTTCTGGAATTTCTTCTGGAAATTTTTGTGAAACCAAACCATTTAAGGGTTAAATTAGACATAAACCACACACTTTCCGAAAAAATTACCCTGCCTTTCTGGAACTATAAAAGACAATCCTGTATTGTATCCTCTTCTCAGAATTTTCCTCTAGAAATGACACCCCATTGACAGGCACATCCCTGACTCCAAAATTTATTAATTGAACCCCTGGGGACACTTACTTCTTCTGCAAATGAAACAAAATACCCAACATCAAAGTAGGGGGACCTGGGGGACTAAGTGGTCAAACAAGGTATCTGACTGACATTTTCAGTATTGTCTCAACAATTTTGTCAATATATTGAGGTATAATATGATATAACAGGAGAGGAGGTATTTTGGTGGCATCTGGCAACAAAACCTAGACCAAATTGTGACAAATGCTTTGGTTGTAATGTAAGTAAGATGCCCTTCTTTGTTTTACAATACATACCAATTACCAAGTACCAACCTTTGATACAATTGATTCCAGTAACGCAACATAAATTCAACTTTAACACTGTATCAGTAAAAAATAGACACACAGACACTGAAGGTTGATTGCTGAATAACTTTCTCCTTCTCTTTACCTGTTCAGTAACCAGGCCGAAATTCGATCTAAGCCTAACAAAAGGCTTTTTAACAAGCATCTCAAAAGATATCTAATACAAAATTACACTGTCAATAATTGAGCTCTCTTTATTTATCAAGACCATGACAATGTAGTATCTGTTTGTAGATTAATATGCATTTATAAAATTCTTATACTAGTAATATCCTCTATACTACAGTAAAATTGTAAGTAGAAATTTGTTGCTGAATGATAATATTTGATTTGATTTGATTTGATTTGATTTGAGGCCACCAGAGCTCAAAGGCTGAAATTTAGACAGAAACGCATTTTAAGGTCATTAAAAATAGATTATCATTAAGAAAGAATGAGAGGAAATATTTGCTCATTTGCTGAACGAACTTGACCATGACCACCTAAACCTACTGTATCATGCATCTTGCTAGTAATTGTTTATTTAGACTTTCACAACCGTTAAACCCGTTTGCTACGATCTACAAGCTTGAAGAGTTCAAATAAACAATCCCATGAGATAAGAATAAATAGATAAAGCACATACCTGACCTGAGTACTCTAAACAGGAAGCTGTTGTTTACTGTTTTGATGAATGATATGACATGACATGACATGAGACAACTTTATAGCAGCAGGTGCATTTGCATTACAACAACACAACACAACAACAACAAAATTTGCAGAGTCATGGAATGTCAACAAAACATCACGAGTTGTCATGTACCCACGTCTTTATGTTGAAAACCTGCTAGCACCAAGAGGGTACAATTACCTAGAAATTATCTGTCTTTGGCAGCAGGGGAAAGTAGGATGGTTATCAAGTTATTTAGTTGTCTGCTAGTTTGTTAATTAGTTAGTCAGTTAGTTGGTTAGTTAGTTAGTTAGTTAGTTAGTTAGTTAGTTAGTTAGTTAGTAAACAGAAGTAGTTAGTTAGTTAGTTAGTTAGTTATGTTGTTATAAGTAGTTAGTTAGTTAGTTAATTAGTCAGTTAGTTTAACTAAGTAATTAAAAGACTAAACAACTAACTAACTAACTATCTAATTAATTAACTAACTAACTAAGTAACTAACCAGCTAACTAACTAACAAACCAACTAACCAAGTAACTAACTAACTAACTAACTAACTTACTAACTAACTAACTAACTAACTAACTAACTAACTAACCAACTTACTAACTAACAAACTAACTAACCAACTAACTTTCTAAATAACTAACCAACTAACTTTCTAAATAACTAACTATAACTAACTAACTAACTAACTAACTCGACTAAATAAATAGCTAACTAACTAATCAACTAACTAACTAACTAACTAACTGGTTAGTTAGCTAGTTAGTTGGTCGAGTTAGTTCAGTTGGTTAGTTGTTTAGAAAGTTAGAAAGTTAGTGGTTAGTTAGTCAATTGATTAGTTGGTTAGTTAGTTAGTTAGTTAGTTAGTTAGTTAGTTAGTTAGTTAGTTAGTTAGTTAGTTAGCTAGTTGGTTAATTAGTTAAAAACTTGGTAATTTAGCTAGTTATGTAATTATGCGTAGTTAGTTAGTTAATTTGTCAGTCACGAGGTGTCCTGCAGGCACGTACCCTCATCTTTCTGTAGAAAACTGCTTAGTTAACCATGGGCTAAACAAGGAGACATGTCAAGGAGACATTGTAACTCCCAACTAAACATAACTAACCAGCACTAACTAACTAACTAATTTTTCTGTTGCGTGTCTCTCGCTACAAATTTTGTCTAAGTCTAACTAACTAACCAAGCCTTTAGTTAGTTAGTTAGTTACTCAGTTAGTTAGTTGGCTAGTTAATAATTTAGTTAGTTAATAGTTGCTTTAAGAATAAAACTTTCGCGGGAAGAAACTTTGGCCACTGCAAAATACGCGAAATTTTTTTAATTAACTCTTGCGAATGACGCTAAATAGGAAGCTTCGCAGGAGAAAACTTTCCATGAGGAAGACATGAGTTGTGATTGGTGGCACAAAACTCGAGGGTTGGAATGTAGAAACAAAGTTACAAAAAGGCATTGATTGAATTTTTAAAGATGCCTGTGTATCATTTCATCTTTCAATTAGAAGTAACCATTTTATCTTTTACCAATTTGAGAGAATATATGAACTAACCAATATCTACAGAAAATATTATTTTTGTGAATCGTCGTGCGAAGTGTCGAGCCTATACCAGAGGGGGGGTAACTCCTAGAGGAAGGTAAGTATACATGTGCCTGCCCGTGTTAGGGTTAAATTTGAGATATTTTGCCCGGTTTATGGGTACTATGCTGTGATGTTTCGACCGGGTTATAGGTAGGTTTACTAGTTTGGGAAACGTTTGCCCTAGTTATGGGAATTTTTAATGAAAATATGCCGATGTTATTGGTAAATGTTAGCTCTTAGTGCAGCAGTGAATGAAATATTATTTTCTGGAAAGATTTTGTCACTGTTTATGGGGTATGTTTCAAAATCTTAACTCGGTTATGGGTCCACCCTCAGGCTTTTCAGAGGCACATGTATACTCTACCCTCTATAGGACTTATAGAGTTTACCCCCTTCTGTACCCACTTGATCAAATTTTGTACTTAAGGGACGTGCCGCCCAAGCATAAAAAATATACCCGACCTTATACCAATTTTTTGAAAATGTATATCCGACCTTATAACAATTTTTTATTCTACAGAAATTCTATGAAAATCGTGACGATTGAGACCGTTCCATATACCAAAGCACCAAAATCGTGAAAACCGGCACCGTCCATATACCAAAATCATGAAAATGGAGACCATTCCTCATACCAAAATCGCGAAAATCGATACCGTTTTGGGCGGCACGACCCAGGACCCGAATTAAACATAGTGCAACCCGGGCCTGTACCGTGTCAGAATACTGCTGGCACGGCATGTCTCAAGAATGATGTCTAGAACTAGTCCTGAAGGGTATACGGTGTGTCTTTCGTGGGACACAAAAGCGTCAACATTAAAGAACGTCAGAGCGTTTAAAACTGTATTATGACTTAGAATTCAATTCAATATTCTTCAATGGCTTGCATCTGTGATATTTTTCGTTTGGCATCATAAGAATTCACAGATACCCGTCCCGACTGCGGATCACTGCTTGCAACATTCTGTACAAATGTACTATGACGACGACCTGTATTCAGCCTCGGTGTGTAGCGCTCTTCAGCCTCGTTTCCATTTGTTGTTCTGTTAGTACTCAATGATGCATCGTGACCGTTACCGTTAATATCTCCATTATCGAAATTTCTTTCATAAGCACTGAGTCTGATGACATTCCTCATTAGGCCATCCTTTTCTTGAAACTTATGCCTGATAGAAAGCTTTCTAAGAGCTGACGGTAGATTTTCAGGCGCGGTGGATCTTGATGTCTGCATATATGTCTGCTTATAGTCAATGTCGGTTATTTCCATAGGAGACGGCGTCCGCGATCCAGGTAACTGCAACGGCGGTAGCTTGTAGTTTCGTCCCTTGCCACTGCCGGTGGATAGCGCAGATGAGCTTCTTCTGTTTATTGAGTTTCGGCTTGCTGACATTCTACTCGCTGAATTTCTACTTTCCGGTGAAGAGTTGTTGTCACTGTTTTTCCGTTTCCCTTTCGCCGGCTTCAGCGTTTCACTATGAATGACATCACGGTCGATGACTTTATAGGTCACTCCTTCAACCGTCTCTAACTGTTTTTCATTGATTTTCTGTTCCTTGACACCACGCAGAAACCCGCGCTTTATACGCGTTTCCCACTTAGTCTTCAAATAAGGCGGCGCAGGCTTTAGATAAGAATACGAAAATGCTCGGCTGGTGTTCTGATTCATAACCAAGAAACGCAAATCACGAATCATATCGTACTTGAAATCAAGTTGAGAAATCACCTTTTCATTATCAGCAATATCAGATTCAACAAGCAACCTGCTATTCATCGGTTCTGGAATCGAAAAAATCTTTTCTTTTCTTGTCATAGGGATAGCATCTTCATCATCCCTAGGAGTGGCCTCTGCTACGTCTTTAACTATCTTCGCCTTCGCTTGATTTTTCCTATACGTGTTGAGCTTCTCAGTCCCGTCTGATACTTTATATAGATCTTCATCTAGTCTCGCTAGGGTCCTCAGCGTTTGGTGTTTTTGCGCGACGGTTTTCAGCGTTGACAAGTCGTAAAGCTTTGTATTGGGAACGACGTGGGTTTTTCCAGCAATCGTCGCGAGGTTTTGCTTGACGCGGGTGTCTTCTTGCGCATTTTCATGATCTTCTTTCTCTTCCCCGTCAATATCCACTTGTTCTTGATCCGCCTCATTTTCTGATATCTCTTCACAGCCGTCGCTTTTGTCCGCTTCCATATCAACTTTACCGCTTTCAACAACGCTGCGTCTCCTTATTTCGTCTTTAACTACTTTGTCCTTGCGTTCTGCTTCCTTCACAAATGCCTGTACATTTCTCTCATCAACAATAAGACTTCGTCTTCTGGTAACTTCATCCCTCAATCTCTTCTCCTCGTTTTCAAGTTCAGAATCAGACACTGCAGAATTCCTTCTCTCCGAAGCGAGGCTGCCTCTTCTTAATATCTCATCTCTTATAGTCTTTCTAATCGAACTCCCGAAAGATGTTTGCCGCTCATTTAATGGTTTATAATATTGCTCTTCTGGTAGCTTGCTACCTGCAAGCTTTTCGTCATCAATTTTATCTTTAATACCAACCAAAGATTCGTCAAGTACTTGTCTGGTTGGTGATGAGAAACCGAACGTCAGTCCACTGTCTAGACGATGTACAAGTCTTTTAACCGGGCTCGCATTCTCTGCTTCTCTTTTAACAAACGTTACGTTGCTTTGAGCACTTCGAGAACTCCGTAAATCTTCTTCAACCGCGAAAACCATATCTTCCTGGTGTTTTGGGAGCATAGGCCACGTCTTACTGAAAACATCCTCTCCATCTTCGTCATCTTCTTCTTCTTCATCAACATCATCATCATTATGATTGATCCACAAAATATCATACGACATTGACTTATTTTGATTATTCAGATGAGCGTCGTTCCAAAATTCAGCACTGTTTCTAACTTCTTCTTCTTCCTCTATAACAGCAGGCAGCGTGTAAGCAATCGACATTCTCGCATTACTTCTGTTACTTAATCTTCTTCCGGAAGAATAAGAACCACTTCCACTCTTCCCCGAGTCCTTATCTTCATCAACAACACTCTCCAAGGGATCGCCCGGCTCGACATTTTCAAGCCAACTCCTCAACGCTGAATTTGATTTCAAGGGATGTTTATCTTTAATTTGATTACCAGTCATCCCACCTGTTGGTTCAATCCCCCATGTATCACGTTTCTCGGTCATTCTTTCCTTTAACTGCGCATTCTCGCTTCTGTAAAACATCTCTTTAACTTTTAACGCACGCAATTCATCTGAAAGCTTCAATGCTTGAAGTTGCTGTTGTTCTGCTATCGAATACCTTCTGTTTACGATAGCTTGCACGGTCTTTCTCTCTCGATCATCTATTTCATCAGTATATTGGCGGATTTTCTTTCTCAATCCATAGATCTTACTGCGTAAGGATCCATCCTCTTTTGCTATGGACAAACGCCTGTTATTTGGGATTTGTGCTTTCAAGATATTCTTTATGCAGTGAGCATTTTTGCATTTGTGGCATACTTGCCGAGGGGAGACTCCAAGGTCTGTTATAGCATTTGTATTTCCATGACTCGATGACTGGCTTCTAGATCCTTTACGAGACGTAATGCAACTTCTATCGCCCTCAGAGCCACATCTTCTTTCCTCCGCTGTATTCTCATTGTCAAATGAGTCTGCTGTAAGTCTTTTACCATAGTTTATACCATCAATCGCTAGATCAGGTGCTTCTAATATCTCATCAATACAATTACAAGAGCAGTGATGACCGTTGGGGTTGTAAGGTAACTGGCTAAACACAAGGCTAGCGACATGGCTATAATCATCAAGGCCAAAACTCAAAGACTTTTTCTTCGCTTTTTTTCCAAGTGTTTCAGATTGCGTTGCACGAGTTTTCGCTTCCTCTTCTTCGACAGTTTACTCCACTGAACGTGTCGAGGTCTTTCTGTTCCAGACTTCACTCGATATTCCGTCAAAGAAGGAGGCTTTTCTTGTTGTAACATTGTTACTGACTACTTGAAGAACTTCTTTCAATATGTCGTCCAACAGGTTTTCTTCTGTCAATTATGAAAATAAAATAGTTCAGACATGATTTTCTGCTATATTTCAGTCAATTCAAACTTGTCTATACAAATGCTAACTCGCTTTGTGCAAGACTATACGTCACTTTATGAAAGATTGTATAACTCAGCTTCTTAAAAGACATCCAGAATCAGTTCATGTGTTATTAAAGGCTTTAAAAACGTGCCAGTGAAGGGATATGAGATTCTCAGCCAGAACCATAAGTCATTTGCTCAAAGTTGCTTTAGAAGGACTAAGAAAGGCTTGAAAGCTTCGTGTGAGAATTACTAGAACGACAGGCCTCAAAAAGTGCGTTAAGGCTTAAAACAACGTGCAAGTGAAGAATAGAGATCCTTAGCAAGACCACAAGTCATTTACTTAAAGTTATTTTAGAAGGACTAATAAAGGCTTGACAACTTCTTATGAGACTTCTAAACTTACTAGAACGATGGGTCTCAAAAGTGCGTTATTCAAGGCTTAAAACAACGTGCAAGAGAGATTCATAGCCACAACAACAAGTCAATTACTCGAAATTGATTGAGAATGACTAAGAAAGGCTTGACAACTTCGTTTGAGACTTACAGACTTGCTTCAACGATGGGTCACAAAAAGTGCGTTATTCAAGGTCTAAAACAACGTGCCAGTGAAGGAATAGAGATTCTAAGCCAGAACCACATGTCAATTATTCGAAATTGATTTAGAAGGACTAAGAAAGGCTTGGCAGCTTTGTGTGAGACTTCTAGACTAACTAGAACGATGGGTTTTATAGGATAAAATGGGCTACGTTAGTCCCAAAGTAGAAGTCCTCTAAGCTACTGAATCAACTTGTGTCCACTATTACTGAAATATGCAGTAATAAGTGTAGCTACTTGTAAATTTAGGAAAAATTCCTGCCAAAATACTCACAGTTACAGGAAGACCTTTCTCCGCATCAGCAAGTTTGACTATGAGCCGAGATCTTCTTGCAGGAACTACGGCAATGAATCGAGACACAATAAAAAATCTTCAGGGTCTAAGCACCTATTTCGATTCTTTTTTAGACTGTTTGTTTAACGGATGAAAAACTCCGACAATCAGGTAGTACATCCAGTGTGAAAAATTCCTCCACAAGTATTCGAATATGCTAGCACCTGGGCATAAATACTCTCTAACATTCGGTCGTTATGGTGATCAATGTATGAGAGAGTTGTATATTAAGTTTGTTTATTGAAAAAGGTTTCCACAGACACCGTTCCACCTTGAAAGGGCATAGAATACTTAAAGAGCGCATTCAGATTTCAAATCAAGTTAAGATAATACATATACATATTTAATAGTGTTATGGTTCCTTAACGAAAGAAGTCAGAAAGAAAAAAAGGAAATTAAGCATTTTGTAATGCACAAGAGGAAATTTAGAAGCATATGTCTTTTATATGAAGCACCATCTGCTGCTAAATTTATAAACAAATTCAGTCATTTATAAATCAGTGTAGTCAGTAACTCAGAAAATTGTGCAGTGGCAAAAACTTAGGAAACCCGCTATAGAATAATGTTTTAGCTCTTTTAAGACAATGCCCTGAATATGTGTTTAATAATACCATTTGCATAAGAACAGGAGGTCTTATATTAAGGCGTTAAGACCACCATGTAAGCTTAAATTACAGGCCCATATCCACAGCTATTTGCATAAGTTAGAACAGGAACTCTTTTGCTAAAATGTTAGATCAGTATGTAAGCTACCATTACAGACCAATAGTAACCGACTTATAATAGGACCTATTAGCTAGAATAACAAGAGATCTGGCCTTAAGATACACACTTTTAAGTAAGTTAGTCATTGTTGTACTTTTTAATGTAACGATTGGACTGTAATCATTATGATGTTGTATTATCCCCTGACGTCGCCGACTGGTCGCCAACTGGCCGGCTGTTTCGCAAAAGATGCGCAGCTGCAGTTACTAAGGGTATTAATCCCAGAATTCCCATTGGAAATCCTTAATAAAAACAAAGGGCATAACGACCGCCTCTATTACACGATGCATTTTGCTTTGTTGTCATTATTATAATCATCATCACATCTTTGGTGCGCTTTTTAATCTTAGATTTTATGAAATCGCCGAATGATCGACCAATCCCTGATAGATTGGAGATTCAACAAAATTTGCACCCGTTGCATCGGCACGCTGCCTCCGAAAGTTAAGATTATACGGAATCCAGGCTTTTATTTTAGGCTTGCGCTGGAGAGTAATCCCAACGAGACTCAAGTCCCATGATTTCAGTAAAAATAGTATTTCAACATTCGCAGCGTTTAGCTCTCCTTCTAGCACAAAGAAACGTATTCACAAGTCTCACAACAGACAATATTCTTTTTCTTGTTATCTTGTTATGAAGTAAAGGATTTAGCTCCAGGTAATCTAAGTTGAATAATGTAATATACTTCTAAAGCCCCGGACAGACTAGACTTGTTCTGTCATGGAATGGTGGATCCTAGGAGAACGATATTGAGAAATAGATCAGAATCACTGATTTGACTGATCAATTTGTTCAGCAATGCTGCAAGTTGTTCAGTCACTGTATGACGTTGTGGTCAAACGCTGTCCCTGCCTTAAGTTCTTGCTTTGGTTTGGTTTCGTTTTGGCTCTACGTAGACAGCAAGAGTTCGGGTCGTATAAAACTTCAAAATTGCAATAGTATGTAGCATGTATGACATGTTTCCGCCTTCATCGCAATTTTGAAATATTAATCAGAAAATACAAAAACCCTACATAGAGGTTGTTTTTATAGAAACTAAATTATATGTTTGTTTTATTATGTTTTCATGCTTTTACAATAAGTTATTACAATAAGTTATTGTATTTTTATATTATTCTACAATGCAGAAATGTTAGTCGTTATTTTCGGTTACATCAATCGCTTTTATATTATCTTATTGATTTATGTATTGCAGATGGAACAGTTGCTCAACTTTTATCTTCCTGATAATCTAAGTGTTTTAACTATATCCCTCAATAAAATCATATGACAAAATTAAACATTATTTCCATCAAAACACTGTCGAAAATCTTTGGAAAACTGAGGACAACGTATATTGAATTTATCGTCAGTGTCCACTTCTTAGACCCTGGCCAAACGATCGAACGTCATCAACAAGCAAACATGCAAACATTTTCTGATCAAACGTGCAAACATTGATTGTCGGACCAAAACACGTTTCAGGCATTTGCCCTTATACATTAACACTAAAGTAATAAACGTACCCTCATTAAGCTGAATAGTCCTCTAATGTCTGGTAAATTTAAGAAAACCTTTTCCTTTTTTTCTATCTACGAAGAGTTCCTCTAATGCTTTGGTTGTAGTGCTTAAAGCATGGCAATGTAAGTTTATAAGTGTCAAACCAAAAAAAAAAAACACGTTCCAAATATTGTCGGATATACATGTATACTGAAATATCAAACGAATGCAAACCATCTGAATAGTCCACTTCAATCTAATCTTAAAACAACTTCTCTCTACGAACGAACAGCTCTACGAACAGCTTCTATTATATGCTATGGTCGTATTGCTAACATATTGGCAAAATTAGTCACAGAGTGTCCAACCAAAACACATACCACGTATTTACCCTTATACTTTTAACCGAAACACGTGTCACGTATTTGCCTTTATACTTCTATACTTAAATAGCAAACGAATGCTAACTATCTGAATCAGTCTTATTTTCGGATAAATGTCCCTTCTCTTTTATCTACGAACAGTTTCTATTTGGTCGTATTGCTTACATATTGGTAAAATTAGTTAATAACACTCCAACCAAAACACGTTTCGCACACTTGCACCTATACATTCATACTTAAATAGCAAACGAATGCTAACTATCTGAATAGTCCTCAATCTAATTTTCGCAAAAATGTCCCTTCTCTTTTATCTACGAACAGTTTCTATTTTATGCGTTGGATTTTGCATGCAACTGCTTATATACTGGCAAAACTAGTTAATAAGTGTCCAGTCAAACCAAAACACGTTCCAAGTATTTGCCATAAAACAATTATACTTTATAGCAAACGAATGCGTACTATCTAAATAGGCCTCATCAATTATTTAAGGAAAAATGTTTCTTCTCTTCTATACTTTAGTTGTATGGCTGGTTTTCGCTAAAGCTTTGCAAAATTCATTAAACAGTGTACAACCATAAGGTGCTCCAAGTAATTGCCCTTACACGTGTATTAAATTATCAAACGAATGTTAACTTAACTGGAAATTCCTCTTGTGTCTTGTGTTAGGAATCATGTTCCTTCTCTTCTGTCTACGCACAGCTTCTCTTATGTGTTTCGGTTGGATTGGACCTTGTTCGTTTCTCTCCTCCATTATATCCAAAGCTAAAAAGAAACATTTTGTTATTAATTTATAAAGCTACGAATCGTGGTAATATGTTACTGAAGCTCAAAAGAAGAGGCAACATATCCACGAAGATGTTAACAGACAATGAAAACGCTTGGGCTTAAGTTGAACGTCGCTCTTCTCATGCGCGGAACTTAATATAGTTAAGATCAACGTTAAAGCGACTTTGTGGCGGCAGCAAATTAAAAGTTGCTCCTAATACGTTGATTTGCATCTCATTACAGGTTGTATCTTAGCAACAGTAATAATGGCGCGACAGGATTGGCAGGGCTACGTAGACGCACTGCATCGCAAGCAAGTAACCACATAACTCAGGTTGGTACATATCACTTAGTCCTAACTTGTTAACTAACATCACTGGTTAGAAATACTATAGAGTGATTAAAGTTTTTATAAGACAAGACAATCTCGTTTCGTAAATCTTATTACTCGAGAATTCAAAACCACTGGAGTTTATACCCGCTGGAGTCGAAACTTGCAAAACCTAATATTTTCCCTCATTAGCGAAAGTTAATTCCAAAGATTTTGCGCTTGTTTTTTAATTCAGACTCACTACGTATGTCCCACTGCTTCGCTCGATTTCGTTTTTTTACTGTTTCTGACAAAAGCTAAGAGTGACAAATCAAAAGTAGGGGAGCATAAACTAGAGACCCATGCAGTGAGTCTCAGCCAAAATGACGTTGTCGCCAAAAGAGCGTGGAATATCAAGACGCGGGAAAAATGACTAGTGCCCAGATTCGTTGTCTCCTTATGATTATAACCTCTCTGCTTGTGGGGTCCTATTGCTAACACAGACTATCTTTTGGTTTGACGGACGGCTTGTTTTCTATCCTTCCTGTTCAAAACAATAAAAGTACCTTCTTCGCAAATTTCTCCGACGAAAACCTTAGCAATGCCAGCCATTGCGATCACTACGTTTGGAGGGACTGATCCGCCAGACATGATGTTTTGCATTAACTAAAACAAACAAAATGGAAATTAATAAAAAAACTACAGGCACAAAATTCAGGATATTAAAGTCTCAGAGACTTTCTAGGGATGGATGCTTGTGTCCTTTTATCTCTTTAGAATTCCAAATTCAAGATGCCAAAAAGCTCACATTATTGAAAACGGAAGACTCTGATTCTCCGGAGAAATGTCCAAAACAACAGCCTTTCGATCTCTCGGAAATATCCAGAAAAAAGGATAAGGAAATGCGGAAAAAGTTACCCAAAATACCACTCCAAAACAGGCATTTAGGAGATGAGGAAGTAAAACACTACCCTGATTCTTCTCCCCAAAGCCAATCCAAGAGCAAATCAATAGAGATATTAAAATTAAACAAAGTGCAAAGCAGATTCTGATACTTACTCTCCTAATGGCTGCTTTTGGAAATGATGCTCTTCTGTACATCTCATATCTATTTAGCTGAGGCTCGGAAAAGGAAGACACCAAAACCCTGAAAGTATGTTAAACTTAATATTATTATATGAAATGTAGAAGAATTATCTCATATTTACAATCATACTTCTTAAACATTGATTTTGGGAGGACATATCAGAAACACCACCATTTCACCTTCAACTTTACCTTCAATTAACAAAGAAGATTCAGAAGGAACATTCTGGTTTGCTAGAAATATATACTAGATGAAAGAGGTTCAGGGATGAGTAGATGAGCCTGGGAGAAGCTGCATTCCATGTACTGAGACATTGATGTAGATCTCTGGTGTGCAAGAGTCTCTGGTGTGCCAGAGTGATTTTTATTGTTCTTTCTATTGTTGTATTGTTAAATCTTAGGTGTACTGTATACATGAAATGCTCCATGGAGCCCAAGAGACCTTGCAATTCTTTATTTAGAAATGATCTTAAAATTCAGAATTGTTAGCTTACTGCATCTTCATTCTCTCTTTATCAGAGCCTCCTGCGCCAAGTGGATCGGAACTTTGGATTTCAGCAGACTCCTTCCCAGAACCAGCATCTTTATTTTGATCTTTATCCAAGTAGGCTTTGGACAAACTACCAGACGATGGTGCCAGATTTGTTTCTGTGTTCACAGGGATTGAAGATTTTGAACTGGCTGACTGATTATTTGCATCCATCCTGTTTAGTAAGAATGAAAGAACTGGTTAAACAGCTGACTTCTTATCAAGATGTAAACAGACACATAACACAGATATTAATCTGCAAGGCTGGAAAACATCCCCATACAGTGGGATAAACAACAAATGCAAGATGAAGAAAATCTTATATTAGCTTTATGAAGCTGCTTTCAAATGTTAAACAACAGAATACAACAATAAGAAGCTCAAGGTGCAAGTAGTAACACAATCGGAATATATTCTGAGCCAGGGTGGAATCCATGCTATCTTTATGCCGGAGATTACGCCAATGAAAACTGCTTTCATGCCAAACAAAACAATAGATCCATTGTTCTATTAGGAAAGTGGTAATGTTTGCTATTGTTTTCTGAAAGATTTACGCTAGTGCGCCAAAAATTTTCCAAACTCCACGCCAGATTTCTCCGGTGCAGGCTACATGGATTCCACCCTGGATTCTCAGCTGTTGTAAAAACACATGGTACCTGACCTGACCTTAACTACCTTACAAAGCAAGATCAATGTCTTCTTGAGCCATTGAAAATAAGCCACCAACTGACAAATGAGAGGCAAGCTAGTTAGAAAGTACCTATATCAGGTTGAATTTCATGATAATAATGGGCAATAAATGGTGTAATTTTGTATTTAGCACCAGTCACTAAGATCTCAGTAGTAGGTTACTAATTGATACCCTTACCATGGCTGTTATAATACTGTGGCTCCTGGTTGGAAACTCTGTTGTGTGCATAGAAGAACTTTGGTGAACAATTTTGGCTACAAACATAGCCGCATAGACCCTATTGTTTTTGAAACAATAAAAGCCTTTGGTGCATAGTAAGTGTGCAAAGATTCCAGTCCATGGCTGTGGCTGGGCTCGAACCCCAACAACATTGAACTCCATCCTATCACCAAGGGTCAGCTTGATTATACCACAATGCCACAGCACCTTCAATAAGCCTCGTCTGATCTCTGATGAAAGAGCTAGAAAGATACCTACCCCAACAAGGCCTAAAACTACCTACCTATACATAACAAGAGTTCAATCAATTCAACTGACTGAGTTCTTGGTTACATTGATTAATCTATTTATCATTAAAATAAAGGTATACTTTGGCAAGATCAAGTATAGTTACCTGAACAAATGGGCTACGATTTGCTTTTTAGAATATCAAAGTCTTCATCTTTTTGCTGTAACTTCCTTTTCACTTTGTTTTGCCTGCTTTGTCCAAAATGGTGGTCAGCATTAGAACGTGGTAGATTTATGCACGCTTATGACGTATCTGAGGTCATCGAGGATATAATAGAAAGGACAAAGGTCTGTATTTCGGTGATAAACACAGTATGCAAAAACATCTGACCGGTGCTGAGATGAATGCTCCCCACTTGCATCCACAGTGCCGAGACAATGTGGCTGAGGCGTCGCATCTTACGGTGGTTCCCGTTACAGGAAATCGCTATTCTCCCATGAGTCTTCCGCCAGCCAACCGAGGGAGGGATATCCGGCCCCTAGACCATGTGCTTACGCTTGGATACCCCTTGCTTTCGCTTCCAACTCATGACACCGCATCAATTGTGTTATTTCTCTTCATTCTACTCACAGATTATTTTCCAGTTAACCTATCGAGTACGGTAATGTACTAATCGCGCATGCGTGATGAAAATTAATTTTATGGCACAAATAATTAACCACTTGAAATTGCAGTTTCATTTTTATTTCTCACTTCCATAATCACTATTCAATAATTTTTACATTTTTGAAATTTCGAAATAAAGTGAAAAATGCAGTTTTCACGCGTTAAGACCACTGATTTGGTTGTCCGAACGCGTCATAGCTTCCAGGTCCATGTCTTGTGTGTATATGTTTTCCTGGATAATCTATGTGTGCTATAAACATTCTACTATCTCTCCCACCTCCTTAGATTATCCAATCAAATTGCTAGGATTGAATGAAATGCGTTGTGAAGGGAGACTCTAATAGAATGCTGGGTATCGTGTGCATAGTGTGGTGTGTACCTATATGCGCCACACAAAACACACGAACCACAAGAATTCGGAGCAGCACTTTGTTTCTCTATGTGTATATATATGTGTGCCTACCCATGTGCCACATTAAACACACGAACCACAAGAATTTGGAGTAACTCTTTGTCTCTCTTTGTGTGCCTAGCCTACCTATGTGTCACACAAAACACACAAACCACAAAAGTTTGGAGCGAATCCGTATCTCTCTATGTGTGTGTGTATATGTTTTCCTATCCAGGTGCCACTCAGGATACACAGAACACAAGAATTTAGAGATACTCGGTCTCCCTCTCTCAGTGTGTGTCTCTATATGCCTATAATAAGCTATGTATCTCCTCTCATATATGCAGATACAGTATGAGGGAGGCTAAATAAATCACGAGATAGAGGCTAGTGGGTCCCAAGTTTTCCAAGGGAGAATGATCTAAGAAGTTCGATGAGTTAGAATTTCGGTCGGGATATATCGAGGAACAGCCGGCGAAGCCCTACATGAAATTTTTGCAGCCACGCCCTTCAATTCGGCCACTTCTGTGATTCGGCGCTAATTTGTGCCAACGCCTTTCAAATAGCTGTACATTGAACTGACAAAAACAAAGTAAAGCAACTCTGGGCTAGATAGCAAGGACTAGATCAGGTTGCATAAATTTCATCACCAGGACTAGATCGCGTCACTTCCTTTAGCACCACTATTCATGATGCCAGCAGCAACAACAAGGCAACGCACCGACCCATTATGAAGGTGAAAGGTGCATTGAGCCCCAGTCCGCCAGTTGCTAGGATCTTATTGGTAGGTTAACTAATTCAGACCTCTACCCTAGCTGCAGCTATATACCGTAGCTGGGGCTCGAAACCCGAACTCGCTGTGGGATATCGGGCAAAATTTCCACAAACACGCACAAACAAGAGGCTATGAATCTGACACTCCCCCTAGATTTGATCCTCCCTTAGGCCAGAGCTTCTTCATTTACACGAAAAGGGCTTTTGCAGCTTCTCATAGCAGCTTTCTTATAAAAGATAAGTGTACTAAGAAATAGTCATTGTCCAGAGTCTTCCATTGGTCCCTCAGCAGGCTGACAATATGCACAGCAAATGGCACTCAAATACGCGTATTTTTTTTATAAGAAACTCTTTATATTTTATAAGCAACCCAGACTCTGCCATGGCCAAAAATTTTAGAAACTCCAGTACTGGAAAATGTTTACCAAAGACATTTTTCACATCAATCTGCCAAAAATTTTCTTTCCTTCCCTCTTTTTCATCTGCAACAAAGTACTCTTATGTAACATGCAGACGAATTGGAGAACCACAAGCATTCAAATACGATAAATAAATGAGTTTAAAACATTATTCAGATAAAATCACTACGTCGCCAATATAGATATTTAAGCAACTGGTAAGAAATTTTCAGTACTCCAAATCTGAAAATTTTAAGAAACATTCAGTACATGCACAATTTTTAAGTTTCTTATAAAACAAAATGAGGACAACAGCCCGCGGGGACCAGATTGCGGAAAGTTTCAAAACTCCTAAATAAAACGACAATTTCCAACCATCGGCACCGATCCATTATATACATCTATCTATTGCAGCACACAGAGAAGCATAGCATACAACATACGAAAGCACAACACAGACAAATGGCAAGAAAAATAGGTTAAACAAAAACATCAATGACATTGACACAACTAATATTCTTCAAGTAAATTTTAACTTAAAAGCAATTACATATATACAGCTGAAATTATGTTTCACGCAAGCATATCAAAATAAAATCTAACATAACATGGTAATGCTCTCAGCACAACCCAGAGGTATCAAAGAGACTGTTGTCAGAGGGGCTGAATCGGTGTTACCCAGGGTACCAGATTCTCTGAAAGCAGGTCATTTTTAGATAGTCTGGTACTCAGGCTAAATCAGTGCTAAAAGCGAGAGAAAATCACTAAATTAATAACGAAAGAAAAGGGCATCATGATCTTTTTGGAGATCGCAGCCCTCTCTTTCGGCACCGTGGTCTCCCACGGGCCTAATTGTTGCAAAAGTGCCTAGAAATTACCATATTGCCAAAACTTTTGGCTATGTAGGAACAAGAAAAAAGTAGCTAGAAACTACAAACCATACCTTAAAAACAAACGCGAACGAAGTACCAGAAAAGCGAATTATGTCCAAATGCATAATGATTAGCTGGACTTAAGGTTTACATTTCGGCGGAATCTGAGGCTGCACTTTTGTGAATTTTATCTCTTCTGAATTCTGAAGAAATAAAGACTTTGGAGCTTTACCGATCCCAGATGCCGAAAACGCACTTTCTTGATAAACAGATGACTTAAGAGAAATTTCCTGCTGTCAGCGAAATCTTCCAGCTCTGGTGAAAGGAGAGTTTGAAGACACCGCAGTCTTCAAATTTTCCCGAGAATTGTTAAAGAAACGGGCTTTCGATCTTTCGGAGGTGACAAGAAAAACGAAGTCGCAAAGTAGAAGAAAAAAGGTTCCAAAAGAACGCTTCCAGCAGGAGGACCAGATTCTTTAGGACAGATCAATATTCGAGTTTCAAATGATACAGAATGCGCCTGAAACTGAGTCACGTTTCGCACTCGAATGTTAATGTATTTTGTCGGTAGCTTTCGATTTCTGTACGGTTCAAGCACTGCAACAACGGAACGTTAACCGGGGATAGAAAATGTAACGGATGAAAACGTCTATAGGGGGGGCACTATTTATATTTTGGGTATTGGGGACGTGCCGTATCATTTTGGTGCAAGCAAAGGTATCTATTTTTACGATTTGCCAAAAGGAACAGTTTCGATGAACGAATTGATGTATAAGAGACTGTACTGATGTTTTCATTTTGGTATAAGAAACAATACCGGTCTATCGACACAATCTTTAGCTAACTTAGACGCACCATTTCTTGAAATTAGTATAGTAGTCGGGTATACCCTTAACGAAAATGGTGTAAAATTATTCACTTGCTTGAGACTTGGGCCACACTTCCCTAACCAAATATTTACAAGTTTAAGTGCCCCCCCGTTAGCTTCTATAAAGTTGCTATTCTCAGACGAGTGTTAATACTTCATGTACTCACATCAATTATTGTTCATTTCATTTCGTGTATCGTTGCTTGATGAATATTTTTAAGAATGTTTTTGACTTCCCGATTTGCTTGGTATCTCTTTGATCGCATGTTCACACGATAACAGCCTCTTTTTCAGTTGCGCAGCCTCGTCATCACATTTTCTCCGTTTGCCGTACAATGAGTCGACTTCTTGGTTGATTTTTTCTATTTCGCTTCTCTTGTAGCGGATCTGAGTGTCAAGATCTGGTAAATTTAAAAACATTGTTTAATTGAGGCAATAGCGTAACGTTATGTCATAAAAAATTTAGCAGCGCTTAGCTTAGAATAGACTCATTACATGAGTCCCACTTTTCGCATACAGCAACAACAACAACAACAACCCTACAGCTGTTTGCCTGTAGTTTGAGCGTCCAGCATAGTCTCAATTAAACTCGATTTTCAAACTTTGGACAGTTATTTTTTCTCCCTCGACACGAAAAAAATGGCACTTGCTGCGGCGAAAACAGGTCAATAAAAAGGTGGGAGGATGTCAACTCAAGACGAATTTTAGGTCTGTAAAATTACAAGTCGTTTGTTGGGGCGTCAGATGTGATAACGTAATTACCTAAATCACGACAGATACATACCTTTAGCTTGTTGCTGGACCTTTTTAAGATGACTTTCATCTCGTACTTTCGCTCTTAATAACAACGAGGAAACTTCTGTGAGGAGTCCAGCTTCTTGCAGGTGCTTCAGCAAAGGAGAATTCGCAGTAACTGTGAATACAACATTAATAGTAATACTTAATATTTGATCAGAGGCGGACTGGCAGGGATGCCAGGTTGCAATTGCAACCCGGGCCTTCTTGTTATAGGGTCTTCAACAAACTGTTTCTGTTGTTTCTTGAGCAATTTTCTTCGATTTTTCCTGGGATTTCGAAGAGATTTGGATTGGTTTCGCTCAGTCTGAAAACAGTTGGAAATGACAGAAATCGTTTCTCAATGCAGATAAATGGAAAGAAGTAAAAATAAAAAGATAATCAGCTTATGCGCAAGAAAATATGAAAGCAAGAAAATATAGAAATGCGATAATATGTATAAAAGGGAGACGGTTTTGCCATCGAAATATCGCATATAAGAAAAGAAGTATTAACATGAACAGTAGCCCATTCCTTGAATTGATTATTTACAGAGGAGTTCGCTAAAAGCAAGTAACAAGACAAATTACTTTAGTGAAAACACGACCCTTTTACTGGAAATAAGAACCCTTGATATTCGCTGCCAGTCCACCTCTGTACTTGATAGCTTTGGCGTAATACTAGTAAAATTCAATACACAGAACTTCTCATCAATGACTTTCAACCAAAAGTGATGGTTGTGACTCTTAGGAAAAGCATCACTTCCAATGGATCTATTTTGATGCATATGCTTATACAACATTATCCTATGTGTTGCAAAAAATTTTAGATACTTTTATGTTTCAATACATACCGATGAGACATCGGCTATAGCAAAGAAAGGTCTTTTGCTATGGTCTATGTTGTGGCGTCATAAATAGAAAACTATGGGTATGCATCAAGGCCCAGCTAGGATGTTGTGCCGGAGTCGTCCTGTACTAGCAATATTCTCCCACGGCACAGACTCGAAACATGTGCAGCTTCATACGTCGCGCCCGCCTCATTTTCTCTGTATATTCTTCACGTTGTTTGCCAATCCTATCTGTTGTTCTAGGGTAAAGCAGACAAGGGGATTGGGGCCGGCAGCCAAGTTATGACCAGCTCAAACTTGATGAGTTCTTGGGATAAGGCTGCTTATGAACTTGCTTCTTATAACAAATGCGTTCGCGGAACAAATATTATATCAACGGCAATGCCATAACTTACCATCATCAAGAAGTTGAGATGCATCTGCACCTGACATTGAAGGCACAATGAAGTCTCCAAAACCGGTATGCTGCAAAGATACACATTGGGAATAAGGTACGCCCGATGGTACGACTATTCAATTAGCATTTGAATCATCAGCTTAGAATAAAACCTCCGAGTTTGCAGCCATGATATCAGGATAAACAACGCTATGTACTGTACCGACAAAGACAAAAGAAAAAATCACCCGGCAACTGGTGAACTTTACACCCTCAATCATTTTACGCGGTCAAACCCCTTATAAATTTTCAAACTTTTAATTGCTTTAGAATCAGCATCGTAAGGACTAAAAGCGTCAAATTTGCCTCAACACTAAAACGAAGGTGCTGAATTCGAATCTGAAGCCGAAATTTCCCTATGACCAAATTTTCAATCCTTTTGAAAACGAGGCCCTCAGTTGTAATGGACTATTCAAGTAATGAGAAAGAAATGGCTGGACTAGACCTACTAAGTCTGACTAGACTTATTACCTGAGTCCAAGTTATCACTCATGAAACCGAGACCAACACCAAACCGAGCTCGCTCAGTCTACTGAAGATTCAGCGTCCCGTCCCGCAATTCAACTCAATAGTAATAACATTTCCTCAGGTAATAATTTGGAAATTTGAAACGTTGGCTGTTAAGGTTGAAGTAATGCACTTACGTTTCCATTAGGAGAGTGATCATCCGTTGGTTCTTCTTTAACACTAAGCGGTGATGACCCAAGGTGTCCGGACTTCTCTGGGGTATCTTTACCCTTTGAATATGAATAACCATTGATCTCAGCAGGCGTTACCATTGTACAGCTACCATTACTACTCGGCCTTGGCGAGTTCATGTCACGTGAGACCATTGACAGAGGTGAACTGCTTGTATTGCGAATAGAAGTGGAGTGTTTCATGCTAGAGGACGTTGTGGAAAGGGGCTTTGCTGGTGTGATCTATGAAAGATTCAAAATTCTAAAATATAGATAAGACAGCCTCATTTACGACCCGCTATAAAATCGCATTCTTTTCGTACCGCTTTCACACGTAGGGGGCTCGAGAGGGGTTCTTTCAGGGTTCGAGCCCAGCCACGGTAAGGTTGCAGCCAGAGTCGAGGTCTCGATTAGTTGACCTTCTACTAAGTCCCAGCAACTGGCGCTAAAACACCATTTCACCTTTGTTATTTGTGTTGTTGTATGTTGTATGGACTGGGAACAAACGAGTGCTGTGTGGTTGTGTGAAAGAGTGTTGTTTGTGTGTGTGTGACTGTCATGGTAATAAAGGTGACTTAATGGTAACCTTTGATGATGACCTATGGTGATGAAGTAACGATATCAAGTTGCGTTTATAAAATGAGTATTTTCTGCTTACATGCCTACCAACCTTCACTTTTACCTTCTTCCATATTAAAGGTACCTGGGGAAGTGCCACGCCTAAGGGTATACTTTTTCATACTTCTAGTCTAGCCGAGGGTATAATTTTCGCACTTTTAGACTAGCAAAGGGTATTTTTTTAACGGAATTTTTGCCTAGCCAAGGGTACCTTTTTGGCAATTTCTGTCTAGCACACAATCTAGTCAAGGGTATCATACTTGACAATGTTGGCCTGCCTAAAGCTCAAGCTTGAGCTTAAGCAGCCTGGGCAAGAGCATCATTTTCTTGAAATGGCTTGAAAATGATCTAGCCAAGAGTATCATTATTCAATATTAGTCTAGCAAAGGGTACCATTCTTGTAAAAATTGGTTTAGCCCCCAAGAGTAACTCTCTGAATAATGCTCGCGGAAGACCCCTGCTCAAAATTTTGCCTAGAACCCCCTCCCCCCACAGAGCTTTTTCTTGAGCCTATTCATTTCATACCGTATATACTTTTGCCTTCATCAAGATAAAATAAGGAGACTTGCCCGTATTTTACCTTGTCATCGTGTAAAATCAAGACCGATCCAATATCAAATCATATTGGATCATGATATCGTGTAAACGTAGCCTTAGAACATAGTAGAAAACCTACCTTAACAAGCTCATCTATGACACTATCGAATCCTTTTGCAATAGCGATATCCAATGGCGTCAAATTCGAATTGTTTCTCAGTGTCTTATCAGCATTCGCTTGCACTAAGGCAGTTATTGCTGAGCATGCGTACTCGGATTTAGCGCGATCTCCCACACCCGCAAGTATATGAAGTGCAGTGTCACCATCATCATTTTTGGCATCAAGTATATCACATCTTTCAACGTCGGATAACTTATGTGTATACAAGGCCATAACCTCGATTGCAACTTGAAAGAAACTCACTCTGACGTCCGTATTGAGTAGCATTGATGCCGCAGTGTGTAAAGGCGTGTCTCTGTTTACAGTGTCAGGCAAGCTTAGAAGCTGTGGTAGCAATGTCACTATTTTTGAGAATTTCGGTTTCAGCTCTTTGACAGTGAATTTTGATCTTGATTTATACAAGCAAAGTATAGACCGATGTAGGGCGTTCTCACCCAGTCCGGTTACCGTCACGCACGGATCAAACCCGCTATTCACCATCCATTCAAGAGCATTGCATTTTCCAAGCGACGCTGCCCAGTGAATCAGTGGGTATCTGTTGGATATTACCGGATCCGGTATGTCGTCATTTTTACTCCATCCTATGGACTCGTATTTTTCCACACAGTTTTTCAGTATTTCAAGATTTGACAAGTGACCAAGCTGATCGGTGCAGTTTACGATAGCTTGGAGCAGTTCATGATGCTCTGGGCATTCCACTGATTTTTCACAAAATGGGGTGCATCTTCTCCAAACTACCAGCGACTCTCCTGTCGCCATAGAAACCATCTGTAACGATAAATAGGAGTATCATAAATTACAAGTCTCGCATTTGATAACAAATACAACTTTCTCAACATAGGCTCTCTAGTTTAAAGGGAAAAAAAGGGATAAAATGTCTGTTAACACTTTTTATGGCAATAGTTTGATTAAAACGTTATCTGCGTAAGGGATAGAATCTAAGGGGCTTTCAGAGTCTTTTTCGTGAAAATTGTGCCCGACTTTTTTTCGTATTTTGTGTCCGACTGCACAAGCCTAGCTCAAAGCGCTCTAAAAATAGCTTGATTAATAATGATCAGTCGAGGCACACAAACGTTACCTTTCATTTCAATTCAACATAAAACCTATTCGGGTCGGTGCAGGAAAATGTGAATTTCCGAAACCACCTATTATGTGTGCTTTCATCTCATGCTAGCCACAACAACACGCATTTTCGTAAGAAACCGCAGATAATAAACTGTGGTAGCATCTTCTTCCTCCACAATGGATCTCAATCGGGGTGGACATCAAAAGTGGATGGGGTAACAAAAGGGGCTTAAAAGCGTATGAGATTCCGATTGAAACAAAAGGATTCTTACAAGATTCCTATGAAAACAACAGAGATTCCAGCTAAGGGTGTACGAGATTCCAAGGAGTGAATTGCGAAACGAGTCTCTGGTTTACGCTACACTCTTTTTCTTTTATAAGAACAATTTTATAAGAACACGAGCCTGGATTTTGCCCAGATATTAAGAACAAAATAAGAACCAGCTGAGGCTGGGCGTTTTCATAAGCCCTGAGAATATCAGCTAAACATGAAAGTACGACAGTCAGACAACGTAAAAGCAAGCAAAAAATGAAATGGACAAGCATGCTCCATTTTTACAAAACCATATTACCACTAAAGACATTCACTGACAAAATCTAGATGTCTCAGTAACCAAGGAATTAAGAGCAGATTAAGAACATTTCAGGTTCAAAAAAGGCAAAAACTTAAGAACAGCCAGCCTCAATCAAAATTTCCTGGTTCTTATGGTATAATGATCGGTCAGCCTGTTACAAAGTTCAGGATCGAGCCTGAAAACAAAAGTGTTCCTAGCTGTTTCGTAACGGCAGGTATTTTAACGGAAAGCTGAATAACAAGGCCGCTCTAAGTCGAAAAATAACACGACCAGAACACTTCGGATTGATGGGAATACAGCAGATGTTAAATACTCTTAAATCATCGCAATTCCAATTCGGAATCAACAAGACACAGCTTATTAGCTGCGTAGGCTATCGGTAACAAATAGGTCTTAAATTTGAAGTGAACATCAACTTTTTTCCAATTAATTGCAATGTAATGCCAGGCTAAAACCGAGGGAGTTTCCCGAGATTTCCATTAAAACAAAAGGATTTCCACGCGATTAACATGAAAATAATAGGATTTTCAACAAATGTGTACGAGATCTCAAAAAATGCAGTGATTTGCCCTTAGTCTAAAACATTCCGGCTATTGCAAATACAAAAGTGTCTTCTTAAACACAGCCAGGTAATCTAAAAATAGTAGCTTAGGGTACGACTTTCAGAGAGTTACACCTTCCCTTTCAAAACATGAATATTTTTATGCAAGCAGCAGCGGGCTTGCAGCGAAACGAGGCAGGCTCCTGGAGCTATTTCACTTCTCAAAAAAGCGTACGAGATTCCTATTTAAACAAAAGGATTCTTACAAGACTCCTGCAAAACAATAGAAATTCCAGCTGAGAGTGTACGAGATTTCAAGGAGTGGATTGCCCCTCGGCAGGCTCAATCTCATATCGAGGCTATGACATCAGAAGAAAACAGGCGAGAAGAGTAGCGTCTTCATCCATTTTTTCTTGATACCATTGCGGCAGAGTCATAATTAATGCTCGCATCAATGGACGGCCAACTCTTACTGCGAAGAATTCTAATGGTGGATCATAAAGGCACAGTTTCATTTAGAAAATCTGACGAATGACGGTTTCAGTAACCATATAAAATTTAGTTCATTGGCTCGTGTACCGTAGCGAAAAAAGCTAATGTCCCCCTTTTCTTTCTTGTCTTTCTACGGTGTTGCTTTTTCTTGCTGATGGGCTTTCGTGAAAAAGAGATAGAGTTTCGACGAAATTCTTGTCCACAATAATAATTTGGAAAGATGTGTGTCGGGACATCGGAGGGGTACAGTATTTCACTCTTAAAAAGAGAGTGCGAAATCCTTTTAAGACAAAAGGACTGATCAAGAGATTTCCGTTCATACGAGAGTGCACGAGATTCCCAAGGGACAAAGGAGTGAATCGCCTTTGTCTTTCGAGGGTAGGGTTGAGTAAAAGTTTTATCCTGTTCTAAAGCACAGCTTAGAACAACAAGAAGCCGACTGGTTAGGCTTGCTTCAAGTCTTTTTCTTTTCGTTTTCTCGAATGGGTCTCTTGCATTGCTAAGAACCAGATCTGCGGGGGAATAGTGCGGAGAAGGAAAGAGAAGAAGGATTTTCTTTCCTCCTCCGCATTTTACTTCCCGCACCCGCAGGTCGGATTCTCTATCCTCCTCCGCACTATTTCCCCCGCAGGTCCTGTTCTAAGCAAAGCAAGAGACCAAGAGACCCATTCGAGAAAACGAAAAGGAAAAGGCTTGAAGCAAGTCTATTGATTGGTTAGATTAACGATAACGGAGAAGCTGAGTGCAACCTATCCAGCAGTTTCGAAATATAATATTCGCCTATCATGTCGAAATACGTGCTGAAACAGCCTGTATCAGATCGGGCAAAACAGCAAGATTAAATTTTCCTGTGGTCAACCATAACAGTAGGCTGATCTGCCCAGCAGGATCACATACGCGGTTACCTCCCGTCTCGAAAAAGAAAGCCCTCAATAAAGCCACAGCACAGCTGCTGGACGCCTGCCAATCAAAATCGCGCTTCCTTGGCTTTTCTTCGATGACAATGTTCTGCCGTCTGGGGTTTTCACAGCGCAAACCTTTCATCCGCTACCACCATGATATTTTGGCAATATAATTGATGATTCACGCATGGGCTAAATAATTCATCACCTATTGTTTCGCTGTTATCTGCCCACGCACGGAGGGACCAAGGCGGTTCTCTCCTTATCAATTCGCAGATGGAAGGAAAGCACGACTCAAAAACAAAACCGAAGCCAAAATTATTCATGATATCATGGTGTTTTATTCTTCAGGGGGGATCATGATTCGCTCGGTGATTTTTAACAAAGTCGTGTTCAGTGCATTAACACTCAAGAGTACCTGTTGAGCGGCATCCGTCATTCCGTGTCTGCAACAGGTCTCGATCTTGATCAACCTTTCCCGTGTGTTATCATGTCCGGTGCTAAAACCTTCTGAAATATTGTTTCCTTTTGTCTCACAAAATTTTTAATCTGGCTTTCTTGGGTATTCATTAGCGGACCAACTTCTTCGTCGTTTTCCCTACTCCTATGTCAGGTCCTGTGTCTAGAATATTACGCAACCTTCAGTGTGGAGGAAGCCCCTGCCTGAAGCCCGAACATCCCATGAAAAAGCTCTGAAAAAGTCAACTTCATTTTAATCTTTAACCATTGAGGTTTCAGTCGAGAATCTTCTAAGGGTATTTCATACTGACGAAAATTAAACAGTTTATGAAAGCGAAAAAATTAATTGAAATAAAGACCAAGATTTCGGTTGCAATTTGTGGTGGCTTCCACCATTGACGTGCCGAGGAGCCTTCCTTTGCATTCGAACTTTAAACAAAACACGGCAGATTTTAACTACATTAATTTTAAGACATCGCTACGAAACAGAAACATTTCTTTGTCAATCATAAAGCACTTCTTAAAAAATTATTATTTCAAGCTTTAGCAGTAGAACAACGAAACAGCATCGAGTATTTACAACAACGACCATAAACAACTTAGGCCAGCAAAACACCAGAAGTAAGTCCGACGAAGAAAGAATGGTCCAGCACTGGATACGGGATTTTGATGCAAAAATCAAGATTTAAGA
Organism: Chrysaora quinquecirrha; assembly: GCA_014526335.1. Lineage (NCBI taxonomy): Eukaryota > Metazoa > Cnidaria > Scyphozoa > Semaeostomeae > Pelagiidae > Chrysaora > Chrysaora quinquecirrha. The sequence goes on from JACTAT010000014.1 coordinate 1,016,376, forward strand.
TGGTACTTACCTTCTTAAAACTTAGCTAATACTCAGCTACATATACTAATCAATGTTGGAATAAGTTGAAGCTGTAGAGATGTGAAATTTATAGGTTCTCTTCTGTCTTCCAGCTCACTGCAGTCGGTTTCCTCAAGACGTCGTCACAGTCAGGCCTCCCGAACAGATGCTGCTTCCATGTGAAGCTCTACGCTCCGCCGTGTTTTGTTTTCACGACCCACGTGACTTTGACTCAGTGTCAGTCAGAAGCACTCGCTCCACTGATTCGTTGTTGATACTTCCTGCCAAAATGAAGAGCCAATGTTCTTTCAAATGGTGAAACTAGATTTATCGAAGCCTCACAGGAGCACGTTCGACACGCTAGCACGTCTCAAAGGGTCGCAAAGTGGCCGAAAGACATGTCAAAGGATAGCTGCTTCAGGGGGTATGGTTTGTTTAATTCGACTGAAAAGCGGCAAAGGAGATGTTTTTACTAACCGTCGGCGTAGAGGGAAAAGTCCAAGAATTTCATACTGTATATAAAACAAAGAAAGAAGTTATAAATTGCGGGTGTTTTGTGGTTGTGGGTATCTACCGAGAAAGGTCTTTTTCTCTCTCCTATTAGTGCACTGAACCTAATTTTGTAACAATAAAAAAGACAAAACCTAGGCCCAAATGACCTTTGTTCTTTTGAGCATGACGCTAGAGAATGCAGGCTAGAGAAATGCATGCCACAACCTCACGACAGAGATGTCAACAAAGGGAAACTGAGGGAAAGTAACTGGCCATTCGCCAACAAAATCAGGGGACACGAGAAGCTCCTGCCCCCTGCTCGCAGTCGCACCAGCCTTTCCTCACGACGCACGACCTGTTAGGCCTGATCACATTGTCAGCCTCCGAGGATAAGAAAATCCAGCGAGCAGTGGCATAGAGGTCCTAACATAAAACCTATCTTAGTGATGATTGGAGGGGTGACTACCCCTGTGCCCCCTTCCCCTTTACTACGCCACTGCCAATGGATCTCTACAGTATTTTGCAGTGAAAATATTGTAACAGTAAGGTTGAAGAAACATCTGCATTTTTTTTTTATACGTTTTCCACCTCCCCAACAGACAAGGCAAATAAAAAATATGAGAAAAAGGTTTCTTGAAGTTGCAGGTGCTTGAAATGCAAATTATGCAACCAAGCAACTACTAAAGGCCCAGTGTGAGATGACAAAACAAAAGCCATTGCTGGCTCTGCTCTACTATAAGCTCCTATGGACTTCAGGTCGGGTCCCAATTTGGGTATTGGCTACCTTTAGGGTATTGAGCCTAACCCAACTTCCCCTCGCACGTGAAATGGAATCTGTTGCTCAGTAATGTTACGATAAATTATCAAACTCAAGTACTCGATGGGTTGAGCAAGAACGAATCATAGTCTGTGTCTCTGTGGTAAAAACTGAGGTTTTGGGAGAGTGTTTCCACGGCAGCAGCAACAGGCAAAGGCAATCCCACCCAAATCACTCCCTACTTCATGGCTAAAGGCTATCCGAGGCTACCAACACAGTTATTTTTAACCTGTTGAGACAGGACCTAACTGAGTAGGTTAACAGGTAAACTATTGACTGTGAATAAAAGACCAGTATCTCACTCCTTATAGACACATTTTGGTACTATTTGGAACCAAAAAGACAAAAATGGACTAAACAAGCCAAATACTACAAAAAATGTCTACTAAAAGTGATATACTAGTCTTTAATTTGCCTGGAAGCTGTCTCGGTTCAATCGTTTTGATTGCAATGGTAATTTAATGAAAAAGACCAAATATATCTGTAAAACATGGACTGTAGAATGATGGAATCCGACTTGTTCATATTACGCCAAATACGGCAAAAACATTGCTCAGTGCTGGAGATGAATGCTCCCCACTTTCATCCACAATGCCGAGACAATGGCGCTGAGGCGCCCCATCTTACGGTGGTTCCCGTTACAGGAAATCGCTATTCTCCCGTGAATCTTCTGCCAACCTAGGGGGAGACTATCCGGCCCCCAGACCATGAGCTTACGCTTGGATATCCCACCAGCTTCCGACTCACACACTTCCAACTGTTTTCAGACTGAGCGAAACCAATCCAAATCTCTTCGAAATCCCAAGAAATCGAAAAGATTTGCTCAAGAAACAATAGAAACATTTTGTTAAAGATTCTATATAGCAAGAAGGCCCGGGTTGCAATCGCAACCTAGCATCCCTGCCAGTCTGCCCCTGGTTTCCATCAAACTTTTCAAAGAAACTAAGAGAGGCATCATTAACACAGTAGCGTCAACAGAACATCAAACATTAGAGGGTAAAGGACGTGGTCAAGGGAAACTAGGGTGTGGTTTTAAGGAAAAAACCAAGCCGTGCCCTGAGAAACTTTTACATAAGATTTAGCCTTAATGCAAAACCTGTCTTGGCGAAGATGGGGGGTGTGGCTACTGTCTCAGTGTCCCCGTGGCTACGGATAAGTACGCCTTTATTTTTTATGAGAAACGCTTAGTAACAAGAAACCTACAATCCTTGCCAGAATAGTTTGAACGCTACCTTCATTTTCCATACTTTCTCCGCTCCAACTACCCCTCCCCCTGGTACAATGTTGATTTACTCTAAAACTCTGTTGCTGCTGGCAAAAACGTGGCTGCAATATCATAGCTCACTGTCTTTTCTACAAAAAATCAACATTGTACAGGGGAAGGGGGGAAGAGGGGAGACGGAGAGGCAGGACCGTGAAATTGAGATGGCATTTATAGCTCAGTTTCTTATGCTGTAATTATGAAATTTTGCCCGTTCCAACTATTTTTGGTAGGGATTGTACCTCCGCAAATGTGAAATCAGTATGTTGGAAAACTGACACAAAACTTCTAAAGTTTCTTAACTCCTTCCTCATAGTTCTAAAAGTAAGCCAAAATTTGTTCAAATACAGTCGATAAATGCTTTGAAGTATCCTGTACTAATTTCAAGTAATTATTGTAAATTCAGATAAATTTACTATAGGTCACCACTACAGACATTTAAAGAAAAACTTAAGAAAGTTTTAGTACCCAAAATATTAAAGAAACATTCAGCACGGGCCAATCTAGCCTTCGTGGAGATGCAAGGTAGCCTTCGTTGGAGATGCAGTGTAGCCTTCGTGGGGATGCAATTTTCAATGCAAGAAATCGAGCTTCATGCGGGCCAAAAAGCTAAAAGATGAAAGGCAGAACAAGAAAATGGAAACATTATTAAAACTGTAATTCCTATTGACAGAATTCTAAGAATATGAATACGCAAGAATTCATTTGGTGGTTCAAAAATCTGTAAAAATAGCAAGGCTATCCTGATGTCCGAATAATGATGATTCGGACACTGCGACAGCTTGCATGTACTGGAAGACTACGTAGTATACATTGTTACGCATGTGAATACATCTATATAATATAACAGATTTTGCACGTAAATATAGCTAGCTTTGATTTAAAGAGGGCATCGGTTATATAGTGAGGCTGTTGTTGTACACTGAATCAATAGTTTAGGAAATCAATCAAAGCTTTTGCTGATTTTCCCGTTAAAACGTCGATAGCGGTAACTTTGAGTTCAGTGTCTCCAAATAGCATAGTTGCTTGTAGTTCGCGCGGTTTGCTCCTTTTCTCAACGGGAATATCTTCAATCTTCAGCTCCGGCATTTCTATCCTAAGCTGTCCGCATCTTTTAACCTTTTTATCCGTTGTGTAAAGATTCTGCGCCTTTTCGCTACAGTATATGTTGATAACTGTACTTTTCTGACCTGAGCGGGCTGGCGCATAACTCCGCGTTACCGTGTCGCCGAGACCAACAGATTCATCAATCGTGACGAAAGTATCAAATATATCCTTACACCAAACAACTGCATCTTTCACAACACGCTTTGAGATATCATGCTTTTCCGTATTAAATTTATTCAGCACGCCAACACCGTAAGTGAATGCTGACCGCCGCACTTTCACCACGGTTGGGTCAAGGCCAAACAAGACGGCACCCTTCAAAATCGTCAACCCGACGTCATGTGGTATAACAACTCGCACGCGGTCTTTGAATTCTTCACGGACAGCTGTTTGTAAAAGCGGCGATTCAGCGAAACCGCCGACAAGGAATAAATGTCTGATTTCCGCAAGGCTTGGTTTGTCAAGGAGATTTCTTATGTGTTCTATAATCTTCAGTAATACTGGTTGGAAGAGTTCTTCCATGACGGACGGAGAAATGCGCAGCATCCCCTGCGAAGACCACTTTATATCAGGATTTTTAAACTTCTTTATCGCAGCCTCAACACTTGAGCGCTTCTTCTTCTTATAGTAGTCGATAAAAGAATAAGGTAGCGAAATATTCAAAGCAGTGCTACCTCCAGGCCGCGCGGTACGCTTCTTTGATTCAAAGGCAATGATTAAATCGACCCAGCCAGCAGGTCGTTTACTCTTGAACCGCTCAATAAAATCCGCGTCGAAAATCCGCTTGAGTAAGTTTTCAAATTCCGCGTCAACTCCAGTGGCACCGCATGGTCCTCCAGTTCCTCTATGAAGCTCTTTCAGGTTCCCAGAGTTTACATCAAGCTCATGAACGGTAAGATCTACAGTTCCTCCTCCACAATCAACAACGATGTATTGCGTAGCACCTAAAACAGAAAAAAATGCGTGTTAAAGTAACAAAAGGACAAATGTGCAAACTATAGATATAGAACAGCTGAAAGAATACTTTACATTAAAGAATGCAAGAAGCATCAGAAAAGCATACGAGCTCCAATAAATAGACAGTGGAAAAACTCACTCAGTCTTCCTACCAATGAACTGAGAGACGATATGGCTAACAACATTGTAGAAATAAAAACATTGTGAAATGAGATCGCAGTCGTTCAAAGGTGGGAACCTAGTCTCACCCACACCTAACTAGGATGAAATATTCTAATAAACGCTAGAAGTATTGTTATAAATATTTATAAACTTCGAAGGACCACCGCTTAGATAATTCTAGCGTTCTAGGTGGTAGGACCTGGGAACGCTAGAATTTACTAGCGAATTTGAAACTCTGAAAATTCTGACTTCCCTGGAATATTCGCCTAATCTTACATCTAATGAGCAGGAAATAGAAATGGTTTCCTCGCATAAACAGTGGTTAATTGCTGAGGCGAGGCATAAGAGTAGAGCAATACCCAAACTAAAACACAGCTGCTGCTCTCTCTTCTCTCTATCTTACTTTTCAAATAAGCAACCAATACTTGCTGTTAGAATCTAATACAATTAGCACCCGAAAGGATGCTTGTTCTTCTACATCGAATGTGCATGCATATACATGGCAAGTAAGAACACTGAAATTCTAACCTATGAAATCTTCAGAAATGAGTGAGTTATCTTGTGACCTCAATCGCACATCGTCTTCAATTATGCAGTCTCGGATTCGTAATTTGCGGCAAAAGATCGAGGCTGCTTCTGGCTCCAATGCGATAAGCAAGCGCTCAGGGCAGTTCCAAGAAGCTATACCGGCCTAAGAGTAAAAAAAATGAAATAAAAGAATGTAAGCGCACCTCCTAGGACTCCCATTGCAATGAGATGCAGCTCACAATGAATAAGAATTTCCTACAGTCAACTCTGTCTAATTCTAACTTGTGTAACTCTACCCTGGGCGCCAGAGCCGAAGTTGCTGAGCAAGAGAGAGTGATGAAGATTGGAAGGAGCTCCTTCCCAGCACTCTCACTCTCTCTTTTTCAGCAACTACATCTCTAGTGCCAAGGGAAGTGTAACTCGAACTTTTGCTAATTTAAGCAAAATTCTCAGGTCCCTAGAAAGACCCCAAATAAACCTGTGTAAGTTAACTGCAATGTTACACCACCCCATCACCCCCACAGGATCCAAATTTGGCAGCAAATTGAATTCTTGTAACATTTTTGCTCCGTTTTCTGAAAAGATAGTAATTTGAGCGTCCAAGCGAAATATGACGCCTGCAATAAATAAGTCTAGACACTCTTAGACGTTTGTATTGCCTGTGCAAAAATACAACATAAAATGCTAGGCTTATGTCGACGGCAGCTTGTCGGCCTAAAGTTCCAGAAAGTTGGGCACGTTTTGTTGCCAACCACGAGTTGCCAAATTATTCCCGTCAATCGCACTTAATGAGCGCTCTTGCGACCGCGAACAACTGTGAAATGTTCTGACTAGTTGTTGACATGTCGAAAAGTTAGCAGCTACAACTATTTGGGGTTCATTCTATCGCATCGTAAGTCGACATGCCCTGGCTTAAAAGGAGACATATATCAGCATTTTACATTAGCCTCGTATGCTCAGGATTACATGATATACTTGAGAGCCACAAATTTGATTATCAATCGCTAAGTGCAAACCTTAATTATTTACCTCATGTGCGGCGGTTCTCATGAACTGCTTTGCAGGTTGTCGCCATATGGCCGGCACGGTGAGAACCCACGTGATGTCGTCTTCCATTATCCTAGCAGTTGATTGGTCGGATAGTTCAGCAAGTACATGCTCTTTGAAGAATCTTAGAGCATGCGCAAACACCTTTACTGCAGGATATGCCTTGCCATTAGCAGCGTTTAGGAGTACCGCAGGATTGAGATCCTACAAAGAAAGAAACCGTTTGTAAGTAACACGTGGAAAATTCAACACGACAGGCCATACTAAAATAGGTAAACCTTTGCGTTTGAGAAGAATAATAAGTACCGCAGAAACAACATCAACTCTAGTTCTTATTTTGGTATTTCATTCACGAATCTCTCGACTATAAAGATGAAGTAGCTATCGAGATACAAAGTACCGATGTTCATCTCTTGTCTTCCCCTCTTGGTGGACGGGTTGTTTTGGCGCGGGACAATATTCGCACAAGTACTTAAAATCGCGCGGAGATTAGTTCTGCGCGAATTTAACGTAAGTACTCCTAAGTGTAAATTCCCTATTGTCTTGGCTATCCGGTAGAGCGCAAGGAGTCTATCAGATATGAAGATCCCAACGCACTGCCATGTTACCAGGGATAGTTTAATTGCTGCCTAAAGCAGGGGTAGTCATGTTAGAAGAAACTTTCAATGGTCCGTTATTCTCCAGGCGTATTTTTACATTAGCAGGCAATGGGCCTCGCAATGGGCTAGATCAGACTGTGTTCAGTTAGTGACCTTATGTTCGGTACAACCGGGTACAACAGTTCAATTCGATTTTAAGAGGATAGAATTTATACATAACATAAAAAGGACTTTGAATTTAAAATGCAAGGATTAAAAACTTTCAAACAAAATCAACAATTCAAACATCGACTTGAGAATAACAAAAGGGATTATTCGATTGAATATTCCTTTTGAAATACAAGTAAAACAAGACCTTGAGATTAATCCTATTAATCTTAGATTGATTCTTCAGCTCAGGATTCGGCATCAGATTGCGATTAAATGCATAAAAGCATTCAAATTTGATCAAATTACAATTAACCGCGTATATTACAGTACCATTCAAGGAGTTAATCTCACATCAATATAACAAGAGGCCACTGGTACAATATTACCTTAGCTGAGTATCTAATAGGGGTTTGGGAGGGGTTTTGGGAGCAAGGAGTGAGGAGAGCGATACCTTAAATGGGTTGTTAGCATGGGAGCATTAGTAGAAATTACAGCAGCTTGGGGAGTAAACGGATTTCTAGAACAAAATAAATTACCCGGAGATCAAGGTTAATTTTGACGGAAGCAAGGGAACTTGGTGCTTTTTAAGATGGGGACAAGAGGGCAACTATCCCCCCTTGTCAGAGTCTCTACAAGCCTCATTACCACAAGCGTCCTCCATGCGCTGGAGAGCTGAAAGAGAGGCATATTCCGGGGGTATTATTTCATTTCAAAGGCCATTCAATCCTTTTGAATCGTACAAACTTGCCCTGATTTCAACTCATAAGCAAACTCCCTTCGAAATGCTCTGGTTTTTTTTAAGAGTGAAATGCCCCTCGATCCATTTTACGTACGATATACGAGTAAAGGCAGTTGGGCAGGGTATCATTTTGTCCCGCTGGTTCCAAAGGGCTTTTTGTGCTGTTGCGAAGACTGATACACTTGGGCTGGTTCGGGGGGGTTAACATAGATGGGAACTTCAATTACAAAAAGTCACCTAAAGATAATCACCTCTGAGAAATGTAGCGTCATCTTGAACTTTTCAAAGTACAACCATTTTTTCGCTTCGGAAGGATCCAAATCATGATAGAAGTCTCTTGCCCCGAAGCCAAATGAATGAAACTGACCATCGGGCCTGAGCAGCAGAGTGGTTGGGATCTTCTGATTGTTGACACCTGGATCACCGCCTTCCCATTTTCTCATCATATGTATACTCTCAGGATCACGTGTAAAAGCAAATGCATAGCCACTGAAAGTTGTACCAAAATCAATCGCCACAACCACGACTGAGGAATGTGGCTCTTGGAAGCCCATTCGCAGTCCTGAGTCGATTGAGGCTGGAACAGAGCTGGAATACGAGCGAACCGAACTGGATCTAGATGAAATTGGCGAACCCATTTTCCTTTCAAAATCGGACGCATTCGATGATTTTGATGAGAAATGGCGTTTTCTGTATTGTCCATTTGATTGTCTTTCACTAAATTGATTCAACAGACCATCGCCAGGTGATTTACTGCTAGAAGCATCGTCATGGAAATTACTATTTTCGCTTTGTGAACTTTTGTTGTTCTTGATATTACTAATCGGCATTCCTTGTTCGTCAAGGCCACTATCAGTTGCAGTGTCATCCATCGTTTTCTCAGAATCATATAAGTTATTTTTACGTTTTATCCTAGCACCATGTTTGTTTACCTTTACACTCCCATCAAGAGAAGATCTCGGGCTCTCTGCTACACTTTCAGAGTCCGTTATATCACAAGCTTCGTTACTCTGCTCTCCAAACTTTTCACCCGAATCTAATTCCTGATCTTCACAATGGTTGTTATTGTCTTTGGACATCGGCTTATTCATCGCTTTCATTCCTTCGGTTATTTTCGCCATACCACTGCATTCTTCAGCAATAAAGCTTTGTTTTTCTTTTTGTTCTGAACGATTATTTCTCACATTATCTTCAGCACAATCACAGATTTCTCCTGTATTCAATGAATGAGGGGATGTCAGGCCTGAATCACTGCTCATGTCTAATCCAGTGGCTCTTCTTCGCAGTATTTCACCCTCAGACCTGACTGATAATTCACTATAATTTGAACCATCAGACTCGTTACCATCATTCGTATTTTCACCCAGCAAATGCCTGAGTTTTGCTGAATGCTGACGAACGCTTTTTTTCTTAAACTTCCTTCCTAAGAAACTGAACTGCCCAACAGCTCGGCTCTCTTCGCCTTCCATGTTATCTGAAACTCTTTTAGACACTTCAAGCTTCAACAACAAAAATCTTCAATGAAGTTATCTCTAAACACACTTCTAACAACCAGAACAAAATAACATTAGAGTACTACAAAAGCTTGTTTGCTTCTTATGTTTGTTATAGGGATTGCAGTGTTTGGAGAAAATGGAAAGGCTAGGCCAAGTAGGCCAATATCGCAAAAGCACGGATTTTTGAAGCGGTTTTAAATTTGCAGGCCATCGGATGTGACTCGTATATTCTATACTATTTAACTCTGTTAATATTTCCTTGCGGAATCTTAGGCAAAAATTAGTACAATAACCCATGGTTTTGAAGGCAAACGAAAGATATATATTTCTCCACCCAACTTCCTACTTTGCAGAAATAACTGAATTGACTAGGCAAAGAGAGCACAGAGAAATGTTGACTTTGCGCTTTGGCTTCATAATGGAACCAATAAATATTTGCAACTACAACAGAACAGAAATACAAAACACCTCAACCATGAGGGATTTCTAATATTGATCGAGTATGAAACATTATAATCGATCAATCAGACAGGAATTGACGTTCTCCAATGACTAGAAGATGTTGTTGATGTACGGCGTGTATGGTACAAGTTCTGTGATAGAAGACGAATAGTTATCAACCGAAAAGCAACAAAACTGAGCGACAGATCTAGCTTGGTCCAGATAGCTACTTAAGGTATGCTTATTGTGTAATCGTTCATCGGTTCATCGTTTACTATTTGACTGGCCATAAGGTGTGAGTAGTCTTGTTTGTTGTTTAATTGCATTACTAGAGTAATTAACGAGCAGAGGGGGAAGAAACAGCCCCAGATTTGTAACACAACAACCACTGTTTGTTAAACAGCCAACGAACTACCCCCTATACCTCATCCGAAGCCATTTCAAGTCCATCTCCTGAAGGTGTACCCACAAGCAGTTGTCTCCTACGTACTCCTGATTCGACTAATCATAGATCGTCTACCCCCGTCTCCCAAGCTGTTAGGGCTCTCCGGCTCGTACTCCCTCTTATTCCAGCTAATCACCACAAAAAGGCAAAATCAAAGACAAAACTTTTCTAATCTAGCAATGGCTGCTTATTCAGCAGAGAACAACGACAACACAATGGGTGAGATTCGTGCTCAGTCAACTAAATCACGTCTGAAAACAAGAAACCTAAACAGGCCAGTAACATCAACGCTGGATCCAAAGGACCATTATAAAAGACAACAGCCTGTTCAAGGATTGGGGATAAAAGGAAACATTATGGAGGGAGGTGGTCCAAGTCAAACGGAGCTCGAAGATGAAGTTAAAAGGCTTAAAGAAAAGTTGTCAGCAGCTGAACAGAACATCAAAAGACTGATGAAGAGAGACAAAGAAATGACCGAAAGGTAAACAAATGATTAATGCTTGAACGGAAAAGATATCCCTCAATATAACCTATAATAGCTCACACTCGACTTTTAAACTACTGTGCTCTTTCGAATAAGCGCCCTACCTCAAGTAAACACCCCCTTTTGGGTTAAACTGTCCATCAGGTTTGTTGTGCAAGCTCTTGATAAGAGAAATCAAGAGAGACGCATTTGTCTTGCCTTTTGTCGCATGCTGCAAAAAGCGCTCCTTAAGATTTCGTCAGAACAGCAGTCCTCTATATGGAGTCTGTTCTTTCTGTTTATATATAACAATCATAATAAAAAGAACATAAATCCTTAAACTATACACAAGGTTAACGAGTCTCCACTGAGATCCGCTATTACCATTTAGTAGCGACTGATGCTCTTTGATGCTCTTTGATTTTAAAATAAGCACCCCGGGCACTTAATCAAGGTAGTGCAGTATTCTGTATTTTCTGTAGCCTATTCTGTATTACAGGAGAGGACTTGAAAAGAGAATTCCAGAAACGTGCCCTTATTTGACTAAACGTACGTGTAATTGCTTTCATTCAAATTTCCATAGGTCCTGTCGCTGCACCTGTCTGCAGGAAGGAGGTGATCAGTAGAATTGCCTACTAAATGGGCGGCGCGGGGTCCAGCGGGTACAACAACTCACTTAGAAAGCGTGCTGCTTTATTTCTCCACAACTAGCTAGCGATAAGCATATAGTTGATCTAATTGACTTATTTTTGTAGAATTTCCCCCTTCATAGTGAATGGCCAACGGCACAAGCCCGCGCCGAAGCGCAAGGGCTTGTTATATACTTTTTGCTGGTGCCTGCCGTCGGGCCGAGAGGAAATGAAATTTTTGAAACGCTAATGAGTATATAGTATTCCGCAACATATTTTTTGAAGATTCAACGGCTGCGCAAAGCCCGAGCAAAGTCGTCCAAAGTCTTGAATTTTAAACCACTAATTCTTTTCAGCAAAACGGAAGACTGAGGAGTCAAAAAAACCTTATTAGAGAATCTATCCACAAGATATTTGGCTATGCAATAGTTTCAATATTATCTTTTTTCCCACTTATCTTGTTACTGGCTATCTTCTTATTAAAGTTGTCCTAATTAAAGTACATTTTCCCACAATTTATCCTTCAATATACATTTTATTTTCTAACCAAAACAATTTTACATATTTCTTTCTTTTAACCAGTGTAACTAAGTGTAATCTTTCTGGCCCTATGGGCATGTTCGAAAAACGACTCTGGTTGAATAGAGCTATTTCAGTCAAATGATGAAAGATGTTTGTCGCTATGCACAACGATGACGATAGCGATTATGACGATAATGGTGGTGGTTGAATGATGATGATGATGACCACGATGATCATGACGCTGGTTGTGGTGGTGGTGGTAGGGGAGGTTCTGGTGGTTGTAGTGATAGAGGTAGGCCTGGTTGTGGTGCTGGTGGTACGGGTGGTTGTGGTGCTGGTGGTAGGGTGGTTGTTGTGATAGTGGTTGGACATTGTCAGGATATGAGTGTCAGTGTAGCGAATTTCTGTTGTTGTTGATAAGATTTTATGAGCGGAACGAGACTCGTGTAAGTCTATTCCAGGTGTGCCAAAGAAAAAAGATTTAAAATCCGATCTTGAAACATTTACGATAACGATTCAGAGACTGTTTCTCAATTATATTCATATTTTGCAGTATTGTAAAACCGTAAAAGAAACTCACGTTATGTATCATCACCACCATTAAAATGACTTTGGTTTGATCCCAAGAATTTTCTGATTCTGCAGGTTGTCTGTCGAGGTCCAGCGTCATGTCAAACAAAGCGGTAAATTTGAGAATCTATCACAAGGCGGACTGCGTCAGACACACTTGATCGAGAGATATGAACTGCTGTATTCGCAAGGAAGACTTGATGCATTGGATGAACTTGATGAGATACACCAGCTGAATAAAATGAAGAAAAAGGAAGACATTAAACACAAAATCATGGCTGGTATTATGGTTGTAAGTAAAACATTGGCAATTTTATATATAAGTCTATATGTTGGGTGCTGTGGGAATTATGCTCATCCCATGTAGAATCTGTGCAGTACGATGGGGGATGTGCAGTACGATGGCGGCTACTCAGTACAGTGGGGGATATCACATTGCCGTTGGGAGGCAGCTCTGAGTACGGTAGCGGATGTGCAGTACAGTGGGGGTCTGCTTTAAAGATAATTAAGAACCTTCAATTCTAGTGTTGGTGTTTGCCTGGATCACGACCGGTTTGGGCATGATCTGGATGACCAGATCAGTGAGTATCGATTCTTGATATCATGAAGCTGTTGAGTAGATCGAAGAGTTTTGCGAGGTGTGATTGTGAGGTGCACCAGTGGCGGCCTGGTTATTGCAGTCGATGCTTATACGATTTATAGATAACGTTTCTTCTCTCTGCCTGTCTCTTCGAATAAGAAACGCAACCTTATGGGTGTGGCAGCGCAAAGATCCACACAAAAACAGGAAATTCAGTCTTTAAACATTGGTGGCCAGTGTAGCCAGTGCAAGTAAGACAGCAACAATGCATAGGCTTATGTGCTACGACTACGACGAATTTCGTAGCTGAACCGGTGTCTTCTGATAACGAATCCGTCTATTCTGACGACTGGGAGTTCCCAGGTGACGAGGACAAAATATGGCCTCGTAGTCTACGTTTAGCTATCTTTTTTTCCCCTGCAACGATGGGAGATGATTTGAACGATCATTTCAAGACTCGTTCCCGTATCGAGTGGTATTTGTTCCCTTTGCCTTAAAGACGGAATGATCCAAATAAGACTGTTTCATTTGTTTTTCTTGAATTTGTTATGGTTGGCAAAAGCTAATGCCAACGCGTAAAACTTAGCCCGAATAACTTGGCTGCTTGGCCGTGGATCTAAGGCCCGGGCCGGATCCAGGTTATCGTAAAAGTAGGCCGAGCCTAGACTACTTTTTATGAACAAGGTTTGGGCCTCCTAGGAAAATGTTCAACCACTCAGTACGTTAAAAGATAGGCTCATTGCGCGATTGAACAAGTTCTCCTCTCTACATTGTTCAACACAATAAAAAAATGCTTACAAAGGTGGCGTGTCGATAGGGGACTCCTGAGTACCATTATGTTTTTTAGCTGCTATACGTGAAACTGACTAGGCTTCTCAGTACGACTCTTACGATTTCAGGCGTCGCATCGGATTTGTCGGGAATATGCTGATTTGATACGTCAGTCCATATTCAAACTACTTGGTATTTCGCAAAGTTCTACCAGATCGACTGACGACATGGTACAAAGTCAGATGGAGCAAAACATAAATGATTACCTTCAGTCGAATGCAGACAAGTATAACATAGAGCAAATGGTTAAGGTGGGTATTTAACTTTTGTTTTACCTCTACCTAAACTGTGTTTGTTTATATCTGCGTTTTGGGGGTTCAAAAAGAAGTTACCGTCAAACGGCCATTGGCCGAAGGGGTAGATGATGACGAGCCCACACTTGTTTGACTTATTAACTATTTTCTGCCTGGCGGAGTTGTCTAGGCATCAACAAAGAGGGGGGGGTGGGAAGCGGTTTCGCGCATGCTCATTTTAGTCTCACGAGTAAGAGGCTATATCGTTGCAGTTCTACAAAGTTGGATTTGTGTTCGGATGTCCAAGCATTTGTTGGCCTAGGCACGTCTTCCAACATCTTAAATATTCTTTGCAATCACCTATTTCAGCCAGCAGCTTCCATGTAAACAGCATGCGTGAACCAGCTTCCCACCCCCCTGGCATCAACAGGTCAGGGATTCTTATTTTAATTGAATCACTCTTGGCAAGCCCTAAACTCAGCTGTCCAGTCTCTGAGGTCCAGGGTGTTCTTTATAGAATATGTGTCTTGGGGTGCAAGCTGCAGAAAATGTTTGACGAGCAATGTTTTGTGACGTGGCCAAACGGTAATCCTACATTACAAGAACATTTCAAATGTTTGACAAGCAATTTTCGATGGTTTGGTCAGAGCCTATGCATCAAATTGGCTCAGGGCCGCATGAGGATGAGGGATACAGTCGAGGGACATTTCACTGTTCGTAAAAGCGTACGAGATTTCTGTTAAAACAACAGGATTTCAAGGAATTTCGTAGAAAACAATAGGACTTCCAGCAAAGGTGTATTGGATTTCGAAGGAGCGAATTACCCCTCGGATTCAGCCTTAGAACTGAGCCTGTTGTTTGTCTATATATTATATTATTAGGTATTTCTTGGTCTTACAATTTATTTACATCATTTTGCTAGGATGTGGAAGAGCAAGTCAGAGAGATTCTACCAGAATTTCCCGAGATAACAAGCAGACCACACATGGCTTCATTTATATGTGAATGCGTTAGACTTGCTTGGGCAATAGTCAATCAAATCCCTCAGCTGGAAATAGAGTATACATCAGAACGTATAAGCTCTGTTATGCATAATAGATTCCATACATCTGACCCTAAAAATCAATGGATTAAAGCTATACGTTTGGCCAACGTTGGTCAATTCAAAGGATAAAAACATATTGTCAAAAGGAGTAGTTGTAACATAGAACTTATCATGTGTATGATTATATGTGTCTTTCCTACATAGACGTTATTGACCATAATAGACTATATAGAATTGTACTGGATTTTATATGTTGTTAATATACCTTGGGAGTTGGACGTGATTATTCATAAACCTGAGAATAATGTTTGTGTATAGTCAAGTGAGGTTTTTCTTCAAGCCTTTTGCCTGCTTGGGAGACGCTTTGCCAAATTTGCGCTCGGCCTATAGGGAAGTGCCACTTCCGCCCACCAATTTCGAGAGAATAATAATCCTTGCAGTTTGATTGGATAATCTAAGTAGGTGGGAGAGATAGTAGAATGTTTATAGCACACATAGATTATCCAGGAAAACATAATACACACAAGACATGGACCTGGAAGCTATGATGCGTTCGGACAACCAAATGAGTGGTCTTAACGCGTAAAAACTTCATTTTTCGCTTAATTTTGAAGTTTCAAAAATGCTAATATTATTGAATAGTGATTATGCAAGTGACAAACAAAAATGAAATTGCAATTTTACATAATGTACAGAGGTGAGAGAAAGAGTAGAATGCTCATAGCACACCACGCATGGACCTGGAAGCTATGACGCGTTCGGACAACCATATGAGTGGTCTTAACGCGTAAAAACTTCATTTTTCACTTAATTTTGAAATTTCAAAGATGTTAAAATTATTGAATAGTGATTAATGAAGTGAGAAACAAAAATGAAACTGCAATTTTAAGTGGTTAATTATTTGTGCCATAAAAATTAATTTTCATCACGCATGCGCGATTAATACATTACCGTACTCGACAGGTTAACTGGAAAATAATCTGTGAGTAGAGTGAAGTAAAATTATACAATTGATTCGGTGTCATGAGTTGGAAGCGTAAGCAAGGGGTGTCCAAGCGTAAGCACATGGTCTAGGGGCCGGATATCCCCTCCCTCGGTTGGCTGGTGGAAGACTCATGGGAGAATAGCGATTTCCTGTAACGGGAACCACCGTAAGATGCGACGCCTCAGCCACATTGTCTCGGCATTGTGGATGCAAGTGGGGAGCATTCATCTCAGCACCGGATCAGATGTTTTTGCTTTTGCTTTGCAGTTACAAATAGACCACGCTGACTCGGCTGACTGACTGAACAAATCGGTAGTTGATGGGATGTAACAAATCCATCTTATTTGTAGGTCAGGTCACAATAGAATGTCATTTAAGATCTACTTTAGCTAAAACCTTTGACTGGATTTCCGATTTTGGGCGCGTGAACTTGGTTTTGAAAATATTTCGACGTGATGGTATGAAACGGCGAAAATATTGACGTGATCGCGTGATTGATAGGCCTGCTTGGGGGACCACACTGAAGTTACAAACGTTCTTGAGGAAGCATAACCCGCTTCATTACCTTGACAAATAATCTAATGCTTGGAGATTTCAGGGCTGTTCAGATTAAACTTTCTCCTAGGAAATATTAACAGCATCATCCCCTGATGGTCGTGTAAATCGTTATTGGTACGTTAGGTAACTAGTTTTGTAGAGTGTTGACGAACATTGACTATCAAAATGACAAAATAAGACCAGCAAGGCAAAAATGATAGGTCTGTTATTCGATTCTAAAGATAATCTGTTACATCTGTTGCATTGACTATCGAGAATGACAATTAAGACACAAAACAAAAATAGCTAACCCTCTCATTAGGGCCATTATCAGTTTAAAATTAATACGGAAACAATTTATGTAGAGAAAACCTCTTCTTTGGAACCCAAAACTGCTTTTGTGACGATAATATAATAGTACCACAAAGTAATGAGAAGTACCACAAAATAGAGACGAGTACCACAATGTACCGATAAGTACTACAATGTAGTACTGTACTGACGAGTACCATAAAGTACCGAGAAGTACCCTTAAGTAGCAAGAAAAACCAAAAAGTACCGACATGTACCATAAAGTACTGACCAGCACCACAAAGCACTGACAAGTACAACAGAGTACTGACGAGTACCACAAAGCACTGACAAGTACAACAGAGTACTGACGAGTACCACAAAGCACTGACAAGTACAACAGAGTACTGACGAGTACCACAAAGCACTGACAAGTACAACAGAGTACTGACGAGTACCACAAAGCACTGACAAGTACAACAGAGTACTGACGAGTACCACAAAGCACTGATAAGTACAACAGAGTACTGACGAGTACCACAAAGCACTGACAAGTACAACAGAGTACTGACGAGTACCACAAAGCACTGACAAGTACAACAGAGTACTGACGAGTACCACAAAGCACTGACAAGTACAACAAGTAGAGAAGTACCACAAAGACAAGTACAACAGAGTACTGACGAGTACCACAAAGCACTGACAAGTACAACAGAGTACTGACGAGTACCACAAAGTACTGACAAGTACAACAGAGTACTGACGAGTACCACAAAGTACTGACAAGTACCAAAATGTACAGAGGACATGTACAGTCGTGCTTAAGTCAAGAAAAACTGCATATTTTAGAGGATTAGGCCAATTATCGCACCAGGATTCGCTTGCTTATAACTGTACATGGTACGTTTTCGTCAAGGACAACTCCCGCGAAGTTGAGCACCTCGCGAGGTGCTCAACTTGCTCATTTTAATCCGATTCTGTCATTAGAGATTAAAATGTTCGATGTTACACAGAAAACATGCCATTTGATTGCTGGCTTACGCATGTTTATTCGGGCACCAAATGCTAAAGGAAGACAAATCATCCATCTGTCTTTTTCTGAATGCAGCAGAATTTTGTGGGGGAGGATGGGGCTTTATCAGACTGAAGTTACCTTCAAATTTTGCGAGGAATACCAAGCAATATGCGTTTGGGGTTTATAATGACAGAGCAATTGTTACTGGTCGATGTTTAACGGTTGGTAGTATTTATCAGGGGTTCACCAAATAGTCACGTAGTATTTCGGTTCGAAAGTACTTGAGAATTTATGGAAAAAAACTTTTTCAACAAATAATCCTGTACCATAGAGGTTTGTTTTTTGATACCGGGAGGAAGTACAAGGCTGGTGCTGATAAAACAATGTCAACAGGCATTAAGATAATTAGGTGTTACTGCTTCAATGTTTTGAGCAAATTTCTGTACGCTGCACATTCCAGCAAGTGCACCCAGCTGAGAAAAATTGAGCAAAGTTTAACTGTACATGTCCTCTTATACGTCTTCCCCAAGTGGGATACATGTCTATCATTTGATTCTAAAATATTATTCGTTAGGTAACTAGTTTTGTAGAGTGTTGACGCCTTGACGCACATTAACTATCAAAATGACAAAATAAGACCAGCAACACAGCTATAAGTCTTCTCCAAGTGGGATTACATGTCTATCTTTCGATTATAAAATATCATTCGTTAGGTAACTAGTTTTGTAGAGTGTTGACGCCTTGACGCACATTGACTATCAAAATGACGAAATAAGACCAGCAAGGCCAAAATAAGCATTCTTCAAGTGGGATAGGTCTGTTATTCGATTCTAAAGATAATCTGTTACATCTGTTGCATTGACTATCGAGAATGACAATTAAGACACAAAACAAAAATAGCTAACCCTCTCATTAGGGCCATTATCAGTTTAAAATTAATACGGAAACAATTTATGTAGAGAAAACCTCTTCTTTGGAACCCAAAACTGCTTTTTGTGACGATAATATAATAGTACCACAAAGTAATGAGAAGTACCACAAAATAGAGACGAGTACCACAATGTACCGATAAGTACTACAATGTAGTACTGTACTGACGAGTACCATAAAGTACCGAGAAGTACCCTTAAGTAGCAAGAAAAACCAAAAAGTACCGACATGTACCATAAAGTACTGACCAGCACCACAAAGCACTGACAAGTACAACAGAGTACTGACGAGTACCACAAAGCACTGACAAGTACAACAGAGTACTGACGAGTACCACAAAGCACTGATAAGTACAACAGAGTACTGACGAGTACCACAAAGCACTGACAAGTACAACAGAGTACTGACGAGTACCACAAAGCACTGACAAGTACAACAGAGTACTGACGAGTACCACAAAGCACTGATAAGTACAACAGAGTACTGACGAGTACCACAAAGCACTGACAAGTACAACAGAGTACTGACGAGTACCACAAAGCACTGACAAGTACAACAGAGTACTGACGAGTACCACAAAGCACTGACAAGTACAACAGAGTACTGACGAGTACCACAAAGCACTGACAAGTACAACAGAGTACTGACGAGTACCACAAAGTACTGACAAGTACAACAGAGTACTGACGAGTACCACAAAGTACTGACAAGTACCAAAATGTACTGACAAGTACCAGCAAGTACTGACAAGTACCATAAAGTACGGATAAGTACCACAGATTACGGAAAAGTACCACAAAGTAAGGAGAAGAACTACATAGTACGAAGAAGTACCACAGAGTATTGAGAAGTACCAACAAGTACCGAGAAGTACCACAAAGTTCTGACAAGTACCACAAAGTACAGACGAGTACCACAATGTACCGAAAAGTACCACAATGTACTGACGAGTAACATAAAGTACTGACAAGTACCATAAAGTACCGAGAAGTACCATGAAGTACCGAGAAGGACCTCAAAGTACTGAGAAGTACCAACAAGTACTGAGAAGTACCACAAAGCACTTGAATCGTGATGTACTTAAATTGTTCATTAATTGATTATCAGATTTCTGTTGATGTAAATTATCTATAATTTATGTGAATTCATTTTAATATATTTCAAGAAGTTTAATTTATTTCAAGGTGAATATATTTCGTAAGCCATTAGATACAGCGCGTCTCCCAAAATAAGAACAATAAAAAATTCATGTAAAAATAGTACCAACCAGTCTTTCTGGTTTATTTCTGTTGAGACATAACCTTATCAAGTATGTTAACAGGTAAAATATTTAAAGCCAATTCAAGACTACAGTAGTACGTCACTTGTGGAATAGATATTTTTGGTACTATTTGGCATTAACTATCACAATGAAATGACAAAGTAAGACCAGCAACACAGTTTTACGTCTTCTCCAAGTGGGATACATGTCTATCATTCGATTCTAAAATATTATTCGTTAGGTAACTAGTTTTGTAGAGTGTTGACGCACATTGACTATCCTTATGACAAAATAAGACCAGCAAGACCATTTATAAGTCTCCTCCAAGTGGGATATTGGTTCGTTTTACAATTCTAAAATATAATCTCATTGTTTATCAAAAATGACAGTTAAGACACAAAACAAAAATAGCTAACCCTCTCATTAGGGTCATTATCAGTTTAAAATTAATGCGGAAACAATTAATGTAGAGAAAACCTCTTCTTTGGAACCCAAAACTGTTTTTTGTGACGATAATATAACAGTACCACAAAGTACGGAGAAGTACCACAAAGTACTGAGAAGTACCACAAAGTACAGACGAGTACCACAATGTACCGACAAGTACCACAATGTCCTGACGAGTACCACAGAGTACTGGCGAGTACCACAAAGTACCGAGAAGTACCACAAAGTACTGAGAAGTACCACAAAGTACTGAGAAGTACCACAAAGTACTGAGAAGTACCACAGAGTACTGACAAGTACAATAAGGTACCGAGAAGTACCAGAAAGTGCTGACGAGTACCACAGAGTACTGACAAGTACCATGAAGTACCGAGAAGGACCACAAAGTACTGAGAAGTACCAACAAGTATTGACGAGTACCAGCAAGTACTGACAAGTACCATAAAGTACGGATAAGTACCATAAAGTACGGATAAGTACCACAGATTACGGAAAAGTACCACAAAGTACGGAGAAGAACTACATAGTACGGAGAAGTATCACAGAGTATTGAGAAGTACCAACAAGTTCTGACAAGTACCACAAAGTTTTGACAAGTACCACAAAGTACCGAGAAGTACCACAAAATACTGAGAAGTACCACAAAGTACAGACGAGTGCGACAATGTACCGACAAGTACCACAATGTACTGACGAGTACCATAAAGTACTGACAAGTACCATAAAGTACCGAGAAGTACCCTCAAGTAGCAAGAAGTACCACAAAGTACTGAGAAGTACGGCAAAGTACTGACAAGTACCACAAAGTACTAACGAGTACCACAAAGTACAGACGAGTACCACAATGTACCGAGTACCGACAAGTACCTCAATGTACTGACGAGTACCATAACGTACTGACAAGTACCATAAAGTACCGAGAAGTACCCTCAAGTAGCAAGAAGTACCACAAAGTACTGAGAAGTACGGCAAAGTACTGACAAGTACCACAAAGTACTAACGAGTACCACAAAGTACAGACGAGTACCACAATGTACCGAGTACCGACAAGTACCTCAATGTACTGACGAGTACCATAACGTACTGACAAGTACCATAAAGTACCGAGAAGTACCCTCAAGTAGCAAGAAGTACCACAAAGTACTGAGAAGTACGGCAAAGTACTGACAAGTACCACAAAGTACTAACGAGTACCACAAAGTACAGACGAGTACCACAATGTACTGACGAGTACCATAAAGTACTGACAAGTACCATAAAGTACCGAGAAGTACCCTCAAGTAGCAAGAAGTACCACAAAGTACTGAGAAGTACGGCAAAGTACTGACAAGTACCACAAAGTACTAACGAGTACCACAAAGTACCGACAAGTACCTCAATGTACTGACGAGTACCATAAAGTACTGACAATTACCATAAAGTACCGAGAAGTACCCTCAAGTGGCAAAAAGTACCACAAAGTACTGAAAAGTACGGCAAAGTACTGACAAGTACCACAAAGCACTTGAATTGTGATGATAAGTACTTAAATTGTTTATTAATTGATTATCAGATTCCTGTTGATGTAAATGATCTATAATTTATGTGAATTCATTTTAATATATTTCAAGAAGTTTAATTTATTTCAAGTTGGATTTTTTTCAGTGCCCTTTGCATATCTGGATTTTTGGCTGTTCCTCGATGTATCAGAGAATGAATAACTGCGTAGTGCGCATGCGAGCAACAACTTGCCCATAGCAATAGCTACGTGCCCAATCAAGAACGAACCAACAGGCACCACGAGATATGGCAGATACGACAGTGCAATATACAAACACCCTAAACGGGGAGATATTCATTCTCTGATACATCGAGGCACAGCCGGATTTTTTGAAAGGTGTGGCCTCGATTCAGATAATTTTCATTATGTCGTAAGCGTGCATAAATCTACTACGTTCTAATGCTGATGCTGCTGGTGCTGACCATTTTGCCCATTGATTTTGCCGCGCTATTTGAAAAATAAAATGGCGAAAAGACAACTTTATAAACTTGCTCCATCAACATTGGTTGAACAGCTTCAAAACTCTCCTAGGTAAGACATTATAACAGTAAATTTGGAGTTAAAAGTCAGATGGCATCTACCTTGTTTGCGATCGAAGGTCCTAGGTTATCTACCTGAAACACAGACTATTATTAAAGCTTAAGCGTAAATAGGCCCTAAGCAGCTAAGATTTATAGACAAATCTAGGCCTATCTTGGCCCGATCAGTCAATGAATCAGTGTTTAGAATAGACCAGGACCTTCGAACGCAACACAGAAACAAGTTGAATAATAGCAGATCACATATACATCATCCCAAACAAAAAAAACAAACAATATACATTATCTAGATATCTTAACCAAAAGAAAAAACAAAAAATAACACTGCACATCATTTTAGGTAAAAATGTAGCAGAAATATGACATTTAAGTGTAAGTCTGTTTTCCATGGTAGTCAGACTGCTTTCAATAGCTGCTACCAATGAAGGTAGGGGTGGGATCACCACTCCTAAAACTGATCTGAAGTCCAATTTTGCACACCCGAGTTTTGCAATAAAACAATAGGCCTAGGCTTTCAATAGAATAAAAGACAATCTAAAGGGACTCTTGCACACCCAAGATCTCATTCAAAAAAGAAATACTATGCAAATGGGCTCATTCCTACCCTGCCATGCTGACTGCTAAACCGAGAGGTGTTGTTTACCATTTTTAAGTCGTTGGTATATGACTGACTTGGCCTTTGCTTGAACCCAAGACCTCACAACTCTTGGGCAAGCATTCTACCTCTTGGCCACCTGATGGCTCAAATATGGCATCAATTGTACATACAAACCACAACATAGATTGCATAAATTGCGTTAAAGTAACATTAAAATATGAAACATAAAAGCAAAGGAATGGAATTGAATTACAAGGAAACTTAACAGACCATCTATATTTTTGTTACAGTACAAGATCTCTTGCACAAGGAATACTTTCTAATAATGGTTCACCTTGGTATGAAGAACCAAACAGGTGATGATATAGACACTCTTTTTTCTATACGAAACTAAGATTTTTT
This sequence comes from Chrysaora quinquecirrha, assembly GCA_014526335.1. Classification (NCBI taxonomy): domain Eukaryota; kingdom Metazoa; phylum Cnidaria; class Scyphozoa; order Semaeostomeae; family Pelagiidae; genus Chrysaora; species Chrysaora quinquecirrha. The sequence goes on from JACTAT010000014.1 coordinate 1,040,035, forward strand.
CAGTATCCAAAGTTTCTTAATTTTTGAGAATTTCAGTACTTAAAGTTTCTTAGCAGTTTCTTAGGGATCAAAATTTTTAGTGTCCAAATAGGTGATTGACACTAACATTTGACAAATAGAAGAAGCAATACAATTCACGTTTACAATACCTTCACTGTTTTTTGTACAAAGAGACAGTTAACGTGTAATGAAAGTTCATTTTTCGATGCTTTATTTCTAATTCTAAAGATTGTTGAGACCTGAGAGTTTCTTATCATTCTTGGTCAAGTACTGGAAGTTTCTTAACCAATATTATATCAGTACTGAGTTTGATATTTTTCCTTTTTAAATGATGACAGACAAAATTACACATCACTGATTAAAACTTGCATTTCACTTATGCTTCTCCCTCTTGTTTACTACATTGAATGGACCTTATCAAAACCCAACTCCCTGTCTTAGTCTGTGTAAAAAATTCCCTGCGACAACTGTTTAGATATCTTATCTGGTCTTTGTAGGTCAACTAATTCAAGTTTTGAGGCAACACAGTTGAATGGTGAGCTTGTAACTGTCTTATCTTTTTCATGTGGCTACTTTTCTGGGTAAATAACCATGCCCTTTGCCAAAAATTTTGGAAGAAAATTGGCTGTTTTGTTGAAATGATATAAAATACAATGCCTCTGCTGTAAAAAGAAACCATTGCTGTCCCTCAGACAGCAAACAATTCTACAAATGTGTTCAGTAAATGAAAAATTGACATGAATGCAATTAAATAAACAGCTGAAAGTAATTTTTTCATCATTGGCTTGAGTTTCCAAATAACTTTGGGTCTCTGTTATCCTTTCCAATATCCTAGTTTCATTTCTTTCTTACTGTTATGAAATATATATCAAAAAGCACCAATTAAATAACTCTGTTTTATCATTATTCAAAACAGTAAGGGCTGTGCATCACTCATTTATTTTGATTTCTATCTTGAATAGTGTTTAAAACTAGAAAAGGCCTTTCACCAGCACTTCAAGGAGAAGAGAACTTGAGAACTCCAGAAAAGTAACTATTTCAGTTTCTTTATATTGCTTGGGCAACATGTCATATTATCACATCATTTCGTTAATATATTAATTGTGGAGTTGATTTTTTCATTTGTTGTCTAGAATTTGTATAATTTTGTTTTAGGAAAGTAATCAAGAGCCTTTATTCGAAACACCTGACAAAGGTATGTATCAATCTGTGTATGTATGTACAGTCGAACCTCCGAATAGCAGCCACTTATACAGTAGGTCCAAGGTCAAGTGGCCATTTTTGGAAGGTGGTTATGAGAGGTGGTCGGAGGTTTAACAATACTATGGGAAAGCGTTTGGGACTGAAGATTAGTGGCCATTATGCAGAGGTGGCCACTTATCGAGGTGGCTGCTATTAGAGGTTCGAATGTATGTATGTTTCAATAGCATTTTATATTGAGTGGACATAAATGAAACTTGTATCAATCTGCTTTTACAATCATCATGCTTAATTAGAAACCCTATTGTCAATTTTGCGGAGTAGTAAGCATACTAGTAGTAAAGGTTTATCAATTTATGCTTATGCTTTTGCCATTCATAGAACTTTCAAATAGCAAGTCAAAGATCCCTGATTTCACACATCAACTCGACAATGTTTCCAACAATTCACAACAGAGGTGAGCTGAAAATTTTGCACATTTTGAAACGTTTCAATTAAAATTTCATACTTGGATAATATTGCAAAAAAAAGTTTGATTATTTTTTCAATCTTTTCAAATGATGATTACTTTTAAAGCATTTTCTTCTTAATGGACACAAATGAAGCTTATTTCTTATACATGGAAGCCCTTGGTGCGCTAAATATGGGAAGGGCCAAAAAGCAACCCCCGTAACTAGATAATTTATGCTAAAACCGTCCTGTAGCAGAATATTTTCAAACTTAACTTCAACGAAGTAAACATCTCTGGTAGAATGAGAAATAAGTGTTTAATTTTTCGACATAAAGCGAAAAAACATCCAATCCTGTTTTACCAGGATGATTTGTCTTCATGCAACAGCGGGGCAAAAATACCCTTTTAATTTTTCATCCCGTCAAGACAGGACGATTTCTTCCCTATAACTAGCCCCTAAACGAAATCCAGCAACACCAAGAAATGCTGTCGCTGGCTGGCTGACGCTAAAGTATTTGTTGGAGTGTTCCGAATCCAAAATCATCTGGTGACACCCAGCGATACCAAGTGACAACAAGCGACTGATTGGATACCAGACTTTACTTGTCTGATTTTATTTTTTAGAATGTCATTTACATCAAAAAATGAAGTAGTAGTTGTTGATGCATCTGGCCCTGTATTAAATCCTGAATTGAGTGAAGTTTCAACAACGCTACACAAAATATTTTCACCAGCAAAAGTCATCTGCCACTCTCCTTCGCCTGAAAAATCTCCAGAGCAACGAATGACCATGGAAGAAAACATAAAAGTCAAAGTTGATTCTCCGAAAGAAATCATTTTCGCCACCGAAAATACTTCGAAAAATGGTAATGAGTTAAATTACTGTTTCAATAGTTCAATAGACGATTCCGCAAAAGATTGGGGCCGCTTATTTCGCGCAGTGCATGATAGGAATATGCCTATGCCCCCCTATCTACGTGTAGCGACAAAATCTTAGCCCAAAAGAATTGGCTTTGACCGACTGACCGGCAGATTTAGCTAGGAAAAAATTAGGCTGTCGAAGTGAATTTTATTTTGGCCGATAGTTCTAGCTTCGCCTTGGGAGACAGGGACATTAGGCAAGGCAGAGTTAAACATTTTACTTTTGCAGAAAACAAACGCTGAAACGTCGTATACAAAGTTAGCTTCTTTAACAAAGCCTCGTCAGTTGAACCTAGGGTGACACCTGCGAGCAGGGATTCAAGCGACATTGAATAGAGCAGTAAAGCTTAGATGCGATATAGCGAAACATCTTTGAACACACTTGATAACCCTTTTGACTGAAACGCGCTGGGTTACAAGCGTGAGAAACAGGCTTACTACACTAAGGCGGAATATATACCCAGATGTGAATTGACATGCACCAATAACAAAAGTAAAGCTGGATTGCCATTGTGTATTGAACACCAATCAGCTCACGGCAAACAATTTCACTTTTCTGATTGGCCCAACGATCCGCATCTTGATTTATATTTCATCAAAGTCAATGTTTCGATCTGTTTCTGACGTTTATACTCTGAGAAGTTTCAGACCAAAAATCTTTCGTTCAGAGATGCTTCCTCAACTCCCCGAATCCTGAATTTCTGTACTACTCAAAGGATGTAGCCAACTCTCTTTTAATACAATCATGCTGTTACTCTTACTACATTTGCTTTTGCTTCTACGAACAAAGAAGTCCTTTAATTTATTTTTATTGTTAATGGAATTTCTACTTGTTACCACTGTAGATAGTGCAGAAACAGACAGCCAGAATTCAGAAAACAGAACATCAACGACTAGTCAAGTGTATGTATCCAATATACTGTATATTAACTACCTGAAACATAACCGTAACTACTATGATTTTCTACTCTCTGCTTCTGCTATTTCCTTCTACCTTGCAAATAATGTACGTCCATATTCCAATAGCAGAAAGTGGAGGAGACCTGTGGCTGGAAGGACCTCGAGTTAGGCTGGCTACTTCATTGCACTGTTTAGTGCATTGGAGTAGTCATCTGGCTTGTTGTCCAGAAGGTCACGGGTTCGAATCCCAGTCAAGGCAATTTTAACAATTGTGGTAGCCCACTTGTGATGAATAAATATCCTGTGTCAGCATATGTTCAGTTCGCAATAGCAGAAATACAGCCTACTGTATTATAGCTTTCTTCTTATTTAGAAATCAAGACAAAGTAACTAAGAAAAAGAAGAAAGGTAAGGCAGTAGAAATTAAAAAGTATTCTTTCAATATCCTACCCAGTAAAACCCATATATATAAGAACCAAACCTTTTTGAAACCAAACTGTTTTGGTCCTTATGTTAAGGAAAGTACTCCTGTCATGTAGATTCTGGAACAATGTTTTTCAACTAAAATGTTCCCACAAAAGGACAAGTCTAATTAGATGAATTAACTGATATTTATATTATCTTACCTTATACGATGTTCTATACTTGATTGCTTTTTGGATTGAAACATGAAAACAAGTGCTTTTGTCCTTCAGTAAGCTTGTACCAACTGTTCCTATACCAACTGGAATCAAAGATAAAAAAGGTTCTTTACGTAAGGAAGTAAATATTGGTAGCATCAGGCTGTATGTTCTAATTCGGGGAAAATCTTTATATACGGGTTTTCTTGTACTTGAAATTTTTTCTCGTTCTAAACTTGTCAGAGTTAAAGCATTCGAAGAAGACGAAATCCTTAGTCAAGGGAAGGTGTTATTCCAGATTGGTTTTGCAAGAATTTTGAGATTTTTGATCAGTTGTTTATTCACGCTGAAGAAGATGTTACCATTTCTCCACAGCCTTTCCTTTCACATGTACCCAACCGAATAGAGGAAACACTTTTTTGCAAGGTTCATTGCAATGGTTATCCAATTATTTTCATAACATTTACATTAATGCCTTGCTTTTTTGATGTGTATTAAAGCAAATGTTCAAAATGGCCTAAAAATGATCACGCAGGGTATGCGGTTTTCAGTTTTTGCTACTAGCTACAACTTTGCAAATATTAACAGAATTAATACAGCATTTATATCCATAAGCAGTTAATTAAATAATGACGGTGTATTCTCTTTGCAGCTCCTCGCATCATTCAATCCCGGTATCTTAACCCAAAGGTAAATATTTTTCTTATATGAAAGAACTTGTACATACGCCATACGCTTATTTCCCCTACAAATAATAAATTCCTTTCTCCAATGTGTATGCTTATTTCTTAAAAATCTATTTTTTTCTAGGAAACAAAACCACAGAAGCAAACGGAGACCAAGCCTAAGACAGCAAAATCTTTGACCAGCAGTTTCTTTCATGATATAAGTGCCATCGATTCCAACCCGAAAGGTCAGGTCAAAGGTCAAATGTCAAAAACTAAGAAGGCCAAAGTAACATCGACACCATTCAATCCAGCTGCTTGGAGCGAGAAAACGCGGAACTATGTTCCCGATGGCAGTTACTTGGATATGACAAGGAATCAAACTATTAGCAAGCAAGATGTAGATCACGAGATAGCGAAAAAACAGAAAGCAGCACGGGATAAAACTGGACAGGCAACTACCGCGAAAGGTAATTTTCAGTAGAAAATGAATTTATTTTCACTCTTAGATACCATTTTGAGTTTGTTCTTCCAGATCGACTCTATGTTTCTAATCGTTTCTGCAGCAACACGTAAGGACGTCAAGTAGTGACAGGCGACCTCGACCCATATTCAAAGCCACAAGACTAGGAATCACACAAGAGACGCCTTACCCGTGCTTCCTTTGAGGAGAGGCAACAAGGCAGAATGTACCCTTCAGGATATATTCATGCTTTTCTCCGTAGGTTAAACAATGCTCACTAATCGGGCCTAAATAGAACATTGTTTCGGCCGCACGGATAAGCAGCATGCATTTGGAAGATTTTGAAGAAGATCTCTGCATGTTACGGTGAAAAATTGATTGCTTAACCATGTATCTTACGTGAATAGAGCGAATATTATCATCGACAACCAGTGTTTAAGCAGGGTTTCTCATGTTACGAAAGAGTCTTCCTTGCTTTGTGAACTTTATATTTGATTTAAATTAATCTATTATTTATCTGTTACATTGATTTTATTTTTTAAGCCAAGACATCAGGTGCCGATTCTGGCATAGCTATGGCAAGTCAGGTATTTATCAGCTTGGTATAAAAGTTGAATTAACGATGCTTCTCTTCTCAGTGCCTTTGTAAAATTATACTGTTTACCGAGAAATGTATCAACTATACCATTGAGAATAATAAAGAGAGGTAGACTATCATGAAGCAAATAATTATTTTTCTATAGATATTTCAGCACCCTTGAGAAAAGCTATAGCTTCTTACTATAGCTTTCTAATAAAAGAACGAGTGTATACGATGAATGGTTCCCATTAGTATTGGAATTAATACCTCAACTACACTTTACCATAATACCTCTTTCATGCTGCCAAATAAAAAAAGCATCTTTCACACTGACAAATTAAACAAGTTTTTATTAAACCAGTTCTCCATCAATGTCATCCAATCGAATTAATTCGATTAACAGAACTGACCAATGAAAACGTCACATTTGTTAAACTGGCTTAGTTCGGTTTATTTTAGGCAGGTTAAACTTTCAGAGTGAATGTGGTTTAAGGTACCCAGACAGAATACAGTTTCATTGATATCTTAATGGATTTTTCTGCAATTTGTTTGTGATTATATTTGTAGAGTCACTCAGAGCACGTGTCAGAATTGCAGCTGGAGATGGAATACTGTAGAATGCTACAAGCTATGTACATACGTGCTAAGGTATTTTTTAGAGATTCTGATTGCAAAAATGAATAATCTGCAAACTAATCCACCAGCCACCCGATTCTTTAATTTTAGATTGGTTTTGTACTAACAAGAATCGAGATGTGACGTGTGAGCATCCAATCGTGGTCTTCTGCTAGAGAGACGCACGTGCCAATTGGGCCTAACTATGATGTGGTTGAGTAGTAGGCCTGGTACAACCTTGCGTATTAAATTATCTGTAAAAAATATTAGGCTTCTTTACTCTGTTGATATTACATATATAAATATACGAAATTTTTCATTTCCTTGAAGGTGGAGGAAACATTTTCAAAGCAAGAGAAAGAAGCCAAAGTGAGTAGAAATATGCAATATGTAATAGCATAACTGTTACAGTAATGAGATGTTTTACTTTTCAAGTCTTAGACCTGTGACTTCTAACTAAGTAAGCCAACCAACGCTCTACCAACTGAACTACATGGATTCAGGCCTCCACAAGTCGCGATTCTCAGTCATAGTAATTGCTTACATTGCCCATCTTATTAGTACATGCTGGACGAAGCACAGTCAACCATCACTGCACATTCGTTGAACCTCGACAAAAAACTTCCGAAGAATAATACTGCGATATGGCAAAGCTTCTTTTGCTCAAGACTAACTCTTCTGAACCCACTGAACCCAGTTGCCTGAGTACTGTTTTATTTGGGTTACAGTACTTATTGTCATTCTTTGCTAACAGCCCCTTCAGTTATAATGACTGCGTATCTATTCTTCGTTTGTGTAGATTTTGCCTTCAGGCTTATCTTATTAATAAGATAATAGCCATATGGACTGACGACATTTTCCATTTTAGTATCAAATCTACAAGGTCTGGCAAGAAAACCAGCGACTTAAAACCGAAGTTAGAAATTTGGAAAAGGCTATCCGGGCAAAGAAACATACAATGGCTTTAGACCAGTTACTGAAAGCCCAGGTTCTTATTTTTCTTAATATATGCAATTTATTAATGATGCAAGAATTTTTGTCACTGTCTCTTTATGTTTTGTGTCTAAGTAACTAAGGCCACAGCAAGGTAAAATAAAACAACTTTTCTGTTGCAGAAGAACTTAAATATAGCGTGCACCTTTGGGATCTATGTTAGATAAATGTTACTGTCCGTCGTAAATATATGGCCGCTGTACTAAGATTTGTTTTTACAAGGAAATAACATTTGTGACGAGATATTTGTCAGATGTTCGGAGGTGTCCATTGTATAGAGGCACCACTGTATTAACTTTCGGCACACACAGGTATAGCCAAATCCATATTAAAATGAGTTTAAGTTAACTATTCTTTACAATGAAGAGAACGTCAATTGCAGTCTCTGCTTGTCAGTTAATCACAGCCCCATACATATATTCTGAAATTATGACAACAACCAAACATATACATTTATAATACTGAAGCTAGGACACTTGTCCAGGTGCTAGGTGCTAGGTGACAGTCAAAGCATATGGCATTTACGTGTAACTATGAAAATTACGGGTAGAAGAGAAGAACACTTATCACACTTTGTTTCGTCAGATCTTGCGATTCTAGCGGCAAAGATGAGTAAAATAAGAAAAAGAGTGGTAACGTTAATCCTTCGAAGTAGCAAGACATACCTAATATAATCTTTCTTTGTGTCTTGCCTCTTCGTTGCTTTACAACCAACATCTACCACTGTACTTCAGGTATCCCTCCACTGTACTGATGGTATCCCTCCACTGTACTGAACATCCACCACTGTACTAATGGTATCCCTCCACTGTACTGAACATCCACCACTGTACTAATGGTATCCCTCCACTGTACTGAACATCCACCACTGTACTCCAGGTATCCCTCCACCGTACTGATGGTATCCCTCCACTGTACTGAACATCCACCACTGTACTAATGGTATCCCTCCACTGTATTGAACATCCACCACTGTACTCCAGGTATCCCTCCACCGTACTGATGGTATCCCTCCACTGTACTGAGCATCCCCCACTGTACTAATGATATCCCTCCACTGTACTGAGCATCCTCCACTGTACTGATGATATCCCTCCTCTGTACTGAACATCCACCATTGTACTAATGGTATCCCTCCACTGTACTGAACATCCACCACTGTACTCCAGGTATCCCTCCACCGTACTGATGGTATCCCTCCACTGTACTGAACATCCACCACTGTACTAATGGTATCCCTCCACTTTACTGAACATCCACCACTGTACTCCAGGTATCCCTCCACCGTACTGATAGTATCCCTCCACTGTACTGAACATCCACCACTGTACTCCAGGTATCCCTCCACCGTACTGATGGTATCCCTCCACTCTACAGAACATCCACCACTGTACTGATGGTATCCCTCTACTGTTTTGAACGTCCACCGCTGTACTGCACACCCACCACTGTACTTCACATACGTTATTTGGGGTGACAACGTTACTACTCTTAACCTTATAAAATGATGTCACAATCTACTTTTATTTGTAGGATAGTGGACTTCGTGCAGTTGAGAAATCTTTGGATCAATTTCAAAACAATTATTTCATCATGGGTGAGGCATTGGACAGCACAAGACATTATTTGCCACTTGAAGATATCAAGGTCCAAGATGAAGGTAAATAAAATTAAGAAATAAAAAGCAATTAATATGTATTTTCTTTCTTCCTCTCATTTGAATTCTACAAACTTCTCCTTATGATCAATTTTGCTTTTAGACAAGCTTATTGCCGCTCTCAAAGAAAGTCAGATGTTGTTAGCAGATATATCTTCTTACACCGGAACTTCGAGGACAGACGTGAGCTCCTTATTTGTTTATCATTTCGAATTTATTTGCGACATGTTTGTAGCAGCAAAACTGGTTGTTGCACCAATTAAGTAGCAGAATTACCTGACACAGTAAGCAATACTCTGACAAAGACACAGAGATGTAAGGCACTGGCCAAACGACCAAACATTGTTGGTCCGGCGTTTCAAATTTGCTTTACAACAAATGTGTGACCGTTTGGCCACGTTTAAAAACATTGCTGTCCAATCACAATGCTATTGCTAATGCACAAGCACGAACGCCTTGTTGCTACAAATGATGCTGGCTGGTGAAATGTTGCAAGTTGCTGCAGTTTGTCAAAAACAAAGGAAATGTTTTACAAGCAATGTTGAAAGGGCAAATCAAACGATCTAACATTCGCTTGACCATCAAAAATAAGCAAAATTTGTAGCGTGATGTTTTTAAAAATGTTAAAAAACATTTTGTGCTTGAGGCCCGCAAAAATGTTGGACGAGCAATGTTTCTGGACGTGGCCAAACCGTCAAACATTTTGCTTGACAAACAAATTTCAAATGTTGGATAAAAAATGTTTGATCCTTTGGCCAGGGACTAACGCTGCAAATATAAGGTCACCGAAATTGTAACTTTACAGAGCTATTTTTATAGAGGTTGCCGAAGCTGTTCGTTCTACGAGTTTACGGGGGAGGGGGTGGTAATTGACCCTCCAATGTATATGTCCCGAGGTTTTTGCAAGTCCACTTATCTTTAATTGCCATTGTACTCTCTAGAAGTATCAAATGTTCCCGAAGAAAATAACTGTTCTTATGATTTTTTTTATATCCAGTCGCAATGAGATATAGTTTGTGACCCACTTATAAGGTTTTTCAGGCGGAAATTAGACCCTGTTCTAGATCATACATGAAGTTGTGGGGGGGTACATAACTGTCAGCGAATTGAACGGGCAAGCCGCAGAAATGTGATCTATACATATAAGCATGATTAAAAAATCTGCAAGCATTCGAAATATAATTTGTCTAGAACAGCATTGTGCATGAAAAATTAGGTGAATTGAAGATTAATGATACATTAATTTGGAAATTAAAGGGTAAGAAATTGGAGTTGTTGAAGCAGAAAATCCTCAAAAAGGCCATATTTCTTTCAAGAAAGGCTTTCTTCCAGCTGTTTTATCCAAGATTGAGGAGCCTTCAAAATATGTGCTATCGTAATTCACAACATGCAAAGTAATCCACTTGATCATTAAAAAACATATGAAATCACAAAAAACCTTTACGGGGACTTCAGAGAGTCTTATATGCATAGATGCCTATTAATTTAGGTTTGTTCTGATTCATTTTTACAGGTACAAAAGCTTTCCAAGGATCTGAGTTTGCTAGTAGAGAATTTAGGCTCTCAAATATCAGAACAGGATAGGTAAGTCTGGTATTTTTTTCTGTGGTTACTGTACTTTACCTTGGAGTTGAATACCCACAATTATTAAAACTTTAACTATGACGATCTTTTAAATATAATTGTAACCAAAACTGTAATGTCAACTACTACTTTACTTATAACTGTGGCTATAACTGTAACTTACTGCTAAATCTACAAAGACTACAATTACAACTAATACTACTCAACAACTACAACTACAACTTCTAATACTATAACCATAACTTGAACTACAACTTCGACTAAATTATAAACTATCTATACTACATCAGCAACTACTTTTGCTACTATAACCATAACTTCAACTACAATGTCGACTAAATTATAACTATCTATACTACATCAGCAACTACTATTACTACTATAACTATAACTACAACTGTAGCTATCCCTACATCTACAGCCAGCTACAACTACTACAATAACCATTATTACAACTAAAACCACAACTAAACTATAACTAAACTTATAACTACAAAAAAACTATAGCTATGATTAGAAGCAACTATAGCTTTACCCGTTAATATGACTAACTATGGCTAAAATCAAACCACAACTGTAATTATAATAATGATGTAACTATAATAATTGTGATAATAATCACTATAATAATGATAATTAGCCTATAATAGTAATGTAACTATAATAATGGCTAAATTACATGTTTAGCTTTGTAGTTTACGCATTCTAAGTTATATATGAAGTTGAGGCTAAGATGCCCCCATAAATGGGCTTCAAAATTTCAAAATGAAAAAGTTGGAAGATAAGATGACAATTATTAAGATTAATGATGAGCTGAATTATTGTGTAGGTTTAATTTGAGGTATTAATATGTTGCTGTTGTTACTTTATTTTGAGTAGGCTGTTATTTCCAGCTTTTCAGCTACTTAAGGCCTACTATGCATGCCGCAATAGGCATGGAAACCCCCTAGATTAACGTCTCTTCCGAAGGACGGCAGAGTGAGCTGCTTAGTCATCAATCTGGAAAGCCACCCATCCAGATGCTGACCTCACACGACCAAGTTTAGCTTCAGCTGTTTAACGAGAACTGGCTGAGAAGTTTGGCCACTCACTCCACTATGCTATATTTTACAAGGGACATCGTTTGGAGATGAAAGTTCATTTGAAGATCTATGGGCTTGATTTATTCATACGGTATACACAGGTAGTTCCTTAACCGTTCTCATAACGTTAATGTATTTTTCCAAACTCTTTCTAGATGCCAGGAGCTCCTAATGGCAGCAAAATCACTTACTAATCAAGAGAGATCACTGCAATCGCAAATCCTTTTGTTTGACGTGAAACGAACTTAATAAATGCTAAATTTTGACTGTGTAAATGTCAGGTTTTTTTTTTGCTTTAAGCAACAAAACAGCTGTTAGTCACCAGAATGTAAGTAAATAGAGAAACGTACTTTTAATGAGGAAGCCTGAGCAATGTTTTAGATGTATTTGCAAACTATCTAACATTGTAAGTCAAACATTTGAGATTTCCTTCACAAGCAATGTTTGCACTGTTGCCACGTCACAAATCATTGCTTTACAAGGAGAATTACTTTGCAATGTTTTAGAGCTCAAACTTTGTCTGCTTGTCACTTGCAGAAATGTTTTATGAACGATGCCTTGCAGCAAGGCCTAACGAGAAGGCAGTTTATTCGACATGAAAATTTCATATGTTTCACAAACAATGTTTGATCGTTTGGCCAGGGCCTAAGTTAAATGATCAGGACGCTAAATTGCACATTTGTCATACAGATATAGCAAACATTATACATTGTTGATTTTTACGCACAATTTATACCTATTTATATATGTTAGTGTTGAATGAAGCTTTTTTCTTGGACTTGTAGTTGCAGAGGTGGGACGGAGAACTTCTTTTTTTATAGGGTGAAATTTTGAAGATCTAGTCCCTATTCTTGATCTAGTACTTCTTTGGTATTGCTGAATAGTGCTTATTATTTTTGCGTACCGAGAAGAACGATACTTTTAAGGTATTGTTCTTTCACAAAATGAGAAATTTTCAAGTTTTGAGCATGAATAAATTAGATAGCGAATAGATGTGCTTGAGTTTAGAAACGTGATATTTTAACATAAATTTCAGTAAAACTTACAAAAGTCTTACAAAATGAAATTGTTTGGTGTTCATGAAAAAATATCCTTTTATGTTCATTAAAGCAAACATAATACATTGTTTGGTAGTGAGTAGAAGGCCATTACACCGATATCTTTCAAGCGTCCCCTGCCGCCATAAGCTTTTATTAATCGTCAGTTCCTAAGTTGAACTTTATAAATACATTATTGCAGAACATTTCTTAGTTGAAAGTCTTTTTGAGTTGCTTAAGTTCAAATCGCTTAATGACGAGAAAACGTTTTTGCTATGCTAGTGCAAAGGGCGCAGCTCCATAACCGAATTTTTTTTAAAAAAGTTGCTGAAAACATGTGTATCAAAGTCAGGTGCGTCTTACTCGAAGACTTTTTCAAACTCCGTGATAAATGACGATATTTGATGTTTTCTCAATGCCCGCATTTCAATACGAGGCGCAGCATGAAATTGGTAACTTGATGCATGTTTGATTATTCGCCTAGGAAGCTGACCTCGCTGTGCGCATTGTTTCCTCCTAAGAGAGTGTATAGTTCAAGCAAAGTCGAAGTTCAAGCAAAAGAGTGGCATAGAGTTTCTTGAAGAGTTTCTTTTAAGGATCAAGGTTATCTTTCCTCATTTCCAAAGTCCATAATGGTTAAGCCGCTGCTAAACGTGCGACTTTTTGCTTGAAATGGTGACGTGACACTCCTTACAATCAATAGTAGTTACACGCTGCAACAAAAAGTTACGACAGAAGCTTTGCGAGAATCAACTTGTGTGATAAGAAGAATGGGCTCCAGAAAATTCCCAGGAAAACGCACGAAAACAAGGCAATGTGTTGCGTCGCCAATTCAAAAAACCGGCTACACACTGTGACATTACTGGCGATAAGCAAAAACATGCGGCAAAAAGTTCAACCAAATCAATGTACTGCGACTGTTTTTCCTAAGGTCGCAGAACATTTTTCTCGAAAATCTATCCCTGGCAACATGTCCGCTAATTTGTCCGCTCGTGGCGACAATTTTTAAACATGTTCTGACGCCATTTGAAGCAAAATGTTGCACATGTTGCACGTTTATCTTTTACTTTCTTTCAAACTTAATACATGCAAATCATTTTCATGCTTTTGACATTTTCAAAAAGTGCGTTTGATCTCATTTATTTGTGAAAAGTCTGCAATGGCAAAAGGAATCACCGCTTATTATGCGATAACATGCAGAGAATACGCAATACACGCTTTTTTACCTACCTAAAGGCCTAGTTCTTGAAGTTCCTTATTTTTGGATCTCTTTTGGGGCAATTGTAGTTCAATAAGTTCCTTAATAGCTCCTTAATTTTAACGGACATACAGTGATCTTAACAATAAAAGAGAGACACTTGCATGTGAGCAAAGCCCGAGAATACTCAAGGAAACATTTGATACATGTGTGACGTACAATTTATGTGATTTTCGACTGCAAATGAATGGTACCGGCTTTCTAATTCTTGATTATTTGCAGTGATAAAACTATTCAACAATAAAAAGTTCTTTAGTTATTTTCTCTCCAGTAGTATAAGTTCTTTAAATTTTTGGGTCTTCTACATGTAGGTTCCTTATAAAGTGGTTCCTTGTAAAAAGAGCGTGTATTTGGCTGGGGCAAAATTGCTTTCAGTGCTGGGAGGATGGACTGGTGTGTAATGTTTTACGTCTGTGATGAGACGAAGTTCACACAGGAACCACACTGCAGCTCGTAACTGATGAATTCCGTCTCATCACAGACCTAAAACATTACATGGTGGAGGGCAAATGTAAAGAGGACGCAAGGAGGTTGAAAAACTCGATTGGTTGTTGTTGATGTCATCTTTTTTTAATTCGATATAATAATTCTAGCTTCTGCAGAAACCAATCTAAATCGAATATGATTGGTGCATAAAAGGGCCCGTACAACAAGTATACAGCAGAGAGGTATGTTTATCGATGCAATATTGAAATATGAACTAAATAGACTTAGGCCATGGCCAAACGATCAAACATTGTTGATCTTTCATTTCAAAATTGCTTTACAGCAGATGTTTAACCGTTTGGCCACATCCAAAAAACATTGCTGTCAAACAATTATGTTATTGTTTGCACAAGCACGAACGCCTTGTTGCTAAGAAATGTTGCTATGTGGTGAAATGCTGCAAGTTGTTGAAAAACAAAAGAGGTGTTCAACAAATAATGTTGGAAAGGTTGGAAACCTCAAAAACATTTTTTGCTGACGCAGGCAGAAAATGTTGGAGGAGCAATGCTTTTGGACGTGGCCAAACGGTCAAACCAGGGCATCTTTTAAGGAATTTTGACTAGTGGGCCAAACCATCGGAGGGCCCGATTCCCTAGGAGAAAGCTTAATCTGAACAGCCCTGAAATCTCCAAGCATTAGATTATTTATCAAGGAAATAAAGCGGGTCATGCTTCCTTAAGAACGTTTGTAACTTCAGTGTGGTCCTCCAAGCAGGTCTATCAATCACTCGATCACGTCAATATTTTCGCCGTTGCAAGCCGTCACGTCGAAATATTTTCCACATCACGTTCACGCGCCCAAAATCGGAAATCCAGTCAAAGGTTTTAGCTAAAGTAGATTCTATATGACATTCTATTGTGACCTGACTTACAAATATGATGGATTTGTTACATCCCATCATCTACCGATTTGTTCAGTCAGTCAGCCCAGCAAGCGTGGTCTATTTTTGTAACTGCAAAGCAAAAGCAAAAACATCTGATCCGGTGCTGAGATGAATGCTCCCCACTTGCATCCACAATGCCGAGACAATGTGGCTGAGGCGTCGCATCTTACGGTGGTTCCCGTAACAGGAAATCGCTATTCTCCCATGAGTCTTCCGCCAGCCAACCGAGGGAGGGGATATCCGGCCCCTAGACCATGTGCTTACGCTTGGATACCCCTTGCTTACGCTTCCAACTCATGACACCGAATCGATAGTGTATAGAAGCTTCAAATTCCTGGAAGAATTGCTTTTCAAAAATCCAGCAATTGTGGGAGATTCTTTTGCGCATGCGCATTTCTTGTTTGGTCAAGATCTAATCTGTTCTCTGGCAGAGGAGACCTGAGCTGAAGGATCTAGCGAATTGCTGCACTGTTTATGATTCACAGTAGAATGAAGGTACTCAATATCTAATGTCATGCAGCAAGTAAGTCCCACCTTAGTAGGCTTAGTAGGTCTTAGCAGATATGCTCCCCTCAGGGCCATTTAAGTTTTATGGGAGGTCGGACTGCTTGGTAGCAATGTGATGTATCAAGGCTGCCATTTCTTCAAAACAGCCTTTGACAAGCGCAATGGCACTTTCAGAAGATTGAATATCGCCTCATTGCACCAATTCTTGCATCAAAGATTTAAAACCATGGTAAAACAAGACGGTGATCCCTACTGGTTCATGAAACTAAGAATTCCTTGATTTTATACCATCTCGACTGTCACTTGTATCGCTTACTTCAAATGTCACAACAGAATCCTTGTCCCAGAAGAAAATTTTTGGTTGAACAAAACAAGTGAAGAGAAATCGATTCAATAGTATCCATATCTTTGTTTCTTTTTTCTGTTTCTTTGGTCTGTTGGCAAAGCAATATCACTCAGAGAACCGGTGTCGTGATTAATCAGGCTTACTACTGAACTGCGAAAGACTGCGATATCGCAATAAAAACAATAACCAGTGAATGGACATCTGAGACCATGTGTTAGGATACAGATAAGTAGCGTTTTCTGCTGTGATACCAATGCCATCTTGTGCTAGCTTCAGAGAGTCGTTAGATCTTGTAGACGAACAAGCAGCATAGAACAATCCATACTTATCGATGGACACAATGCAGTCAAACATCGCATCATTATTCGCTATACAGTTAACGACATTTTTACAGGATCCATTTTCCTCATATTCGGCTGCAGTTTTCTTCTTTTGTTCTTCGATGTGTGCTTTGCATGTCTTAAAGTTTCTACCAGAACTTCTCTCAAATTATGGTTAATGCATTTTAGTGCCATATTCTTTCTAACGTTTCACGTTTTAATCACGCCACTATCAAGTTCAAAGCCGCTTTCACGTAATCGCGCGGTAAAAAATCAATTTTCACGTGCACGCAAAAAGCACAAATCACGCCACAACGCGTTGAAAAGCCAATTTTCACGTCATCATGATCAAAAAATGCCTTATAACGCATCACGCCAAAGCCCTTGGGGGGCATTTCAGTGGCCTGCTGCACACCTCCTTCCCCCGGGAGTAGGAAGCAGTTTTCCGTCACTGAAGGAAACATGAGATGAGACATGTGTGCCAAAGGCATTCTTTGAAGGGGGTACGGAAAAATTTGGAATTTTTTGTGTCCAGAGTCACACTGGTTGGGTTTCCGTGACTGAAAAAATATGCTATATATAACTACAAAATCATTCTATTTCACCAACGTATTGAAACATGCCCCATCTTACTGAGCGGTTACTTGAATGCACGAGTAAATAGCATTGCTTCAAATTTGGAATAAATAGGCAGAAACCACATTTCTCATTGCCCGATGATGGGAGACGGATCTCTCCCGAAACGTTGCCCAACTAAATATCAAAGGCTTGTCATGATAAGTGGTGACTATCATGTCTAATACAGCATTGCCTCAATTGGCTTCTACAGTGCCATTGATGCATATTTAGATATTGACTGGAGTTTCTTTAGGAGTTTTAAGCTGAAACGATCGGCTTGGTGACTAATAACATGCATGTGGCTTTCATAGAAGTATTTGATATGATTTTGAATTCAGAACGAATGGTGAACCCTATATTTAGGAAACGATTATAACAATTTTGTTGTGGAAAGGGCCCACACTAGTGGGCAAACATAGATCTTTCCCAACAACGGCGAGCCTATACATCTACTCCCAAACAAGCAAGAACGTCTGTATTCTTTAATATTCTTACATACGACGTGAAATTATGACTCACCAAACAATGCTTGGGTACAAAGATAACCACTGACTATCCTTCGCGTGTGGCCTTCATGTTTTGCAATGTCTTGGTCCAGGATTGGAAGCAACCAGAGAAAAGGAAAAACCATTTTCATCACGCAGAGAGAACATTTATTCTAAGTTCTGTATCATACCGTCTTCTTCTGTTTGCTTTTAGTTTAGGTTTATGGTAAAGGTTTATTGGTATAATAACAACTTTGCACTCTCAAAACAAGTAAAATTGACTTGAACCAAGATACAGTCAACTAATGAGAGTCTACAGCAGCGCAACTATACTTGAACAAACGAGACAATATCTTCTGTTGCACGTGAAGCTCTCTTGAGCATCAAAATACACATTACAATTGCAGCTCTCTAGCCCTTTGGGGAACGGTTAGCCATGCAAAAAGTTGTGGATTTAAGGAAAAGCTTTGAGTTAACTGTAGCGAAACAATTGCGCACAAAGAGATGCAAGCAACCAAAGAACTTGTAATTCATGCCAGAATTTGTAATTATTCAATTCAAAACACAGGCACGTCATTTCGGGATTTCGAAATGTCTTGAAATGCTAAGGCTTCATTGCCGAAGACCAGCGCCAATCGATGAAACACTGGTTGACAAAAATCTGAAAAGTGCTTGTTCAACAAATGTTTGTCCCGTTTAGCAACTCGCAAACATTGCTTGTCGAAAATGTTTAAAGTTGTTGAGGTGTTGCAACGCATGAAGATAATTTTCTCTCGGGAAGCAATGTTTGGAGACGTGGCCTAACGGTCAAAAATGGCTTGTAAAGCTTATTGCAAATGTTTAACCAACAATGTTTGATCGTTTCGCAAAGGCATGATAATACAATTTGAAACTTTGTTTTAATGTAATGGAAACTTAAAGTATGGAAGCTTTGAAAATGCTTTTGAAACTATTAATTCATTTTGCAAGATTGATTAAAGAGTCCACGTTAAGAACAGTTCAGAGCAGAATGCTTAAAAGCTAGTGTCACCAGCACAAGGACAAGCAAAAACGCAAGCAAAAGGACGACAATATTAAATATCCAACCAGGTTCAATATTCAAAATACAATATCCAATATCGAATATCTAACAGTATCAATATTTAAAATGCAATATTCAGTATATTCAATATGGAATACCCAAGCTTATATCGCGCCGGAGACGAGCTCAAAAACTTTCAATGCTCCATATGTCCGCGATTGTGCTTATGTTGTGATTTTCATTAATAAGGACAAGCAAAAGTATAAGCACAAGTACAGACGGCAAGCACCGAGTCTTATGCTTGAGCTGAGGCCGCCCTTACTAGCACACGTTTCTTAAAATTGGTGCGAGATAGGTGGCCTTGTAAATAAATACAGGCTCATCAAATGCAGCTTACCCCAAAAGAACCGCATTGAGACCAGGCAATAAAAATAGACAAGACGACTAAACTTGTTACGCAATAATTACATCGACAATTTACAAGAATAACATACAGCTGAACAAAGATTATTCAAAAAAGGCTGCAATACAACAAATCATAAAGAATTTTAACTAAAAATATAATTACACAGTTCAGGGACAGCAGACATTTCAATTTCAAGTATAAACTGCTCGATAGGCCTTTATTGAGGAGTGCAGCGACTTACCCTAGCTTGATTCTATTGCAAAATAAAATCCATTTTTTTAAAGGCTATGTTTTCACTTGACAAAATAAGCCTAAAATACTTACAAAACGTACTAGTTTAGTTCTAAAGAAACTCCCATAGCTAAAATGTGAAAAGCAAATCACACCAATTAATATAAAACTGCACATTTCTTGTTTTATTAGTTTTCAGTCTTTATAATATACAAAATCTTTATTAGATGACGCGGAGAATAACAACAGAATAAAGTAAGTTACTGCTTAAGATTTTCTGCATACCAGTTACTCTTTCTCTGGTGTTTTCGAAAAGTTTTATCTCGTCTTCTTTTGATCCTGATTGAATCTAAAAGCATCAGAATCTGAATTTAGTAGAAGTACATTATTGATGACATATTAATATATTAAACCTGGTAGAGGGGATCTCGCGCGTGAAGAAAAGTTTTTAGAAGTAGTCGCTAAGATCCCAATAGTAGACGAACGGACCTCGATCCTTGATATAAAGGTATGGCTAACCTAGGAGACAATTTGCGCGTGAAATTGATTAGAAGGGTCTCCAAGGGTGGCTAAACATACTGGTGGAAAGTAAGCAATATGTCCCCCCGCGTCACTGAGACAAGAATCGTTTCTGATGTGTCCTAGAAACATTTTCGTGTCTCTAGGCCTGACTAAACTAGGAGACATGTCGCGCGAGACATTGATGTTCCCTCAGTGTCTCCCACTTTGGCCACCTCTGTAGCGCGAGAAACTTTGTAGCAACAGAAACATTTCTTGTCTCCGCGATATCCAAATGACTCGGGGACATGTTACTCGCAGTTTAGCCATAGCTTCTCACTACAAATTTTGTTGGGTGCTACCAAGTTTCCGAAGTGGTTAAACTCGGAGACATGGAGGGGACATGTCAAGTGTGACAATGTCGCGCGCAACATGTCTCCTAGTTAATCAAGGCCTTAACGCTTCAGTGGCTAAGACTGGGGTCCAGACCTGTCACCACAGAGTAGCTTAATTATACCATGAAGCCACAGCACCTCCAAAGGAAACACGGTGCCTGTATAAATACTAACTTGATATATTTGCAAACAGCCACTGGCATAAAGAAGCAAACACTCTTTTCTTCCTCTGCTATGTCTGTTTCCAGGATGTCGTAAAATTGGGGAGAGCCCCCATGGGGGACTCACTATGGATACATGACGGGAAGGTCAGACACAGGCTCTCATCAAAAGACCCAAAAATATAGATATTTTGGGAATTTCATACCCCAAAAATATACCAAACGATCTCCGTATGTCTCTCTGTATCAGTATTTTCTCCTTCAAAAAAGCCCAACTGACAACTTATTCAATAGTTTCAAACGGGGGAGAGGCTAGGCTTATTTTTATAGTGTGAACAGGGCTTTCTGGACTGTTGCTAAACGAAAATATGTATAACAAACTAACCTTCAGACGAGTACTAGGAATGCCACGATTAGTAAGCATTAAATGAATCTTTATACACTTTAAGTCCATCTCCTAATGTGCCATCTGGAGTGACTGCCATTTCCAAAAGTGAAGCTGCGTCTGATCCACCATTTACCATACAATGTACTACAACCTTTGGTCTGGCTGTTGGGTTACCAGGAACATATCCTTCCCTAATGGAACAAAAAACTAGGATTAGATTAGGCAAAGAGACGAGTAGAAAGGCTCCGTGCATTAGGATAGATAAGGCTATCAAGTACTTGCTTGAAGCATGACTTATCTCTACATTGCGAGAACCGGAGGAACCATCACTGGAAAAACTTAAAAGTTTTTTCATCTGAAAATCCTCAGAGTATAAACTTCAGGAACAGACTGAAATAATTGACCGAACAATCATTGTTTTGGTCTGTCTTTGACGTTTATACTTTTAGGAGTGTTGGGCTAAAAAGCTTTTAAGTATGTCCAGAGATGGTGCCTCGGTTTCTCGCAATTCTAAAATTATGTACTACTCAAAAACCATTCACTTATCTCTATAGTAATTGAATACCGTTAGAAGTACCTATGCGCCACACTACTAAAGCGATTTCAGTCACCAAAAGGGATAGCAACTAATAGAACGTATTCAGTATAAACTTGTTCTTGTTTAGATAACCCACTTAGTTTAGGATAGAGCGTGGATTAGTTCGATGTGTATCAACCAAAACTTTGGATAACTCTAGATTTAGATCTAGATTATGAATTAAATCTGGACTAAACCATTCAGATTAAACCATTCAGGACTTCAGAAGTAATCGATTTTATGACAAGCAGCCTGATCATGATACGGTATATCAAGCCTATATGTGGACTGAAACATACATGAAATAAAACGAGAACGAACCTGAAATACACATTTGAAACCTGTGTCATTGGTCCGAGAACAGCTTGGATCTATAGGAAAAGAAAATATCATTACACCAATCCGCGATTTCATAATTCGTTGTAATGTTTTGACTAGATTTTCCCAAAAGTGGAACACAATTCACACCATCAGAGAGGGATCCGGCATCAATTCCACTGAGCTAAATGGCCAAATGAAATCGTTGAGTATTTCTCCAAGTCTTATAGTCCGAGGCTGTCCTCCGTTTTTTCATGTTTCGGCTATGTTATAGCCTTTTCAAACTTCTAACCGCTTTAAAATCAACATCGTAAGGACTAGAATTTATTCTTTCGCTCGACGAATTTCGCCAGATTTGGCTTTATTCTCAGAATCAAGCATGGTAAACTAAAATAAATATGCAAGTGTGTTGAACTTACAGCTCTAATAACATTTCCTGATAATATTTGATATCCAGGTGATGTTTGATCGAGGAAGGATTCAGGTTCCCATTTTTGCATCAATTTGAAGGTTATTTCACCTATAAAGCAAAAACAAACAAATTAGGATTACATTAACCACTTGTATCCAGCTGGGTGTTTTCTTTTTGTCCTAGCATTACATATTATATACATTACATACCCCGGATAACGTCCCAATAACGTATGTGCAGTACAGCGGTGGTTGTGCAGTACAGCGGAGGGATATTATCCCACCGCTGTACTGAACATTCACCGCTGTACTCATGGTATTCCTCCGCGGTATTAATGGTATCCCTCCGCTGTACTGATGAAATCCCTCCGCTGTACTGTACAACCACCGCTGTACTGCACAAACACCGCTGTAATGCACAACAACCGCTGTACTGCACATACGTTATCCGGAATGATATTTAGTATGCTGTACCGTAAAACCTCGAATTATTCCCCTGGGGACCTAATTATTTTTCATTATTTTGGAGGGGGCTTATTCGAGGTAGGGTTTTAAAGGGGGCTTATAGATAGAGTTATTCACAAAAGCACGATTCATCATCGACTTAAAGAGTGCATTTTTCTGCCATAACACGATAAGTACCAATATGGACTCCAAAGGCTAACAACAACATGTCAAGGGCGGGGGCTCTTTCGAGGGTGGGCATTATTAACAATTTATCGCTTCAAGTTGGGGGCTAAATTCAAGGGGAGGGCTTATTTGAGGGGGGCAATTCGAGGATCTACGGCATGTACTATACTATGTACATTTACGTAGTGTATATGGTGTAGCTAACTAAATCGCATGCTTCAGCAAGCTTTAGATGATTAAGGCATTTTGCGCAATTAACCTTAAAAGTACGGAACTTTAAGATTTGCATTTTCTTTCTATATGTGCGGGACTTAACTGCATAGCCATTCCTTATGGTCTATTACTTTTTGAAGAAACGTGCAAGCAGTATTGTCATTAGTCGACAGCACGCATAGCATACAAAAGTACTGGAAAGCCATTTGTAAACAACGTGAGCATACCTCAATACTTCAAGATCATACCTGGATATGGAGCGAAGACAAGAGGTTGGTTTGGAGGCATCTGTCCTGGTTGGCATGGGTTTGCGCATGTTGGTGCTGGTAAACAGCAAGGTGGTGGTGGTGGAGGCATCGGTGGTGGCGCACAAGGGTTCATGCATGATGGACCAGGAGTGCAACATTGTGGATCAGGTTGAGGATAAGGATACGGGAAAGGGAATGGTGCGCCTGAAACAAAATAAAAAAGAGTTAGAAATCAAAATATTGCAAAGGTACTGTACATACAAAGATGGATTGAAAAATATTACTATCGTAAAAATGAGCATCTTTTTGAGGCCAAATTAAGGGTCAGCATATCCCACTTCCCTAACATTTTTCTAAACATATCATCCCTTAACTCCCTTTTTATGTGCGAAGGATGAGCACATTATGTGGGGATGCGATGTCACGGATACAGGTATAGAGAGAGAGAGAGACCTAAGACGCTCTTTTTTTGCCAAAATGTAACAATAGATTAACTTTGAAGTCACCGTAAGTGTCGGCATTAATGATATCATTAGCAAAAAGCAATTAATTTACAATAAACATCAATTAGCAGCATTTTCTATTGTGGCGAACTGGTCTAAACCACCGCTTTCTTAAACTAGAGGTCTGGAGTTCGATCCCCGTTTCACGGTACTCTCAATATTTTTTATGATCGTTTGGTTTTCATTTTCATGTTTTCATACTCGAATCATTGATCGTAACAACTCTATCCGTTTATGTCCTTCAATAAAGTTTTTCATTTTTTAGTCTTCAATTTCAATAGTTTCGTTTACTTTTATATGTTTCGCGGTCCGCAGGTGCATAAAAGCAAATGAGTACCATGAAAAGAATACATATGGATCATATTAGTATTTATTTACTGGAGATCTGTCCCTCAAATTTCAATAAAAATTTTTCAGGCTGATATAGTTATGACTATGGAATACTATTTTAAATACATTGATTATGATTGAGCGAAAATCACGGCTGGGCGTAATTTACATGGACTGCACGTGAAAGTCGACATAAACATGTTTTCGAATGGAAATCAACTGTTAAAATAGCTATTAGTGGTGATTACTCATTGGCAATTAGGTCGGGAGATAGATTCTTTGTTTTGTTTATCGAGTTGATGCAAGTTTATGCCAGAATTTCTATTACGCCACAAGCTCTCTCCGTTCTCTTTTTTGAAAATGACACAAAATCTTATAACTATATATGCAAATTTGGGAATCGAGAACGGCCCATTGCTGTCCAGAATTGAAGGTGAAAGTGCTCGCGAGATTCGAGTGAACGAAATTACGATCAGCAACACCACCAAAATCATCATTATCATAATCATTGACATCATCACTGTCAGATTCAGCATGTTATTATCATTATCGTTGTCGTTATTGTCATGGTCATGATCATTGTGATAATCATGGTCATCATCATCATCATCATCGTCATGGTCATGATCATTGTGATAATCATGGTCCTCATCATCATCATCATCGTCATGGTCATGATCATTGTGATCATTGTGATAATCATGGTCATCAACATCAACATCATCGTCATGGTCATGATCATTGTGATAATCATGGTTATCTTCATCATCATCATCGTCATGGTCATGATCATTGTGATAATCATGGTTATCATCATCATCATCATCGTCATGGTCATTATCATTGTGATAATCATGTGATAATCATGGTCATGATAATCATGGTCCTCATCATCATCATCATCGTCATGGTCATGATCATTGTGATCATTGTGATAATCATGGTCATCAACATCAACATCATTGTCATGGTCATGATAATCATGGTTATCTTCATGATCATCATCGTCATGGTCATGATCATTGTGATAATCATGGTTATCATCATCATCATCATCGTCATGGTCATTATCATTGTGATAATCATGGTCATCATCATCATCATCATCGTCATGGTTATGATTATTGTGATAATCATGATAATCATGATCATAATCAGTTTTGCTGCAGCTGTTGCGCTGCTGGACATGGATTCATTTGTGAAATCATTGTTTCATTGTTGCAAATTCTTGCAAACACTCTTTGGTAAGCGTTGTACCGCCATCCTTCGCACATTGCGACAGCATTGCTATGTTTTTTTCTTTTAAGCCTGTGCAATGCTAGAATACGTATCTCAACACATGCGATTGACTGCTATTTTGGAAATTCTCCTCGAAAAATAGGTAGAAATTATTCTAAAAGGAAATATTTGCACCGGAAATTCAAAATAGATAATAATTTAACGTTTTACCTTTATTTTCAGCGTTAAACACGACGTTTTCAAAGTAATAAACACACAGGATTCACTGGCATAAAATTCTTTTCCACGGTTCAAGTATTTTGCCTAACTCCGACCGGTTTCTCAATGATGAACAGAATCGCATCATAATCTTTTCTGATTTGCGTTACCTAAGCAGCCCAGTGAGCAGCCAATCAGAACGCACATCGTTCATTGATTGAACCAATCAGAAGGCGCGTTGTTCATTGGCTACCAAGAAAGATCAAAGAAGATCAACAGTAAAACAATAGATAAGCATCCCATGATTCATTGGCTTTTGCATAATTTATCAATTGCCAATTTACAAACCCTGATCTTTGCATAGAGATATTCTGAAACAATATTTGACAAGACCAAGTCTTCTCCGTTCGCTCGTTTGCTGATTTCTGATAATATTATCATTTTTGATTAAAACAACAAAATATTTTCTACAAAAGACGTTATTGCGATGCAGCCGAAGGCCTTTCTGCTTTGATGCCGTTCAAGTTAATTCTCTCAGTCGTGCATAACTCTCAGTCGTGCAAAAAGTTTTTCCGAAAAAACATAAAGTTTTCGTCAGACACACCTTAGAGTAACTACACAATACGAGGGGCAAGTCACTCCTTGGAATCTTGTATGCCTTCAGCTGGAATCTCTATTGTTTTTGTATAAATTTGTTAGAATTCTTTCGCTTCAATAGGCATCTCGTACGCTTTTTCGATCAGCTAAATGCCCCTCGACATAATGTACACAGAAATAATTGAATATGGCAGGATACAGACCCAGGTATAGATCGAAATTAATTGAAATCACATTCAATCCAACCCAGTTCTATCTGCCCCCTGGGGGTTCATAACCATGGGTGGACGGGGATGTGCCGCCGAAATTTCACAGACCAACCCAATATAATTTACTACGACTACTGAATCATACCCATTTTTGGATAATTTCAGGGCCAAAATGGCGGCATATACCCGTACCCCAATTATATGTGTTCAACAACAATCTTGTTTTCTCCAGCCTCGCTCAGGAAATCCACAGTTTTAACAAACAATTTGGGCGTATAAATTTAACTTCATACCGAAAAAGACACAGTGAAAGAAGTTTAACAAACGAGGGTCCTAATAAGAGCAGGGGTTGGAAATTTTTCAAACATTCATCAGCGGGGGAAAGGCAATTAGGCATCCACGAGTATTGCTTGCGGCTTGTGGACGAGAAGCTGACTATCAATGCTGACCATATGTAGGCCGATAAGTAGTTTTTTAAGAATATTCATCAAGTGTAGTGTATAAAGCCCTAGACCTCGTTCACTTCAACTGTTTCTTAAAATAGAAGATTCCATATAACAAAACCATACGCCGAAGAAAGATGCATTTCCAAACTGATAGAAAAAAACCAAAGACCTAAAGACCTAAAGTATAGAAACGATGCCAGTTTTGTTTCAGTATTGATTATATCCTTAATACCACATTCTCGAGCAAAGGGAATTTATCCATCGAAGTTTGCTATGACGTTGTACCCACCACAATACGCAAAAAATACCATCGCATCAAGGATAATAACCCATCAAAGTACTGCTTATCCACAACAGCACACAAAAATACCACCATATCAAGCATAATAACCCAACAAAGTAGTGCGTATTGCGTATACACCATAGTAATTCTCCCAACTGCAATTTACCTCAAACAAAATAAAATTTTTACTTAGAACTGCTATTTCTATTATTCCGCCAAATAAAACAATGAAATAAGTATAATGTTATCGGCATACTTCGCTACATTTTGTGTCTTCCAAGGTCGCCCTAGGCGGTTCTGCGTGATGCGTTATGGAAAATTTTTCATGCGTGTTCACATGCATGCGTGAATCAAAGCTTCAGCGTGTTCCGCGTGAAATCTCTTGGAACGGCTCGTGTTTTGAAACTAAACATACGAAATGACAAGCATATGAAATGAATTTTTAAAAAATCTGCTCAAAATTTCGGATAGAAACGCCTCGAAACGAAACGCCTGAAGCTACGTGCAAGCGAAAATGAAATTTCATCGTGCGTGATTGATTACGCCAATCGTCCAAAATATGCGCGTGATTGCGTGATTTCGCGACCCCGTTGGGGGCCCCCACCTCCGCATAAGCCCCCGAGAAAATCAATTATTACCGCCTTTTGAGTACAGTATTTTGTTGGACAGAAAATGTCGAAACCAAAGTTTCAGTGCCAACCTGGTTTTGATGCATACAAGAAATCAACAACCTGCTGAATCGAATTATCAACATGTGGGAGGCCTAAGAAGTGTTTTTTATTTGGCTTCTGAGATAATGAAAAAATAATGAAGATAACCTGCTGTGCCGTGCCATTGCCATTCGATTTCCTAAGTCCGAAAAAGTAAAGAGAAAAAGCTGGAAGAGAAAGAACTGATATCAAGTATAGAATCATGTCAACAGCAGAAGAAAAGCCAAAACAAGAAGACAATAATGAAAATATAACAATAGCAGTCCAAGGTTGCTGTCATGGAGAACTGGATAAAATCTACGAAACAATTTCTTATATCGAGAAAGCGAAACAAATCAAAATCGACCTTCTGCTGTGCTGTGGTGATTTCCAAGCAGTTAGGAACCAGAAAGATTTGGAGTCAATGGCAGTACCCCCAAAATACAGAAAAATGGGTGTTTTCATCAATATTATACTGGTGCAAAGGTTGCTCCAGTGTTGACAATTTTTATTGGTGGAAACCATGAAGCAGCAAATCATCTTTGGGAGCTTCCATTTGGTGGGTGGGTGGCCCCGAATATCTATTACATGGGTTATGCTGGGGTTGTGGAATATGGCGGGCTTAAGATAGGAGGAATATCTGGGATTTACAAGTCTCATGATTATTATAAAGGTCATTTTGAAATGCCAATGTTTAACGAGAGCACAAAAAGGAGTTTCTACCATACAAGAAATTATGAAGTATTCAAGTTAAAAGTATTCAGTGGAAATCTTGATATCTTCCTAAGTCACGACTGGCCAAAAAATATTTACAGCCATGGAAATGTAGACAGTTTGCTGCAAAAGAAAGCTTTCTTTAGAAAAGAAATTGAAGATAACACACTTGGAAGTCCAGCATGTAAAGAACTCTTAAATAAATTGAAACCATCTTATTGGTTTTCTGGGCATCTACATGTGAAATTCTCTGCAATTGTTCAGCATTCAGATAGTGAAGACCCTAGCAAGAAACAACACACAAAATTCCTTGCTTTAGACAAATGTCTACCACACAGAGACTTCCTGCAGGTGTTTGATATGGGTCCCATGTCAGCACCAAAAGAATTAAGATATAACAAAGAATGGCTAGGTGTCACAAAGCTTACCTATCCATTATACAATCCGACACCAAAAGCAACATGGCTACCCAATGAGGAAGCTGAGTTTGACAAATACAAGCCCTCAGATGACTTGTTACTTGAAATTTCATCAAAATGCCCAGATGAACTTAAAATTCCACTAAACTTCCAAGCTATCAAGAATCTTCCATCAAAAACTGGAAATCTAAACAACCAAACTGTTGAATTTTGTGAAAAACTTGGCATTGAAAACCCTTGTAATCTTACAATCATTAGAAAAATTGAAAGATTTGGGAGACCCAGGAAGCAGTCGATTGAAAATGTATCTGATAATGATTCAAGTAGCTCAGATGATTTCACTGAAATTCCTAAGATATCTGGTGACCCAAGTGAGATTTCATTGGACGATTCATCTGACGATGATGCAGAGTCAAGTGAAATAAGCACCTCAAGTTTTACAAAGTCATCAGATGTGGAATCAAGCTCTGAGAATCAGTCTCATCTCAAAAGAAAACTCTCAAGTGAAGAACAATCAGATAGCTCACCACAAAAACCAACATTTCTTGTTAGGAGAAACAAAGCACTTTATGCTTCTCTTGATGATGATAACTCAGGATCTAGTAGCTCAGACTGCCTTTAGTGGATAAGTTAATTGTTGTTGTTTCTTTTGTTATTTATTTGTTACTTTTTGTTGTTTCTTAAAACTATATTGTTCAGTTACTTAGAAGAAAGTTATATACTTATAGATATATACTTTGTACAATCTGCTATCATAGAAATTTGTTTTCTTTTTCAATGAATTGTTTTCAATCTATTTCTTGAGAAAATAAAGTCCCAGTCTATTTTGCTCCAGAAATGAGTTAACCAGGGGTCAAAGAGAGGGTTTGGCAGCTAAAAGTTTCGGGAAATATAGAAAAATCCAGTTGATCTTGCTACTTTTATGCAAACCAGGAGTAAAGAAGATTTCTTACTGAAAATACACAATTAAAAAAAAATCTAAATATCTAAATAAACAATGCGAAAGAGGCCAGAAGTTGCTGACACACTTCAGAAACTGCATTGACTAAACAGTTGCTGGACGAACAGTCGTTTTGTTTGCTTCATTAGATTTTACAATGACAGCGACAGTTCGAATACTATCTACCAAAACTTAGGGTTTTATATGGTTCTCAAATATAGCTTAGTCGCTCTTATTTTCGCTTATCCTTTATACCGGTGCTCTTGGCAAGAGCATTTATGTTAGCCAATGCTCTCGACTGATTCCTTGTCGACCTTGTTGTGCATTGGAAGCGCAGGCTCTACTAGCATGCCACTGAATCATGACATTACATTGTATAAACAGAAGATGTGATATTACCTTGTTTCATGCAAACCTGCAGCAAGTAGTAGATTCCCTTGTGAGAACTGCATTTCAAGCACACTTGTTGCCCTGGTTGAGTAGGCACTAATAAGATAATTCAAGCTCTCGTTATTGATCTGTCCTTCTGCCGTTCCATGTTTTAATACTGCCTCAGCGTTCCATACTCTGATACTGTTATCTAGTCCTCCAGAAACAAGTACTGAACCGTCTTTGCTGAATGCAACACTATACAGAGTGTCTGAATGTCCTTTGAGATCTTTCAGCATTTTACCGTTCCGCACGTCCCATACGATAACGCGGTTGTCATCGCCAGCGGATACAAGATAAGTGCCATCAGGACTGAATGTAGTGGTGTATATTGGAGCCTAGTGGAAAAACATGTTCCGTTATGAAATGGGCAACTTATTCGTATGGCTTTGTTACGCGGAATTAACTCAACAGAACAGTATTGCCTACGTAAAATTCGGCGATGGAAAAGCCCCAGAGAGGCCAACCATTGAAGGGCCAGACAATTTGTTTGCAAGCACAGAAATAGATTGTTTTGCAAGGGAGATAATGCGATAAAGATACGGAGTAAATGATAGAAACAAAATAACAATGTTTTTCTTCATAAAAGAAGCTAAGATGAGATTTAGCTCAAAAGTTTCTTAAATCTCAGAAACTATTTGAATAAGGAAGAAGTCACTAAGTATCAGGGGGAGGGGAAGGGGATACAAAAAGATACAGAAATTGTATGGAGTGAAGCACTTATCTGAAAAATTACCTTTTAAATTGTTTCAAAGGTTAGGGAATGGCGATGTGAAAATCAATCCGACAAATAAGAAACATCTAGATTGAGAAAGAAGCCACGAACTGTTCTTATAGAAAGCGTTCTAAATAAAGTAGAACACGCACAAAAGAACAGAAGTGTTGACTATAGCCTATTTACGTTCTTATGCAATGAGGTGTATACATAATCAGGTGAAGGTTCTTACTAGAGGGTCTCCAGCGATTGCATAGAAAATATAGCATGGTTCAAGGTTAAGAACTTCTAGCAAGCCCCTGCTTTTCAGTGTTCTGAATGTAATGCTATTGGGGTCCAAGAAAGAGGTTACCCAAGCACACGTTGCATGATCTGAGTCCTCTTAATTATGGACTTCTTTGGATATGAGGAAAAAATGGTTCTTATCTATTGGATATCTATAGTATAGTCTCAATGTCCTCTGGTCTGTTCTATGCATGTTTCAAGCCTTCTTAGAAATGTTTGTTCGATTGACCTTTCAAATCTTCGCTTCGGCAAGGACTCCATGCTCGGTCGCGTTATGCAAAGACCGGACATGTTGGATGTTTCTTCTGGATACATGTCCTTTCGTTATTAATGATTACCTTACTGAGTTGTGCAATAGATTTAAATCAGGGCTATTTTCTGTCTGCTGATCTTTCCGCAATCACGATGAAGTCAGGGTCATATTCTTTGATGATTATTTTCTTTAAGTTGAGCGTGTAGTAGGATACTGCTCATACAGTAACCTGTCTGGTTTCGTTACACCGGTATCTGGGACTACACATTTTCAAGTTTTATTACTCCGAGTACAAAGCAGTTAGGGTTTTCAAGAGATGTTCATTGATTTGAAGTTTTCCTGCTTAAAGTTTTATTGCTTGGGGTTACTTTTTTTGGCCCAGCCGATATAGTTTATGGTTGGGGGGGGGGGTGTTGGAGGTTCTCAATAAATGAAGGTTCTTATGTGCGGGTTTTACTTCTAACAGCGGAGAGTTGATACCTATTTTGGGTAGAAGATTTTAGTTTCATTGCTTAAGTCATCTACGCAACAACAATCATGCATTGTCCATCACATCAAGTACCGGCATAAAGTGCTAAGTATATGATAGAAATAATCCTACATATCTGAAGAAGTAAATAGGAAAATGTATCACCTGGTGACCGACAAAAACTCTCACAAACTGTGCAGTTTGTAAATCCCATAATCTGCAAGTCTTATCCGATGACCCACTTGCCATATAATTGCCATTTGGATGAAATTGGACAGTCTAGAAAAAAAAACACAATACAAAAGTAAATCATTAATATGTAAGCTTTTTAGGTCTTGCAAAGGGAAGGAATTTTTAGAGTTAAATTTGAGATTTTGTCAAGAAATGCTTGTTGCGCTCTCATGCTATGATGAAAAACTTTGATAAAAACATTTGCTTCAAAAGGATAAAGAAATCGAAGAAAGAAGAATGTGGAAAAGACACAAAAAAAAGGGGAAGATGACGAAACAGAACAAAAGAAGAAGAAAGAAAGAAATATGAAAAGGAAAAAGAAGGAAAGGATGAAGTAAAAGAGGAAGCAGAACAAAATTGATTACGAAGAAGAGGAACAGGAAACAGAAGACGAAGAAGAAGAAAATGATGAGGATCATGATCATGATGATGATGATGACGAAGATGATGGTGTTGATGAATGATCATGATTATTGATTTGGAGAGAAAAGAGAGAAAGGTAAAGACAAAGTGAAAGCGCAAGTAGAAGAACAAGAAGGTGACAGTGACGACAATGCTGTCAATAATGAGAGGGAGAAAAGAAAGAAGAAGAAAAAGAAGAAGAAGAAGAAGAAGAAAAAAAAGAAAATGATGAGGATCGTGATCATGATCATGATAATGAGGAAGATGATGGTGATGATGAATGATCGTGATGATTGATCGTGAAAGAAAGGAGAGGAAGGTAAAGACAAAGTGAAAGAGCGAGCAAAAAACAAGAAGGTGACGATAATGATGTCGATAATGAGGAAGAAGAAGAAGAAGAAGAGTAAGAAGAGGAAGAAGAAGAAGAAGAAGAAAAGGAAGAATAAAAAGAAGAAGAAGAAGAAGACGAAGAAGAAGACGAAGAAGAAGACGAAGATGAAGAAGAAGAAGGAGAAGACGAAGAAGAAGGAGAAGAAGAAGAAGAATAAGAAGAAGAAGAAGAAGACGACGAAGAAGAAGAAGAGGAGGAGGAGGAGGAGCGGGAGGAAGAGGAGGAGGAGGAAAATATGAGAAGGAGGAAAAAGATGACGACGAAGAGCAAGAAGGGAAACTTTATAGGTATCATCATATACATACATCAACGCTGTTTTGATGCCCGGCGAATATTCGAAGTGGGAATGCATATTCAGTAGACCAAAGCCGTGCAGTGCGATCTTGTGATGCAGACACAAAGTACGATCCCTTGCAACCAGTACTGATATCCCACACAGGGTAATTGTGACCTCTATACTCCACAAGTGATGTTTGGGACTGCACACTCCACAGACGCACTGAAAAATTCGAGATTAAATTAAAAATAAAAAAGGTTGGAAATGATTCTTCAAAAGTAGTTTTATTATATCTAATTATTTGGAATTCTTCAAGATTACAAGGGTTTGAAGCAACTGCAAAGTAGGGAATGACAGCGTGTGTCTACAGCGAATAACCTGGCAGGGTATAGGGTACTAATAAGAATGGACAGATGAGTTGACTGTAGGCTTAAAAGAATTGAGTTGGGCGGGTTTCAAACCATTCAACATGAGCTGAAAATCTCGGTCAGGCGGCCAAATCATCTTTTACAAAGATTTGCTTTAATAGCGAGGAAACAAGGCTCACGAAACAAGTCGTCTCCGAGAATTGCAAGAGATTATTCACTGCTTTTGAGTTAACAGAACTTTAAAATTGTGATAAACAGCGGAAACAGGAGATAATTCACGAAGTGAAAAACTGGATTTTCAGTTTGTTACAGTGAAAATCAGCCGTAAAGAGTTCCCAAAGCGATGCTTTGTTCAATAAGGATAATTTCACTCTTCACGTACATTCTACAGTCCTAAAACACTGACAATAATGCAATTTTTATGGGGTAATTTTATAATGTAGACAAACCAGAAGTTTTCTGAAAAACTCCATGGTATGTTAGCACCAGGTTTTGATACAAATTTAGGTCCTTACCTGAAGTATCTTCTGATGCAGAGAGAACAGCATTTCCTTCAGGCAGGAACTGTACAGCATACACAGGTCCTTTGTGACCTCTTAACACAATGCTTTCACTGGAGCTATTTTCAGCACTTGAGCTTCCTGCAAATGTAAGGAACGGGAATATATCAGATAGCTATTATCAAATTTTTTACTTCTATCCATTAACTTTACAAAACGTAATCTCATTGCAGTTTTTCCGATATGGAACTGTGAGAAGTAGTTACCTTACAGAATTGATGCGAAATTAACGCAAATGGAAAAACTTGCAAACAACGTTCCTAACAGCTCAGTTAACTATGAACTTTACTCAAAAAATCACAACCTTACAAGTTAAACGTTAAAAGTTACAGTTACCATTGCCATTAACTTTACGTTACCATATACATTACGCTAAGTTATCGCGTTGGTTTCAGTCGAAAGATTTTGTTGGTTCGTTGACATGTTGAAGTATTTGGTGTTAACCTAACCATGGTGAAGTGTTGTCGATTTTATCATTCGCGTTAATTTCATTTAATAGTTTTTAAGAACGTTCTATTGGCGTTAAATTGTGAACACAGATATTAAAAGCATCACCATAAATTACACTGTAGCCGATTTTACCAAAGGTATACTGAAACGGATTTCTTCATTCAATTTTCAAACATATTGCATTTTCTGATACACGAGGTAATTACAAAGCATGTTATTTCTGTCGTTATCCATTGCAATGCAAGTTTGAAAGGTTAATGAAAACTTCAAACAAGTCAGAATCAAAAGCAATTTCAAGCATATCTTATAAAACTCAATTTTCAGAAAAAGTACCGTTCTGTCAATCAAATTCCCATTTTTGCTGCTAGTTACTGTTTTTTGTTGTACTGTATTGATTTGTTTTGCTTTTTGTTTTTTAATGGAAATTCTGATTTGTAACTTGCTGACTTGAAGAGTTTTTAAGGCTCGTTTTATAAGTTGTGCCCTGCCGAACCAGAAGAACTGTGGTGCAATGAAATTCCAGTTGGAATCGCCTTGGTTTTAAAAGGTTGAATTCTGGTCATGCTGAACCAAACTTAGCCACAAGCCATTTTGCCTGGAGGCTAAAAGGTGTTCTGTTTTGCGTTCCTCTTTAGCTTTCTTTGTTAGGCTGCAAGCATGCATCAAAAATTTTTGGAGTGGCACGGCACTGCAGTTAGTTTTAGATGAGAGGCCTTTGTTGTATGGTTCAACTGGGGTGCCCTGCGAACCATGTGAAAAATTAGTTTTATAAGAGTCACCCGGTTCAGCATGGCACAGCTTATAAAACGGGCCTAACTATGTGTTCATGATTTAAACTTTGTATGTCATACATCAGCTGGAAGTATGTTTGAATTCATTGATGATGATGATTAATCAATCATTCTATCACTGATTCAATCATCCAATCAATCAATAGCCTAGCAAAATAAATAAATCAATCAGATCAAGAGATATAAAAGTGTACAGACAATAAGAATGCACCTTGTTTTGGTTGATTACTCTCTTTATGCTTAGCCTGGCCCAATTTTTTCATATTTAAACTCCAAAGTCTAACTGAAGAGTCTTCAAAGCCAGCACATATGACATTATTGTTTGGAGAAAACTTGACAGCTGACAGCCTAAAAAGTGAAACAAAACAATCACTCTGTGAAAATTTTCAAGAGCTTTAGGTTCTATCATTCCAGTGTGAGACAACATGATTATGTTAGGCACTTAACACAATTGTTTTAGTTAGTCAGTTGGTAACTTGGTCAGTCAGTCAGTTTTTCAATTGGTAAGTCAGGCAATCAGTCAGTCAGGCTGTTGATTATTTGGTCAGTCCATTGTTCAGTTGGTTATTCACTCCATCCATAAGTCAGTCAGTCTGTAAGTCAGTCAGCCAGTCAGTCAGTCAGTCAGTTGGTGGGTCAGTCAGTTGGTGGGTCAGTCAGCTGGTTAGTCAATTTGTCAGTCAGTTGGTCAGTCAGTCAGTCAGTTAGTCTGTCAATCAGTCAGTGAATCAGTCAATCTGTCAGTCAGTCAGCTGGTCGGTCAGTCGGTTGGTCGTCCGGTCGGTTGGTCAGTCAGTTTGTCAGACGGTCAGTCAGTTAGTCAGTCAGTCAGTCAGTCAGTCAGTCAGTCAGTCAGTTGGTCACACAGTCAGTCAGTCAGTTGATTGGTTGATTGTTCGGTCTATCAGCCAGCTAGTCAGTCAAAAAATCAATAAATTAATTTACACAACCAAACATACCCTTGATAAGCATTTGTGAATGAATACAAAGTCACTGATGGTTTTGTCTTACTGA
Organism: Chrysaora quinquecirrha; assembly: GCA_014526335.1. Taxonomy (NCBI): domain Eukaryota; kingdom Metazoa; phylum Cnidaria; class Scyphozoa; order Semaeostomeae; family Pelagiidae; genus Chrysaora; species Chrysaora quinquecirrha. Next base: position 1,076,405 of record JACTAT010000014.1, read on the forward strand.
CATTCCCAATTTTTCCAATACATTCTTTGAGACTTTTTACCTCATCATCATCATCCTCCAGAATTGTTTCATTTGAACTATGTTCAAAATCCTTGCCCAGAATGTCATTTTTAAGATTCTTTGATTCATCTGTTGTCCTTATATTGATATTTCTATTAATTACTTGCAGTAATAATGAGTGATTATTATTTCTTAAATGCTGCATTAAGTAACCAAATATCTTACTATCAAGCATCAAATTAAATTTTTTGCTTTTCAAGTCTGTTAACACTGTGGAAATTGATGTTTCTAATAAAGATTCATTGCTATTCAGTAATTGCAACAATATCTCTAATTCTGTTTTGTGTGCTTCCTCATGATCACAGCTATATTTATTGAAAAGTTGATAGCTAGTGCCGTTTGCTCCATTTCTAATAAATCCATGACAAATATAGAAAATATAGGGTAAAGTAACGACAACAATTCAGCACGATAGGCACCATTACAAGCAGCCAGAAAAGTTTTAAAATTGCGATACTGTTCATCATGAACATTCAATTCGTTTCTTTGGGATGCATAGGTTACCAAATTTTCAAGTGAATTTATAATGTTTGTGTTGCAAGGGTTAAGAAATGTTTTAAATTCAGAGTCATTATGAAGGGGTGAGCATTCTTCAAGTTCTGAAGCAGACCAATCTGAGTTTATTGATCTGCTTTCCAAATGGAAATTTACGATTTCTCCAGCTCTGCTTTCTTTCCTTTTGCCACGAGTTTTGAGCAGATTTATGTTCATCAACCATTGCTGCCTTGTAAAGCTAATAAAGCCAATCTTCCTCTTTGTTTTGAAATTGAAAACCAGGGCTGAACATGAAATGAAAATGTTGTTTTCTGAAGTTTTGAAGAACACTGCCTAGGCCGGTTTGCCTCGTTTTCGACGAACATCGTTACGAGGCTCAATCTTCTGTATGCCTGGCCCAATTTTATGGCACAAGCAAAGATGGCACAATGGGCACAATGCACCAAAATTAGCCTCCGTATAGACCCATACAGAAGTAAGGAAGGGATGGATTTATGCGTAGGCTGTTTCAGTTTCATTTATTTGTGAATCAAGCCTAAATACCAAATTATCAATAGACTAGAATTTAAAATTTGCGCCAAATTTTCAAGGGGGAAAATTCACAGAAAAGAACTCAGATCAAAGGGGTCTGCTGAAAAAATAACACATTTTAAAAATACATGCCTTTAAAAATATAGCTCTAGTAGAATCTTTGAACGGTAGGAAATTATCCAAAAGGCAGCCAGCAGGCACCTTTTGTGTAAAAGATTAAAAAACTGGGAATTCAAGTTGTGGAAAGGTGATATATGGAAAGAAAGTGAAAGATACCTAGAAGATCAGCGAATGAAGAGAGAAGAAAGGAAAGAGAGGTGGTGGTGGTGATACTGGAACCAAGTAGCAAGGGACAGAAAGGAGTGGTGCGACTCGCATATTCTTCATCAGAAAAAGAGGCCCTGTCGCATAATTTTTACCGAAAAAGGACATCATACACTCATTTTTTTTTTTATAAGAACCAGGAAATTTCGATTAAGGCTGGCTGTTCTTAAATTTTTGCCGTTTTTGAGCCTGAAATGTTCTTAATCTGTTCTTAATTCCTTGGTTACTTAGATATCTATATTTTCAATGAATGTCTAGGGTGGTACTAGGTTTGTGTGAAAATGCAGCATTCTTGTCTATTTCTTTGTTTGCTTGCTTTTTACGTTCAGTCTGACTGTCTTGCTTACATATTTAGCTGATATTCTTAGGGCTTTTGAAAAGGCCAGCCTCAGCTTGTTCTTATTTTGTTCTTAAAATCTGGGCAAAATCCAGGCTCGTGTTCTTATAAAATTGTTCTTATAAAAAAAGAGTGTACTGAGTGACAATATCAAAATATAACAACTAGCGAGCAAGTAGAGTTACCCCAAAGTCTACTTTTGGACTTTGGTTCTACTGCAGTTTAGGGGTCCCTAGTTTCCATCATTGTCATGATTGAATATTAGACTATTGGGGGCTGCCACCCCCAAACCCCCGCTTTATCAATGTACATCTTTCAAATTTCTCGAAAATCTTACCTGGAGCAAGCTGTTTATGAAAAGGGTTGGGAACTGTTTATTTGATTTCAAAAGAGTATTTCCTGCCAGTCACCATTTTTCCCTTCTTTCTGCTCGCTCTATTTCGAACGCTATCAGAATACAATTCACTTACAGCATACAAATAACTAGGGACCCCTAAACTGCATTCTTACCCTACCTTTAATGTCCATATTCAAGATTTCCATACCGCGGGGACAAAAATTCGACAGAGGAAACGAGACTCCTCCACCCCCCCAGAATGGAATCTCACATGCCAATACATCTGAGAGAATGACTTGGGGCTCGTCATGAGAGCAGAAAGAAGATAAATTTGGAAACAAAGTCAAATTTTGAAGGAGCTACAGCTACTGCAGATAGGCTTTTGGGCAAGGAAGTAACAACTCTAATCAGTGCTTTGCGGATAAGGCTTGATCTTAGCTGGCAAATGTAATGATACAATACCGCAAACAAGTAATTCGAATGTTCCAAGGCTTATGGCATACTCTTCCAATGTTGGGTCACGCGCAACTCACAGCTACGGGGTTAATCAGGGGTGAGGTGAGACTCTCTGGAAGAGCTAAAAAGATTTGTTTAACAAATGGATTGGTTCAAAACTTCTGGGACGTTTGGGACCAGGTGCACACATTAGGGGGGCGTGGGGTGTGACAGTTGAAGTCGCTTCTGATACCATACCATACTTTTTTGTAGCTTATATGAAAAAATGCCAATCTAAGCCAAACAAGGGCTGTTATTTTGAAAAATTTTCTGGGGAAGCATGCCCCCGGACCCCCCAGATAGTTTTTTCTTCAGTAAATAGTAAGTACAATACAGTACAAAGAAATTCTACCCTCCAGTTAAAACAATTGCAATACACAAAAATTTGCGTATGTATCAATATACGTAGATTGTTGATAAAGATGCGTTGGCTTGTGAATTAGTAAGTTAGTTAGCTAGGTACGCAGTCCTCCCTCTCGATCTGACCACACTTTGAGCCTGCCCTGTTCACCAATTGGCCATTCTCCCATGAGATACAGTAGAACGTAAACGACCCCCTGTTTTGAATGCCTAACTTATGCCTAAGGTATGGTTCTCAGGTACGGTTTGGAGGTATGTCTAACTTATGCTTTTTCTGTCTCTAGCTATATTGCTGCCAAGTAAAGATTGCTTGTTTGCTTGTTTTCTTGCTTGCTTGCTTACAATTGGCAAAGCCAGACTGAAAGAAACTGCGTCTTGAATCTCAAGGACAACTCATGACGTCACGCTGGCATCATTTCACATTGTGGTGTTAAAACGGATTCTGTAATACGGAGTAACGAAACACGAGCCATGATAATGAGAACAGCAATAATTAACCATTGATAAAGAATAATGTGCATTTATATTGGTATGCTCTATTTGAATTACCTTGTAGGGCATTAATTCATGAAACCAATCATACGCGCTACAGTATAATTAAGAACATCGTTTGACTCTACTTGACAATACATTTATTGATATTAATTACAAGTACAACTTTTCCATTGATCAGTTCGAGGCACGTGCTTTAGCGTTCTGTATCGTGGGTTACAAGACGAAGAAGAATTTCGACCACGACTTTAGTCACACCACTAAACGAGAGGGAAACTGTGAGGCAACAGAAAGATATTTAGGCGGAAACACTTGGAGATTTTATTGATACGAGACTGTAGTTTTCTTTTATTGGGGTGGTCTGCTGGTTATTTAGCTGATTCAAAAGCTGTGTAGTCGATTTTTTCAAAGGACGTTGGCATTGGCAAGTGAGACATGCATGGATACATGGTGCGTATATATATTTGATGCTTAAAAATATAAACTTATTAACCTAAAATATTTTATATAGGTTTCTATACAAACATACTGCCATCTTCTTCACTGTATGTCTGACCCCATGGTCTTTCAAAGTAGAAAACGATTTTTAAAGAGGCATGAACGTTTACATATATTGATCAATAAGATATATAAATACTTCATAAATATATATATCATAAATACTTCAAGAATTCTCAAAGGGAACTACACGACACGACAATTAGCTAGAAAAAGCTATCTTTGAACGGAGAGTAAAATTAGCCTGCAAAACTACCAAAACTTCGCATAAAAAAGCATACAGTAATAGGAGGGGTTTGAATGCGAACGAACCTTAAGTATATCCTAATGGATTAAAGATTGTTGTACAGTTTATTAAGGGTTAATGTAAACCTTCAATTTTGGACAACTTGCTCATACGACTGAAAATTGGGTATACATGACTTGACTAATTGAGAATGTGGGCGATGCTGTATGAAACATGAAATTGAGCTATAGTTTGTACTAACGACAGACAATTCATACTTCTAACTATATGGCTCATAAAAATCACCCGACACTTTCAACAGGCTAATAATTCCTGTACAGGAATGAATGACTAATTATATCTTTTTTGTACTCTTAAATTAAAAGTAATTTCCAGAGAACTATTCCCACTCATTTTAATTTTCAGCAAGCATATTTCAACCTATTTCTAAGCAAGTGGGATTGGCTATTATGCATCACGTAGCTCACTTTGTCTCGAGAGTAGATTTTAGTTTTTTAATTGACCAATGAAAATCAATAGAGACATTTATTCAAAAATATCGAACACCTGAATTGCATCATCTTCGACCTACGTTACTCATCCAAGAATTTACAAAGGAAATTTTAGACAATATCGCTAAAATGAAACACAGACTGTTTTTACCAATGGGCAAATTCAAATTACATGGAGGCGAAAGTAGCAATGATGTATTTAGGGTCAGTCGCTAGCATTTCAGAAATAGATAAAATGATGAGACCTCGATCCTGGCTGTGACATTACCGTGTCTGGAGGGCTCGAACTCCGTCTAGCTAAACTCCTGGCATCGAGCAAGCTCGATCAGAGAGCTCCTCGTCCTGGCACCGAGCAACCTTGCTCTTGCCACGATGCCACACCCCTGCCCCTGCATGTTATCATTAACAAGTTCTCATCTATTCTAGATCATTTTGATTATAAAGTGATTAGTTTTCTGTAAAGGTGGGAAATAGCATGAACCGATCCCAAAGGTTGATTTTTGAGCAACGTTAGAAGTGAAAGATCTTCGCTGGAATCGTTGATTTGTCTGTGATTAATCCCTTAAGTGTTCGTGATTTTAATCAGTGATTTGCCCCTCGATTCTTGCAGTATGATGAAAAGGCATTTTTTTGTGAATACCCAAATTTGTTGAGCCTCTTTATTCTTATAAGCTCTCAATACGACAGTTTGCTTAAAACGAGTACAGCAGCTGGGCTATCATTTTGAGCTGTAAGCATCGTTAATGGCAGGTAAATTTTGTGAGTGACTGAATCCAAGACCTTACCAATACACTCTTCAACCAAGAAGCAAACCAAGAATCCATACACTCTTTTCTTTTTATAAGGATATTGTTTGTAAGAATATCCAGGCTCAGAATCATCCTATTTTTAAGAATTTTGTAAGAATATTGCTCAGCCTCAACTTCCATATTTGTGTCTCATTTTTCAGCAGTTGCCTGTTTTGCAATGTTAGACGAAACTTCATGATTGTTAACAACATTCTTGTTGTTATAATAGTTAAAACATTTTCTTTCGCTCGACCATTTTCTCTTAATGAGAAGATTTTTCTTTTAACTATGTTCCCTTGAAACCACATCAGGTTTGAAAAAATAAGAATATTTTAAGAATATTTTCAGGCTCAAAACAAACATTTTTTAAGAATATTGAGGCTGGACAAAATTTATAGTATTCTTATAAAAAAACAGTGTACGTTAGACCTTGCGAATACTGAGTTTTGCAGAGAAACAGTCATCGCAGTAAAAATTAACAGATGCCAATCTTAGGTGATGGATCTTCAGGAGATCTTCCCTCAGCGATCTCCCGATCTCTAAATCGTGCACTTACAGTACATCAATCGTGCACCGTGCATACGCGAAAAAACATCACACATAGCCCATTCATTCTTCTCAAGGGTATCCAAAACATTTCTAATATACGTACTTTGAAGCAATTAGATAATCAATAAACAATCATGATTGCAAATGCAATATTAAATACCAATAAAGATTATCAAACAAACATACTAAATAGCTGTTCATGCCTTCCTTAATTATCATCTAAATTATCGTCTTGCACTAGGTGTATTGCGGATTAGTAAATACGAACAATAATCTCCTAACAAAATGCATTATTTCTTCATTTATTGGAAATGTGGAGACAGCGCGAATACAAAATGCAGGAAGCGGTTTCTGCAAGCATCTAGAAGAGGTAGTTAGTTTTAATACCTCAGCCTCGAAGTAAACAAATAAAGGAAGTACTGATGTTTCGATTTTTGGAGTACAGGTTAACCTCCGTGTAACGAGCAGCTGTTTGATCAATGTTGACCCGAGGATTCACCTGCCTCATATAGGTACGGGTTGTGCGCCTCCCAAACAAAACTTTTGGTACCCATTCCGGAATTTCGGAACCCCAAAATAATGCCCTTCCGGAATTTCTTCTGGAAATTGTTGTGAAATCAAATCATTTAAGGGTAAAATTAGACACAAACTACACCTTTTCCGGAAAAATTGTTCTGCCTGCTACCCCATTCTGGAACTTTAATGGACAATCCTTTATCCCCTTCTCGGAATTTTTCCCTAGAAATGACACCCAATTGGCAGGCACATCCCCGACTCAAAAATATATTAAGTGCAGCCCCCGGGGTTGTTGAGGCCGCATTATGGTATTGGGGTATTGGGGATATGGGATACCGTAAATCATTTGCAAAATGAGTTTTACGGTGGGGCTTATTCGAGGAAAGAGCGTATTCGAGGATTTACGATGTGTTAAGAAAGAAAAGCATAGGGGATAATTCTGGACAAAATAAGGGTTATACGGGATGGTTTTGTAAAATTCTGGGATAGAAAGGAGACAAATACAGGCGATAAAGAATCTCAAGAAAATTTGAGGGTATTGGGGATTAATACAGGGGATATTGGCTATTCGGACCGCTCCTGTAATGGTGCCTCTCGTTATTGTCCCTTGTGAAGAGATGAAGTTCCACTAATTTTAGGTTGCTTTTGTGAAGAGATAACTTTTGAGACCAATGAAAACCATTTGTTCAAAGTTGCCCATTGTATAGAGGTTTACAATAATGGAGGTTCCACTGTAGTGAGTGTGCTGAAAATTGCCCATATGTCGAGTGGTAAAAGGTCGACTGTCTACATTTTCATAGTTTTGGTACAAAGAGAGTATCCTTCTCTGAGCTGCACCCCTTTAGTGTGTAAACAGCTAGCTTTCGTTTTTTTACAGCTTATGGTAACGGTACTCTCATGCATAACGGATGCCATATTGGCCTTGGATAAGCCAATCTTACGAGGAATGGCTGTGGCCGAATATGAAGGAATCAGCAACAAAACCGAACAAATCCACATACAAATCGATACAATTTCCAAGCCAAAACCAGAGGCACTAAGATTAGACACAATACACCGAGAAGATCGTGCCAGAGTAAGAAAAGGAGTGTCCTCATCAAGTGTGGTTAGCTTTAAAAGAAGAGATAGAGTTCCAAGGAGGAAGAATGCGTATCCATCTAACTGGGGAACATTCTCATTGTATTGCAAAACCGGATGGTTGCTGCAAGTACTTCCAAATGGAGTAGTCAATGGAACAAGGAATACCAACTCACCTTATGGTATAACTTTTACTCAATTACACTCTTTTATTACTCTAGCGTCTCGAAAAGTAAGAGGGGCATGACAAAGTAGGGGTTGTAATAGAGCCTAACAAGTAATAATAGGAAGGTGGGTTCGAATAATAGGGAGTAAAACATACTCAACATACAGCATAGTAAATATATGCGAAAACAAGCAAGTTGTAACAGATATCAATACAGTAGATGGGCTGGGAATCAAGCCTGTGTTAGAAAAGTGAAATAAAAATTTGCACATCCATTCCAGGATGCTTAAAATTAACAGCAGGGAGCGTTAATGAGACAGGGGTTGGAAAATTCAGTAACATGCGCTTGCGTGAAAACTGGTACACCGATACAATTGTTACGAATACTGACCGAGGGGGGCTTTGGGGGGTATCAAAGCCCGAAAACCCGGAAGAAAATTGGGAAAATCCCGAAAACCCGGATGACCTTAGTTTCAACAACTGTTTTAAGAATTTTACACATTGATATCCCTATTGAAGTTTAAAATCCGAAAACCTGCAAATTTTTACCGATTTTTACCACAATACCCGAAACACGAGCTAGAAAAATGGCAAAACTCGTTGCCCGTTGAATATACTTGACTCGAAAACCCGCACGATTTTTTGAAAACCCGAAAACCCGAGGTCGAAATCGGCTAAACCCGCATCCCGTGAAATCTCAAAGCCCCCCTCCTGACCGGTACGGTACGCTTGCAAAAACGTCCATACTCGGGTACATTGATCATATAGCTGTCATCCCTCACTAGAGGGGTGATTACCATTCGGATCCTCTGACTTTCAGATCAATAGATCATACCGTATTCCTAAAAATAAGCGCCCCATTTGGATCGAGTTGTTAATAAGGTTGATTGCAGGCACTCCCTTCTTAGCGTACGTGCAAACTCTTGATTGGAGGAATCAAGAGACACCCTAGCCAGTTGCTGCGAAACTTAGTTCTCGACGAAACGTTAGTTCATTCACAAATATTTTGAAATAATTGCTCCTCTTGGAGACGGAGTATTAAATAGGCGCCCTGGGCGCTTAATCAAGGAAATATGGTAGTGATTTTTTGATAGGTGCGCGATCGTGTCATTTCCAACTTACACGATAACCCTCAGATCAGACGAGTTCACATACAGATGCAGAGGGGTAGTCAGGTCGTAGTTAACGCTGCAAAATGACTATCCTTGGATGATCATGCAATAGTTTTAAGGTATGGCATAGCTGCTTGATAAGAATGCTTGGGTGAATTTCATGATGTTGCATCGAGCAATACCGTTTGCTGATATTGAGGAAACATCCTTCGTTCCAAAATACCTCGCACATTCATTGGCTAAACAATTATCGATTGATCCGACAAAGTTACTTTTAAGTAATCAATCGCTCGCCTTTGCATGTCTTTTCTTTATTTACATTACACTGTGCGGGGTCTGTGGGTCACACTTCTGTATCAGTTGGGCCTTAGCAGTTCCGTTCGAGGATTTCCGTAAAATGTTTTACTAGGCTAGGCTCTGATTCAGTTGTCTTCGTTTCACTGTCATAGGGCTGTGAAAATTTTCTTTCGATTCATTCATGAAAGGGACCAACCGTTAGAAAAAACAACTTCTACTGTGGCAACGAATTTTAAAAGCTATGTCTAGACAAAACTTGTTGGGAGGCAACATTGAAAAAAAAAACGGGTAGTTTAAAGAAGAAATTTCGAGACATCTTGAAGTCCTCTAAAAGCAAAAATTAATATTGCAATGTATGAAAGAACACCTTTTATACAATGCCACTAGTTGCCGTGAAGAGTTTCCATTAGTTTAATCCTGATTGAAAATTGGTATTACACACCTCGGTTGGAAGCATGTTTAATTGGTTATGATTATGATGATAACAACTTGACAGCTCACGTCAACTATTCACCCACCCAATCCAGTAATTATTACGATTGTATTTGCTCCATTACAGTATTCTAGGTCAAAATAGCTGAAATTATCCAATCATCGGCACGAGAATGGATTTTTCTGTGGCATGTTATACCATGTCTCTTACATGTGCACCCATAATGTAACATAAAAAGCTTCTCATAGCCTCGAAACGGGAACAAAGTAGACGACTTGGGTAGGATGAAGAGAGTCTAGTTATAACATTTGGTCATGTCATATTTGGACTATGCTTATTTGAGTTTTCTCCGACAATAGGGGTGGGGAAGGAGCTTTTCATCTCAGAATTGAGAAAACCAAGATTTATGAAATTCTGGACTGCGTGTGCAAACTTTAAAGATGACTTAAGGAGCTTCAATCTTGCGCCTGCATATGCAGGATATGAAATTGTAGTTTTTTTATATGAACAACCTATATAAGAAACATAAAGCCGAAAATTGGGTAAACATTTTTGCTATCTTCTAAAAAACTTGAGATAAATACAAGGAAAGTTCACTAGAATCAAGACCTCTCCAGGAAAGGTACTTCAAACATGTTTTTGGCCAGGGTACACTTTTTTTATAAGCAACTTGACTTTCGTCCAGCCCTCAAAGTTGGTTAAACGTTGGCAACGTTGCTTAACATATTTTGTACCTACTAACCACCCCAGACTTCGCGGGTCAAAATTGTCATCTGTTAGGCCTACAACATGACTTTTGGGAGACGGTAAGTGGAAAAACGTTAGCTTACGAATTTCAACATGCAAAACATAAGAACGAAGAACAATTTCCTAACACAAGAAAGAGAATAAGCTTGGTTGTTTGACTTCTTAGTTGCTTACAGTAATTCAATTGAGCCCTCACGTTGCTTAATGTTAAGGTCAGTTCAGCCCTAGTTGCTTATTGAGCGGTTGCTTATTAAAAAAAAGTGTAGGTGAGGTGGGCCGTGGGTGGGTGATGATTTAGTGAGAAAATTGCTCCATAAGTAAGGAACAGGCAGGCTGAAAGTGTTCTTATAAACAAATGTGTACCAAACATTAGAGTTACCAAGTTTACTTTTAGCGTTTAAGTTTTTAGAACATAATTTTTGAGGCTATTTAAGCTTCCGCTTGGGGTATGTGGTACCCCAGATGGTTATTTTTAGCTTTCACACGGTTACATCATCTCTCATTCTTAAGCGTAAGAGTCGTTTCTGGGATCTCAAAGATTCACTCGTGATTTGTTATTACAGCTCTCGTGCAGATCCAAGTGTTAACACCAACACTGGTCAGATTCAAGGGTGTCGTATCAGGAAGATATGTTGGAATCAATTCAAAAGGAAGGCTCATAAGCAAGGTGATATATTTAGATTGAGAAAATAAACTTTAAAAAGCGAAACTCGAGTCGTTGTACACCGGTTGTACACTCCTTTAAGATTATAAAACGTGCTTACCACGAAGGAAAGCTTCGTTGTGGTTGCTTGTGAATTTGCGTCCCTTTGTGATTCAAGATACGCAGGTTGCACTGCTTCAAAATACGGTGATAGGGTCCGATGGGTCAAAAAGCACGTTCCATCTGGTATACCGGAATACGATGACCCGGGAAGCAGATTTGCACCTGGGACGTGGGACGAAAGTAGGACGCTGGACTCAAAACAGAAGTGGGACGTGGGACTCATGTGGGACCCGGGACGTAAGACTCGGATGAGAGTTAGGACGTGGGAATGAGGTGGGACCTGGGACGTTGAACTCATGTGGGACCCTGGACGTGGGACCCAGTGGGACGTAGGGCGTGGGACTCAGGCGGGACCAATAACCTGGGATTCAGATGGGACCAGAGACCTGGGATGCAAGTCCACAACGAATTATCAACCAACAAAAATAATTATGTTGCAATTCGTAACCAAGCCAAAACAAGGGTCAGTCATGGGGCAGCACTTTCTCGACAATCCGGCAGCTGCGTGCAATTAATTACAGTCAGTATCGATCCCATGTAACCTTCAGAGCAAGCCTGGCGTATCACTTTGGGGTGTGATTTTTTAGTCTATCCACATCAAGGCCAAAAGACTGCTTTAATTTCTCGCTTGGGCTTTTCAGCTACAAACCCGGACAAAGTTAATGAGACCAAGAATGAGACAAACATGTTGATGCAATCATCATAGGAAAACTACGTTGAATTCGCAGAAAGGGAAATCTGAATTGTTTCTTATCTGTTGAATAGATACTTCAAACTCTACGTACAACAATTAAAGACATATGCAACCATGTAGAGAAAAAGAGTTTTCGGCAAAAGCAATAGCAGAGTTTCCTTTGACAAAAGCATCTAAACCATAGATTTTTTCACAAGTGGCAGACAACAATAGATGTGATTCGAACCTAGACGGCATGACCAGAGAGGCAACGGCGTTTCCACTGAGCTATAGAGCTCAATGAAATCGCCGAGTAATTGTCCAAGTCATACAGCCCAAGGCTCTTCTCCCGTTTTGACTTTTTGTGTTTCGGCCATGTTGAGCCTTCTTCAGCACCATACATATTTGAATATATTTGTCATGAATGGCGAACACTAGGATAGATTTTACCACAAGCGGCATACCACAATAGATTGGATTCGAATCTTCGGCTCTCTGATCATGTAGTCCAGGTTCGAATCCCATTTATTGTGGTATGCCACTTGTGGAAAAATCTATCCTAGTGTTCGCCATTAGTGACAAATACATCTAAACCAAAAGTAGTTCTACCCCAATTCTACTGGCGCGCATATAAACCACTACCCAAACAATGTCATATTCTTTTTCAGAAGTACCCAACTAAAGAAACCCTATTTCAAGAAGAAGTTCTCGAAAACAGTTATCGTACGTTCAACTCGAGCGTGCATCCAAAGGTTGGGACATCAAGTTGGTACATGGGCATACGAAAGAATGGAAGCCCCAAAAAGGCCTCAAGGACGAAAGTAGGGGAGAAATGCATTCAGTTTCTAAAACTACCTATAAAATCCAGGCGTATCTGATCATACAGAATCCTATGGTAATGTTATATAATGTATATTGCTGAAACACATAAATACCATACGGATTGAAGCGAGTAAAGAGCCCCGATAGCTTCGCTGTTTAATAGCTTATAACCTCCTTTGGTATCGAGGGGCTGTAAGGTGTTTGCCTAATGCCAACCCTTGGTGTTGCCCTAATGTCAATTAGGCCAACACCACGGTCCCGAGAGTAACTTCGCATATTTAGCGAGTGGGAAGTGCTGCGTACTTTTCTGCTTGAATATTTTCAAGATTCTTGGATATTGCTTCATTTACTCATTTCGGCCCAAGGTCGTCATTGCCAAATCATCTTAAAAACATGAAATCAAATGCTTCTTTCGGTTTTTGGTCAGATATGTTGAATTATTTTCTTGGGTATGGAAGCCTCGAAAAGGCTATTTGTTGGATCGCCGCAGAAAGCCCAGGTCGCACATCCCTATTGCCAAATATAAGAAGTTACCTTTCTAGGCCCACTTTGATTTATTACCAGAGTCGTTAGCTTCCGCTCCTCCACCACCCCGACATCCCGCCAGTACCGTCGAGAGGCAGAGCGACCCGGGGGTAATGTACCGGGCCTTTGGGAGGCTTAAACGGGCAGAAGCATTAAGAAATTTTTTAAATTGTTCGGGCCCCTTAGCAGCCAGGGGCCCAGATCTGTGGCCCTGCTGGACCCCCCCTCTCGACGGCACTGCAGCCCACTACAACTACCAGTTTGAGAGACCTCATTTCAGTGTTAGCCTCGGTTTCATAAGCGATAACTGAGACTCCAGTAATAAGTCTAGGGCCACTACATATACTGCTAAATGAAATATGGACAATATATTAGTAAACAAAGTATTTATTAGATAAAGAGAGTAAATTATGTGTATCATATTGATAGTAGTGAAATTTGGTATGGCCTAAGGCAATGTAAGGTATGGCTTAATATGTAACAGAATCATTCAAATGTCAAAAAATACGCTTTGGACAAATGCAGCTCATAGAGAGCGACATATAAAAGTACATTGGAACTGACATATAATGAACATCTCTGAGACCAATGTTGTCATCGATTGTCGAGAGGTGTACGCTGGATGGAGGTCGTTCTTATAGAGAAATGATCTTTAGGACGAAAATCTTTTGCACAGAGATGTATATTAATTACGGTTCAAAAAAGGGCAATTTTGAGACCATTTTATTGTCCTTAATATATAGAGGGGTCGGCTGTATTCAGGTTGATTACAAATAACTGATCCATGAGACGAAAATACTTATTCCTTGATTGCAAGTGTCTGTCAATGTAAGTTCATAAAAAGGGTACATTGTAGACCATTTTATCGTCCGTTGTTGAGAGGTGTCCACTGTATGGAGGTTGTGTTACAAATAGGATCTACGAGACGAAATACTTGTTTCTTGATTGTAGGTGTCTGTCAATGGAGGTTCATATAACGGGTACCTCTCGGACCTTATGATCGTCCGTTGTTGAGAGGTGTCCACTGTATGGAGGTTGTTTACAAAATAGGATCTACGAGACGAAATACTTGTTTCTTGATTGTAGGTGTCTGTCAATGGAGGTTCATGTAACGGGTACCTTGTAGACAATTTTATCGTCCGTTGTTGAGAGGTGTCCACTGTACAGAGGTTATTTACAAAATAGGATCTACGAGACGAAATACTTATTCATTGATTGTAGATGTCTGTCGATGGAGGTTCAAATAACGGGTACCTTATAGACCATTTTATTGTCCGTTGTAGAAAGGTATCCGCTGTTTGGAGGTTGGGCGGGAATATTTGTTCGCTGTTTGAAGGCGTACAGTATGTTGTACATATGCGTCTCTTGATGAAAAGAGATTCTACTGTCAATCGATAGCAAGGCAGATGAAATTATGAACCAAGACCAGACGGTATTCAAGAGTGAAATAGCAAAGAAGATCAACTGAGGGGGGACAAGAGTGCTAAATTTAACAGTTATTTTTCATATATGTAGCGAGTTGATTACCCAAAGAAAACATAATATTAACAGAAAATTTATAGTAACTTAATGTCAGTGTTAACTATCAAAAAATTATTGATTATTTTAGTTTAGTATTTGAAGAAAATTCGAGATGTATTTAGTTAATAAAGGAATTTATTAATATGATTTAAAATATTTAATCACAGGTAGAACTACACGATATTGCAACATGGAAGCTTTGTATGTTATCATGCAGTCTCTTAAACAATGAAAACCAAACCATAACGGAACTTCGATACGAATAAAGAAGAGTTTTAAGGCTACGTTTACACGAGAAAAAATAATTGGATCTAAAGTGGATCGGATCCAAAAGTTCTAGTTTTGGTACGGATAGGTCTACCGTTTACACGAGGCGAGGATCCGATCCATTTTTGAGTCTAGCTATTGGCGCATGGGCGCCTTCTGAATATTTTTATAGTGATTTGTAATGATATTTTCAAAGAGAACCAGGTTGGATCGGGTCCACCTGCTTGGGCGATGCAAAAGTAGATCGGATCTAAACTGGAACGTCTTTTAAAGCGATCCAAAAGCAGGTCAGTTCGCAGACCAGAAATGGATCGGATCTACGAAATTGTGTGTAAACGCAAGGCCTATCCGTACCAAAAGTAGATCGGATCAACTTTAGATCCGATCCATTTTTGCTCGCGCAAACGGGGTCTTAGTCTAGAAAAATAGCCTATTTCAACAACCGGTTCTAGAAAAACTGGAATTTTTCGATACCCGTGTCAAATGATACCCTGAAAGACGGCACATCTCAGTTAGTTAACCTTACTAAGTGGATCTCCATGGCTTCCGAATGAGAAGAGAAGAAAGGGATCATAAACTTTTGAATTGAGTTTTTTAGTATGAACATTAAGTATCAAATAAAAGGTACATTCAATACAAAATGTTCGTTTGTCTGTAAACACGACTATAAAGCATTAACTCGATTAACTCGTTGAATAGAGACAGAGCTTAAGTTCATTCTCAAGTTCAGCTTAAGCTCAAGATTGCATAAGACGTAGCTGAATAATAACAAACTATAGTATTTACAAGTGTACATCACCTTGAACAACATTCAGATGTGTCCTTGGATCATTAGTTCCTGCATCTGATGGGCAACATCTATGTCCATATCAGCTGCCTAAAAATCAATGAGAAATTCTTCAAAAGGAAAGCAAAGTATGCCTTAGCAACAGTAGGGGACAGAGTTTGTCTATCCAAAGAGACTTTGCCAACCGTATCGAAACAAGCTCATGCTGAAAGGAAGTTTGAATTCAGGTATACTGGGATTGGAACCTGGACAGCATTACCAGAGAGCCAACGACGTTTCAACTATAGAGCTATAGAGCTTAATAGAAATCGCCGAGTAACTCTCCAAGTCATACAGTCCAAGGCTCTCCTCCAGTCTTTGGCTCTCTGATCATGCAGTCCAGGTTCGAGTCCCATCTATTGTAGTATGCTACTTGTGGAAAAATCTATCCTTGTGTTCGCCATTCATGACCAATAAATTTAGGTATATAGCTATAGCTAAGACTTCAAGCTTTATCTTGCTTAGGTAGATACTTCACTCGTCTTCCGACAGAAGAAAACAAACTTAAAACCTTGCGAGGCTTACCACCCGCTTAGAATTTCGAAAACCGGGCGGTAAGCAGTGCAACTTTGACGAAAAAAATCTAGAATACAGACCTTTTCAAAAAGGTCTGGATCGGCGCAACAATTTTCTGGAAGATGGTCGCCATTGAGAAAGAGAATCCTCTCTGCGTGCAACGACGCTTGGAGCAAACTTTGGAAAATCTCTGATTTTCAGAATTTCTGTTTTTCGAAGATCATGGATTCTGTTTTTAGAAAGCATTCTGGTTTTGGAATTCGGAAAGTTCTAGAGGTTCAAGAGAACACGCCCAAAAAATCTAATATTTCGTTGCATTTGACTTAAAATTGAAAAGCTTACCATCGAGTAATATTCCAATGCTTTTTGCTTATCTTTTTTAATACCGAATCCTTTAAATAAGCAGCGACCGTATATAAAGCATCCAAGTGAAATTCCTTTTTTTACATAATGTAATAAGCAGCCTGTCTCTTCAGCAGCTATCTCAGGATCAGTAATGCAAATAACTCTGAAAAATAAACTCGATTTTTAGTAAAACATTTGAAAGAAGGAAGAGTAATACATGCAGCTTTTTATAAGAAACTCTTTATAAGAAAACCCAGATTTTCGAATGGCCAAAAATTTAAGAAACTCCAGTACTTGAAAATTATTACCACAAAAGCGTTTCACCTCAGATGTTTCGTCTACAATGAAGCATTTGTGTGACACGTGGAAAAAGCATTGAAATACAATCGATAAATGGATTTAGAGCATCTGCGCCAGCGAATCCATGCGCACTACTGTGCTGGTTTTTTGCGTACTGTGGTGGTATTTTTGCCTACTGTGGTGGATTTTGTGATTTTTCTTGCTTGATCTATAGATTTTTGCTATGATTTCATACCCACCACAGCAAGCAAAAAATATCACCTCATTTAAGCATAATAAACCACCACAGTAGTGCTTATCCACCACAGTACGCAAAAAATACCACCATGTAAAGCATAATAACCCATTACATCATGCATAATAACCCACCACAGTAGTGATTATTCACCACAGTGAGCAAAGCTACCACCACAACAAGCATAGTATTCCACCACATCAAGCATAATAACCCACCACAGTATTGATTATTCACCTCAGTACGCAGAATCTACCACCAGAGTACGCAGAAAGTACCACCACAGTAGTGATTATCCAGCACAGTAGTGATTATAGATTCGCTGGTTTTACAGTAGAAGAATACCACCACAGTTTTGCGTATCCACCATCTGTCCATAATTGTATGACGTCAAGGTCGTTGAGACATCAGGGAATCGTATATTTGGGGAATACAACTACGACGTGCGGTGGAGATATTGTACAATATACATATACCAAGCGTCGTTAATTAATTTTTAGGGGGGTGAAACATTTTTCTTATAAAAACTTGTCCTGTGTACAGTTGAAACTAATTATTATTTTCTAATTATCTTTCTTGGGGGCAGTCAATTTTCGGAGGGTACTTAATTGACTGGACGTGGATAACGTAGAAAAAATCCAAGATTGAAATCGACGAGGTTATTTCCGGAATCACAACCCACCCCCCTAATTTGAAGGATGTGAGAGCACACACAGAAAGTACAGAAATGGTAGAAATTAAAGTCAGTACACAGTAGTCCATTGTGTAAGCCTTCCAACCCTGCAGCAGACATGCATTTTAGATTTAATTAGCTAAACTTATACATACCTTTGAGAGAAGTCAACAGCATTATTATACAACTTCTGTTTGTAGTAATAAAATGCTATATTTCCAATAGCGTAGATATTTCCTCTTTCTGCAGCATTTTTAAAGCATTGATAAGATAATTTATGATTCTTTGGTACGCTTAGTCCATAGCTATACATGACTCCCAATGCAGCTGTGAGAGAAAAAAAGAAATTAAGTCCAGTCCAGAAGCACACGCATTTTCTTTTTAAAGGAAGTTCGGCTCAGAACTGAAAATTCCTTAACTGATAGCCAAATTTCAGTACTCAATATTCCTTAGCAATTCCTTAACTTTTCACTTTGCTCATTCTTCAAAGCAAGCAATTGTCAAGGAAATATAGGTCATCAAGGTGTCAGAAGATGAATAGAAATGAATACTGCTTGAAAACTATTGGCGATAAGCACTGCTTGCTCTGTTAATGCGAAACTTGGAATAATAAAGAAAAATCAGATTCCTTTAGTCTCCAATCCAGTACTAGAAATTCCTTAAGTTTTTGTCTATCCGAGTACTACCTTCCCAATAAAGCACTTCCTTATAAAAAATGCGTGTAAGTGAATAGTTTTGGAGTAGTACAAACCTTCAAAATTGCAATGAACAGCGGAAACGCTTTCAGATAAAACAGCTCGCCCTACTAGTTTACGGCACAGCAAAATTTTCGGCAAAGAGAGCAACCACCAACTCAACTTAACCCCAAGCAACAACTTAACCTCAAACATGATTCGGCCATAGGACAACACTTGCACAATTGACAATAACCCAAATTATGAAGAAAATTACAGAGAGGATTGGTTTTAAATCATTGGAAAAGCAAGAACTTTGTTTCACTTAGGGGTTTTGGATTCTTTCTACATCAAACCTAGAACTAGACACCCAAAAAGTTAAGAAACTTTTAGAACTAGGAGGAAGAAATTAAGAAACTGTAAAAATCTTTGCGTCCGTTTTCCAACATATTGATTCACATTTGTGGAGGTAGAAATTAGTTCTCAAGCATTTCCATGCTATTTCTCGCACCAGAGTGGCTAATTTCGTGCGATTTCTCGCGTCTGTAAGCAATTCTGTATCGCACAGAAGGTTTTTTGTCGTTTTTACTGCAATTTATTTCAATTAATTGAGAAACTGTTAAGAAACTTTTAGAACTAAAGTTTGGCCAAAAATTAAGAAACTTTTAGAACTAGGCCCCGAGCTAGGTTTCTTATAAAAAAAACGTGTAAAACACAATGCCAATTCGGCTGCACTTTCTGGTTTGTACATTTCGATCCGCGTCTGGGTATAAAATCCGCCTTTTCAAGTGTTCTGGTCTATTTCTGGCGTTAAAACTCTGAGGAGTGTCAGACGAAAAAAGCTTTTGAGTAAGCCCGAAAATGTTTCTGCTGTTCATAGCAATTTTGAAGTTAAGTCCAATTTAACCTGTTTTGGCAATGAAAGTGGTGACTAATGATTCACTGACCTTTGAAGGATGAACATCGACAGCTGAGTTAACAAAATTCTTGCGGAAATTGATCCCGACGATGTTCAATCCCGAAACAAATCGATCGTCGGTCGAACGTCTCTGAGTTAACGATAGGCATGCAGAAAATGATTCCAATAATGTTCAAGCCCGCGACGAATCGTCGATCGTCAGCCGAACGTCTTAACAACCGGGCCACGCCACCAGAGCAGAGATTTATATTGGAACATGATGATTTGTGATGATCCACTATGGACAAAGCTGAGCTAACGTAAGGCCAGTCTCCACTATTGGTTTTCTGGTTTTATGAAATAAGTTATGCAAGAAAAAACTAAGAGACCCACGACAAGTAGAAGATAAATGGGCAGGCTTTTCAATATAGAAAAAGCATAGATTTCTCACCTTGAGATTCAAGAGAGCCATTTCCCGTTGCTTCTTGATGCCAGAAATAAGCCTATGGGTAAATGAAAGAAAATGTTAAAACCCCTGACAGGTGCTTATCACCCCCCCTCACAAATCCTGTATGCAGCATAAAATTTCAAGTTAGTTTTCCAGTATTTAGATTTAGCCCTCTTCTACTGTAAAACCAGCGAATCTATAATCACTACTGTGCTGGATAATCACTACTGTGGTGGTACTTTCTGCGTACTCTGGTGGTAGATTCTGCGTACTGAGGTGAATAATCAATACTGTGGTGGGTTATTATGCTTGATGTGGTGGAATACTATGCTTGTTGTGGTGGTAGCTTTGCTCACTGTGGTGAATAATCACTACTGTGGTGGGTTATTATGCTTGATGTAGTGGGCTACTATGCTTGTTGTGGTGGTAGTTTCTGGGTACTGTGGTGAATAATCACTACTGTGGTGGGTTATTATGCTTGATGTAGTGGGCTACTATGCTTGTTGTGGTGGTAGTTTTGCGTACTGTGGTGGATAATCACTGCTGTAGTGGGTTATTATGCTGGATGTGGTGGGCTACTATGCTTGTTGTGGTGGTAGTTTTGGTGTACTGTGGTAGATAATCACTACTGTGGTGGGTTATTATGCTTGGTAAGGACCCACATACCTTTTCCATATCATAAGAGTTTTCTCCCAGCCTTGAATAAAACATTGCAAGTGTTGACTGAGCTTTAACACAGCCATCCTGGTCACCATCTTTAGCTGCAAGTAACCACCAGTACTCTGCTTTCTCATCAGACTGAGGAACACCAAATCCTTCATAGAAAGCTTTTCCTAAGTTATACTGAGCATATGGGACTAAATGCATCCACTTTGGATCTTTGCAACTGGCAATTGAGTTCATAGTTTCCACTGCTCCGTGCTGGAAGAAAGAAAACCCTTATTTGTAGTTGAGTAAACTTTATAACACAATAAGATAACCAAAAAAATCACTTTAGGCTGTTTAAAACTCACTCATTTGAGGCATCTATGCAGTTTACAAGGACCTCCCAAATGCCGAGAGGCAGCCTAGGCCCTTGTGAGTAGACAAAGTCTCGGTCTTCATGCTTGCAGCACAAAAAATGTGAGCCACACCCCTTTTTACTTGGAACACCCTTTCCCAAGAGAATTGAGCTACTGCTAAGCAACTGAGAATCAGTGGCGCAGAGTCAGGAAAAAGTTACGGTCACACGGTCACTAACCGGAGGAAGGTCAGTTAGAACAAAGGAAAATCTTTTGCAACACCCGAAACACGCCTATTTTTAATTGTTAAGTGAGGAAGGTTTTCAGCTAGGGGTTTTTTGTCTGGAGGAAGGTTGAACACTTTTCTGGACTCTGCGTGGCGTAGCGAGCATCATTGGTGCCCGGGGGCAAACACGAATGCTGCACCCTCTATACCCCCCTCTATATTCCATTTTAGTCACATTTGAAGTTAAAATTGATTTTTTGGCAGAGTTTCACTACAGAATCTTACAATATTGCGCCCCTAATGACTAAGCACCCTGGGGCACTTGCCCTGCCCTGCCCCTCCTTTGCTACGCCACAGCTTAGAATGGAGCAATTTATTGTATTTACACTAATACTTCACCAGCCTTTTAGTGCATTGTCCTCTAGTAGTATATTACTGGTAAATCTTTCATGAAATATCATTTCCATACTAGCTCCATACTCAAACATCTTGTTATACAGACTCCCTTGAGTCAATAATGAGGATATTTTATGAGGAAAAGCTGATTATTCTTTTTCAGCATATATTCAAGTTGCTCCAAGACATTGCAATTAAAGTTTAAAAATTTATATTCAACTGCAGGCTCCCAGACAGATGGCCCAGCCCCGTGCAGCTGCCCCAATGGTGGTTGGAACTTGTCCACAACTCCCCCTGCTAGTTGCTCTTGCACCCTAAAACCAAAGTGACCTGTTTGCAATAAATACAAAATCAATTACGTAATCAGTCTCTATACCAAGACCATCAAATTTCATGACAGCAAGTTGATATTTTGCTTGCCAATCTTTGCCTTGAATTTCTTCAAACCATGCTTTTGCTTCACAATATTCTTTTCTCGCAAAATAAAACTGTCCAAGAAGGAATTTCGCCTCTGCATCCCCATTATTAACACGATCTAATAAATTTTCTTTTGTTGTGTCATCTTGAATTTCTTTCTCTGTGACATCGAGCCCAGCATCTCGAAGGAATGTTCTTTTTGAGTCTATCTCATCTTGTTCGGGCCTAAGTGCATATTCATGCCTGCTGTTCTCGTTGATAAAACTCGAATCACTTAAAGCTGCACTTGGAAGTTTACCTTGTAATGTTAAGGGTTTCTCATGAGTTATATCTACCTCCATAAATACCTGCAAAATCTGTTTTTTCTAATAATAAGCACGTTGTTGAATTTAGGCTGGAAAAGAGCAGTCAGTGTTCGAAGATTTGTTACCTAGCAACATAGTTGAAGAGAGATCGTGAAGTGAAAGGATCGAAATTCGTGTTTCCTCTTAGGTCCGCGCTTTTCTAATGGCGGGTAATGAAACCAGGCTGAAGCGTAGTTCTCATTAGAAAATCTTCTAAAATTTGTAGTAGTACATTTACATTATTTGCAATATACTATTATTTCTATTTATTCTGGTACTTTTGTCATATTACTTATGTTAATACTGAATATTCTAAATAATTATGGCATGCAAATTAAGCCTGGACCTGAATTTCCCTGACATGCACTTTTTTTAATTAGCAACTGGTCAATAAGCAACTAGGGCTGGGATCTTGTTTAAATTTGTTGGTGAAAAAGACAACGACACTAGAACACTATTGTTTTGACTTCTTCAGTTTCTCATAAACAAATTTGGCGTGTTAATAAGACAATTTGTTAAGGGAAAAGAGAGCAAGTAAAGTGATTGTAATTCAATTAGCTTCATACGTTTTATATATGTTTTCTTAAAGTTTGTTCCATAGCTTCATTAGGGCATGTTTTTGAGCCATTCTAGTTTAACAGCTTGACACCTGTCAGGTCTCAGCCAATCAGCGCTATTCAGGAAGGTTTGATGGAATCAAGTGTTCTTTGAACCCCAAACTGTATGGGCGCAAAATGCTTTGAGCAAAATACCCAAAATACTGAGTGAAAAAGAAAAGAAAAACGATCGACAATACTCTAAACTTTTGCTTTTGCTTTGATTTTATAGATTAACTTGTGCTGACTAAAATATAAGCAAGATAGACAAAGATATATAATATTATAAAATACCATAACATTTTCAATGAAGCTCCTAGGGGATAGGGGTATTCAAATTTTACGTTACAAAGAGGGCCTCATTCGACAAGGTAGGGGCATACCATGCACATTTCAACATTCTTAACAGAAGACTATTCTATACCCAGAGTACATGTTGAAAACATTGCATGACTAAAGAACACAAAAAAATTTCCTCTGTACAGTGTAGTTCTGGTAACAAGCCCTTTCCGTTAGAGAACAACGCCAGGCCATCGCACAAATAGGATAAGACAAATGGTAGAAATAGAGGTTGACGAACACTTAGGTTGACTTATTCGACTTTTTTTGCAGTTTTCAGGGTGGCTTCTTCGAGAGCAGAGACTTTAAATCCGCAAGATTGCACCGTTTGTCGGTTACCTTTAGTTAAAAAAGTTCTAAGCTCGCCATAACTCGACCTAATGTTTCCTTATTAGTCTTATCGAGAGTCCCGATTATTCAAAACTCGTTAAATTGACTATTTTCATGGGTGACTAGGAGGTTCAAGTTATCGGGATCGGGAAAATACTTTATCAAAGCAGGGCTTATTTGAGAGGAGGGCTCCTGCTCGAGAGACGGGACTCCTATTGTAGAGAACGGGCTAAATCGAATGAATACGGTAAATTGACAAGGATATACGATACGTAATCAACTTTACCACTTAAACTAGCTGATCTGATCAGCAATAGAAATCAAGTGCGAATCAAATACGCTGCTTTGCTACGCTACTAAAAAGTTTAAGAAATGAAAATAAGCATTAATATCGAGAAGTTTCGGACGAAAACATAACACAAAATGTTTTTGAACTTTAATTCACGTTTCAAGGTTAAAATGTGGTTCTTTCTGGCAAATCTTTGCCCTGTTTTGTACATATTTAGAAATTAATATCCAACAATTCTTAAGCAAATGCCTATTCAAATTACGCTGAAATCACGTTTTTACCAGTTTTTGAAAGGTTCTTAATCAATCCAACCATTTAAGACAGTTTAATTTTCCGAAACTTTCCAGATTTAATGTTTTTCTTGAAAACAAATACTTGAAAAAAAATCCAGTCAAAGAAGTCCGGGGCTAGCCCAGTCCAACAACTTTAACTGAATTTTGTTAAACGTACAGCAAAAACTATACATAGGAAGTGATGGCAACAAGGTACACCAGCAGGGTGACTTTCAAGTTAAGGTAAATTGGTATGTGCCGAACAGGGCTGTTATATTCTTCAAAGTACAGAGATATGAAGCTTAAGTCGCTCGGTTACATTTTCCCAAGTCTTTTTGTCAGAATTGGTCCCAATGAAACACATCCAAAATTTCATAAAAAAAATTCACGAAAATGGGTCTCACGCAGAAAACCTGAGAGGCACATACCGCATACCAAGTGGTGGGCGTCACAGTGAGGGTGAAGGGGTGTAACTTCTGTACAGTGGTTGGCATACATGTGCCTCTGCCAATCCGAAGGGTAAGCCAATATTTGGAAAACATATACACATAATCATAGCATCGTCTTGAAAACATACCACATAACAAGGGAAACTTTCTGACAAGAATAGGTATGTCATCCGCTGCTGCAGCACTAGCAGCTAGATTTATCCATAACTTTGGCAAATAACCAGGACACAATATCAAAAACTGTCCAATTGACCCATAACCCGAGCAGGCACATGAATACTAACCCTTGCTATAGGAAATACCCCACCCCCTCGAGACGCAGTCAAAAGCTTAAACAAGAATATAAGATAACGATATGTAGATATCGTTAACGTTAACGATAACGATAACGATAACGTTAACGATAACGATATAAAGAAGTTGAAAAAGATATCTTAATTAAAATAAGTAGAAAAGGTTGAAAAAGTATCTTTATGAAAATAAGTAGAAAAAGGTTGAAAAAGTATTGTTATAAGAATAAGTAGAAAAAAGGTTGAGAAAATTTGATAGATGAAAATAATTTTAAAAAGGGTTGAAAAAGTATCTGTTTTACTTTTATTAAACGACAGAACATTACTCAGAGTCCTCAAATTCATCTGGGTGCTCTTTTTTGTAGTCGTCCAACCATTCCTGAGTTGGTGTATGTAGCCCTTGCAAATAATCACCACCTCTGCCCTCGACGTATTTTTCCGCAGGGCTTTTTGGCTTTGGTGGATCTCTTCCAAGAATCCACATAATTACCATAGCAATAACTCCAACAATTGACGCAATCGTTCCAATGACCGGGATGCACGCAGCAGCAGTAAAAAAACCAGCGACCCCTGCGATAGCACATGTGGCAAACGCTGCACCCTAAAACATAAATTGTGAACTCTATTTACATACGCCTTGGCCAAACGATCAAACATTGCTCGAAACATTGTTGGTCCAAAATTTTAATTTGCTTCACAACAAATATTTGACCATTTAGCCACGCCCAAAACATTACTGTTCAACACTTTGGAACCAAGAAGCTCAGGCCTTGTTGCTAAGAAATTTTGCTAGGTGGTGAAATTGCTAGTCATTGCAGTTTGTCAGAAACGAAAGAAATGTTTGACAAGCAATGTTTTAAAAGGTAGCCAAACGATCAAACATTGTTTTACAAGCGAAAAAAGGAAAATTTGTGGCGTGATAATTTTTGAAAAAGTTCAAAAACATTTTTTGCTTAAGCAAACAAAAATGTTGTTGGAGTAATGTTTTTCGAAGTGACCAAATGGTCAAACATTGTGCTTGACAAGCAAATCTCAAATGTTGGACCAACAATGTTTGATCGTTTGGCCAGGGCCTTGGGTGCCTAATTTTGAAGATTGAAAGGAAAAGGGTTTAGAATTTTATGCAAAAACTAAATACCAGGGGGAGGGGATATGCAGGAGATAGGAATTTCCCTAAGAAAAATCCGCGGTAAACCCTTTGTACCGAATCAAAAAAGGTACAAAACTCACAAAACCCTGAAACAGGGATTTGAGATTTTATATTCCTAAAATTATATACCCAAAATTATACGAAAATATTAACTCCTACACTACTTTATATGCTTAAATGTACTGTAATACATGTCAGTTCGAATAAAACTTCACCAAGATAAGTGAAAACAAAGGAAATTTAGACCGTTTTTTATAAAATGAATACCGATTCTGGAGAAATCGATACCCTTATTTATATCAATTTTCAGAAAATTAAGACCAATGTTTATACCAAAATCATGAAAATACCCTTAGGGGCGGCACGTCCCCAGTACCCAAAATATATTAAGTACCCCCCGGGGTTTTTTCACAAATGAAAGAATTTAAATTAAGGTAAAAATTTAAGACACATACTTGAACAATATCAAGGACCTTTGCCGTAACTGAAGCGCCATTCACAAAGTCGCTATATATCTGAAATCCCATCATAACGCAGCCTGCAACGGCACCAATAATACCGACTAATTTTGCCAGTTTATCAGCAGCCCTGAACAACTTCCCCCATCTTTCTTTCGTAAAGGTCAGGTTGCCTTTTGTGTCAGCAATAGCATCACCAATAGCTTCATTTAATGTTAGCTTGTAGCCTGTTTGAAAAAAATGACAATAGAGTACTGGAGTTTGACGTCGTTAAAGATATACAGTATTTTTAGAATTTTTCATTTTGCGAAATAGACCTTTCAAAGAGGTCTGGGTTGGCGCAGTATTTTTCTGGAAAATGGTAGACATCTCCAGCAACAGAATACTCTCCACGTGCAACGACTTGTATTACGGTCGTTTCTGTCGAATATTATTATACAGTGGGGAAAAATCTTGTCTTCTTATCGGTGTTTTCTGCGAACAAGAAGAAGAGAATTTCAGAATTCTCTATACCTAATTGTTCGAACAACCTCAGAGTCCGTATAGAATAGAGTTAACTGGAAAGAGAAAAAAATGTGCTTACCCTTGACAGCAGAGCTAGCATCTGTTACCAAGCTTTTGTAACCAATTAGAACTACTTCACTTCTTTTGGCTGCACTGAATTGCCTTATCCAATTCAATGTCTGATTTCCATTTTGGCAAGCCTCATCAAATGCTGCGAGCACTTTTGGTCCTACTTCACCAAATGCCTCTAATCCAAGGCGAATGGTGTCGGCAACAGCATAAACTTTTGCTGCTACAGGTGTTTCATCCCAGCTCATAAATGCCGTTATATTGCTTGCAATTTGCACCGCCCAAAATGCAAATGAAATGAAATAGCGCAAGCCTTTGTAAGCAATCTTGAGGTTAGGATGTTGATCAAGCTTTTCTTTAACAGATTGAAAAAACTTGGACCACTGTACTCCAGACTTTTCAAAATACGCCCGAATTATTTCAGCAGCAATATCAGCCATGTGCTGTACACCTTTGGTTCTAAGCTCATCCATGCTGATTCCAAAAGCTTGGGCAATGAATGTCATTTGCCTTCTGAATTCGTCAAGGATTTCCCCAGTGCCTTTAACCCCTGCAGCAAGAACATTGCCGGTCAGACTACATTCGTCTCCACATGCTAAAACATTGTTTACAAGTCCTTTAATCACATCTCCCATGAAATCTATCAAATTATCCTGAGCATCTTTATTTCCATTGAAATAATCGCAATTCATTGCCAGTCTTTTCGTTATGACAGCGCTGTAGAAATCTGAGGCATAATTCTGGTCGGAATTTTCATAGCGGTCCTTATCTGTAAGGCAGCAAAGAACCATAGATTGCTTTTGAAGCTTTGAGGTATCACTATTCGCATCAAGAATAGTAGCATAGCGTGTCAGCTTTTGCTCACTGGTGATCAAATCATAAAGTTCCTTGGCCCATTGCTCACCGCCTTTCGATGAGTTTATGTAATCCTGGAGACGCGGAATTTTCTCGATGTATGCAAGTCTTGCCAGCTTGTGATTTGCTAAGTTATAATCAGAATCATGAGACAAGCACTTCTTGTCCTTTCCAGCCCAATAGTAAAGCAATTTATTTTTGTCATCTTCTGTGAACAAATGTTTCAGAGAGTCACTCCCAGACAATGCATTCAGCATGTAAGAATTGGCCATGCGGTTACCAAAAAACTCGGCGTACGTGTTGGCACATTCTTGCTCTGTGGTGTTGAGTGTCGGCTTTGTTGTACCTAGGATGTTCTCCCGATCATCATCATCCATGCTATACTTCATTACCTTCTGCAAATGAGTAAAGGCAAGGTCATGCACTTCTTCTGGGTGAGGAGGCGTTATCAAGAACAGCTCTTCCAGACTCAACTCATTATCAGCTAATTTAATCATTTGATGTGCCATGGGTGCAGGAACAACTTCATCTTTTATCGGCTTGACATTATGCATGCTTCTTTTCAGGCATTCTTTTCTGGCAACATCAAGCAGCTCATTGCTGTTAATCACTCCTTTCAACTCTCCTTTCCACTCATATCGTTCTCCACAAAAACTAGGATCCTCTGCATCAAAGATTATGCAATAACCATAAAACCCCGAGTGATCCCAATTAAACATGCCATGGAATTGAATGTGTCCCACAAATTCTGCAATCTGCGGGGGTAGGTCTGCATCAACAAGCAAGTTCAGATTGCTGTCGTAATCAAAATGAATACTGTGATCGCAGTCATCCGCAACATCCATGTTCGGAAGAATACTCATCTTTCCTGTCGGATGACCGTGTGTTTGTTCCACTTCCAAGGCACCTAATTTAATCCACGCATTCCCACTTGTAGGCTCTTTTGATCTAAAGTGTGTGTACGATCGTTTACTAGCACCAACTGAAAAATTAGCTGTCTGCAAGGAGTTTGTTCCATTTCTCTCGCTCGTTATGCCTACAAATCCTGTACCTGAAACATGATTACCAAACAGCTTGATACAACCATGCTCCCACATGCCACCAGGTATTGGTCTGCTCCACAAAATGTGCTCTTTGTCTGCAAATTTTGTCACAGGAACGTGTTGATCATCCAGGAACAAGTGACCTTTAAGAAAAGCCATCTCGGCGGGAAATGAATGCGAGCCAACCTTTAAAACTTCATGCTGGTATGTGAAGCTGAGACGTGGAAGTGTCAAATCTTGTAGGTAAAGCCTCTCCGAATCGGTGGTTGATGGATTCAATTGGCGATCAATGCTCCTCTCACTAAGTGCAAGAATTGCCTTTGCAGGGCCAGGACCCATTATTTTGGACAGAGAGGGATGCAGTTTTTTAAGCTGCTCCTGGACTTTCTTCTGCTCTTTGAATGAAACATTCTTTAGCCCATCGACAACTGTTTGGATTGTTATCTCAGGGTAGTTCTGGCAAACCAAGTATCCATTCGCATGATAAGAGCGAGGTCCCTCTCTTGTATGGACTCCGTAGAACTGTGTACCAGCTGGATACGTCTTTCCTTTGATTACCTCGACTTTCACCCACTCACATTCGATTTTTCCATGATCATTGCTCTTAATCTTTCGTACATAATCTCCTTGAGTTAAACGACCAACATCTAGCCATTTGTTTTCTTTCCTAGCTGTGCCCGGATCTACTGCCCTCCAACCATCTTGTGTCCAGAACGGATGACAGGCCAGGAAGAAAGGTTCATCGTCATTAATTCCAAATGCCATTGTATCGCTTTCAAGTACTACCCCTGCTTTCTCTGATGAAACAAGACCAACATTCCCATGCCAACCAACAATGTTGTCATTTTCCTGCAAATGCTCGATAGTTACCTCTTTGTTATTATCCAACAGCACCATGGTTCCTGCTAAAAAGCATCCAGGCACAGGGAGATCACCTCCTCCACCTCCGTCATCTATAACGTGATCAGTAACGTTGTCTGAAACGCCAGAGCCAGTGCGAAGGCCTAATTTCTTTGGACCGTAACCCACGTTGATCCATTCAGCTGCCGTTTTACCATAGGTCGTTTCAAGATGCGTTATATAATAACATACCGTCGTGTAAATACATTCTTTTACTTGATAACGGCGCTCAAATGCTCTTGTGCAGGCGTTTCGCACTTTGTCATCGTATGGGCCATTTTCAAGCCAACCTTGAACGAAACTCAGATGATTTTCGTCGTGCACAAAAGCCAAAACTCCGTTAACTGTAGCTTCACTGGCGTAGTACTTCCATTTGTTTGCAATCTCATCGATCTTTGAAGAACCATACACTTGAAGCATGAAGAATTTCATTTTGGCTGGCAGTGCTGCTTCAGAGTTGAGCTGCCTGATGACTGTCCCAATAATGTAGACTTCATCAGAGAGAATGTCCTCCAATTTACGCATCCAATCTTGTCTATCTATGTAATTATTATAGTACGCCATTCCACGCCGCATGAGGTCTTCTGCAAGCAAACCTTTTCCCATTTTGATGCCATCAGTTCCGTGGATGCTATTTTGCCAAAATTGATCTGACTCGTAGCTTTTTGTCACGTTATTGAAATTGAAATTCTTAACCTGTCGGAAAAATTAATTTACCAACAATATACATCAATTATATGGAAACGTGCAAGAAGAAAAAGAAGGAATGTAGAAGGTCGGAGAATGCAAAGAACTAATGATGTAGCTACTAAAGATAAAATCGTTAAGAAACTTTCAAATGTTGAATATTTTTTTATCATAGCAAACAATAAAGAGTAAAGAAGGTAGTTGCATTCATTTTCAGTCAAAATTCGCACAAACTGTATTTTCCGCGTGCATAAAATGTTTCGGGGAGTAGTAGTTGGTCACACACAAATGTGGCTCAATTATTGTCATGGAACTAAATTTGCATTTATAATTATCTATAACATATTTATGCATCTTCTGTGTCCTGTTGCTTTTGTTCTTTTTCAATTTTCTTTATCATTATTTCGGCACCAGAATACCCTCGAAGTTCCCGCTCGACACACAGCTCTGGGTTACTATGCTTGTTGTGGTGGTGGATAATCACTACTGTGGTGGGTTATTATGCTTCATGTGGTGGTTTAATACGCTTGCTGTGGTGGTAGTTTCTGCGTACTGTGGTTAATAATCACTACTGTGGTGGGTTATTATGCTTGATGTGGTGGTATTTTTGCGTACTGTGGTGGATTTTGTGGTATTTTCTTGCTTGATCTATAGAGTTTTGCTATGATTTCGTATTCATTTGATGATGATGAAAATATAATTCACCTTAGTCATACTCTTTGCCACAAGAGCAATCGCGAGATTGTCGCGTTCGTCATCGCATCTATGTCCTCCCCAGTCTGCCCATTGTTCACTGTTAAAGAATATATCTTTAGCCACATCACATCCAGCATGTTGAAGTGAGTCATCCAAAATCGCTTTCATAGTATCATCGGGGGTTTTAGTATAGGAATCGGCAATGCTCAGCAAGTTTGCCAGATTAAGATAAGGACCTTCGAAAACTCTGAAAGAGATTTTAAGTTGATCACCAATGACGCTTAGTTAAAAGAATAACAGCTGGGGTAAAAGAAATGGGGGTTCAAGTAAACGATTGGGGATCTTAACCCTGCTTTATCTGTACTGGGTTATTTCAGGCCCACTTTGTTCTAGACTCACTACTCGTGTCTTTACGTTGCCTTACTTTGATTTGTCACTCCAGCAGAGCTTGTCAATCCAGACTGAGCTATTTTAAAGAATAACAACAACAACGGGGGGGTTTGGAACTCCAGCCAGAATCTAATGGACGGGGGCGTTAGAATTTGTTTAACAAACTTTGTCAGAAAACTACAGAAATGAGGTGCGACTGGGCCTATAGTACTTATAAGCTAAGGCAATCCATAGTGTTAACCAACAAATAGATTGTGTAACTGAATTTCATTCAAAGAACGTCTAAGTGAAGTAAGTTAAAATCATCGACACCAAAATTGATGTAAATCTTAATAAGAGGGGTCCTAATAAGAGGGGGGTTGAAAATTTTTCAAAAAATTAATTAGCGGGGGACGGCAAATTAGGCACCAAAGAGAAGTTGTTATTAAAAAAGTAAATGTGCCGAAAGCTGTAAAGGCATGTAAACCAGCTTTGACCTTAAAAGCCTAAAAGAGCCATTTTCCATTTATTCACGACTACAATATTGAAATTTTTTGTACCAAATTTACAATTTTTCCTCATCTTAGGCCTTCCTTCCCTAGCAACAATGAAAGTGAGTGAGTTGATGTAAAATAATAACTTACCTTCTTGCTCTATCATGTTGATCAGGTGTCAGACCTTCTCCCCCAGTCATTTGTCTGTTGAACATATAAGGCCAATTGGGGAACGCTTTGAAAATATAAAATAGTCAGAAAATGTATGTAGGATGGATTTATTCTGCAGTATTATCTTCTCTTTTGTACTCTATGTTCTGACGCTTGACTAGTTGAGTGTTACACGAATTACTTAGCTTGTGCTTATATGTTCAGAGATAGAAAAAAAATTTGACCCAAATTTTAGCCTAAAGATTGTTCGAAGTGTATTCGAAGGCTGACTGGAAGACATTTACGTTTTTGGCATTGGTTAGAATAGTTTATCTGTAGGAAAATGGTCGAAAGAACGTTCAATTTTCGACAAATTGCTTCATGAAAGCTTGAAAAAGGGCGACAAGAGCGACAAGAGCGACAAGAGTGACAAGGGCGACAAGGGCGACCCCTGTCCCGTTTATCTACCCTACTTCAATGTACAGAAAAAAGCAAAGAAAAAGCGAAGAAAACTATTGAAACTTACATCCACCCACTTGCGTGGCGTTAGAATGGGCACAAGAACAATGCTTTTGAGAAGCCATATTGCTTTGTTTCTACAAATTTAGAAAAAGAAATAAGTCACCAAATTGTGAATAAAACGTATGAAGGGACTTACAATATCACAGATTACATTTTAGATGTTTTAAATGAATGTAGCTATTAGCTTTACTTAGCTAATCATCTGTTTCGATGGGAAACTTTTCCACAGTAGCTACATCTGGCATGTTCTATTCGCTGGACCTCGAGACCCCAAAACCCTAGACCCCAAGAACAGGAATAGAACCGAGAATAGAACATGTCGCTACATCTAAGAACAATTAGATAGCTGTGCGTATTTCCCGAATACAATAAGTGTCACCTCTTGATGAGCCTCGCCATCGAATTAGCGCCCCCTTTTAAGAAATGAAAATTTCATGAGCAAGTCCACGAATTGGAGTCTCTCCAAAAAATCACACAGGGCCCTGTTTAGACTGATCGCGTCCCTACTCGTGCAAGCTGAGACTAGCTCGACATTTTCTATCCGACATGCGAGTTTTTAAGTGCCTTCATTACAATCATGACGTCATAAAGATGTACGACATCATAATGTGAATGGATTATTTTCATTTGAAAGATAAAGACAAGACGAGACCAGTGATGTATGTTGACCATATTGTTGAATTAGAATAAGTAAATCAATGTCTTTTAGTGCAATTTTTCTCCAGATATAGGCATATTTTGGTCAAGTGTCTCACCTAACTCATCTAGTGGACATAAGTTTTGGGTCAACTTATCACAACGGGTAATGCCTGTGCAGTACAATGGAGGGATACCATAAGTGCAGTGGAGAGATACCATCAGTACGATCCAGGGATATATCATTAGTGCAGTGGAGGATGGTCAGTACAGTAGAGGGATATAATCAGATATAATTTTGCTTACTATGTTGTCATACATACACTTATCGCATTGTAAGCGGTTTTTTGACGAGTCAACCCAAACCCCTATTTGTGAAGTTACGCGAGTTTACAAAAGCACATACTGATCCTAAGGATGATGACGTCATCAATATTTCAAACGAGTTTTTCTCGGAATTGTTAGGTCGTATTGAAATACAGTCAGCAACAATTTTACTCAGCATTTCAAGGTCTACATTTTGCAGTAATCAGACTTGAAAAAGTGAACTTTTTAATTGACTTAATTTGGCCTAATTAGGCAATAATTAAGGGTACTTGGGGCGAAAATTTTCGAGGGCTCATCTTGGATTCTTGTTCTCCGACCTTTTTTTAGTAGATTCAATTAAAAAACCCTAGGTTATCCTTTTGCAAGATTGTTGCAAAAAAACCCTGTCTAATATCGATATCACATAGATACGTTATCATTTTTCTCTGTTATTTTGTTTAATTTTAAAACAAAATGGAATTACTTAACTATTTACTAAACCCTTCTCTTCCAAAAACCCTCCCCTCGAATAAGCCCCAAACGCGATATTAATTTTTGTATACATATATGCCCCCGGGAGTTCATTCGAGGATTAACATATTACCCTAATATAAATGTTAAAAACCCTAATGTTGCCCAAAGACCAGATGTTATCCTAATACAAATGTCATGCCCCCAAGCAACTCATCTTGTCTTAAAACCCCCAAGGCAGCTAGATTTTAGCACATGCATACTGTAGTTTGTTCTCCAAATTTGGACATTTTGTCGGGATTTTGTCGTCACTTGACTTGCCTAATTGACTAAAGTTGCGTCTTCTTAGAGTATTGGATTTTAGTAGAATACAGCCCATCTCTGATTTTTCAGTACGGCGGGGAGGGGGTGGGGGGCAAAGCGGCCTCTTGTAAAAGACCGTTGGCACAGTTAAATTGACGAAAATTTAAACGCCAGTGGAATCAAACTTTATGGCCGGGTTCTTTTAATTTTGGCAGTTTGTCTTGGCAAATTTTTTATAAAGAGCTTCTTAACTTGCCAAGAATGATATTTGTATACCCTGTCTTTTATAAGAAACTAAGAATTTTTCCAGTACTAAAAGTTCATACACGATCATACATTGCGTGTGATCGAACATTTTATCGTTTGGCCACCCAATTTGATGATCTATGCTGGTGTATGTTGGTGTTAGATAGAGTTTGAAGCCGGTCAAACTTTAGAGGGTCCTGAAGGGGGGTCTGTTATCCCATTTCCCAGGCTATAATTCTGCAAAATCCCATTTCCAGTCTTTAAAATCCCATTCCCAGTCTATGGCTTTTTGAAATTAATGTACTTAATTTCCACAACGACTGATCGAGTGTTCACTGCCATCTTCATCGGTTGGGTGTACCGTGTACGTACTTGTGTGTGCATGACTTAGTGCGATCTGCTCAGAGATTGGGAACTATACATTCTCATTGAACTGACAAGTTCAGACGGGGTTTAGTCTTCGTGTAAAGATGTAGAAAGGTCTGGAAATGTTATTTATTACATTGAACACATGAAACAGCTACATTTTCATTAAAAACTACTTATCAAAATTCATTTTTACGTTTTTCTAGAACGGCAAGAAGCGAATCCCATTCCCATCTGGTGTTCTGTTCCCCATTCCCAGGGGAAAAAATCCAAGTCCTAAAAAATCCCATTTTCCCAGCCCAAAATCTCAGTCCTAAAAAATCCCAGTCCTAAAAAATCCCATTTTCCCAGCCAAAAGTCAGGCCAATCCCATTCCAATTTTACCCCTTCAGGCCCCTTACTTTACATCATACACCAGTAGGCGTTTCGTTTGTTCTCATGTATTTCCTCTTGTGCCATTTTGGATTTTGACAAGAACGAGAGGCGTCCTGAGTAATTTATCGGTCATAATAGAAGTTTCGCTAAGTCTCGAAAATGTTTGACGACGTCTTTTGGCCACCTCATTTCAAACAAAAATGTTCGGTCACACAACAATTTATGATCGTGTACTGCATGTTCATCCGAAATTTTTCGTTTGGTCCGGCATAGACTCACTACAAAAGTCGTAGATTCGCTCCCAGCCCCCCACGCAACACAGCCCGCTCATACAACGTAGTTTGAAGTTTGAGCTGCCGCCATTAACAACAGCAACAACTATTTTTTATTTTACACTTTTCTGAATAAATTGAATTGAGGTGAATGCAGCGAAAACTACGACTCATGTAGTAAGTCTAGGTCTGGCCTTAAATTAAAATTTTGAATTTTTAAATGGAAATAGTTTTTTTTAGGTTTTCTTACTTGTTACTCCAAGGTTTTCTTTAGGAAAAGGGCATATAGAGTTTCTACAACTACACGTTTTTTTTATAAGAAACCACTTTATAAGAAACGCACTAGATTATTGGCAAATTGCAATCGATTCTTTTGTTCATTTGCTTCTTAAAACAATAGAAAATTTAAGAAACTTTCACTAGCGAGGCTTTAGCTAGGTTTCTTATATAAAAAAAACATGTATATTGAGTTTCTTAAAAGAAGTTTCCTGTCAAAAATGTGTGTTTCAAAAAACAATTTTAATGAAATGATATTAATAATAATGAAGATACAGAAAGGACCGAAAATAGTTTCTTAGATGTTTGTTAACCTTTTAGTTCATTGAGAAAAGATTTTTTGATTGGTTTTTAGGAAATGGCTCCTAGTTCATAATAGCAGGTTTCTTAAAAAAGAGGACATCATGAAAGGGTTTCAGTGAAAGTGAATCTATGGTACTCCAAGGTGATGCTTTGTTAAATTGTGATACACGCTTTTTTTTATAAGGAACCTACCTCGAGGCCTAGTTCTTAAAGTTCCTTATTTTTGGGCCTCTTTTGAGGCAATTGTAGTTCCAAAAGTTCCTTAATAGTTCCTTAATTTTAACAGCATGTTCAGTTTCATGACTACTATACAGAGACAATTAGATGAGAACAAAGCTGGAGACTACTCACGGAAACATTGGATACATGCTTAACGTACAATTTATGTGATTTTCGACTGCAAATGAATGGAACCGGCTTTCTAATTCTTGATTATTTGCAGTGATAAAAGTATTCAACATTCAAAAGTTCCTTAACGTTTTTCTCTTTAGTAGTATAAGTTCTTTAAGTTTTCGGGCCTTCTACATGTAGGTTCCTTATAAAGTGGTTCCTTATAAAAAAAAAGCGTGTAAGGAACAAGGCAAGACGGTACAGAAAAATTGACAAACAAATAGACAAGAAGATAAACATCTTTGTACAATTTCAAAATCATTTGATGCAAGTTGTTCGTCCTGCCATACACTCTTTTTTTTATAAGAACCAGGAAATTTCGATTGAGGCTGGCTGTTCTTAAGTTTTTGCCTTTTTAAAGCCTGAAATATTCTTAATCTGTTCTTAATTCCTTGGTAACTTAGGCAGTAATATTTTTCAGAGCATGTCTGGAATGGTACTAAGTTTCCCCTAGGTTTGTGTAAAAATGCAGTATGCTTGTCTATTTCTTTGTTCGCTTGCTTTTTACATCCAGTCTGACTGTCTTACTTTTTACTTATATTAAGTCGATATTCATAGGGCTTATGAAAAGGCCAGCCTCGGCTTGTTCTTACTTTGTTCTTAAAATCTGAGCAAAATCCAGGCTCGGTTTCTTATAAAATTGTTCTTATATAAAAAAGGGTGTACATGACTTCTTCAAGGCGAATGAGGTCTAACTAATAAAACAATCACAGTTATGAGAAACACCAGGCTGAAATTTGGGTAAAAATTGCTTGCTATCTCCCAAACTATTTGAGATACGCAAAAGCAAAGTTCACCAACGTAAAGCCCTTGCCCAGAAACGTTTTTTGAACATGTTTTCGAGAAGGGTAGGGGGTGACAAGTTAGTGAAAATCGCTTCAAAAATAAGAAACAGGCAGGCTGAAACCGAAGCCAAGTGTTCTTATAAAAAAACGTGTATGTAGAGAATTAGAATTTTAAAATTAATAGGATTTTACATGCAACCCCCATTTATGAATTTCATAACGTCAACGTCACTTATACGTCACTAGTATGCAAGATTTAATTTTATTCGACGCAACCTTAAAGCTGCATTAGCAAGTGACCCTTATAGCTGAAGCGTTAAAAAAGTACGTGTACACTGAAAGTACCAAAACGTGTACAACTAACTCGAACATAAGACTTTACTTGTCGATTGAGAAACTAAATACATTTAATGCAAAAGAAAAAACATTTGTTTGAAATATACAATAGGATTTTAAGGATAAAATCGGATCAAATATTTTCAAACAGAACGCCTGAAGATAGATAAACAAAAAGTGAAACTTTAAAATCAAAATCACGAACTTACTGATTTTTTCACTCGATGCTTGAGCTTTCAACGAACTTTTTCAAGTTGTCGTCTGCAAAGAAACAATTCGTGGTTTCTCTTTTTAAAGCCATAGAACTAACAATAGACAGGGCGAAATGCGTTCAAGTACCAAATAAGGTCTGAAGGTGTGATAAACTATCCAATGAAATCCATTTTATTGTTGTAATGACAAGGATTATTGTTTGATAGAAAATTGCATTGTTCCTTTGCGTCCATTCATTGAATTTCTCTCGATTTTGACCATCGAATTCACTTCCTCCTATAACAACAACCTTAGTAAAAACATGTGTACCAAGCTTTGTTCAGACCATAGTCACATACACTACTTTTTAATATGCAACTGGTCAATAAGCAGCTAGGGCTGAAATTTTGCTAAGATTTTTGGTTAAGATAGCTTTCCTTATAAAGTACAACGTTGCAAACTTGTGAAGTACAATGACAAGCAAGAAAAGAGCAAAAACAAGAGTTTTTAGGGGGTACCAGTCATTCTTTGAGGGCTGAAATACTCGATATTTTAAACAATTTCGAGGTTGGACCAAAGTCCAGCTACTTAATGGATTTCTCTATTAACTATGTCCAGACAAATAGCAAACCAGACAATGTTGGTCTTCACAAAGTTTAAAGAAGTTATATCTGGCTTTAAAAAACTGACTTGGATAACCACTAAAAGGATTTGGACTAATTTAGTTGATCATCGATTAGTGGCCCAGAGGAGGGGGGGCACACGAGCACTTCTTTGACAGGGATGCTCGTCCGAGAACAAACTTAGAAAAATATAATAGAATCAAATCACCCAAAAAATAGAATCACCCAAAAATTCCAAGCCGAAAAAATAGAATAACCCAAAATTCAAACCCAGAAAAATTGAAGGACCCAAAATTTAAACCCAGAAAAATAGAATGACCCAAAAATTCCAACCCAGAAAAATAGAATGACCCAAAAATTCCAACCCAGAAAAATAGAATGACCCAAAATTCAAACCCAAAAAAATTGATTGACTCGCACAAAATTGTTCGAAGAATTTTCATTTATAATAGTATATTTATACTCTGTCATATATTTCCTACACTGGTATGGCCGACTCTCAGTCTGTCAGCTGCTTCTCAGAGGACACAAAAAAGGAGAATTGTCAGACACAGAAAAGTAGCGGAAATTTTGCGAAACCCAGAAAAATAGCCCAAAATCACAGTCAAAATTTGTCAACCCAGAAAAATAGGGATGTGGCAAAATTTCAAACCCAAAAAATAGGACGAGCTGGCCTGTCTGCATTCTGACATATACCCCTACCTGGGATTAG
This sequence comes from Chrysaora quinquecirrha, assembly GCA_014526335.1. NCBI lineage: Eukaryota > Metazoa > Cnidaria > Scyphozoa > Semaeostomeae > Pelagiidae > Chrysaora > Chrysaora quinquecirrha. Next base: position 1,115,684 of record JACTAT010000014.1, read on the forward strand.
TGGATTGGTGAATATTCTACGTTGGTTGTGCTTTTGCCTATATTTCACTGTGTGTAGGGACATGATTTCAACCCAGAAGCACGATGGGGGGATTCATTCTCCGGAGATCTGAAGGTGTTGCTTTAAAATCTGTTGACCAACTCAGTAAAGGAAGCACTCTCGGAGCCTCCCTATCCTTATGAATCTTAGCACCTTTTGTTTTACAGCAATACACGGATTTTTTTTATAAGGAAGTGCTTTATAAGGAAGGTAGTACTCGGATAGGCAAAAATTTAAGGAATTTCTAGTACTGGATCGGAGACTACTAAGGAATCCGATTTTTCTTTAACTTAACATTTCGATTCAAAAAGATGAAAGTTTGCATTAACAGAGCAAGCAATATTTAGCGTCCATGCTTTTCAATCAGTATTCATTTCCATTCGTCTTCTGACACCTTATGACCTATATTTCCTTGACCATTGGTTATTTTGAAGAATCACAAAGTCAAAAGTTAAGGAATTGCTAAGGAATATTGAGTACTCAAATTTGGCCATCATTTAAGGAATTTTCAGTACTGAGCCTGAGCCGAACTTCCTTATAAAAAAATGCGTGTAAACTGAACGTAAAAAGAAAGCAAACAAAGAAATGGACAGACATGCTGCATTTTTAAACTAACCTAGTACCGCTACAGACATTCACTGAAAAATATTTCATTCCCAAGTAACCAAGGAATTAAGAACAGATTAAGAACATTTCAGGCTCAAAACAGGCAAAAACTTAAGAACAGCCAGCCTCGATCCAAATTTCCTGGTTCTTATAAAAAAGTGAGTGTATAGTAAGTAGTGCCACCAGAGGGGCAATTCACTCCTTAGGAATCTCGTATACCCTTGTCGTAAATTCTATTGAATTCACAGAAATTCTTTTGTTTCCGCAGGAATCTCATACGACTCTTTTAAGAGTGCAATGCCTTTTACCTTTACATCAACCCCCACTTTGTTGTACGTTTAATGTTGAATTAGTTCGCAAAATGCCGTGGCTACTTATAAGAATTTGGCACTAGAATTGGATAAATTTTGTAACCTCTACTGCCAGGTATCAACTTTGGTTCCAGCATAAAACTAGAATCTCTGTAGCTACAAAACAACAGAAAAAGGAAGTTTCAAAGTTATGTTGCACTTTTTTCAATTAGCAACTTGACTTTTGGTCCAGCCCTCAAAGTTACTTAAAGTATCTAGTATTTTAGCCTTCACAGAATGACTGGTAGCCCCTAAAAACTCTTATTTTGGCTCTTTTCTTGCTTTTCAAAGTTTAACAAAATCTCTGCTCTAGTTGCTTATTAAACAGTTGCTTATTAAAATATGTTAACTTGAGAATAAGTTATTGGCTACCACTAAATGTATTTAGCAATTAATCTAGTTTTGAGTTATGTTGACCAACTTAAAGAGGTACCAGAGAGTATGTACTTATTTTGGATGAATATCAATACAATTAATTCAAATATTTCAACCTTTTTTATTATCATAAATCGTCCAAAATAGTTTTGCATTTGGTTTGTCAAGGACAGTCCTTATGAAAAAAAAATTGACGTTATGTAAAGATAAACATGCTGTAATGTGTTTGATTTGCTGAGAGCAGTACAGTTAGTATGCAGCTTAAGGTATCCCAATATTGATAGAAAAAGCAACTGTTGTTTATAGCCAGTTGCATTGCGTTCAATAAGGTATGACGCAAAGGGCCGGACTTGCATTCCATGATTTCATGTGTTTAAATTTGAATTGAATTTGATATCATGGAGGAGGGGTTAAAAAACAAACATTTGGTTACAATTATGAAGCTAAAGAACAATGTTTACGAAAGTTACAAATTCGTTTGTTTCGAAAGCAAACAAACACATACACGCAATTTTGTGAAAAGTTACACTTTTTTTTTTCAATAAGCAACTTGACTTTCGTCCAGCCCTCAAGAGTTGCTTAACATATCTAGGGTTTCAGCCGCCACAGAATGCCTGGTACCCCCTAAAACCTCTTATTTTGGCTCTTTTCTGGCTTCGCAACGTAACTGACAAGTTTGCAAGGATGTACAGTATAAAGAAAGCTATTTCACCAGAAATTTTAGCACAATCTCAGCCCTGGTTGCTTATTGAACGGTTGCTTATTAAAAAAAAAAGTGTATGGTCAGACGTAGCTCTCAGTTTCTTAAACTATTTGTTGATTTACAAGCTAATATTGCTTAACAGTTTCTTGACACCAAGGTACCAAAACCTTTTCAGAAAAACGTTTCTTGTGCTTGAAGTAATAACATAGCTTGGTGACATTTTTATCATATTAAGGGTCGATTCGACTTCCTCTATGAAACGATAGGTTACCTCAATAATTCAAATGGTTGAGACACTGCCTACTAGGTAGACTTACTACATGAGTCTTACTAGACTAAATACACTTGGTAGATTTACTACATGAAACAACATTTTGTTGTTGCTGTTATTAATGGTGGGAGCTCAAACTACGACTTATAATATTACTTTAGGATGAGTAGTATGAGCGGGCTGTGTTGCATCGGCGGCTGGGAGCGAATCTACGACTTTTGTAGTGAGTCTACTTGCTTGGTTCTAAGAGAAGTTCATTCTATCACTGAGAAAGCAAAATGTACCACCAAAACGAGGATAATAACCCACCACATGCAGCATAATAACCCAAGACAGTAGTGATTATCCACAGAGCAAAAACTACCATCACAACAAGCACAGTAACCCACTGCATCAATGATAATAACCCACCAGGAACCCACCAGAGCAATGATTATCCACCACAGTAAGCAAAAACGACCACCACATCAGGCATAATAACCCTCCACAGCAGTGATTATTCAACAAAGTACGCGTTGAGTATATATGCCTGTTTCCCTGTTAACATCACAAGGGATAAGGGAGGTCTTTATTACCATACAGAAAAGTTGCGTAAGAATGTCATTTGAAATAATAGCATATCCAAGTGGTTTCATGTTATAATAGACGAATCGCAACAAGAAGGTTTTGCATTGAATCTCGAAAGAAAGGCAAAGCAATAAAAAGTGCTCAGTTATTATCCACCACTCACAGTAGTGATTATCCCCAATACAGTGCACAAAACGTATCGCCACAGTACGCAAAAAGTACCACCAAAGTAGTGATCATCCACAACAGTAAGTAGTGATAATTGTTCGCGACCGTGTGGGATTCTAAGCAGATCTAGGTTGCTATATTAGACATGATAGTCACCACTTACTATGACAAGCCTTTGATGAGGGGTACTTCGGGGTTTGCGGTATTGCGGTATCGGGGGTAAAATATGCGCGGTATTTCGGTATTGAAGGAAAAACCTAGCGGTATTGCGGTATTGAAATACCAGACACCAATACAAGAAAGGAAGTCGAAATGAAGAGAAGATTAATGTATTGAATTGTGAAATTCTACCAGTATAATTTTTGGCACAGCGAACCGGCCAAAGATATGACTTTTTCGACAGTAACTTGTGATATTTTTCTGTTTACTTCATGACTTTACATTTCTGTTCCACGACGATACATTTTGGTTGCGTTGGTTAGTTGATTTTACAATTTTTTAACCCGATTTTACATTTTCGTTGCGCGATTTTGCATTTTGGTTCCACGACTTAACATCGATGCAGTAGGCTTGAAATGTGAAAAAGTGAGTGACGTTTTTGACTGACACTGTTTGCAGTGATGTGTACAGTTTATGCTGCAATGATGATTCCTTTATATTTCCCATGATGTTGGAATATCTAAGGCCAGCACCCGGTGAGCCCTGCAAATAATGTACGCATCTTGATTTTAAGTCACTTGAATGAGCCCTGCAGATGTACGGTGTGCACTTTATTAATGACAAGACGTTTGCAATCTTTGAGATCATACAGAAGTTGTTCTTCTAACTGATAAAAAAGGCCTGGAATTAAATGTTAGCTACTAATCCTGTATCGTGTTGTGAGTTCATGCAGCCAGTTGGCATTGCACTGAACTTGCTCGTGTTGTCTACATTTGCGATCTCCAAGTAAACTCAATAAGAATTATCATCAAAATGCAAGAATGTGCGTCTTTTCTTGAGCAACTAGCAGGGGCGGACATCTAGAATATTTTTTGGGGGCGTAAACGTAGATGGGACAGACTAAGATTTTGGGAACCGTCTGGGCCTCTTTAGATGTCCAATTGCCAATGACTTTTCCCGAAAGGAAAGACAGTATACGTAAATAGGCAAGCAACAATTTAAAAAAACAAGCGTCTCAAAGTGCTCTACGCATTCCCATAGTGATTTATGTTCATCGTTTTCGTCTAAAACGCTGTGTTGGTCCCGTACTGACTATTTTCCAATTCTCATGGGACCGAAATCAATTTTAACTGTCCTGGATCGATTGTGATCGTTAGATAAATCAGTTCTTCACTCGTAACTTTACAGAAAGACTCGAAGATTTCTGAGAACATTCCTGGTCCAAACTTTTCAAATTTGTCCAAGTTTTGGACTAACTACTAATCAAATTTTTAGACTGACGTTGCCAACAAGGTAAAATTTCTGGGCCGACTGACAAAATAATGGAGGGGGGTGTCACACCCACATCCCACTAATGTGCGCCCCTGGCAACTAGGCTACCACTAGGAAGCGTTGTCGGTGCATACAGTGGGAGCAAGATTCGGTCTGAAACGAATTTTACTCTAACCAGGTAAAATTCCAAGACAAACAACAAGAAGACATATAATAACAAGTTAAGCAATACACAGGACCAGTTTTTAACCAAAATTTTCTAAAATTTTCAAAGCTCTCAATGTTGTGTCTTGAGTTTTACCCTGGGTTCTTGAGTTTATAATTACGCTCTTATTAAGTTCTTTCCTCCTCATTAACTGTTTCATCTCTGCCAAAACGAGGATATTCTTTCATTTTATCCAAAATAGGGCCTTTACCGGCACACTAAAGGGCGTTTCCCGGCATTCTAGAGGGCGTGGTCCCAAAACTTTTTCTGGTGGCTAACCCCCAGATCCCCAAATTTCACTCGCTTTGCTCGCTAGTCCAGCTTAACATGACCTAACTACGAATCTGGAGGGAGAAATGGGACAAATGTATTTAAGATGGATTCAAATTCTTATACACTGGTGTTCTGTGTCATAATCACATTAACAATACTGATATTTTAGTTTTCAGCAATTTGCGGTATTTTGCAAATTTTTCGTGCGATATTCGGGATTCGGCGATTTTTTGGCCCGATATTGCGGTATTGGGACCCCCCCGAAGTACCCCTCTTTGATATTTCGTGGGGCAACGTTTCGGGAGAGATCTGTTTCCCATCATCGGGCAATGAGAAATGTGGTTTCTTTCCTCTAGGTTGTTTAAGACGCGAAATTTGAAGAAAGAATTTTCGTATACCACAAAACACGTCACATTTCAGAAAATTAAGTTAAATAACAGAACTAGATTAATATGCATCGTTGTATATTTTGGCTCATATTTTGGTGTGACGTGTTTTGAGGCAAACTAAGAATTGTTCTGAAATTAAGCCTTGTCGCTCGGTTTGATCATATTTAATGTGACGTATTTTTGTGGTATACTTTTATTTTGGCTTTTTTTGGTATTATCAAGAATAAATTGAAACAGTAACAGAGAAAGATTAGTATCCATTTTGTTATATATTTTGGTGTGACGTGTTTTGTGGCAAACTAAGAATTGTTCTGAAATTAAACCTTGTCGCTGTTTTGATTTATCTTATAATGTCAAAAAAGTATTTTGCGGTATACTTAAAATTCAAATTCAAGCCTGCATTTGTCAAGTAAAATGTGAAATCAAAACAGCAGTAGGCAACAGTAAACGTTGTTTTTTATAAGAAACCTGGCTCGGGGCCTAGTTCTAAAAGTTTCTTAATTTTTGGCCCAATATTAGTTCTAAAAGTTTCTTAACAGTTTCTTAATTTAATGGAAATAAATTGCAGTAAAAACGACAAAAAACCTTCTGTGAGATACAGTATTGCTGACAGGTGCGAGAAATTGCACGGAATTAGCCACAATGGTGCGAGAAATTGCACGGGAACACTTGAGAACAAATTACTACCTCCACAAATTTGAAATCAGTATGTCGGAAAACTGACACAAAATTTTCTAAAGTTTCTTAACTCCTTCCTTGTAGTTCTAAAAGTTTCTTAACTTTTTGGGTGTCTAGTTCTAGGTTTCTTATAAACCGGCTTCTTATAAAAAAAACGTGTAAATCCATATCAAACATTTAACAGAAAATTAATTTGATACTGTTTTTATTTTGATGTTCAAACTAAGATTTTGAGTGAACACCGAATACAAAAGGCAGTTACATGCATGCATTCCACAAAGAATGCCGAACTAGTTGTTCTTCAACTTCAATATATGTAACAACGTCAATCCACATCCTACATTAAATAATCAAAGTGACTTTGATACTGTTTTTATTTTGATGTTCAAACTAAGATTTTGAGTGAACACCGAATACAAAAGGCAGTTACATGCATGCATTTCACAAGGAATGCCGAACTAGTTGTTGTTCAACTTCATTATATGTAACAACGTCAATCCACATCCTACATTAAATAATCAAAGTAACTTTGATACTGTTTTTATTTTGTTGTTCAAACTAAGATTTAGAGCGACTACCCAATACAAAAGTCAGTTACAAAAGGCAGTTACATGCATGCATTTCACAAGGAATGCCGAACTAGTTGTTTTTCAATTTCATTATATATGACAACGTCAATCCATATCCTACATTAAATAATCAAAGTAACTTTGATACTGTTTTTATTTTGATGTTCAAACTAAGATTTTGAGTGAATACCCAATACAAAAGGCAGTTACATGCATGCATTTCACAAGGAATGCCGAACTAGTTGCTTTTCAACTTCATTATATATAAAAACGTCAATCCATATCCAACATTAAATAAATCAAAGTAAATACTAAATCTTGGTTTGAACTTCAAAATAAAAACAGTATCAACCTGATTTTAATAAATTAAAGTTGGATTTAGATTGAGAAGAAAGGAAATAACAAGCAATCGCGTGAATCTTGGTTTGGACCTTAAAATAAAAACAGTATCAACCTGACCTTAAATTTTCAATTTTGTGTAAATGTCAATTGACGAATTGATGATTTCCCTCCACAGTATGGAATATCCTCCACTGTAATGGACAGACATTAGCCGTTGTGCTTCTTCAACATGTATACTCATATCTTTTAAAAGAAACCGACTATAAGAAACTATATACTATATATGCCTTTTTCTAAAAACTTTAAATCCCTTATATCCTTAAACTATTCTATCATACACTTAGGACACTTGGGGTCAATTCCGGAAAATGTCCATATTTGGACTGCTAGTGCTAAGAACATGATGCTGTACTTCATATTAAACGATTATTTCACGAAGTTTTCGGAATTGCAATCTTTAAGTTATGTAATTAAGAAACTCTGCAAGAAACTTCTTAGGAGCCAATTGTCCTCAAAGTTCAAAATACCCTACTACTATATGTTTCATTGCATAGTTTCTTACAGAAAATAAGTGTATATTTACGACAAAGGAATCATTGTATATCGATAAGGGTTTGAAACATAAATCGATCGTATTCGAATGCGAATAACATGACGCCTCACTAAAACATTTCTGCAGATGAAACACTTTTTTTAGGAAAGTTTCTTACGTTACCATGTCTCCAGAACTTGAGTTTCTTAAATTGTTGGCCATTGGAGTGTCTCTATTTCTTATAAAGAGTTTCTTATAAAAATAGGCGTACAAAAACGCGAAATTTTACGATAGATTTTATGAGACATTTGGATGAGTGAAGACCAGAACAAAGGGGTATGACATTTTTTGTAACATTCATTGTACTAAAACCATTCTTCACCAAACAGTTACAACAATTGTGACACTATCAACGCACAACTGAGCACACCTTTTGCCCATATATGGCTGCAACTGAATGGGCTTTGTCAATTGTTTGTTCGAGATTATAAAAAGCTGCGAACTTGATCTAGGTCTCACAAATGAGTTGGCATATCTGGTTGGCAACAACAAAGAGTAACAAGTAAGTAAAAATTAACCTCTATCTATATGACTTCATGTTGTTTCCAAGGCCGTCGGAGAATGACCCAAAAATCAAACTTTCTTAGCAACCCCAGAATTTCAATACACGTTTTTTTATAAGGAACACCGTTATAAGAAACTCAAGGCTGAAAATTACCAAAAAATTAAGGAACTTTAAGGAACTGTCGAGGCTCGGATGAAAAATTAAGAATAATATTTTTCAAGAACAAGGTGATTAGTACAGAAAAATAACAGAATAACAATGTATTTCCTGTCGTTCTGACAAAAAGACTCCATTTATATTCAAAGTTAGAAAATGAAGCAAGTTTATATGAATTTGCTGTAAAAATTAGTATTTATACATATCTCACGACAAGGAACAGTATAAGGAACTTCAGCCTCATTTTGTTGAAAAATTAAGGAACTCCAGCCTCAACTCAGACCAAAGGTTCCTTCAATCAATCAATCCTTTTAAAAAAACGTGTATTCAAACTTTCTCTGTCAAAGCAACTATAGTAGCAATCGTTGAAGCCCAAGAAGAATCTTAAATTTTTTACTTCCTTAGGTTTGAAAACTCAGGACTGAATTTCTTAAATTTTTGAGCAGCCGAGCACTACTTCCACATAAACCATTTTCTCATTAAAAATACGAAATTTTTTGGAACTTCTTCTTTTCCCAGTTACGACACCCCCGTCAGTGGCATAGCTACCAACATCAGAACCCAGGGGCAGACATGTCTGTTGCACCCCCCTCAGGGGATGGTCCATACATCCTTTACTGTACCTGTACAAAAATACAATTTTTTTAATATGCAACTGGACTCTTATCCAGCCCTCAAAGTTGCTTAAAATTTTAGACATTTCAGCCCTCAATGTTGCTTAAAAGTTGCTTAACATTTTTTGTACCTACTAACCACCCCTGACTGTCAAAACTCGATAAAGTACCAATATGGACTCAAAGGGCTAGCATCAACATGTCTTGGGTGCGGGCTTATTCGAGGGGGGGCTTATTCAGTATAAGTAACTAAATTAATTTTCAGAATAGTTCAAGAGGTACTACATGTTCCCCTATTCTAAATATAAAATTCAATTGATAGAGACTTTCCTGGTCCCCCTTTTAGAGAGTCTTATTATTCCAATGTTTCCTAATTCCTCCTTCCATTTTAAGAGATCATCGAAAACGTTAGGGACTCATTCACTTTAGACTTTCCTAAGTCTATCTCTCAGTATCCTTCTCCTAAGGTCCATCATTCCATGAAAGAACAAAAGAATGGTGGACCTTTAGAGAAGGATATTGAGAAAGACTTAGGGCAAGTCTACATTCATTTGAAACTGAAACAGTCGAATCTTTTTTGTAAACTGTGATATTTTTCTGTTTTTATTTTTGTGCACAATTTTGTGATTTCCTTTTTCCAACTTTGTAGAAACAAAGAGGAAAATGGCTTCTCAAAAGCCATGCGACTGTGACGCCACGCAAGTGGGTGGAGGTAAATTTAAATAGTTTTTTCGCTTTTTTCTATACAATATATACTGTTTATTGCAGTGGCGTAGATAGATAAAGGGGACAGGGGCTGGTCACCTCTTCAAAGCTTCCGTGAAATCGAACCTTCTTTGAGAGCAGTGTAGCGTAATCGTTAGCACTTGCGCCATTTGGGCTCAAGATCTGTGGTTCGAATCTAGGCTAGGGAGCACAAATTTACCAGGTGTAAAAACCTTGCTCTCTGTGACACCGCACCAAGGTTACAAATTGGTACCTTAATGATGAAGGCCTAAAAAACCCTCGTAGCGCTGACTGTATGGCTGCACCCAAGTCGATATATACTCCCAGGGAGTATAGCAAAAAATGGAAAAAGAAAAAATGGCCTGAGCTAAGAGGGTAAATAGTTGTAAAGCACTGTTGAATGTGTCCCGTAATACCTTCATTATTGACAGAGGCGTAGGAGGGTATTGAAAAGTGGGGGGGCACATGAAAAAAGGGGCAATATAGAGAGCAAGTGCGCGGAAGGCGCACCCTCCTAGGGGGGTCCGGGGGCATGCTCCCCGGAAAATTTTGAATATAGAAGTAGCTGCTTTGGCTCTTGTAGCCTCTTTTGGACTAAAATTCTTAATTATATAATCATATTTCCAAGGCAGTTGGTTGTCCTACGTAGCCTTTCAAGGTGTAAGGAAGGGGCACTTTTCAGATATAAATGGGGCAGGTATAAGATTTGGCAGAAAAGTGGGAGGGCACGTGCCCCCCTGGCCCCCCCGGCTCCTACGCCACTGATTATTGACTATGTTAACCAAGAATGCAAAATAATCTGTCACGTTTAAATGCACAAATCGGAAAGTGAAGTCAAATAGAAATTGCGTTTTAACCCTAATCCTACCGGGGGGGGGAAATCGAACCCCCTCAAGCTTTTCTTGTAACTGTTCTGTTGTGTGGTGGATGTAAGCTTCCAAACAAGGCTGACTTTAAAGCTATATGCATAAGCCTTAATGTGATACAAAAAATCCCCATAAACATGGGTCACGTGACATTGCCTTATATGGAAAGCGATCATGCCATAACCACATATAAATGCCTATTTTTAAAAGTAAATCTTATCAGAACTGACTGATTCTTTGCAAGGTAATAGAAAATAGTTACTAGCAACAAAATAAAAAGAAGGTTCTGGATTTTTATTGATATTAAGGAAGGTCGATTTTAGACCGATGTGGAGAGCATGTTTTGATTATGATGTCAGTCATAATGACGTCATAATAGAAGTGGGAGACGCCCAATTTGCCAGCATTACTCCTGATACATTTGCCCATGCCTGTGCCAGGTTTCATTGCTCTAGCTCTACAGGAAAGCAAATTCTGCGGGGCTATTTGAGATAAAAAAAAGCCCGGTAGGATTAGGGTTAAACACCAATCAGCTTGCGGAATACAGCGGGAAGATCAATAGAATAAATTAAGAATTAGAGTCCAAGTGAGGAAACAGAAAGAGAGTATAAAGACAGAAAGAGTTCGCTTTTTTCACCATTAAGATGTGGTTTCCAACAAGTTGTCATTACTACCAACATTGTTTTGGGGGTAAAGGGATGGGTAGTGGTGTTATGAATGGGCTGGGTAGTGGTGTTATGAATGGTATTATGAATTATGAATGGTGTTATGAATTATGAAATTGCTTTTAATGCAGTAGCCAATACCTCTCCCAAGTTTCATTCCTCTAGCAGGTCTAGCTGTACAAGAAGCAATTTTTCGAGGGAAATCAGGGTTAATAGGTTTTAGGTTTATCCTCTAGATTTCCAAAAAAAATATTACCCAAGCCTGACTTCTTCTAAAGAAGTTGTTTGAGAGTAAAGAATCAATGTTTGTGCTTATTAACGTTTCATTAAATGTTCGCGTAACACTTAACGAGGTCACCGTCATAACATGAATGCATTAAGAGAAGATAAAAGTATAACTGTAGCATAGATCCATCCAGACAAACCGAGTTTCTTAAAGGTATTGTCTGCATTAATCTTCTGACTATTTTATATTTTCAAAGCGTTCCCCAATTGGCCTTATATGTTCAACAGACAAATGACTGGGGGAGAGGGCCTGACACCTGATCAACATGAAAGAGCAAGAAGGTAAGTTATTATTTTACATCAACTGACTCACTTTCATTGTTGTTAGGGATGGAAGGCCTCAGATGAGGAAAAATTGTAAATTTGGTACAAAACATTTCAATATTGTAGTCGTGAATAAATGGAAAATGGCTTTTAGGCTTTTAAGTTCAAAGCTGGTTTACATGCCTTTACAGCCTGCGGCACATTTACTTTTTTTAATAACAACTTCTCTTAGGTGCCTAATTGCCGTCCCCCGCTAATTCATTTTTTGAAAAATTTTCAACCCCCCGCTCTTATTAGGAACCCGCTTATTAAGATTAACATCAATTTTGGTGTCGATAATTTTAACTTATTTCACTTAGACGTTCTTTGAATGAAATTCAGTTAAACAATCTATTTGTTGGTTAACACAATGGATTGTCTTAGCTTATAAGTACTATAGGCCCAGTCGCCCCTCATTTCTGTAGTTTTCTGACAAAGATTGCTAAACAAATGCCAACGCTTCCCCCCCCCGTCAATTAGATTCTTGCTGGAGTTCCAACCCCCCGCATCTTTCAAGCCCCCCAGCAATTAGGCACCTAACAGTGCTCAATAAGCAACTAGGGCTGGTATTTTGCTCAACTCTTTGGTTGAGATAGCTTCCTTTATACATACATTACACCATTGCAAATTTGTCCATTGCATTGCAGAGCAGGAGCCAAAAAGAGTTTTTAGTGGGTACCAGTCATTCAATGGGCTGAAATACCAGATAATTTAAACAAGTTTACGGGTTGTACCAAAAGTCCAGTTGCTGCTTGAAAAAGAAGTATAATCCATAGAAGATATTTACTTATAACTTATGGCTCAATTCCAGACGATTTTGGTGCTTGACTGCTGAAATTATGATACAACACATAGAACCGTTCTGTGACTGGGAAAGGATTTCTTAGCTGCAAGACTGTTGATGTTGCTGTTGTTATTCTTTAAAATAGCTCAGTCTGGATTGACAAGCTCTGCTGGAGTGACAAATCAAAGTAAGGGAACGTAAAGACACTAGTAGTGAGTCTAGAACAAAGTGGGCCTGAAATAACCCAGTACAGATACAACAGGGTAAAGATCCCCAATCGTTTACTTGAACCCCCATTTCTTTTACCCCAGCTGTTATTCTTTTTAACTAAGCGTCATTGGTGATCAACTTAAAATCTCTTTCAGAGTTTTCGAAGGTCCTTATCTTAATCTGGCAAACTTGCTGAGCATTGCCGATTCCTATACTAAAACCCCCGATGATACTATGAAAGCGATTTTGGATGACTCACTTCAACATGCTGGATGTGATGTGGCTAAAGATATATTCTTTAACAGTGAAAAATGGGCAGACTGGGGAGGACATAGATGCGATGACGAACGCGACAATCTCGCGATTGCTCTTGTGGCAAAGAGTATGACTAAGGTGAATTAAATTTTCATCATCATCAAATGAATACGAAATCATAGCAACACTCTATAGATCAAGCAAGAAAATACCACAAAATCAACCATAGTACGCAAAAAATACCACCACATCAAGCATAATAACCCACCACAGTAGTGACTATCCATCGCAGTACGCCAAAACTACCACCACAGCAAGCGTATTAAACCACCACATGAAGCATAATAACCCACCACAACAGTGATTATCCACCACCACAACAAGCATAGTAACCCACCACAGTAGTGATTATTAACCACAGTACGCAGAAACTACCACCAGAGTACGCAGAAAGTACCACTACAGTAGTGATTATAGGTTCGCTAGCGTGGTATAACTTAGTGTAGTATTGCTTGGCTTAGCGTCGATTCATGCAGTTTCAAATATAACACAAGGTGTACAGTGTCAGACTCAAGACCCCAATTTTGATTGAAACCTTTGTCCATTTCGCCTGCCTCCACCGCTGATACTATAGAAGTACATTGTTTCGGATATACTGAAGTATGAAGCATAGGCTACACAAGATAATTTTAAAGGTAACAACTCATCACTAGAGCTGTGTGTCGAGCGGGAACTTCGAGGGTATTCTGGTGCCGAAATAATGATAAAGAAAATTGAAAAAGAACAAAAGCAACAGGACACAGAAGATGCATAAATATGTTATAGATAATTTTAAATGCAAATTTAGTTCCATGACAATAATTGAGCCACATTTGTGTGTGACCAACTACTACTCCCCGAAACATTTTATGCACGCGGAAAATACAGTTTGTGCGAATTTTGACTGAAAATGAATGCAACTACCTTCTTTACTCTTTATTGTTTGCTGTGATAAAAATATTCAACATTCGAAAGTTTCTTAACGATTTTATCTTTAGTAGCTACATCATAAGTTCTTTGTTTTCTCCGGCCTTCTACATTCCTTCTTTTTCTTCTTGCACGTTTCCATATAATTGATGTATATTGTTGGTAAATTAATTTTTCCGACAGGTTATGAATTTCAATTTCAATAACGTGACAAAAAGCTACGAGTCAGATCAATTTTGGCAAAATAGCATCCACGGAACTGATGGCATTAAAATGGGAAGGGGGTTTGCTTGCAGAAGACCTCATGCGGCGTGGAATGGCGTACTATAATAATTACATAGATAGACAAGATTGGATGCGTAAATTGGAGGACATTCTCTCTGATGAAGTCTACATTATTGGGACAGTCATCAGACAACTCAACTCTGAAGCAGCACTGCCAGCCAAAATGAAATTCTTCATGCTTCAAGTGTATGGTTCTTCAAAGATCGATGAGATTGCAAACAAATGGAAGTACTACGCCAGTGAAGCTACAGTTAACGGAGTTTTGGCTTTTGTGAACGACGAAAATCATCTGAGTTTCGTTCAAGGTTGGCTTGAAAATGGCCCATACGATGACAAAGTACGAAACGCCTGCACAAGAGCATTTGAGCGCCGTTATCAAGTAAAAGAGTGCATTTACACGACGGTATGTTATTATATAACGCATCTTGAAACGACCTATGGTAAAACGGCAGCTGAATGGATCAACGTGGGTTACGGTCCAAAGAAATTAGGCCTTCGCACTGGCTCTGGCGTTTCAGACAACGTTACTGATCACGTTATAGATGACGGAGGTGGAGGAGGTGATCTCCTGTGCCTGGATGCTTTTAGCAGGAACCATGGTGCTGTTGGATAATAACAAAGAGGTAACTATCGAGCATTTGCAGGAAAATGACAACATTGTTGGTTGGCATGGGAATGTTGGTCTTGTTTCATCAGAGAAAGCAGGGGTAGTACTTGAAAGCGATACAATGGCATTTGGAATTAATGACGATGAACCTTTCTTCCTGGCCTGTCATCCGTTCTGGACACAAGATGGTTGGAGAGCAGTAGATCCGGGCACAGCTAGGAAAGAAAACAAATGGCTTGATGTTGGTCGTTTAACTCAAGGAGATTATGTACGAAAGATTAAGAGCAATGATCATGGAAAAATCGAATATGAGTGGGTGAAAGTCGAGGTAATCAAAGGAAAGACGTATCCAGCTGGTACACAGTTCTACGGAGTCCATACAAGAGAAGGACCTCGCTCTTATCATGCGAATGGATACTTGGTTTGCCAGAACTACCCTGAGATAACAATCCAAACAGTTGTCGATGGGCTGAAGAATGTTTCATTCAAAGAGCAGAAGAAGGTTCAGGAGCAGCTTAAAAAACTGCACCCATCTCTGTCCAAAATAATGGGTCCTGGCCCTGCAAAGGCAATTCTTGCACTCAGTGAGAAGAACATTGATCGCCCACTGCATCCATCAACTGATACAGAGAGGCTTTACCTACAAGATTTCACACTTCCACGTCTCAGCTTCACATACCAGCATGAAGTTGCAAAGGTTGGCTCGTATTCATTTCCCGCAGAGATGGCTTTTCTCAAAGGTCATTTTTTCCTTGATGGTCAATATGTTGCTGCAAAGAATATGGTAGATGAATCGCACATATTGTGGACAAGGCCCGTTTCTGGTGGTATGTGGGAACACGGATGCATAAAATTGTTTCAAGATAAATATTCAGGAAAAGGGTACCTCTGCTTAACAAGTGGGGAAAATTCTACCAATGTCCTGCAAAGAGTTGGATTCAAAGTAGGTAGTCACTCAATTTTCTATAACCATTACAAAGGCTCTGTTATTAGTGACTCAGAGAAGGGCACAGGCAGCAGTGGTGGAACGTGGACAAAGACTGGTGAGTTCGAGATGGGAATTGACGGCACAAGCCTCATTGCAAAGATGAGCATTCTTCCAAACGTGCCTGTTTTGGATGACATAGAGAACAGTGTTAAGTTGTATACCGATGAAAAAAACAATTTCGTTGTCAGTCTTGATGTGCCAAAGAATTGGCAGAAATTGGTACAGTACGTGAAATTCTATGCCATTTTCTCTTGGGATTCTTCTCGTTTTGATGGTCACTGCATAACCTATGACAAAGATGCCCCTGATAATATAGGAGAGACTTACAACTGGAGAGGAGTATCTGAACAGATAGATAACAGCGATCAGTTGCTTGACATTGCAAGAAAAGAGTGCCTGAAGAGCAGTATGCATGGCAAGAAACAGATAACACAGAAGATTCCTCTTGGAATAATGGCTCAAAAAATGGCAAAAGTAACTGATGATGATCTGAGCGTAGAGGAGCTTTTCTTGCTAACAGCACCTGATCCGACAGAGATGCATCAGAAAACGTTTGACCGACTGCAGAAAGTTATGAAGAATGACATGGATGAGGGTGATTTAAATCATATCCTTGGAATCACAGGCAAGCCACCACTTAACGACGTTGAACAAGATGTCGCTAAAGCTTTTCCTGAATTTTTCAACCAGCGGATGGTAAATTCATATCTCATGAGTTCATTGGCTCAGGAAAAAATCTATCAACACGAGATCACGAATAGCCAGGTGGATAAATTGCTCTACTATTGGGCAGGAAACGAGCATCTCTCTAAAGATGCCAGTTACAATCAAGCAAATAGCATACTTGCAAGGCATGTCTATATACAGCTACTCCCTCGTCTTCAAGATTACATCAATTCCGAGAAAGGTGGTGATGAATGGGCTAAAGAGCTATACGATCTATTAACCACTGATGATAAGCTCCAAAACTACGCTTCTCTCAATAATATGAAAGATGGTGTGGAGAAGATTTATAAGCAATCCATGGTGCTCCATTGCCTTTCTCCAAACCGACAACCTGAAGATCCTGGCAAAAGTTATGCTGCAGATTTCCAAGCTGAAGTTCTCCTGAAAAGGTTGGCGATGAATCGTGACAATTTCTCTGGAAACCAAGATGGTGAAAAATTGATGGTGAGAATGATGACTGACTCAGTACGTTCGCTTGTATATTATTGTCTTGCCAGTGCCAGAGACCAAGACAAAAACCAAAGCACAAAGGAAATAACCAATGCATTCAGAGAGCAATTCCAGGATTTTGCAGAAGCATATGGCATCACGATGGAACAGATTGCTACAGAGGGATTGGATCAAATGATCTCCATGACAACACAAGTCATGCATTTGTATTTCAGCTTCAATCTCTCACCTTTTGAAAAGCTTTTCCAAGCAGTACATAAATGGCAAAGTTATAACACCAAGTACAGAAAAGCCTGGGACTGCCTTAGCTCTGTTGTTTGCACAGCTTTCATGGCAGTCAGTGTCCTATCAACTGCCATGGCGTTCATGGGTTGGGATGATATTCCAGCAGAAGCAACCATAGTTTCCAATGCTGATAGTATCTACACAATTCTTACAGCATTTGCATCATATGGCCCAGAAATTCTACATTTGTTTGACGAAGCCTGCACAACAGGTTCACAGTCATTTGGCTTGATAAAAGCTTTAATTCAAGTGAAAAAAGATCCATCCATGCTTGCAGTCTACAAAAGGCTCGTTACTGATGGCATCTCTGCTGTTGAAGGTAGCTAACATATATAGCTAACTAACTTGTCTGCTTAAAGATGATTTTCACTTTAACGTTGCATTAACTCTCTAGTATCCTTAAGCCCTATCTGAATCAGTCGAAGCGCCTAGTTATTTCTTTCCGTGTACTCCCGAGAAATCAACTGTTGTTTTCTTCTGTCGTGTCCTGCCCACCTGAAACCCTAACTCGGCGAAAAGATAAGTAACTTTTGAAAAGAAAATACTTTTTCGCACAGGATATAAGCTGACACCGAACGAAGCTTTTGCAAAAGCATTCGCATCGTCTGAAGGAAAGCTGGATGTCATGACTTCAAGATGGAGCAAAATGTTCCTGAGCGCTGAAGACATGGCTAAATCAACTGGTGTTCTCGCAGGGTTCGCAGGCTGTGTTCTTCTTGGTTATCAGATGCATGGTAATTTTGTAAAAGGGCAAAAAATTCCGCAAAGTAGCCTGGATATCATAGAGGTGGGTGTTTGGTTTCTCAAAATTTCCTTCCAACAGAATTAAGAAAAAATGGCTTTAAATCACGGGGGTGCTCTTCTGTATAAAAGGCATCTTTGGTGTTCCGCGCTCAAGGGTTTACTTAATATACGTTTAGATCTCATATTTTGTACATCTCGTCGTGCATTCATTTCACGTGGACTCTTCTGCTAATTCTGAACTGAGTGGTCAAACGGATGTACCTATCCTATGAGCGGATTGGTATACAATTTTAGTACCAGTCTAGCTTCGAGGTTCTGATTGGTTCATTCCGATCAGCTGCTAGCAATCCCCTAGCAATTCGTTTCGTCCTAAACTGTTTCGGACTTTTCCTGACATTTATACGCAGATGAAAACAGTTTAAAACACGTTCAAAGTTG
Source organism: Chrysaora quinquecirrha (assembly GCA_014526335.1). Taxonomy (NCBI): domain Eukaryota; kingdom Metazoa; phylum Cnidaria; class Scyphozoa; order Semaeostomeae; family Pelagiidae; genus Chrysaora; species Chrysaora quinquecirrha. Next base: position 1,134,100 of record JACTAT010000014.1, read on the forward strand.
TTTTCGCTTTTCATCGCTACTCTGAAGTTTCTTGCTCACAAAGACTGTTTTAACTATTTTCTCTGTCCGTTTTCAGGGCGCATCACTTGGACTTTGCAGATTAGCAACCAAATTGGTTCTTCCAGCTGAAAGCGTATGTTTGCCTGTCATAGGCCAAGTAGCCGCTCTTGTTGGTATCATCGTGGCTGTTGTATTACTTCATGTTGAAACGTATCCTCCAAAACCAACCGCTCCCAAATACCCTACCTGCTATATTCTTGGAAAAGGTGGGCGTTATGTTAAAAATGAGTTGATACAGCCAAGTGACGAATGGATCCACGATTACTATGAGCTTCATCCACCAGAACCGAAGGCCTAGTATTGGTACACAGACTTCCATATGACTAAGACATTGCTGACTTTTTATTATTGAACCTTTTGTTTATTCAATTGATCCGTTATATCTATATATGTTATCTACGTTATATCTATATCTATCCGTATTATATATTATATTATTCTAATATTATTATTATATCATATTATTATAATATATTATACCTATATATATTATCTATCCGTTATATCTATATATGTTATCTGCGTATTCAATATATTCTATCGTTTTGCAGTAGCTACACATCTGCTCCGGGGGAGGCTTTTCAAGACATAGTGCGCTAGTATTCCCGACTTGACTTTTTTTTCAGGTTATTCGTCCATGCAAGAAGGGTACCTATAAGATCGTGAAATTCACGAATAGACGATTCCGCAAAGGATGGCCGATGTTTCTATGCGTTGTTTTTATGCAGGATTTTCGAAGGAAATTTTGGGAATAACTTCCTTGAGCTGTGTCTAAACTAAGAGACATGTCGCGAACGACATTGTATTTGGCGTGTCTTGGGCGGCTAAACATGCGAGTGACAAGCGAGCAACATGTCTCCTGAGTAGCGGAGACAAGGAAAGTCTTTCTTGTCTCTCAGACACATTTGCGTGTCCATCGCTACAAATTTTCCGAAGTGGCTAAACTGGGAGACATCAAGGGGATATGTCACGCGGGACGTGTTTCCTAGTTTGGTCAGGCATTTAGTTCCTGCAGCTTAAGACGTTGATTTCGTAACTCAAGAATTATTACAGAATCCTCTTCGAAAATCCTTTACAAAAATAAAGGACTGACAGAACCGGCCAACATCTTTTGCCGAGTCCTGTCTTTAACGGAAAAGATTTGAGAAATCTCACTTTGTTGAAGGGAAATTTGTAGGATACTCTCCGTTTTTCAACATTTTTTTTCGATGCGAACACTTGTCTAATAAAATCGTTGTTAGGAAGGCAAAAAGCAAAACAACTAGACCTTACCTCTCTTTCCTCACTCATCTCTTTTTTTACAGTTTTTGGAGCTTTCTTTAGGACATTGCCAGATTCTCGAGATATTCACCTACAAAACACCATACCAATGGCAATATAAAAATACCAGCAAAAACAAATTTCCGCGAAAGTAAATGACTTGGAACATTTAAGCATCGCGAATAAACTGAACCATCAGGTGCCTCTGTACGTTTGAAGGAACGACACATTACTCTAAATTTTGGCGATATGAGAGTCGGTTTCTTATTGTTTCTTGTATAGAAAGTGATCTTAACTATCTGTGGCAGTTCTGAGAAGACACCCTGTTGCATCTGTTTGGATCCGTTCTTGTGTCAACGCGATCTAAAAAGGGTATCAAAAAGAGCAGTGGCCCATATTTATCAAAAAGAGCAGAGGCCCGAGGCAAGGACCTTGGAGCACACCAGCCCTACCTACTCTACAATGGCTACATGTTTCTGTAATAGAAGCTTGATTAAAACATAGCAAGCTCCTGTTTTTAACATCATAGTATTTCAGTTTTCAAGGAAGGAAGGAAGCATATGATCACCAGTAGCTATCATTCTACACATTTAAACATTTTTGAAGCTAAAGGTCAACGTCAAAGTCTAAGGTATCATGAAAATACGTTGTCGTCATAAGAACCCTTTGCACATCCAAGACAAGGAAAAGTATATTAGGACAGGCGAAACCCGGGGGGGCACTCTTTCATATTTTGATAGGGGTGTGTGGACAGCGGAAATTTTTAAGACCCATCCTCAGATAATTTTATTTTACGTAAACCCATCCATAAGTAATTGAGATCTTCACAAAATTTCTGAAACAGCAACAAAAACCACCTAAAAGGGCTATTTAGTCCGCATTTTTGTTCCGAATTTTAGCATAAAGTCCAAAACTGTGTGGTAAAATCGTCTTGTGCGCCATGTATTCTGTTTTATCAGGAAATAAAAAAAATTATTAATCATGCTTTGGAAAGTTAGTTAGAAAATTACCCATTCTTAGGTGATCTTATTTGAAAAAGGCACCCATTCTCAGGTAAAACCAAGGAAAAAAGTTACCCATTCTGGCCGCACATCCCCACTACCCAAATATTTAAGAGTGCCCCCCGGGAAGCAAAAGTGACATCTGAAAGGGAATTGCCATATCACTCCATATAGTCGTAGCAGTTAGGGACACACTTCAGACCATGCGTTCCAGGGCCGTCGAGAGGCAGAGCGGGCCCCAGGTTAATGTAATCGTACCGGGATTATCGGAGGTTTCAAAAGGGAGAATTTTAGAGAGTTTCAATTTTACGGGCCCCTTCAAAGCCCGGGCCCCGGACCTCTGACCCCGCTGGACCCCTCTCGACGGTACTGATGCGTTGTATCGCCGACCGTAAGGGGTAGTACCCTGCGACTGGTTTGTTACAAAATAGACTTTTAATAGACTTTTTGTATTATTTGATTGTATTTCTTAAATACATACCTTCAAAGAAGCATCTTTCGTTTCTCATACACTGCACTGCATGTTTCCAATATTATCAGAAAGATGGCCAATATCATCATAAAAAAACCACTTCTGAAGAACTTCCCTGGAATCCTAGAAAAAATCAAATAGCAAATTATATAGTTAAATCATCATCGTTTGAAAAATTGCAGCTTTGACTTAAGATCCTGATTTGCAGGACTGTAGGTTACGCTGTGACCAGGTGTGGGGGTTATTGGCTAAATATTGAGTAGGGGTCTGCCACTGGCATATGCAAAATGATATCGTCGGCTAGACTAATTTTTACCAAACATTGGTACCCTTTGCTAGACCAAGTTCTACTAAAATGATACCCCTGGCGGTGAATTGTTGGCCTGAAGTCGGAAATTTCAATGATCGACACAACCTCGTCCCCAGGGTGAATACGTGAAACTCCGCTGTCCATGTTCGACCCTGGTACCGGCCTTGTCTATTCGCAATTTGATTGGCTGTTCAAACAATAGAAATTTTAAGTGATGTCACAGTTTCTTCAAAATTACACACCAAAATAGGCCGAAAGCTTGGTGAAAAACATAGATAAAAACCAAAAATGATGCTACACGAGATATTGTATCTTGCCTGACAGTTATCAATGAAATTCTTTGCATTTCCTTTCTGAGAACATATGCTTTCGGGATCTGCATCTTGTTTTCATGCCTGGGCCAAAATTGCCAGTATTGCCAATATTTTGGCAGATTTGTGACCGGTAACAGGGCCAAAATCGATTTGACGGTTGAGATTCGAGGAAATTCGATTTGGGGCCTGGGGACGAGGTTGTGATCGACTTGTTTTTTACCAGTTAATTTGCAAGATTGGTAGGAAGAAATTTCTACTTTCAAAGGCTGCTAAAGCTGAAAGCATGACCGCTTCATTGGCAGTACGACATCCTCGGTTAGACTAAAATTGGAAAAGAATCTACCTTTTGCAAGACTAGAATTCCGAAAAAGAATACCCTCGAGCGTGACACATCCCTAGCTACCTTAACTATGGAAGAACCCCCCCAACCGTGGTACAGACTCCTCAGTGGAAATTTTCAAAGTGTTTAGTAAACGAACTTAAAAAATCTACCTTTTTGTTTCGAAGAACTTTAATGTTGCAAGCAACCCTTTTAGAGATGAAGCTCTTTGTATGTGTGTCTTCTCGGTCAATATGTGTCGCAATCTCGCATTCAGATTTGCCCAAATGGCTAAAACAAGGTCTAGTTGCATCTTTGGTAGCATCTATTGATTTAACTCGACAGAATGATAAACATAATTTGGAAACGCAGCCAATTCTTCATCGTCAATGACGGAGAGTTCTTGTCTGAACTGCCTTTTGGACTTGTCCATTTAGCTTAATCTTTGATACCTGACTACCACCATAGCCTAATGGTAAGGTGCTGGGTTTTCGTAACCGTGCACGGTAAAGACATAAGCAGGTTCTAATCCTCTGAGGTCGGAAAGAGCCATCGCCAACTCAGCTGTCCATAATTTCCAAGGTCGGTAAATGTGCACCAGATTTCTGGAGTGATAGGTGACTGTGTCCCCAATTATTAGCATCATTATCAAATACACATCCACAAAGCCCTTACTACGAATCTCGGGATTCCTTCTCCATTAGGTTAGTTCTAAGAAGAATAGGACAGAGAACAGAGATCTAACATATTTGGGGTGCTGAAACCAGCCTTTCTCAAAAGATAGAAGACTACAGAAGAAGCCTCATTTGCGTTACTTCACGCAGGATCACAAGCACATTATAGCCCTCGACATTAGTGAACATCCTCCACATTACTGCAAGATAGCCCTCCACATTACTCCGGGGCAGGGGTACATGACTTATGAATGGAAGGGGATGTGCCGCCCAGATTTCGAAAGCCCTCCACATCACTGTGTACCCTCCACATTACCTGAAGATAGTCCTCCACATTACTTTGCATCCTTCATATTACTGAAAGATAGACCTCCACATTACTTCGCACCTTCACATTACTTGAAGCTTGAAGATAGTCCTCCACATTACTTCACACCCTTCATATTACTGAAGGATAGTCCTCCACATTACTGAGCACCCTCCTCATTACCGAACGAAGCCCTCCACATTACCCACCCACTTATAAGGTAGACCTTTGCAAAAACAGACCCTATTTTATGAGTAAAAATAAGCGGAAAATGAGAATAATAAGACTTTCTAGGCCTTATTATTGCTTGATATTGTATTACGAATATTGTTGACGTGATTTTACCTCTTCTCTGACCGAATAAAAGTTAAACTTTCGACTTTTCTTCAATTTGCCACCCACGTTTATAGGGTTTTGGTTAAAATCATACCCATGTTTAGAGAATTTCAGGGCCAAAAACCCACCCATATGGGCGGCACATACCCGTACCCAAATTATACTAAGTACCCCCCCCCGGGATCACAAGATCGAAACCACAGTCAAAAAGGGCGACCCGAAACTTAAGAAAAAAGCACACGGCGGCATGCGAGTATGTAAGAAAAAAAAACACGAAAGGAACGACACATAACACGTATTTTTATAAGAACGTGGTTTATACGAAAGTAGTGCTCAGTGCGAAGATTGGACTAAATCTAAACGCCAAAAAGACTGAGTACATTAGCTACCATCACCAGAGCAACATGAACATCAAAACCACTCAAAAGGTGTCGAAGGGTTGATATATTTGGGATAACATTGCATCCACACAAAAGGATGTGGATGCCGTATTTCTTCTAATAAACGCCGCCCCCAGATAAACGCCGCCCTCTATTAAACGCCGCACTTAAAGCCGAACCTTTGAAATAAACGCCGCCCTTTAATAAACCCCGCTCTCTATTAAACGCCGCATTCAGGAAAGAAATAGGGTATTAGAATAGCTAAAGCTTGGAGTGCTATGAACAGACCTCACTGCATATAGAGATCCAGCCTCTCTGAAGATCCTAAGATGAACTTTTCCGAGTAACACCTGGATCAGTACTCTTGTATGGCTCAACCACTTGGACGCTCACAAAAAGATTGGAACACAAATTAGACGGAACATTCACAAGCATGCTATACGTGCAGCTCTCAATATTCGTGATTCGGACAGCCCCCAGCCCCGCCCCGGTAAGGCAAGTTCTCCGCTCCTCAAAAAGTTAGGAGGGTTCAGTACTAGGCTTGTCAAATCTTAGAAAGCATTTAATTGTTGCCTCTTCTTGGGCTTCAAGAATCGCTACTATATTATTCCCTTGACTGAGACTTAAATCTGCCCCTGCAACTACCTATTGCTGATGCATTAAGACGGCAGCATTTTCTCTGAAAATTTAATTTCTTTAAAAATTTAGGGTTTAAGGCACTAAGTGGACAAAAACCAACCATATAATTGATTTCTTTGTCAAGAGAGTGTTGAGAAGCTTTCAATACTTAAATTATGGGATTGTTCAAGTACTGGGGTCATTCCGACCTTTTTAATAAAAAGTCTTTCTAGACAGTACCAAAGAATAATAAAAGATGTGAAAAACAATTTTTTCGTACTGAATGCTAAAAGCAGCATTGTCAACATGAACAATAACATACAACATTAACATGTACAACAATAACAATCTACTGTAGCATTGGGCCTAGCAAGAACTTCAAGTGTAGACATTTCAATGTCTTGGGCCTGTCCGCAAATAAAGAGACATATTTGTCATGAATGGCGAACACAAGGATAGGTATTCCCACAAGAGGCATTCCGCTTGCGAACGACGATTCCAATAAGCTAAAGAGCTTAATGAAATTGTCGAGTATGAGTAACTCTCCAAGTCATACAGTCCAAAATTCTCCTCCTATCTGCCTTTTGTGTTTCGGCTATGTTGGACTTCTTCAGCATCATAACCATTTAAATATACTTGACCATGACAAATATATGACTTGGAGAGTTACTCGATGATTTCATTGAGCTCTTTCGCTCAGTGGAATCGTCGTTGGCTCTCTGATCATTCATTCTTGGGTTCAATCTCCCTAAGCGACTGTAATCAAGGTAATTGCCTGCGAAGAGGATTCCCTTACACAAGATAGCTACCATTTTCCAGAAAAATGTCGATTTCAACCCAGACCTCTTTGAAAAGGTTTATTCAGCAAGCAGAAAGTAGGTTTTGCCTTGCTTTTGCCTACATTCATACAAACCATATACATTCTTCATAACGAGCATTTTAGAGTCAACAAAAACAAAACTGAACTGGTCCTCCCGAAGAAAGTCAAGGGAAAGGCTATCTGGAAAACCAGGAATGTGGAAGGAATATGGAAATGGAATAATGGAATATTCAAAATTCGTAAATTCGACCGTGATTCTTGGTTTCGAGGCAGTTTCGAGAAATTTCGACATTCCAATATTCTAAACAGGACAAACAATGAAAGAAAAAGTAAGTTTATCCATGAGCAAAACAATAAAATGATATCAATCTCTTCATTTGCGGATAGGCCTAAGACTTCGAAATTTCATCTAAACACGTAGCTCCTGCCGGACACAATGCTGTAGTAAATTGGGCCTCCTGTGTACGAACCATTAAACTAACTGCTTAATGACTACTATCCCCTGCAAACAACAGACATTATTTACAAAATTTCATGAAAAACACAACAAACAGCACTGAAACTGAACGAAACATAAAACAATGTTTAGAAAAGAGAGTCTGACATCACGCTATAAGAATATAAGGTTTTGGAGAAAATGACAGCACATGGCATTATCCGTAGCTTACACAATTGATGAAGTTTAAAGATAGTGAGCATAGACTTGTAATGTATCGCCAATTCTTTGCCTTTGCAAAATTTGACTTCATTAGCCTTGAATGGATAATAGACTTAACATAACCGGCATAACTCTTCATCAGTATTGAGAAAAAAGGTGGTCAGAGGCGATTTTTGTAAACAATAGCTAACGTTCCCTCCACAAACATCTAATACTCTTTATCCTTCAGTCAATAATGTAGCAGACAGCTGAGTTTCTTGATAACTTCTACAGTGAGTTCTGCACTTCAGGTTTAATAAGCCCAGGGGGGAACTCATTAACTCTCAATACGGGGGGTCCATGTCACTATTTAGTTGCAGACCTCCAAATATTGAGTCTAATGTTTTGGGGGCCCCAAATATTGAGTTTAATGTTTTGGAGACCCCAAATATTGCTATCTATTTTTGGACACCTTAAATGTTTTCCCGAGTTTAGCCATCAGTTTCATGACAATTTACAATTTATAAGCTCTTGGCAGTTGGATGGGTCATTTTGATGAATCAAACCAAATCGCACGATTCTTCCTTCAGATTTGTGGATACCAAATATTGAATTTTTGTCCATGTTATAATTCACAGCCCCCAAAAATTGAATAAGCTAAAGATTTCGGACCCCAAATATTGGCATGCACCACTCGCATTGAAAGTCAATGAGTACTCCCCCTTGTTAATAAGAGCCTAACAAAATTAAATCTGATTGCCGATCTAACGGTCAACTTTCTCGACTATCCTCCTAAGCCTAGCAGCCGCAAATTAGGCGTAAAATAAAGAAAATGTGTTCCATTAGATGCCTTTCACATGTTGCTTTAAAAGATATTCACTCTTCTGTCTTCTGAGGTGTAGACACCTTTTTTCTGTCGTTAACAGAAGAGACTTTCCTCACAAGTCTAGCGATCGGCTTATCTTCCTCATCTTCACTTGAATCAAAGTCCTGAATATCATTGGGTTCTTCTCTGTGACGTTTTCGTCGATTTTCTTCACTAATGCTTCTGTTTGGCAAGCTATCAGCAGAGATTTTCCCAGAAGATTTTGCATTGTCTCGACCTTGCAAAATGATAGTTGCTTTATCTTTTGCAGGGTGATCTCTTTGGAACACTTTGCTTAAATTCACCCCATTCTCATTCTTGTCTATATCAAGTTTTTTACCTTCCACTTTATGAAGCTCTTGATTTTTCAATCTTGGAATAGAATCACTCTGTCTTACTGCATTTCTAACCGTCTCCACTTTATTCAGTGGAACTGCACACTCTTTAAACTCCATCGGACTGGTTGCGTTGTTAAGTGAAATGGTAGGTCTGCTTTTCACATGTACAACTTTATTTTGGTTTGGATTATCCCCTTCTTTTCCTTCAATACTGCGATTCTGCTGCGATTTCTCACGCTCTGTTTCTTTACTATTCCTAGAGAAAGAAATAGACTCAGTACCAGAACTCACTTCTTTTCTTGCAGCCAATGGCAGCTGTGATTCTGTGTTATCACCGAAACGTTTCGAAGTTTCATTCGAGTTAGCATTGCTCTTTCTCTGATCGCTGGACACCAAGCCAGACTTATCTGCACTTACAATATGCCCATTAACAACGTCGATATCAGTATGTCGTATTTTGACAGACTGATTCCTCCAAGATGCATCTTTTCCTGATTCCTTTACAATACTATCCCCTGCAAGATCAAGTGCACTTTTCTGCTCTTCCTTATTCTGAATCTTTGATGAATCGTTAAGAAATTTGCTTGCACTGCCCTTGAGCTTCTTTGTTCCAGAGCTTTTAAGTAGTGTTGAAATAGATTCTTGTTGCTGTGGTGAAAGCGTGGCAGCACTCAAGGATCGCAGCAGGGTTGTTTGCACAGTTGCTGGTCTGCTAAATGCCAACTGTTGTTTCGAGACTGCAATGGTAGTGTTAGAAACAATAGGCTTGGTAATGGCTGCTTTTGCATCTTTACCTGCAGAGATGACACTATTTGTACCTTTCTCTGCATCTACAGACGTCGCAGAGGCAGGGAAATTTGTAGAGGCATGTGTTGTAGAGGCATTTGTTGCAGAGGCATTTGTTGCAGAGGCATGTGGTGCAGCGGCATTTCCTGCAGAGGTATTTGTTGCAGGTTTAGGTATGACCACCTTTGAGTCTGCTTCAATAATAGAGCTTTGTGGAGCTTTATGTATTACAGAGGCATTACTACCAAAAGGCACTGCTTTGGAACTTAGTGCATCAACATCAGTAGAGATTTCTGAAAATTTACCAGTGGCAGATTTGTCTTCTGAGCTATCCTCTCTAGCCACTACATCAACTCCATCTTGCTTTCTGGAATCAGCCTTCGGTGTCGGTGGGTCGGATTTCGATGTCAACACAATGGTTGGACTTTGAGCCTTAGGAGATCCAGGGGCACTCCTGCTTTGAACAGAGAAATGAATAGGTGACGTCATAGGACTTCTTCCTTTTGGTTCAATAAACCAATTAGCTTTATCTCTGAGCCACTTTTCCTCAATGTTCCATGATCTTTGAGCATTGCACTATTTGGGATATGCAGTGTTATGGTCTGTGGGTTTTTCTTTGATAGTGGTGAGGTCTGGATCGGTCTGCCGGTCACCGTGAGCTTCGATGAGCTCGACATCTGTCTGTTGTTTACAGCCTCAAAAATGCTTGATGAGGTAGGAGTAACTTTTCTGATAAGCTGAGACAATTCTACTGTCGATTTCGTTGTATTCGTCTGTTGACTGGTTGATGCAGAAGACAAAATAAGGCGCTGCTGGGTCAACAAGGATTGAGCCGATGCTGTGGTTACTCCCTGTTTCAAAACTTCAGGCTGAGATTTGTTATTCGATGATACTACTAATCGGCTACTGTTATGAGCTGGTATTGTGACTGTGACCGGTAGATTTTTCAGCTGGTGTGAGCTCGTTTGAGTGTTGATACTGATGATGCCAGACTGAGGTTTCGTTAGCATACGGCTCTTACTAGCCATTTTCTGCTTATCGAAGAGATCCCTCTTTGGAAAAGCTGGAGGTTTGTTGCCAGTTGAATGGTTTTTGGCGAGCAATGATTTCATCTTTGGCGCTTCTAGCCCGGAAGGAAGAACTGAATCTTTCGGTTCTTTTGCTGACAACTGCTTAGAGCTTGGTGACGCTCTTGTACCTGAGCCTGGAGGAGATCCATCCGAATTCGGTAGGTTGGTAAGCGTCCCGATTCCTATTTTAGCAGAGATGGGACTAGTTGGGATTCCACTGAGCTTTTCTTGAGTCTTTCCAACCGTTAGAGCCTCGTTTGTACTCTCGTTGCTTTTCTCGAACAACTTTGCAAGGTACTTCAGATCAGTCGGAGTCAATTGGGTTGTTTGTATAGTAGCAGGAGATGCTGTTCCATGAGTTGCTGATGGAGATGATACAGTCTCAGAATCCGGCCTAGTAGAGACATTGGACGTATCGACAAGATTTGCAAATCCTACGAAAGAAGCTGATTGTTGTGATATAGTAGCGGATGAAGACAACTGAGGTGATACTAAAAGGCTTCTTTGGTTAAAAGAAGATCCTACAGTAGATATGGAACTCTTTGCGGCTAACATCGACTGAAGCTGAGCTGTATGTATATCTCTGTTATTGCTAGTGATTCCTATAGGAGTTGGTGGTTTTGTTGAAGTTGACATCGTCGATATGAAAGTTTGCGAATCATGAGATGAAACATCCGAGTCTGACCCTTGAAGACACAATATCCGTCCATCTTGTAACCTAACTTTTGCGCTAGAGCTGGAAAGAAGAATTGAAGAAGTCGCAGGAAACTGCTGAATAGAAGTTAGGCCAGTTGGATTTTGAGGAGACATGGGCCTTGTCATGTGCAGAGGCTTTTTATTCATCTTCAGCTTCTTAAGCATTTTCTCGTTCATTTTAGGGTGCTGGCTCTTCAACCCATGCCTTGATATTGGAATCTTGTCAGGGTGTTTAGTAGACATGAGACTAGATAAAATTGCAGGAGATGATGTCAGTCCAGGTGTAGTTTCCTCTCCAGACGAAGCGTTTGATGCAATATTCCTGGTAGCTGCCTTTGTCAGCTCAGATGGTGTCATAATACCTTCCTTAATACCAAAAGCACCAGCGTTGCTAATATCGGTCACAATGCCCTTACCTTTTGATGCATCGTATACATAATCACTAGCATCTCTCTTCAGCGCCATAATGGGCTTCTTGAGCACTGGTGGCGACTTTTTCTTCTTTTTCTCAACAACTTCCTTCTCGAACTCACCTTTCTTGTGCTTGCGTTTTCTGTCCATCTGTAGCGGTTGAATTCCAGGAAGAGGCGTGTTTGGGCGTGCGATGTCCTTTGATTTGTCTGGTTTTGCTTGAAGGCCACTGATGAATTCTTCGATATCATCCTTTGAGATAACGATTAAAAACTCATACACGGAAGTAAGAACTTACATAGAATGCAGTGAAAAACATAGGTGTTTTACCTATGTCGATTTATACAACAAAATATTCTTGAATTTTTATAATATTCTATCCTTGCAAGATAATTCCCCCATTTCAAGGATAAAACAGTTCAAGATTGGATTCAATTCAATGTAAAGGTGCCATTTTAGCAGGAATGAACAAGAAAACTCGATAAAACGGAGAACACGAAAAACTATTGCTTGTGAGGGAAACAAAGATAGACGTTCAACATGCAACATGCATCACTTAAGACAATCAAAAACCAAGATCTACATGCAACATGCCACATATGTAAGCCCCGCCAGAACATCTCTTCTGGACCCCAAGGGGAACTTAATATAATTCGGGTATGGATATCGGCCGCCCATATGGGTAGGTTTTCAAACATGGGTATGGTTTTAACCAAAACCATATATAAGAGGGTGGTAAATTAAAGAAAGCTCAAAGGTTTACTTTATATGATACAAAACATTATTAAAATCGCACCGAGGATGCTTGTAGTACAAATTCAAGCAATGAAAAGGCCTAAAAATGTCTTATTGCTGTCATACTTCGCTTATTATTACTCATAATGTAAACAAAAATGTTAAACGTACCATGATAAGTCGATCGACCATATTCTGCGTCATTTTCACTCTTTTCTTATGTGATGAGGTGAGCTTCAACTGGCGAGTTAAATAGGTAAAGAATATAAAAAATAAATTAAAAAATCACAATAGATAACAATAACCACTGCAAGGTAACTTTAAGGTAACTTAAAGGTAACTTTGATGAAACTCAAACCTAGTAAAACGATAAAAGTTGGCAAAACATTTTGCTTGTAAAACATAAATGTTTAACCATTTGGTCACATCGCAGAAACATTACTCGTCAACGTTTTTCGGTTGTGATAAGCAGAAGATGTTGTCAAAACATTACTATCAAATTCAGCTTATCGAGCATATTTTATAACATGACCAAACGGACAAAAATTGCTTGCAAAGCAAATCTCAAATGCTTGACAAACATGGTTTATCGCTTGGCAAGGGACTTAATAAGATATACAGAAATTCCGACAATAATATATTCACTGATAACATACTAAGATCTAGAGCACCATCCAAATATCCCTTCAAACACAGGACAAATGATAATACCCAGTTTATAACGTTTGTTTTTAAGGTGCTGTGACAAAGTGGCCTAATTCAGCTGGCTCATGGTGTCAGAAGCTCAGCGAGGTCGAGATTCGAGCCCCAACTCAGTAATTTCACAGGCAGGGGCGAGATCTCCATTAATTGATGTACTACTGAGATCCTAGCGACTGGCGCAAAAGAAATGCATTGTTTCAACGTACTTTGCTTATTTCTTACCAATTACTAAGGTCCTTTCAAGTACGTTCTAAAGGAATCTTGAGTGAAAAGGAAAAGCGTGTATTTGCACTTACCACTTCGTCTCCTCCAGGGACGATCAACAGCCGGGTATCTACACGCATCTTTTCACGCAGAGACTAAAGAAACAAGCGCAGTTATTAATCAACGTTGAAAAGGCAATGATTAAAACAAGCTCCAACGCGTTTGTTAGAGGCTATTTTGAGACTGTGATGCGTGCGACGGGAACGAATCAGCGAGGTCGCAAAAGACACAACTCTACATAAGGTACGTGCAGATGTACAGGATGTCGGCCTCAAACGCGTTTCCGCATGAATGTGTCCCATTACAAATAAACTCGTGGTAACTTGAAATTAGGGCACCGTTTACACTATACCGCATCACACTATATGATTTTTATTAAGTAGCGTAAACAAATCAACCAAAAAACGTTTAATTGAAATTAATACTTTAAATTCACTCAAACGGTAGGTAGCTTAGCGTTAACGGCAATGGTTAGACAGTTATAATAACGTTCAACTTTCAATTTGTGTTTCGCTAAAATAACGCCGGTCTAAAATTACAGCTAGTGTGCGCAATTTAGCTAACGTAGTGTTTATTGGCGCGAATTTTTTAGTCACCAGGATCGTAGCAGACGCAAGGTTTCCCCGTTCCCCCATAATCGTAGAAAATAATCATTAATAGAATCGTCTTTAAAATCAACGCGCCATAGAGAAAGTAAATCTTTAGCATAGAAAAGCAGGCCAATGTGAGCTAATTCTTAACAAAGAAGAATATTCAATTCACCTCAATGTAATTTGTTGAGCATGTGGCTGAATGTGTTCCGATGACGAACATTACTGGGCATTTTACGTCCAGGCAGGGATCACAATCAACCTGTAAAGAATGAATAAGTAACTGCAGACAAATAAAGTTTAGAAACTTCAACACTTTTGCCAAATAAACGAATCTATCAATATGCAAAAGTGGACACAGTGAAAAATATTGGCCACTCTACTCCCTATGTACAGCAACAGAGTAATAATATGCATGGAATGGAGTATTTCATGAATACTCTACATCAGGGGCCGTTACTTAAAGACCAAGTGTCAAAGGCAGCAAACAAGAGCCCATAAATTTGTGTTAATAGTAGTAAACTTCTACATTCTTTCTGTATTCCGTATTTTTCTTCGATTGCAAGCCACCCTTGTTTGCTAGCCGAATAGCAATTCTTACCGCAGCAGTCAGTTAAGTGGCCTTTTCTTTTCTATAATTCTCAATTAACCCTTGATTCCATTGAAACTTTCCAGAGTGGTCACATATAAACAATGGTTTTATTACAAAGTTAACTCTTTATAAAATGCTAATAGTGTCTGAGAAAAATTTGTAGGCAAAAAGATATCGTACCTGCCGAAGACCATCTAGTCCGTTACATGGGTATCCAAGACATATGACACCAGATACACTTTCAAGCAATGAAATCTTAAAGAATTAGAACAAAACATTTTAGGTCCTTTTTCATTGCAATCTCTTTAACTGTCGTATGCCCTTTCTGGAAAGACATATCCTTCTGCTTTTTATTTAAGGAAATATGTATGACACTTAAGAACGCATCATTTGGCCGAAACACAGAGGCCAAATGGGTGTATGAGTGGAGAGTTCCTCGGCAATTTCATTGAGCTATTAAGCTAATTGGAAACGTCATTAGCTCTACAAAAATGACGTTCTGGGTTCGAGTCTCGTCAATTGTCGCATGCCAGTTGTAGCAAACCCATTTCAGATCAAAGATAAAATTTCTAATTTTAAGTTGAATACTTCAGGACAATAAATGCTTGATACGAGTTCCGTTTCTGGGTTTTGTTTGTGACAATGGTTCTGAAAGGGTTTCGTTGATGACTGCAATATGTCAAATTTGTCATGTTTGCTTTTTGGCATCTTTCCAAACCCTATTTACTGCTCACTGATTGCATTTCCAAATTACAACAAAAGAGTTAAAGAACTTTTAAGGAATTTAAAGTAATCAAATTTTTCAAGCAGCTAATTTTCGTGAACAAGCAATGCCATGCACCTGCGTTACTGTATATTAATAACTTATCAGAAGCTGTTAGAAGCTGTCTAAACGCACACACAGACTTTTACAGAAATTGACAATATTTCATATAACAAGGAACAAGGCAAGATGGCCCAAGGAGAGCCTTGGCCTATATGACCTAGAAAGTTACTCCGCGATTTAATTGAGCTCTATAGCTCAATGGAAACGTCGTTGCATCTCTGATCATGCAGTCCAGGTTCTAATCCCATCTTATTGTGGTATGCCATCAGTAATAGAACTTATTTTGATGGTTGTTCTACGATGCAATCGTAGATGCAACTTTACATTAAGTAATTGGTCAGACTGAATTAAAAACAGAGGAATTTTATAAGAAAGAGTACTTGGCAAGCCAAAGGTGCACCATGCCATATTGTAGATGCGCATATAGGCTGGGTAATCGGTCAGAACTGAGAATAAACAAAGGAGTTGTATATGGAATAGTAGCTACCTGGCAAGCCAAGAGTGCACCAACAGACCAGCCAATTAAAACAACCGGACGTCCAGGACACTTGGAGTATGACTACAAGAAATAAAATATCAAATATAGGTTTCACGGCTTTAGCTTCAAAAGTTATAGCTACAACCTGATCGTGGCTCACTCGGAAATTTTGACGTGACGTGGACTAGTTTTCGGAAACAATGCAGCAACGAGTCTATATTCACGATGAAACTTTTGTAAATTGATATTCCAGCGTGAAAACCCCTACATAGGCACTCGACGTTCAAAATTCAACTTCAGTCTTAAGAAAATGACATGAAGCTTCTGTCGTCAGATTTTAGGCCAAAAGCCGGCATTACGCTCCACTGCAAATTTTGTTTCACCAAAAATCGCTCTTTCTGGCTTTATAGCAACAGAAACTTTTCTCTCTTGGTCGTCAAGCAAATCTGTTTTATTTTCTGAGAAACGCAATTTCGTCTGTCCTCAACGAACTACGGAAAATTCAATTTAAAGCCTATTACAGAAATTTCGCAACAGGAATAGGCCCAAACTTAAGAAATCCTAAAATAGAGTCAAAGTAAGGATTCGTATCGATTACAAAGAGTTGCTTTTTACCTTTTTTTCATACTCTATGTTCAATTAACTTTATCTATAGAAGAAACCTTTCGTACTAAAGGCTAAATTTAATTTTCGAGTATAAAGTTTGGCACCCATGCTTTTGAAGGAATAGGAATTATGCTGACATCATTTTATAATGCTTTATTTTAACGAATAAATATAGGAAGAAACGACACTTTTGGCCCAACACTTTTTATTCAACACAAACAACAGTCAAATGTGCGTTTTAAAAAAGCACAACTCAGCATAGAACGTGTTTATATCCAATTTTCAATAAGTTGTCAGTCTAATTCAATCATTTTTTGAACCCCTGGCTTGAACTGGCCAATTGTTGTATTGTTATAACTGATCACAGCATCAGACAATCCTCAATGACATGATATGTGCACATCCTTACTTATCAATGAAATTTGTAACAGCATATTTTTATAAAGATGAGATATGCAAACTCATCCTTAACCCACAGGATTTGTTATATAAAGTATTATGACAAAATTTTATTAGCCTTAAAGGTACGGTTCCCCTTAACAAAAACAGTTCCTTAAGCGGGTTCCTTTCTTCTAGAACACCTTATATGTCTTAAGGCCCATTTCCAACTCGTTCGCATTCGCTGTTCGCTGTTCGCTGTTCGCTAGCCATCGAAAAATGGCGAATGCGAAGCGATTTTGATTTCCGCTGCAAGTCAAGCTAAAGCTTTCGCAAAAGTTTTACCTTTTTTATCGCCTAAAATTGATCACGAAGGCTGTATTCTGTTCGCATGCGAGCGGCGAACTGCAAATTCGATAGCGAACAGCAAATGCGAACGAAGTGGAAATGGGCCTTTACCGTGAAAATTCTCGTTCGTGTGATTCCAATGATATTTTCAAGATAAGCTGAGCTGCCAAAGTCTGCATCTTTATCTGGACAATGAACGTTGATTGGTGCCGTTTTAGTAACATTAGATAGCTGTTTTTGCCAAAATGTGAAGCGTTTTGGATGGATCAAGTTAAGACAAGGCCCTCTTGGTAACATGAGTAATAATGGTTTATTCTGAGTTGCTGTCTCTTCGGATTCTTGAATTTTCTTTTTTTCCTTGAAAAAATAGAACACGATGTTAAATGGCATAATAACAGGCTATCTACAGGGTCTTAAGCATTGGTCTAAAGTCAACAGCATTACACAAAACATTCACACAACTTCTTGCACGTTGAAGCAGGGGTGGCTAAACATAGACAACACTTCAGCGAGCATTCGCATCAAAAAAGTGGTTTAGATTGAAGGGCCTAGGATTTCTGACGATAATATCTCATTTGGTTTTCCATGGCAAAAATTAACGTTGGTTAGCATCTTGCTATTCTTAAGAATGAGGATGTTGTTTTGCTTCTTTTTCCCACGCTAACGGCAAGCACTTTACCTAACACGCAAGCATGAGACAAACATTCATGGGCATGGGTGGCCCAACGAAGCCAACATCCTGAATGAGTTTTTACCCTGATCAACTTCAGCTACATCACCCAACATGATGCGTGCTCACCAACAAGGTGGCCAAGCGCTGTCGTTATGTCGACAAACATGAATGTTGGCTAATGTTGAGTGACATGTTGGTTACATTTGGCCGAGGCTTTACCATTGCTTGCGGTGAATAACAGAAAGGGAAGATTTAGGAACCTGCAGCAGGACGGAGTAAACGCAAGACAAAGCTAAACATCAAAATATTTTGTACTGCAATTGAGATTCTCTTTAGTGCCTATATGAAACATCACGAACAGTAGATAATTACACGTGAAGAACAATTAACTTCAGATGATCGGTGGCTACAGTGAAGGGCCGTTACCGAAATGCGAGTTGGTGGATATTCATGTGATAACGATCCGGGAACAATTACGGTAATTTTCTACATCCACCGATATTTTTACAGATTCCGCCGCACGTTATCACTGAATTAGCGAAAATTCACCGATATATTTTCTATAATAATTATTTTTCCCTGGAAAGTTTTGGTACCGAAATTTTTTGCAATTAATGTATTATGTAATGGATAATAAGTCGCTTAAGTAAATTATAGGAAGTATGTTAGTCAGACACTAGGACATGGGCTGTAGGAAACGTGGAGCTTCGAATAAGAAATAATTTCCCTTTTAATTTGCATTTTTATTTTGCATATTTCTCTCTCATTATTCTGCTGCGAAGGCGCCATGGTAGTCTGGCGTGTGGCTGATTAGCACGAGATTGAGCCATTATGTAACTCAAACAGTAAACAGAAACCTCTTCACTACATAAAACATTTATGAATTGAAGGAGCTTCAACTTTCAGTTTGAATGACATGATGGCTCAGTCGTGTGTCAATCATCCACAAGCTAAATTACAATGGAGCCTTCGCAGCAGATTGAAAGGGAAACAACTTCTTATTTGGAGCTCCACGTTTCCTACAGCCTCTTAAGCTTTGTTTGAGCTCTAACCGAAAAATTATACAGTCGCTGGGACAGTGAAACTTTGCACATGGAGCAGTTCCCACTTCTAAACAACGGACAAAAAATTTCTTCCTTAAAGGTTTGTTATAACAACCTCCATTAAACGGACACCTATTTACAAAGGACAGTAGCATGTATTTGCTTCATAAAACGAACTTCCATACAGCGTCACCTAAACCATACCAAACTTTAAGGTGCAGTGATAACCACTTTGTGCAATGATAAAATGGATTTGTGCAGTGATAAACAGTAAAACTGTGCAGTGATAAAAGTGTTTAATGCAAAAAGTTCTAATTTCTGGAAACACGAACACTTAATTCCTTGATGTAACCTTTTCCTGCCAGCGTTTGCACCACCTACTCTTTTTATTGGTATCATAAAAAACCACTATTTTTCATGTCTTTTCTAATAAATTTGTGGCACTTACTTATAGGGCGTTGGTCACGTTCACAGCAACGTAAAGGGCATGGTAAGCGATTTCTTGGGGCTCTGCCGTAAATCTACAGGACTTGTCGAATGTGCAGTGATAAATTTTCCTAAAAATAAGGAGTGACCTAAACCGTGATGTAGAGGCCCCATCGTACTGCATTTTTTTTTTCAAATGAATCGAAGTATTACCTTTGAAATTAAAACTTGTAGCAGTTCCAAGTAGCATAGGAATAAAGAAGGATTCAAACCATCAATCAAAACTGAATGTAGCCACGACATCGCTCTTGTATCCTAAAATTATCAAAAGAAAGACATTTCACCCTCTTACGAAGGTATCTCAGCCCAACCAATCGGCATATTGAATTTTGGACACTGAAAAAACTCCGTCTTCTTATTCTCTGCTGATTCGTTCACCGAACTACCCAATGTGGGATGAGCAATTCCTTAGATGTAGAGTCAAAGAGATGAAATTGACATACAGATTTGCTACACGAGTTTTATTGACGCTACGCCTGGATACGCCAATAGGTAGCCGAGAGGCAGCTCCGACTCGTAGTTACCCACTTCATCGATGATAAAGAATAGTACTATTTTACAAAATTGTGATAAACAACGGAAACATTTTCACTTTTTATCGCAATTTTGAAGCTTTGCAATACTCAAAATTATTTATTATTTACACTTTTTTCACTTGTTTTGAAATATTTTCTTCGTTTTCATTCGTCATTCGTGTTCGTTTGTTTATACTTGTTTCAACTCGTGTTAATTAGCTTCAACTCGTGTTCACTCGTCTTCGCTCGTACTCCGTCACTGAGTTGGACTAATGGACAATTTCGTCACTGAGTTGGACTGATGGACGCTCAAACAAGCCTGAAGCAAACAGCAGTAATTTTTTTGTTCTTGTCAATGCTGTTGTTGCAGTTTGCGAGCAGTTGGACGAAAAGTAATACATCTAAGTGTGATATCATGATATCTATAAATCTGCAGCTACACGTGCGATGGCGAAGCAACCCTCCCAAAGATGTCCTGTTAGAGGCTCCCAAGTGGGTGCAAAATCACGCGATCACGCGCAATTATTAGACGATTCACGCAGTCAAGCAGGATAAAACCTCATTCTCACGTACACACAACTTCAGGCGTTGCTCCTCGAAATTTTGAGAAGGATCAATATTCAAAATGTTTAACTTCATATATCTGAATGATTGGCTTTAAAAATTTTTTTCCACGACCAAGCAACCTTTCAATTATGTCGCCAATACTGTAAATCACGGAATCACGAGTCGTACCAAAGAATTTAGATTCAGGAGTTTAGATTCACGCATTCACGCGCAAAAGTTTCTCGTTTCACGAAATCACGCGTGAAAAATGGTCCAATAACGCATCACGCAGAACCTCTTGGAGGGACTCCTGTTAGCTAGTGGAAAGTCCCTATGTGGCAACACGCTGCAACAAAATTGCTGTGCAAAACATGTCGCGAAAAGTTTGACAACACTAATGTTCTGCAATCCAAGCCTTGCCACACATGCGACTTTCAGAATTTCCTGTCGCGGCGACAGTTTTTTTTAGCATGTTCTGTTGCCTTTCAATGAAATAACTTGCATGAGTAGCGTGGTTTAATAAAGTTAACAAATAAACTAACCCAGGTCACACCAGCTGCAATATAGCGAAATCGTTTTGCTGCTTTAGTGATGGCAGCATGTCGTAATATTTCTTCATTATCATTCTGTAAGAAAATAATCAAGTAAACAATACACTTCAAACAGCATACGGTTTCTAATTCATCACAGGACCACAAATAAAATTACAGGAAAATCCTGTAATGAATTACATGAAGGGATTTAGGATGTAATGAAAAAAGTACCTAAGTATGGTAAAACAGGATAATTTGAATTGTTTTCTATATCAGAGAAAAGGTTACAAGCAAGTACTGTAGGTGAAGGTGAAATGGCTTTTTAATGCCGGTCGCAAGGATCTCAGTAGTATGTTAACCAATTCAGACCTTGGCCTGGCTGAGATGCTACCATGGCTGGGCTTGAACCCTGACCAAACTTGGCTCCTGACACCACAGTCAGCAGGATTGCATTGCACCACAACATCACAGTGGCTTCAAACCTTGTGGACCCTCACCTGTAGTTCTCAACAGAAGTAAACCAAAAATTTCTTGTTTACGAGACTCTTAATGAAACAAAGGTGGTGTTTTGGAGGAAAGAGCATTTTTCCGACACTTCATTCCTGTTTGGAGACTGAAACTTAAAATAAGAAGTAGGAAATAGAAAATAGTCTTACTCCTTTGTATGTGCATCTTGCTAGCTGGTAAGTAGACAACACTTTCAATACTTGATCGTGAAGTTTTGTCTGATCTCTTGTCCAACCAATCCTGAAAATCCCAAATTGAAGTATAAATTCAAGAAAAAAAACCACAAGGGATAGGGAGGCTGGCGGGGACTTGCTCCTCTAAGCTGTCAGTAGGCAAAAATTACTCATGAAAGTTACAAGTTGTTTGGGTATAACTAAATGCTGGAAAACTTTTTTTTCTATTTTTGCTGTTTTTTTGCAGAATTCATTAGAATTAGCCTTTCAAACTGAGACATTTTTACCATCCAGGTGCAGTTAGTTTACCACAACACTGGCAACTTGACCTGCAACTTGATGTAGTTATGTCAGGAGTTGGTGCAATGGTTGGTTGTGTGGCAAGTTGACCACAAACCTTGATAGATCTAGCCAGAGGTCATGAAATCCAGTTACAGCCTCTGATGTAATGATGCCTCACATTTTCTATCAGTATTTCTCATATTTTTAATCAGTTTCTGATCAACTGGCCACACTGCCAAGTTACCACACAACTGAGTTGCACATGTGTAACCCTCTACATTCCCCTCCTTCAATGATTTCTAGTCTAATTGCCCCACTTCCAACTCACCCCATCAGCCCAACTCACCCCACTTCGTATTCTAGCAGCCCCACCTTAAAAGTCAACTTGCCCCTACTGAAATATAAATGAAGGCAGATTTACATGATCCTGCTTTGTTACCATAAAAGTAGTAAGTTGGGAGCTGTAGACCCCCAAACCCCATTTCATTATGCTGATAGACTGAAGGCAATAACAATCATTTTCTGTCATTTATTTATTGGTGGGGGGCAAGTTGACTTGAATGCTGACAAGGGGAGTTGACTTGACAAATTTGGCAGGTTTGATTAATATGTGGGGGCTATATAATTTTAAATAGTTCCAGCTAGACCATGTTTAGGCAGAGCAAGTTGAAGTGGGGTGGGGCAAGTTTACCTTTTACCCTTTGCATAACTAAGGTGCTAACAGGACAAGCTGGCACAAAAAAGTTGGCCCACCATGTGTTAGACAAGTCAGCCCACCATGTGTTAGACAAGTTGGCCTGTCCCAGACTGGAAATTATGGGCTGCCTGCGGAGATCTTCCACATGCAAGCTTTGGTTAAAAAATAGTCCCTGTTGTTCTACTATTGTTTTCAAATGCCCATTTTGTGCACAATCTACAAGAATTCCAGTCTGGGGCCTGTCAGCATATAACAAGTTGGCCCATTTAAATGTAATAAATTTGAAACATGTGCACTGTTAATGTGGGGGTTCGGGGTTCCAGCTCCCAATATCCCAACACTTAATAAAATAAATAGATAGTAAACAATGTTGTTGGCTGACATTGTGGTGGGCTGACTTGTCCATTGGGCTGATAAGGGTTGGCCGACTTGGTAGTGGGCCACCTTGGCAGTGGTCCAACTTGTCTAGAAAGCACTAAGGTTACCACCTTGATAATGCTTCATCTTCTTGCCATGTCTCTTCTTTTACAAGAGACTGAAAGCAATTTTCTAATTCAGACATCTGGCTTGCAGCTGACATTTTGTCATAACCAACCAACGATTGCTCGGGTTTCAAAACTTCCAAAATATCCAGCTCGTCTATGTTTTGTTGCTCATCTCCAACTTCATTATTCTCTGATCTTGACAATAACAAGATGTCTGTTGAGTGGATTCTGTTGAAATCAGGGTCCAGTGAAGACGGCTTTGCATAAGTGTGCTCTAATAATATCAGATCAACCAACTGTTTTCTTGTTAATGATTTTTGGAATTCGTAAATAAATCCTTGCCGAGTGGGTTCAGCTTTGCTATTATTGATTAGTCCAGCAGGCATCATCTTTGCAAAGGACGTCTAGTACGTCAAGGAAGCAGTATAAAACAGAAAGGGCCTTAGGCCCAATAACAAACCATCTCTTCAAGCCAATTTTTGAAATTATTGCTCATATTGTCGAACTGTTTCTCGGCTAAAATTTCCTTCTGTTACAAACGACTCGTCAATTGAAATATTGGAATGATCAGTGTAAATATCTAATAATTTTGTTCTTTCAAAGCAACTGAGGCCAAGAACAAAACTTCTACACGCTGTTTTGAAGCGAGCGAGCTGTGTGTGAGCATCATTTCGCAGCATAAAACAAATCCGCGCGGCTGCACTGTTGAGTTACGCGCGGTAAGCTTTTTGTGTTTTTCTTGTTTTCAACAAGATGGCGGACGTGATCAATCTAACTGTGAAATGGAGTGGAAAAGAATATCGCTTCGACAACTTGCCCATATCAAGTACAATTTTGGATTTAAAGGAAGCAATTTTTAAGAAGACCATGGTTCGACCTGATCGACAAAAACTTCTTGGTTTGAAATATAAAGGTGTTAGTTTAATGTTGAACCTTAGGCCCTGCGCCCTCTGCTCTGGGGCTGATGGTGCTGGTCATTATAAAGCTTCCATCCCTCCCATCCAATAATATAAAACATTCACAGCATTATATGTTATGATCCTAAGCTGTATGCTCTCAATTTTTTAGGGAAACCGCCAGCTGATGAGATCAAGCTCCAGATGCTATCATTAAAACCTTGTTTTAAGATTATGATGATGGGAACAGCAGAAGAAACCCTGGTAATATTTGAATATCAGAATATTTATTACAGTGGGCAGGAGACTGAGCTTACAGGGGGGCAGGAGACTGAGGGTTTATTGCTCTATATAAAAATAGAAAACAATACAATTATAGCATAAGATTATAGTCTCTTGTTATATAGAAAATGAAAGGGGCTATGTGACCCCTCAGCCCTCCTATCTCCAATGGGTCTGAGTATGTCAGCAGGCTTCTGCCATGCTTCAATTAAAAGCAAAAATTTGATAACCAAATCTTCCTTAGGACTAAACAGTTTGTACAGTAGTTCTAGTACAGTACTACCCCCCTCTATGATTGGCAATTAAGGGACCAATATTGGTTATCAATACATCATGGAAAGGTGTTTGCTGTTCAATGGCTTGTTTTCCACAAGGAAAATACTTTTTTCTTTGAACAAAAGTGTTCATTCATTGCTTGGGGGGTTCCATTGTATGGAGCTGCCTGTTAGAAATCTTTATTTCAATCAATTTTAATGCAGAGTGACATCATTGAGCCTCCCCCTGAAGTTGTACAGCTAAAGATGGCAGATGATGAAGATCTTGAAGAAGAAGAAGAAGTAGCGTTTGAGAATAGGTAAGTGTCAGTGAGCCATCACTCATGGTTGTCATGGGGAGCACAGTTCCCATGGTAACATAATCCTACCAGGCCGTTAGGGGGTTTTTGGATAAAGAGCCAATAATAGCTTCAATTTCTGTGTACTCCTTTAGAGCCTGGGCCTTGGACCTTTTACCCTGCCACCCCAGCTCCCTCCCTGAGTGGTACTGCCATTGCCATTGTGGTACTAACCCTAACCCTAACCCTAACCCTAAAATGAAAACATATACAATCTAGAAAGTCGATTTTTGTAACGTCTGCAAACCTCCAATGCTAGCAGCACTTACAAAGTTCACTCCTTCTCACTATTATTGAACAGAAACATTAAAGTAGAGAATTGACTTGAAGTTTCACCTTATCTTAAACCAGTCAATAACAATAAAAACAGATCATCAAACATCAATAGCTAAGTTTTCTTTATCATAAATCACGGTGACAGTAAACTATCAAAAATTCACGTAATCTCGCTTCACATCAAATTCCTTTGGTAACTCTCGTTTCAACATCATCCAGTTACAGATCATAACATATTTTACTAGCCTCGTGTTCCTTTAATTTGAGGAAGCTGTGCCCTTGTCTCTGCCTCGGGCGACCGCGACCGCGACGTGGTTTAATGTTACTCATTAAGTGTTTAATGAGCTGTGCGTAGTTGGGGCTCGAGCGCTGCGCCAGCTAGGGTAAGGTTGCCCCACAGCGAGGCGTCGACGTCTCGTAATGTGATTTGTTTGTAGAATTCTAGCGACTGGGGTTAAATAAGCAATATCAACTTAATCTTTAATTTATAGCATATTCAAAAGCGTTAATAGATAATATTTGAACTTGTAGGGAAGAATATTTAGCAAAGATAGAGAAGAGAGTGAATTCATATGAGATAAAAGTCAAGAACGAACCACGGTTGAACAAGAAACTCTTGGTGCTCGATGTTGATTACACGTTATTTGGTAAGCTTAAGGCACAGTTAAAAATGGATCAGACCTAAAGTGGATCCGATCTACCTTTCGTGCAAACAGGCATTGCGTTTACATACAGTTTCGTAGATTCGCACCATTTCAGGTCCAAGAACAGGCCTACTTGTGGATCGCTTTGAAAAGCATTCCAGCTTGGATCCGATCTACTTTTGCATCATGTAAACAGGTGCATTCGATCCAAAACTGTCTCTCTTCGAAAATATTATCATAAGATTTCTTAAGAAATATTCAGTAACCACTCATATGCCAATTTCTAGACCCAAAAATGGATCGGATCCATGACTCGTGTAAACGGAAGGCCCATCCGTACCAAACTAGAACTTCTGGATCCAATCCATTTTAAATCCGACCAACTTTCTCTTTTCTTAAACGTAGCCTTAAGATTTGTCCCACTTTCGTGTGTGGTAAAGAGTAGCCATCGTCATAATCATTGCCAACACCCTCCTCCCCCACATCATTCATATCATCGTCAATCACAATCGTCAATCATAATGACGATATGTATACTTTCTCGAGTGTGTCACTACTTCACTAGAAATCAAATGGTCTTGAATGCGCTGTCAACAAAACGTTGTACATTTGAACCTCCGTTAACGGTTAACCTCTACACAACGGACACCTTCAAACAACGGACAAATACTCTCATCCTGATGGTCATTTCTCTACAAAAATAAAACTCCAGACAGCGGACAACTCTCTTCAACAGACAACAACTTTGGTCCAACAATTGACTACCTCTGAGCTTCTGCAATGCATTTTCCCCTAAGGGACCGGTCATTATTTATGACTGGGGTGGAGGCTGAAGAGAAATGGTGGGGTAACTCAAAATTATCAGTTGTACTAGGTTGGGTAACCAAAAATATCTTGAACACAAGGATGTATTCTGCAAAGCGAGATTCATTTATCGAAGGACACTCACTAAAATGCCCGCGCTTCTGGCTTTGAATAATTAATTGCACCTTTTATTACCAAAAAGTTGCGAGGGTATAGTATTTTTCATCCATTTCAGTGGTGTGGTACAGAAAATTTGATTCTAACAATTTTTGGGGTAAAATTTCTATGAACGAGCGAAATACTTTCTCTTCGGCCCCCATCCCGGTTATAAATAATGACCGGTCCCTGATATCTTTTCAAGGAATCAACATTTAGTATGATTTGAAGTGGTTTTACTTTGACGTAAAAAAAACCTGAAAAGTTTCTGTTTTCTTTCAGATCATAAGTCTGTCGCTGAAAGTGGCTTCGAACTAATGAGACCATATCTGCATGAATTTCTAACATCAGCATATGACCATTATGACATTGTCATTTGGTGTGGGTATACTAATTTGAAATATCAATTTGAATTTTCATTATTTCTTTCATTTGTTCATTCTTTCATCCATTCTTTCTTTTGTTCATTCTTTCATCCATTCGTTCATTTGTTCATTCTTTCATTCGTTCATTTTTTTCATTCTTTCTTTCCTTCATTCTTTCATTCATTCACTCCCAGGATTCAGGCCGTTCAGTCTTTCATTCTTTTATTTCTTTCATTCTTTTATTTCTTTCGTTCTTTCTGTCGTTCTTTCACTTCTTTCATTTCTTTCATCCATTCTTTCATTCGTTCATTTCTATCATTTGTTCATTCTTTCATTCGTTCATTCTTTCATTCACTCACTCTCCGGATTCAGGCGATAAAGGATTCGGGCCATTTATCGTTTTATAAATTTCAATAAGAAATAAAAAGATTTCTTGACTTTGTTCTTATATGCTTTGTTCTTATATACTTTGTTCTTATATACTTTGCTCTTATATACTTTGTTCTTATATACTTTGTTCTTATATACTTTGTCCTTATATACTTTGTACTTATATACTTTGTTCTTATATACTTTGTTCTTATATACTTTGTTCTTATATACTTTGTTCTTATATACTTTGTTCTTATATACTTTGCCATTATATACTTTGTTCTTATATACTTTGTTCTTATATACTTTGTTCTTATATACTTTGTTCTTATATACTTTGTTCTTATATACTTTGTTCTTATATACTTTGTTCTTATATACTTCGTTCTTTTATACTTTGTTCTTATATGTTTCGTTCTTCTAAAGCACTGTTTATTTGGAGTAATATATGTACTTTATGTTTTTAACTTTAAGTTTTGACAGTTAATATTTTGCTAGGTCTGTACTAGGGTTTCATTTATTGCCTAAGGGTTCGAAACTTTGCAAAGATACATCATATCTATTTAAAAATACATGTTGCCAATTTGCAAACGGTCATTAGATTTAAACTCTGTTACTGTTAAGCATGAGGTCCCTGCAGGAAGAGCTCTTTAAAAATCGCTAAAATGCTAATTTTTGCCAGTGGCATGAGCGTCTTAATTATTTAACGAGGACCCCTTGAAAGCTGAAATTAATTGACTCTGTTTCTTGCGGTTTTCTAATTTACTCTCGTATTTTACAGCGGCTACAAGCATGAAATGGATCGAAGCAAAAATGCAGGTAAGCAGTTCCAACGAATCCTAGAGATAATAATCTTAGAGATAATATATGATCAAAAATGCACAATGAAAGTTACTGGACAAGAATGACGGGTACTCATTGACTAGACTCACTACATAAAACCAACTACTTCGCTCGATGTTGTTGTTGTTGTTTTCTACAATCGCTCAGTTTGGGGTGACAAATCAAAATGGAGCGTAAACTAGAGACTCGTGCCGTGAGTCTACTCATTGACCACATGCGAAAAGTTAATTTCTCCATAGAAACAAACCTCTCTACAGCGGGCATTTCTGTTCAACGGACAAAACCATCAGTCACACCGCTATCCACTTCTATTAATCAACATTGAGTTAGTATACATGTTTGATGCTTTCTGTATGAACGAAATTCAGTTTCGTTAAGTTCAATATTTTCGACGCTGCCGCTCTTCCCCTCTTCGTGTCTTTATGACTTAAAAAAAAAGAGAGTCGTGAGAGGGTGAAATGGGAACTGGGTATAATGATTTGGGCTGGGAAAATGCGATTGAAGGTTAATCCAAAAAAGGTGCCATTGGTTCTTAGAACGGACGGTCAGCTGGCCATATTTGTCAAGAGTAGAGCGAGTGTATATCACTCAGCGCTACTTGAGTTAGTAGTACAATGCATCGTGTAAGCTTTGAAAATGGTACACTTACTATTGTATTGGAAACATACGAAAAATCTTCAAAGTCCAATGAGCTTAATAAGACTCTTGGTAGTCTTGTAAGTTTTCTAATACAACCTAAAATTATGGAGACCCCAAAGAATCTACTAAAACAATTATAACAAAAAATGGAAGAAAAGATCAAGAAACAACAGTAATAAAGTCAATAAACGGATATCTGGCATTGAACGTTTGAAAGAATTACTGCTACAAACCTATGATGCTAGAGTGTCAGGGGATAGGAAATTGTTGGCTTATTATGTAGAAAGTCATCCAAAGTTGATGGTGTAAAATAGGAATTAAAAAAAAGAGACTTTGAATGGGATTTTGAAGAAAAATAGACTGGGAAAAGAAAAGGATCGTGTTATGGCGATAGTAGAAACTCGACCTGCAGATTCACTTTAATGTCCATCTATTCAATACAATAGCAAAATCTCACTAAACTCAATACACAGCTCGTGCAATAAATCTTAGACAGTATATGCTGTTTTGATGACATCATCGTCCAATAAGTCTTCAACAGTATATGCTGTTTTGATGACATCATCGTGCAACAAGTCTTAAACAGTATATGCTGTTTTGATGACATCATCGTCCAATAAGTCTTAAACAGTATATGCTGTTTTGATGACATCATCGTCCAATAAGTCTTAAACAGTATATGCTGTTTTGATGACATCATCGTGCAACAAGTCTTAAACAGTATATGCTGTTTTGATGACATCATCGTGCAACAAGTCTTAAACAGTATATGCTGTTTTGATGACATCATCGTCCAATAAGTCTTAAACAGTATACACGCTTTTTTTTTTATAAGGAACCACTTTATAAGGAACCTACATGTAGAAGGCCCGAAAATTTAAAGAACTTATACTACTAAGGAGAAAATCATTAAGGAACTTTTGAATGTTGAATACTTTTATCACTGCAAATAATCAAGAATTAGAAAGCCAGTTCCATTCATTTGCAGTCGAAAATCACATAAATTGTACGTTAAGCATGTATCCAATGTTTCTTTGAGTAGTCTCGAGCTTTGCTCACATGCAAGTGTCTCTCTTTTATTGTTAAGACCACTGTATGTGCAGTTAAAATTAAGGAACTATTAAGGAACTTTTGGAACTACAATTGCCTCAAAAGAGGCCCAAAAATAAGGAACTTTGAGAACTAGGCCTTGAGGTAGGTTCCTTATAAAAAAAAAAGCGTGTATGCTGTTTTGATGACATCATCGTCCAATAAGTCTTCAACAGTATATGCTGTTTTGATGACATCATCGTGCAACAAGTCTTAAACAGTATATGCTGTTTTGATGACATCATCGTGCAACAAGTCTTAAACAGTATATGCTGTTTTGATGACATCATCGTGCAACAAGTCTTAAACAGTATATGCTGTTTTGATGACATCATCGTGCAACAAGTCTTAAACAGTATATGCTGTTTTGATGACATCATCGTCCAATAAGTCTTAAACAGTATATGCTGTTTTGATGACATCATCGTCCAATAAGTCTTCAACAGTATATGCTGTTTTGATGACATCATCGTGCAACAAGTCTTAAACAGTATATGCTGTTTTGATGACATCATCGTTAAGTCTTCAACAGTATATGCTGTTTTGATGACATCATCGTGCAACAAGTCTTAAACAGTATATGCTGTTTTGATGACATCATCGTGCAACAAGTCTTTAACAGTATATGCTGTTTTGATGACATCATCGTGCAATACGTCTTGAACAGTATATGCTGTTTTGATGACATCATCAAGTCTTCAACAGTATATGCTGTTTTGATGACATCATCGTGCAACAAGTCTTAAACAGTATATGCTGTTTTGATGACATCATCGTGCAACAAGTCTTAAACAGTATATGCTGTTTTGATGACATCATCGTCCAATAAGTCTTCAACAGTATATGCTGTTTTGATGACATCATCGTGCAACAAGTCTTAAACAGTATATGCTGTTTTGATGACATCATCGTGCAACAAGTCTTAAACAGTATATGCTGTTTTGATGACATCATCGTGCAACAAGTCTTAAACAGTATATGCTGTTTTGATGACATCATCGTGCAACAAGTCTTAAACAGTATATGCTGTTTTGATGACATCATCGTGCAACAAGTCTTCAACAGTATATGCTGTTTTGATGACATCATCGTGCAATACGTCTTGAACAGTATATGCTGTTTTGATGACATCATCGTGCAACAAGTCTTAAACAGTATATGCTGTTTTGATGACATCATCGTCCAATAAGTCTTAAACAGTATATGCTGTTTTGATGACATCATCGTGCAACAAGTCTTAAACAGTATATGCTGTTTTGATGACATCATCGTGCAACAAGTCTTAAACAGTATATGCTGTTTTGATGACATCATCGTGCAACAAGTCTTAAACAGTATATGCTGTTTTGATGACATCATCGTGCAACAAGTCTTAAACAGTATATGCTGTTTTGATGACATCATCGTGCAACAAGTCTTCAACAGTATATGCTGTTTTGATGACATCATCGTGCAATACGTCTTGAACAGTATATGCTGTTTTGATGACATCATCGTGCAACAAGTCTTAAACAGTATATGCTGTTTTGATGACATCATCGTCCAATAAGTCTTCAACAGTATATGCTGTTTTGATGACATCATCGTGCAACAAGTCTTAAACAGTATATGCTGTTTTGATGACATCATCGTGCAACAAGTCTTAAACAGTATATGCTGTTTTGATGACATCATCGTCCAATAAGTCTTCAACAGTATATGCTGTTTTGATGACATCATCGTGCAACAAGTCTTTAACAGTATATGCTGTTTTGATGACATCATCGTGCAATAAGTCTTGAACAGTATATGCTGTTTTGATGACATCGTCATCTAGACTAGAAACTGATCGAATTACTGAAAATAACAAGAATTCATAATTTTCTAAGCTGGTATAAAGAGAAGATCAATCAGTGATAGAGATCAATATATTGTGTAGGTGTGGGTGTGCCAGTCACATCCAGTTTCGATGAGACAAATCTCTTCTCTGCCCACTCGCATGCAGAGAAAAACAGAACGAACATTATGCATCGAAAGTTATTAGATTACACAGGCCACTGTCAGCTGAAATTCATATTAATATTCATTATTCCATTCAAGACTTAATAATTTAACGTCACGCTTCATAAAACAAATACCGTGGGCTGTAATGCAATCAGCATGATCTGTAGTTTTGATTTCTGATCAACGACAACTTGGAATAACAGAAAGACACCTTATAAGGAACCTACCGTACATTAGAGGCCCGAAAATTTAAAGAACTTCTACTACTAAAGAGAAAATCATTAAGGAACTTGTCAATGTTGAATGCTTTTATCACTGCAAATAATCAAGAAATAGAAAGCTGGTTCCATTCATTTGCAGTCGAAAATCACATAAATTGTACGCTACGCATATATCAAATGTTTCCTTGAGTAGTCTCGAGCTTTGCTTACATGCAAGTGTCTCTATAATATTGCAATTCCACTGAATGTGCAGCTAAAATTAAGGAACTTTTTGAACTACAATTACCTCAAAAGAGGACCAAGAATAAGGAACTTTGTATGCAAACAATACCCTGGATAAAGAAACTGGTTTCTTGTGGGAACTTACTGTAATTAAAGGTATAGATATAAGGCTATAAGATAAGTTGTTAAATGGATGGTTTAGATATCACTGCAAGAGTTACAAGCAATTATAGATATAACAGATAAAAATTAATCAGTGAAAGGTTCGCTTTCAAATTGTAAGTTTAAAAGCAGCCTACAAGTACAAGTAAAACACCCTTCCCTTCCGAGGCACAGCACACACGAACTACGCAACGAAGAGTTACAAGCAAAAATTGGTTTGATGAGTAATGTTTTTGCGACGTGGCCAGACGATCAAAATTTTCAAATTTGGACAATCATTGATCGTTTTGCCAGCACCTTAATCTCATATGCCTTCTCAGAATTTCTTCTTCCCTCAACAATTAGGTTCTACACTGATCCTGCAGTTAATCCTGAAAATTTTTGCTATGCTTAATACAAATAGCAATAGCTGTCCTTAATAACCCCGCGACATCCACAATCTTATTTTTTTGGTTTAAAGAATGAAAGATTAATCAGAGGAAATTCGGGTATTAAAATATAATCTCAAAGTACTGTCACAAGTCTGTATTTTGAGGTTTTCTTAAAAAACATTACGTGACCGTTGCGATTTCCGTTATTGTGCTTCTATGAAGACTGCCTGTTACAAATTTCATGTGTATTGGTATCTTACGACCAAATATATACCCACCGGTTTTTTCGAGAAGTGCAACGATGTAGTAGGCGCTTGAAATCAGATGAATAATTTGAAGATCAAGATGGTTTTTTATATAAGAAACACAAAAATGTCCCAAACGGCATCTAGCAATACAGATTTTATCTCCTATGCAGGACTGAAAATTTGTTATGCTATGATAATCGTACAATTCCCAAGATCACTTTCGTACTGAAAGAAGTTAAAAATGTTTCATTGTAAACACGCTGGCACATGTAGCCATCATCTAAACATACACTCTTTTTTTTAATAAGCAACTTGACTTTCGTCCAGCCCTCAGAGTTGCTTAAAATTTTAGACATTTCAGCCCTCAAAGTTGCTTAAACGTTGCTTAGCATTTTTTGTACCTACTAACCACCCCTGACTTCGCGGTTCAAAATCGTCATCTTAGGCCTACAACATGACTTTTGGGAGACAGTAAGTGGAAAAACGTTAGCTAACGAACTTCAACATGCAAAACATAAGAACGAAGAACAATTTCCTAACACAAGAAAGAGAATAAGCTTGGTTGTTTGAATTCTTAGTTGCTTACAGTAGTTCAATTGAGCCCTCAAGTTGCTTAATGTTAAGGTCAGTTCAGCCCTAGTTGCTTATTGAGCGGTAGCTTATTAAAAAAAAGTGTATTCAGTAAACACGTTGAAACACGTGAAATATGTTTCAACCGATAAACAAACTTCGATTATCGGTCTCGTAGCATCGTCAATGGTATCCATAGCTTCGAAAGCTATAGAATTTTAGATAGATAGAAAATGGATGTAGAATCAAATTCAGAAAACGGCATGCTCAAAACATTTTACGTTGAAGAAGGAACCTTGGAAATCTGGTCCAACCCCATAAAGCCGTTGGTATCTCCCTTGACTAAGAGTAGCTATAACGTTTTGCAGCTGAGGTAATACATAAGTGAGCAGTATCGAAAAACGTCGATATAATTATTAATCTCTTTGCCTTATTTATTTTAGGAACTTGGAGTCACAAATAATCCCAATTACAAAATTATGTTTCTGCTGGATAGTTCTGCTATGATTACAGTCCATTCTCCGAAATATGGCATTATCGAGGTATTTTGTTACCTTTGATTTAGCACATACCCAAATGTTTTTAGGTAGGGTGTATTACTGGCATCAACCAATGCTGGTAATTGACTCTTTTTGTCTTTAATCTTTAAGCTGCAAACAAGGTATTTTTGGACATAGTGAGTCAAATTATATGCGATGTCGCGCTGAAATTTTGAAGCAAATTCGCGCATTGTCGGAATTATGGCATCAATGCAAGATGCAAGTAATTGACTCAATCTTGAAGTATTGGCTTCAGATAAGGTATTTTTAGACAAAGTGAATCAAATTATGTGCTGCTGCGCTGAAATCTCCATCGTTAAGTCAACACAACAGACATTACGAATCCTCGAAAGTTATGGCATTGCTGGCATCAATCAATGTAGGTAATTGACTCATCTTGAATTTTTGCTGCAAACAATGTATTTTCGGACATAGCCAGTCAGATTATGTGCTGTTGCGCTGAAAACTTCAACATAGCTAATGTAAACACAACTATACACATCCTCGAAAATTATGGCATCAACCCCTGCCGATTATTGATCCGTCCTGACATTTGCTGACTTCGGAAGATGTATATTTCGAATGAAGATTTCAAATTATGTTTATTTTCTCTCAAGTCTACATCGTTTAGTAAGCGCAACAGATATTTTTGCACCTCGTCCGGCATATAATATCTGAACATTTGAAAATCTAGCAAAATAAGTATATTAGCACTGAATGTGTTTCACTTTCCAGAATTCTAGAATTCAAGCACTACAGAGTTCAATTTTGTTACAGACCACCTTTATTCACTTCATTATAAGAACAAAACGAAAGGACCGTTCATATAGCTACAATCTTGGAAAAATTTTTTGGATGAGCCTAAATAGTTCTGCTATTATCTGTGAATTCGCCCTTCTCCCCCGTTACAATGTTGTTTCAAACAAAAGCTGTCTTTCTCTACTAACAACATCGTTTTGGGGGGGTAAAGGGGGAAGAATTGGAGCTTTGGAAGTAGAAAATCTATGGAATAGGCCATATTCCTCAGAAAAAAGGCCTTGTTCCAAATATTTTGTCTAAGATTGTAGTTTTAAGTACAACTTTCTTTGTGTTTTCTGCATCCTTTTTCTCTCTATGTAGACGAAGCCGCTTGGAGTTATTTGGGGTAAATATCCACAGTTCAATGCAAAAACTCAATCATAATTGATGATTTAAGAAGAAACTTTCTTATGAACCCTCAGAAAGGGGCGGACTGGCAGGGATGCTAGGTTGCGATCGCAACCTGGGCCCTCTTGCTACCGGGCCCTTAATTGATAGATTACAAGAAATTAACTTTTCATCATTCGTACAAATCATTATTGCTAGAGATTACAAATAATAGAAATTAAGATGAAATTTTGAACGCAAATATTTTACATCAGCCTTTGGGTGCTTATTGTAGGTTTGCGGCTTCACGGCTTCGATCCCTATCCAGCGTGCGGCTTACATTAAGTAGGGGTCAGCGGTTTATGACACAGATTTTGCAACTCAGATCGGGAAATATAATATCTATAGAAATTTTTATAATTGCGATAACCAGCGAAAACATTATTGGGCATACTTAAAAGCTTTTTGGTCTGGCACTCCTCAGAGTATGAACGTCAGAAACAGGCCAAAAACACTTAGACTAAAGCGGAACTTCTACCCAGATGCGGATCGAAATGCACCAATCAGAAAGAAAAGCTAAATTGGCATTGTGTTTTAAACATCAATCAGCTTTAGGCGGGAAGAACAATGAAAATTAATTGAAGAGTCCAAGTGAGAAAGCGAACTCTTTCTCTCTACACAGAACCAGCTTTTTGGTTTTGATGTGGACAGATTCCAAACGCTGAGATGAAACGAGGATCTAGCCCTGCAAATTATTGGAAAACAATCCTCGTTGTAATTTTCCGCACACTCTGGGTGATCTAATAAATGTTGTCCTATGGCAGAATCATGTTTGAGGGTGGGTTTTTGCCTAGAGTTTTTATGTATTGTTTATGTTTTTTACGTGGCAGTAGCAACGAGTCTCGATAACAGGCAGTAAATAGATTCTAGAAATCGTAGGAGATAAGGTTGATCCTTTTGGATTGGCAGAAATTCATTAAGTGCGACGAAAATTGTAGTCTAGCGGTCTCAAAATGCTCAAAATGGTCATTAGAGCGTTTCTAAGTTATAATTTTCCTAATTTTCTGGCGAAGCACGCCCCTGGACCCCTAAATGGAGTTGCGCCTTCGGCGCACATTGCTACAAACGTGCCCGATTTTCATTTGTGCCCCTCCACTGGTGCTAGTGACCCTACAGTTAATAAAAGCCCCAATGTATTCTGGTACTGTATTGCAAAAAAGTTGTGTTACATCGAAATTAATGATTATGCTAACTTAGAAGGTCGAGTCTGCTGGCTACGATATCTCGGTTTGGGACGGGTTGTCGCAAACGAATTTCTCACGATGACGATAATGCATCCTTATGGATTTTTGGAGGGAAGAGCTAGCAGCATTCAACGTATATGATAAATAAGCTACTGTAGGTACGGGCCCTTTTACTGGAAGTAGCAACCCTGGATATTCGTTGCCAGTCCGCCTCTGAAGAATATCCTAATTTTTACCGAGGCTCGAACTTTTCCATTGTTATTCTTAAATTTCCATTGTTCTTTGGCAATTTTGAGCCTGAATATTCTTATAGACTGTATTCTTATAAAAAAAGTATGTAGCCCAAAAGAACCTTGGTTCCAAAATAAAAAGTGTTAGGCCGTTTTCGTCTCCCGTGCAATAAATCATCGATAGCACTTACCGATCATCGATAGCATTTATCAATTTCATTTATGAATTTGTTGTCAAAGTTCTTGATAACAGCGTTTTATTTAACAAAATTTGGACGAAATAAACGACGATTTTTTTCGATTTTCTTTTTTTTCGTCATTTTGAATTAGCAATGAAGACCCTAGTATGAAAGGCTTCAGTATTCTAAAAGATCAAAATGGAGACTAACTTTTCTCATTTTCTTTATGTTTATATATAGAGCTTATCCAATCTTGTTCATGGCAACCCGAGCTCTGACTAACTGACTTGTACATCTTCTCACTCTTCGCAAACAACAACAACAACAACAACAACAACAAAACAACTATTTATTACAAAGAAATTTAATTGGATGGCCTATGCTCAGAGTAGTTTTGAGCGACCTTCTCTATCAGAATCAGATTGGCCTAAGGTGCGAAAACTACGACTCGTAGTGCACCACAAATCATCCTCTACCATCTAGCTAGAGAAACACGAGGTCTTTTCCGAGCTTGCTTAGGAATTTTTGTTATTTTCCGTGAGCGAACGCTCCATAGCGTAACTGCATTATTTTCTTCATTGCAGATCCGTCCATTCCGCCAAGCACATTTAAACAGATCAACGGACCAAGAACTTCTAAAACTTTCTCAATATCTTAGAAAAATAGCAACATTAGATACATTTTCCTCACTAGATCATAGAGACTGGGACAGGTAAAAGTCATGGGTAAATATCCAAATGTTTACTTCTAGTTGTAGTTAGTATGTAGTTTCCAACTTTTCGAGTATTCATAAAGGACCTTGATGCTTTTCTTTGACTACACTTATTTTTTTTAATAAGCAACTAGGGCTGAGATTTTGTTAGAATTTTTCGTGAAATATGCTTTCTTTATACAGTACATCCTTGCAAGCTTGTCAATAGCATTGAAAAGCCAGAAAAGAGCCAAGATAAGAGGTTTTAGGGGATACCAGTCATTCTGTGAGGACTGAAATACTAGACATGTAAAACAACTCTTGAGGGCTGGACCGAAGACCAGTTGCTTATTGAAAAAAAGTGCATAGGTTCAATAACGGTAGGCCCATAGTAGGTACTGAACTCTTGGATTTTGTTTGTTCTAATCAATGCAAGATTTGATTGTTATTTTATTTCTGTGTTGCGTTGTCATCAAAAAGTTGTGTTTGCTGTCTGTCGTTCTTACAATAATGGTAATAAACTTAGACATCTTTGAGAGGGAGGTTATGATTTTAAGAGCGATGAGCGATTTTTGTATTTTTTTTTTTTGTATATAAGTCCAATTTCGTACAAAGTGTATTAATTCATCTTAACCCTAATCCTACCGGGCTTTTTGATCTACCACAGCCGGGGTGGTTTCCACCCCCTCCATAAATTGCTGTCCAGTAGAGCTAGAGCAATCAAACTTGGCACAGGCATTGACCAATGTATTAGGAGTAATGTTGGTAAATTGGGCGTCTCCACTTCTATTATGACGTCATTGTGACATCATAATCAAAACATGCTATCGATGTCGGTCAAAATCGACCTTCCTTAATATCAATAAAAATCCATAAATTTCTTTACACTTTGTTGCTAGTAACTATTTTCTATTACCTTGCAAAGAATCAGTCAATTCTGATAAGATTTAATGGTAAAAATAGGCACTTATATGTGGTTTTGGCATGACCGCTTTCCATATAAGGCAATGTCACGTGACCCATTGTTATTATTTTGGGGATTTTTTTGTATCACATTGTAGCTTATACATATAGGCTTAAAGTCAGTCTGGTTTGCAAGCTTACATCCGTTACACAACAGAACAGTTTCAAGAAAAGC
This sequence comes from Chrysaora quinquecirrha, assembly GCA_014526335.1. Taxonomy (NCBI): domain Eukaryota; kingdom Metazoa; phylum Cnidaria; class Scyphozoa; order Semaeostomeae; family Pelagiidae; genus Chrysaora; species Chrysaora quinquecirrha. The sequence continues at coordinate 1,173,135 of JACTAT010000014.1, forward strand.
TTGAGGGGGGGTGGATTCCACCCCCGGTAGGATTAGGGTTAAATTCTTTCCAGGACGAGTTTGTAACAGGGAACACAAAAAATTAAGAATTTACGGGACTTAATTAACTCATCATACGAGAGAATGACAGAAATATAGTTAGCTGACAGTGCTCCATGGACAACAGGGCATTCCTGCATTCAAGGAACTTCTCAATTAAGTCGCCAATACTGTACTGTAAATCACGAAATCACGAGCCGTACCAAAGCATTTCACGCGACACGCAGGAGTTTAGATTCACGCATTCACGCGGAAATGTTTCTCGTTTCAAGAAATCACGCATGAAAAATGGTCCAATAACGCACCACGCAGAACCGCTTGGGGGGCCTCTCAATAGGAATCTCGTATGCTTTTTCGAGGAGTGAAATGCGTGGTCAGAATCGTTTAATAAGTGATTACCGTTCCTAATACTAAGACCGTGACAAACGATGCCTTTCAGGGCGGCACGTCCCTGGTACCCAAAATATACAAAGTGCCTCCCACCCGGGGCAACGACACCCCCCCCCCATCAATGCGTTGTTCGGGATGTGTGACTAAATTTTAACATTCCGTGATTGTCTAAATTTGGTCTCTGTAATTCCAAAAATATATACTGTATGACTGTCATGATGATGATGCATCAAAACGTAGCTGAAGTTGGCCTTCCTTTCAAAATCCTGAGTGACGATGCAGTTTTTATGAACGACTTAATAAATAGAGGGATGTATGGAGTGCCTAATTACTTCCTTAGCAATAATTCGACATTTTAACATTGCCAGCTCTTTGAAATTTTGGAATAATGACACCGGTAATTTTATAATCACTGTTTTCAGACCTTCTGCTTTCATAACCATATTAGAGCCTATTAGAACATGTTTACATTAAAGTCAGTAACATCAGTGGTAATGCAACAATTTTCGTAAACAACAACAGTCTGGTATTCTGGTCATGCCTATGTCCATTAAAGGCAATTAGAAATTGTATCCCACATATGTATTCCTAGAAAGCAGGGAATAGATTGACTGTACATCCCATGTGTGTGATATCATCCCATGTGTTAAGTGTACATCCCATAAGATGTTTTTACTATTGATAAGTAAAATTAATCACTAACGCAACAGTTTTTTGTTGCCCTTAAGGCAGATTACAATCAAAACTTCTTTAATGCAGTGCAGTGGTAAACGTTGAAAAACTTTTGTAAACTCTTTCTCTATAGATACAAATTAGAACTACATCCTAGACTTATTACTTGAGTCGTAGTTATTGCTATCGAGTTCAACTGCTGGACCCTCAAATTAACTACCAGTTTCAGCGGTCTTGGTTTGGTGTAGTCTTGGTCTGGTGAGCGATAACTGGGAGTGGGACTCGGGTAATAAGTCTAACTACATCCCACTCCTTGATAAAACCTACCCTAAACAACATTCCCTCTTCTCTCTAAAGCTTTACCTAATGCTATTTTCGAACTTAATGGGAAATTTGAGCTTCAGTAGCTTAGTAGCTAGTAGGGCTAATTACTTATGCACTCTAATTATCGATACATTGCTATTGTGAAACTCCTCACAGCCTGATACACCTTTGTTACTTTTCCGATGAGTAGGAGGGTCCAGCACAGGAACTCAGACACCTGGGATAATTATAGAACAACACCCATTTCACGGCTAGGGTATGCCTTTCACCAAAAAATGAACCCCTGGATATTATGATTTGAGATAGCTATAAAGTGGCGTGAAGAAAGAACATTCCTGTTTGTCGGCCCATTACTGATAGAAATGCAAGGTCTTGGAGGTCTCGCTTGCACGAGTGAGAAGCATGGAAACTGACGTTTTGAAACACTCAAACAGTCTATTCTGAAATGGTAGCAAAAGGATGAGAACAGCAGTAATCACCCCATGTAATGTCTGTGTGCAGTACGGTGGCGGATGTGTAGTACGGTGGCGGATATTCAGTACGATGAGGGGGGATACCATGATTGCCGTGGGAGGCATCTTGAAGTACGGTGGCGGATGTTCAGTACGGTGGTGGAATACCATGATTGCCGTCGCGGATGTTGGATACTATGGTGACTGTTGGGAAATACCATTATTGCAGTGGGGAGGCATCATGATTGCCGTGGCGGATATTCAGTACGGTGGGGGATACCATGATTGCCGTGGGGAGGCATCTCGGAGTACGGTGGCGGATGTTCAGTACGGTGGGGGTATACCATGATTGCCGTGGCGGATATTCAGTACGGTGAGGGGATACCATGATACCTGTGGGGGGATACCTGAGAAAAAACCATTGCTGGTGGGCGAAGGGCATTTAAATCAAATGGATTTCCAAAGGATGTCAATTCAAACAAAGGAAATGGGGGTTCTTAGAAGCTGAGGGTGCACGAGATTAAGGTGCAAGAGATTCAAAGGAGTCCCGGGCTAATGCTATGGTGTCCTTCTGACAATAATTGACATAAAACTGTTTTTTAATTGTAACAGCGCATTTCTACAATAAAATACATTACAAAGCCTCTATAACGTCTATAAAAACGTCAATACATAAAACAGACGAGGAGATCAGTGCCATTGTAGTGGATCAGTTATAGCATTGCATTTGAACTGCTATAGCAAATTTTTTCTTTTTTAAAAATCATGCAGGTCAATTTGATTTTATTTTTATTGTGAGTAAATTTAACCGATCAATAGTTTCTCTATACAGAACATCTGCCCTGCAAGATGAGAGAAAACTCTAATTGTACGTTTTTTGCGATAAGCATGAATAAAACAGTTTTTTTAAGATAAAGTTTGCTGAAAAAGCAACGATAACATCGATCTGGCGTCTCTTGCCTTCTCCATAGATTTTCAGAATTGTTTGACTAAGCAAAAGCGTGGGCTTATGCAGGATTGCTATTTATCATTTCAGCTGAATTTTAGCTGCCAGAAACAAGCAGAGAAATCTATGTAGATAAAGAAAGCATTTTCTCTGACCCTGTGAATGCTTTCTAAGACAAAACTTTAAAAGTAAGGCCACCGCCGCACGATCAAGACATTGATTGTCAAAAATCTAGAGTTTGCTTGTCAAACAAAATGTTTGACCATTTAGCTAGCCACGTCACAAAACATTTCTCGCCAAGCGTTTTAGCTTCCAGAAACAAGCGGAGAAATCCAGGTAGATAAAGAAAGCATTTTCTCTGACCCTGTGAATGTTTTTCTAAGACAAAACTTTAAAACTAAAGCCACTGCCGGACGATCAAAACATTCATTGTCAAACATCTGGAGTTTGCTTATCAAAAAATGTTTGACCATTAATTTAGCCACGTCACAAAACATTTCTAGTCAAGTATTTTCGCTTTCGAAAAGTTGTTTCTGAAGTTTTTCATAAACATTACTAAGCGTTCGTGGACAAACGGTCAAACATTGCTTGCAAAGCTAAAATCAAATGTTTGATCAACAATGTTTGACCGTTTGGCCATGCCTTCTAATGCCAATCTCTCCCATTTTGGTTCGTTCATAATTAATCGGTGTATCTTTTGGCGACAAATGTATAAAAATTGGGGAACATGCCCCTGACAAAAATGGGGTCAAATTTGTCCTGGACTGACTTAAAAGCGCTTGAATCAATCAATTTACTTGAAAACTTCTCTACAAACGAATATTTTGATCTAACAGCAGTTCTGTTCTTCCATGACTATGGTTCTTCTTCCTAGCCCCACGGGGAGGGGGGTACTTGTACTTCCATTGTTTAGTATGCTAGACGTGCTGCCCAAATGGGTAACTTTTTCAGCGACAATTTCCCTACATATCGGTTGGTTTTTCGTAAAGAGCCTCTACGCATGGGTAGTAAAAACTTTAAGACATGTATTGGTTTAAAAAGCATGATAAATCTTTTGTATTTAGAGTAAATATTATGGCGCGAATCGGGTAAATGCGTTTCTTTTTCAGCGCAAATGCCTTTTCGCCGCATTTAGAGCTTCCTTAGGTGTTTAAGTTGGTTTCAAATATTTTGAGATATTGGTACAAATGGGTATAAAATTTCGTTGTTTTTTCTATAAATGGGTGCCATGACTATCAAAATTTGTCGGTAGAGATGGGTTGGTTGAAAAAACTGGGCGGCACGTCTATAGTCTTTTCAACAATGAAGTACTGGGTTCCTAGCGCTAGGTTTTTATCGGGGGGCAATTCACTCCTTGGAAATTTCGTACATCTCTGCTTGAAACCTTACTGTTTTATATCTCCTACGTCATTTTCTAAGAGTGAAAGGCCCAACTTTTACAACATTATGTCCCTCTCAGAGATACTCTACAACAAGAATGGAAAACATTGAAAATTTGGTGATTCTGCTTTGATGGAAATGAATTCATTTTCTTGTTCGATGCCACTAGAGAAGGAGATCTAATCTACTGATCTATTGGTACTGCTGTACTTTAATGATCATTTACAGTCCAGCTGTATAGTTAGAATATTCAACATGCCTCAGATTATCTAGCAGCCAAATTGCCCCTTTAATATCCAAAACTCTTGAGGATAAGCATAAATATAACAGTGCTCATTAAATGTGCTCCTCTCGTCGTAATCACAGAACAGCATGAAACAGCGAAAAGCAGAGAGTGAAACGCCCTTCTTTGGCTTATAGTTTCATTAGTTTTAAGCTTGTCAGCAGTGGTTTAATTATCAAGAAGTAACATCTTTATCATTGAGAAATCGAATATCTTCAATGTTATCCTGTATAATAAAAGATTTGTTCATACTCAAAATATATCCATGCTCTTTTGGCTCTTGATACGTCTTGATTCTGTTCAAAAATTTTCTTAAAAGCTGCCCCAGAGAGGGTGCAACTGTAGCCTGAACAGCTTGTCCCTGTTAGCAGCAGTAATTCATTCTAATTGCGAAACTTTCGAAATATCATTGAAGTTGTCCAACAAACTAACGTTTCTCTCTAGGGCTCACACATTGACGTGAAACAACGTGTCCCAGATAGGGTCACAATTCTAGGCCGACATTTAGTCCCTGGTAGCAGCAGCAATTCATTTCAATTGAGGAATACGAAATAACATTAAAGTTTTCCAACATAATAACATGTCTCTCTAATGGTTAAACCAGTTTACTGTCCTACATATATATAAACTTGAAACAACTTGTCTCAGATAGTGTCACAATTGTAGGCAAATATGTTGTTCCTGCTAGCAGCAGCAATTTACATAAATTGGGGATTTAGAGATAAGATAAAAAATTGTCCAACATACTAACGTGTCTCTCTAGTGGAAAAACCGACCCACGTTCCTTCACATGAACGTTAAACAACGTGCCCCAGATAGCGTCACAATTGTAGGCCGACATGTTTTGTTGTCCCTGTTAGCAGCAGCAAATCTATTTAATTGCAGATTACGAAAAAACATTCAATTGCTCGAACATACTAACGTGTCTCTCTAGTGGTTAAACCGACCAACGATCTTTCACATTGACGTGAAACAACATGTCCCAGATAGCGTCACAAATGTAGGCCGACATGTTTTATTGTCCCTGTTAGCAGCAGCAAATCTATTTATTAGCAGATTACAAAATAACATTCAATTGCTCGAACATACTAAAGTGTCTCTCTAGTGGAAAAACCGACCAAGGATCTTTCATATTAACGTGAAACAACGTGTCCCAGATAGCGTCACAAATGTAGGCCGACATGTTTTGTTGTCCCTGTTTGCAGCAGCAGTACATTTTAATTGCAGATTACGAAATAACATCCAATTGCTCCAACATACTAACGTGTCTCTCTAGTGGTTAAACCGACCAACGATCTTTCACATTGGCATGAAACAACGTGTCCCAGATAGCATCACAGTTTTAGGCGGACATGTCTGTTGCCCCTGTTAGCAGCACCAATACATTTTAAATGCAAATTACTAAATAAAATTCAATTGCTCTAACATACTAATGTGTCTCTCTAGTGGTTAAACCGGTCCACGGTCTTTCATATTAACGTGAAACAACGTGTCCCAGATAGCGTCACAAATGTAGGCGGACATGTTTTGTTGTCCCTGTTAGAAGCAGCAAATCTATTTAATTGCAGATTACGAAATAACATTCAACTGCTCCAATATACTAACGTACCTCTCTAGTGGTTTAATTAATCCGTCCACGGTGTCGTACATTTACGTGAAACAACATGTCTCAGATAGCGCCACAATTGTTGGCTGATATGTTAGCAGCAGCAATTCATATTAATTGTGGATTATGAAATAACATCCAATTTCTCCAACGTATTAAGGTATCTTTCTAGTGGTTGTGGTTAAACCTATCCACAGTGTTTCAAATTAGCGTGAAACACTATGCCCTAGAGAGCGTCACAATTGTATGGTAATATAAGTTTCCTTGCAAGTAGCAACGATTTAGGCCTGTTTTAAAAGTCGTACCTTGCCGCACCGAACAAGAAAAACTGCCAAGTTCCCAACATACTAACGTGTCTCTGTAGTGGTCAAACTGGTCCACTGTCACATTAACATAAAACAACATGCCGCAGATATAGTCATAATGGTAGGCCGATATGTGTATCGCTGTAGTACGCAATAGCTATTCAATTAAGTTTCGAACTGCTTAACGTAGAAGAGAAGTCCAGCTCATTGCTAGTAGAAACGTGTCCCTCTAATGGTCAAACCGACTCACGGTCTTACACTATTTAATCAAACACCACTGACATACCTTCGCTGTTAATAATTTCATCGGTTACTTCATAATAAACGAAGTTCTCTGAAACATCTAAGTCACTTCACCATAAACCAGTTTTACCGGAGTGAGGCAAACCTTTCCTGAATCTACAAGCAAAAGTTGAACAAGAATAACTGGTATTATCAGATACTAAAAAGACCATCAATCAACCCATATTCCTTTAATTTTTTACTTCGAACAATAGTTTCAAGTTCATGCATCAACTTTTTTCGGTCGTTCTCTTCAAATTCACAAAAAGCTCTTCGCCTGCCTCTTTTCTCATTGTATATTCGACCGAAGAAATTCATTTGATAAGTGTTAATAAGACTTTCTGCGCAAGAGAAATTCCGTCTACATGATGTTCTTTTCTTGCGATGCCTCTTCTTGCCGAAGAAAAAATGCAGAATACTACCAAATAACATGATTATTTGAAACTCTAGCAGAATAAAACTAAAGTATATTCGTGCGAAATTCGCGAACAGCAAACAAACAGCTTGTGTTTCTCAAGTAAACAAGATGCATCAACTCTTGATCTTAGATAAAACGGTGAAGAAAGCAAGAACGCAATGCTATAAATAGAATTGCTCATTTTTGCGCAGATAGTACAGGTATGACATGGTATCATAAATTTCTCAAAAACGCACAGGACTATGAATAAAGAGAGTAATGCCGTTACGATACATTATATACTGAGACTGTGAGCTTTAGCAATTTTAAGCAAATTAGCAACGCAAGTCGTATACTGTTAGTCAGAAGTTCTAGAGAAAATGCGAGAGATTGTTACGAACAGAGAGGTCCCAAACCTGGGACCTCTGGCTTTTTACGCCAACTGAGCTACCAGCTGAGCTCGAACTACATTGTGACAGTACTGTACTTCCACGACTTCTAGTCGTTATCGTTCACATAACCCATCTATATCATTAGGCCTACTTGCAGGGGAGGCCTTCGCAGCTTACTGTACTACAGGCCTTATCAGGTTATTTTAGGCACTAGCAAATCTCTTTCTTTCTTAAAATCTTAGGATCTGAGATTTGAAGCTACTTACCAGTTTTGTTAAAATCGGCGGAGCATCTCAGTACTTTCCGCACTCAATTTGATGTTCCCACGTCCAACTGCAATACCTGTCATTTTATGAAAAAGAGTATTAGCAGTATAGGAAATCGATATGAAATTAGAACAACAACAACAGTAGATTAATATATTATCTGCAAGGAGATGGAGCTTCCCTAGCCGAAGGAGGAGGGGTCTCCTAGCGAATGTAGGCGAAGACGAAGATGAAACGGTGTGTTTAGCGCCAGACCCTAGGATCTCAGTAGAAGGTTAACTAATCGACACCTAGGGCATGGCCCCAGCCCTGGCTGTGACGCTACCGAAGCTTGGGCTCAAACCCCGACTCGCTGAGCTTCTGACACACCCAGCCACAGCCAGCTGAATAAGGCCCCGACACCACAGCTTCTGCACTTGGAACCTGGAATGACTGCAAGACTCGCGAAGAGCATGCTTCCAAATAACTTTGTTAGCAGAGCTATCGCTGTCCCGGTCGTAGCAGTCTGTCATATGGTCTATAATTTCTTCTGATATTCCAAACCATCCCAGAACTTTTATTGTTTATCAGGATATATCATTTCACGGCAAGATAGAACAGTTAAACTCGAAGAAATTGGGCGTACCCATGAACATCCATTTAAAACAAGCAGCCCTTCTGTAACAGCAAGCTTAGGTTGCAAATGGCAGAAAAAAGGTCACAAAGCAGAAAACTCCTTCTTAAGTCAAAAAGCAAAAACTTTGCATAAATCCCATAGTTTATGAGTTGTACAAAACTTCAGATTTGCGATAAACATGCCTGAAAATGCCCGGACAATGTTTCTGCTGTTTACACGCATCTTTCTATAAGGAAGGCCGTTATAAGGAAGGTAGTACTCGCATAGGCAAAAATTTAAGGAGTTCTTAGTACTGGATCGGAGGCTGCTAAGGAATGTGAATCTTTGTATGCATCCATTTTGCAATTATGTAGGTCACCCACTACCCCTAGGTTTATTTTTGTTGAGAAGTGTAACCGTCTTTGGGTGTTCCTTGTTCCCAATCCTCCCCGTTCCCACGTGCTGGTCACGTTTTGTCCCATGGTGATGTTTTTTGACATCCGTTTTGAGCAGAGTTCGTAGGCAGTTGGTAGGCGTAACAGTTAGGGAGAACACGCAAAAATGGAAAGTATCACTTAGAGAATTCTTGTATATAGTTGCTTGTGTTTTTTTAATTGTTGAATAGACGCTTAAAATATTATTCTGTGCCTTATTTTCTTGGTGAGCTCAAACCCCAAATTCACAACAATTTTAAAGGAACACAAAGTTAGACGATAAGGAATTGCTAAGGAATTTTCGGTACTCAAATTTGGCCGGCCCTCAGTTAAGGAATTTTCAGTACTGGGCCTTAGCCGAACTTCCTTATAAAAAATATCGCAATTACAAATCCCATAATGTTCGTGCATTCCAGCAGACCATCCCACTCCATTCTAACTCTCCGAGATATACAAATTTTTTCATCAGAAAACCTGTCTTGAAGCTGCCTGGTTTCAACTGCTTTATTTAAGATAGTTCTTTCAAAGATGTTTAATATATTTTCACAATACATATTATCAGTAAGATAAAGGTTCAGCTTACAAAAAATCTGTTGCATTTTTTGTTTTAAAAGGGATTCTTTTAAGTAGGCCTATGAATTTTTCAGGAATCTCTACTAAAGTGCAACGAGGAGCATTTGCGTGTGATATTATTGAAAAACCCTCTCATAAACGTATTCGAAAAAATTCCATCCCATTATTCCCATCCATTCCAATATTCCCTTCTATTCCATTCCATTCTATCAACCCACAGTCCATGTTTTACAGATAGCAATTTTGTGACATGATTGTCCAGCAAAACTGAACTTGAACTAAAGATAAATTCAGCAAAGAATTATAGGAATGTATAAAAGCACAGCCAATATCATGGGATCGTTATTAGATTTGGGTTTTGGCTGGTTGGTTTTGTTGTTCTGCAGAAAGAAATTGTTTTGCCCTTGAATGGAATTGATAGAGCGAGAAAAGAATGTGATTATCAGAGACAAAAATAAAACGCACCTTGCTCCAGTTGCTGTTTATCATTGAAATTGCTAAGACAAAGAAATTATGCTGCGTCAGCCAGGCTTTGTATTTGATGGAACGAGAGCAAGCAATGGTACTTCGAATGACGCAAAACGCTAATGAACAGAAGCCCTAACCTCTGGTGGGTTAAGATTTTTCGTAGCATATGCGGCCTTTATGTTCCCCTTTTAGAGATTTTGGTCTGAACGCAGGAAGACGTAAACTGGCAGACTTTACCTGGAAAATGATGACATCGTTTGCTAATCATGATGACGAAGTTTCTAAAAATGTAACAAAGCAATGCTGTGAAATTTACTGGACGAGGGGCAGGGCATTTCACTCTTCAAAAAGGCGTGCGAGATTCATGTAGATGCAAGAGGCTTTCCAAAGGATTTCCATGAAATCAATAGAAATTACAGCAAGGATGTAATAAATATAGACTCCCAAGGAGTGAATTGCCCCACGAAGTTGGGGTAGAAAGAGTGTCATTGAGGGAGCAAGGCTTTTTAGCATACAAAATTAAATAGGGGCATCGGCATTCGTTCTACATACAGACCCCCCACCACGCCTCTTGTCTTCTACTGTATGTACATGTCTAAACAGAAGTTTTATGTGCTATTCTTCTGTGAAGTCTGCTGTGCTATGTTAAAAGGGTTTTGTTCAAAAAGAATGTTCAGGAGCCTTTGAAAAACCATCGATTTCTCTGGGGAGGGAGGGTGTGTATGTGTCAATTGAGATGCCAATTTACAGATATACCTAAAGACAAACAATTTGTTTGTTTATGACATGTTATGTCTGTCTGACTGTATGACTGTATGACATGTCCTGTTTGCCTGTAACACAGACAAGGAATTTTTACTTCCTTGTAGAAACTATGGGCACCAACTACTTCCTCGTGCATTCTAGAAAAAGATGCAGAAAAAATGTTTGAAGGTCGTTTGTTGCATTTGCAATGCGGAATTTGCATGCAAACTTTGGCTTCTAGTCTCCCTCCGTCTTTTTCCCTGCATACACATTCGAGAATAAATTTATGCGGCATTGTAAATGCAGACTGAAAAATAGAATCCTAAAATATCATCTATACCTGATTGATCTCTGCAAAAATTTAAACACCGTCGCATTGAATACTTGCTTTTCTTGTTGCATTGGCCCGGCTCCAACGTCCATCCACATGTCCAGCAACAAAAGAAGCCAGAATGTTTGATTGACAGGTGTTGAACGGAAGTAGTCGTTGATTGGCAATAACAGCTCCCGATTGGATGACAAGAATTATCATGACAATAGTAAATCCTTATTTGGGTGAATTGCGAATCAAATGGCTTCCATGGTGTCTGGAATAAAGCTTGACGCCCAGCAAATTTTCATCAAACGTTCTTCGAATCGAAAGCTAGTCAAGTTAAGCAACGGGTCGCAGGCGACACCGATTGAAAACAATTACCCAAAATTAGGTATTGCTGGTCAATAGCCTAGGGTTTCAAAACAAACTCTTCTATTAACCATCGAATTTTACAAGTATTTTTAAAGTAAATCTACTTCGAATAAAATCATCATGGATTGTATCAACAGTTTACTTCAGGCTGCAAGTGCGGAGCATTTCTTCAACAACTATGACGCAGTGTCGTTGTCAAATCAACTTTCGCAAGTCACAAATCTTTGCTCATACCAGAGTAGATCACCATGTGAAGATTCAAGCAGCATGTCCCAGACAGTACCCAATTTTGAGGATGTTGGTGGATATAACGATGCCATCCAGTTTGCTGATGATCTGAGCGCGTTTGGTGAGTTTGTAATCTTCGATTCAACATGTCGGCCTAGCTTATCATCAGGACAGTCCTCTGTCGGCAAATGTCGGCACATGAATAGAAAAAAGTATATATTTAACGTTCTTCACTTTATAAGAATCTGTTTGTTTTAAAATGGATTATACTAACCTGGAAAAGAAGTTGGTTTTGCGTGTAATTGCTCATGTTTTCGCGTATCATGAGCTGGCAAAGTTTTGATGAAATTTATGTTGACGAAATTTGCCCGTTGTAAATGTAATTGATAGCCTGATTCTATTCAGAATAGAATCATTTACGAAAAGCCTGTTTCTAGTAATAGGCTGGAAGTTTATTTATAAAGACTGGGTTATATGTTTACAAGATTTTTTATTCATGTTTATAAAACTCTGGGGTAAAATCTAAATAAAACAACTTGTTTTTAGGCTGTCATTTGACACCTGCGTATCAGGGTTTCAAATCTCAGATCCTGGAAAACAACACTCTTGGGTTTCATTAGGATCTTGTGCATTCCAAGGGTTTCGTTCTATCAAACGGGGACTAAAATTGTCAATTTATTGATGGAAGTTTTCTATCTTTTTGCTCCCCGCGGTTATTATTGAAATTGGATCATTCTTTCGTAATCACATTTTTGTTCTCAATAATCTCCATCAACAACCCTATTTTCCGTCGAGAAACAAAGGCCGTCATCTGTTTGGTATTTATATTGTAGTTATAATGCGGTTGATATTGCATTTTCAACATCAATCAGTTTCAAGTTAAAATTTCTCGATTTGTAGGAGAAGAATACGGTTGTGTAGATCTGAAACCTGATGTCCATGCTTTGAAAGCATCATTGCAGAAAGCACAAATTGAAGCGCCAGTGACATGCTACCAGGAATACAGCCCCCAACCTGCTTCTCCAGCAAGCCCATATTCTCAGCTGACCCCATCTCCTGATAACTGGTGGCTTCAAGAACGGCAGGTCATTCCTAGCCCCATCCCATCACGCACTCAGGAATCCTGGACTATGCCTCAGACAACCATCAGCAACAACAATGATATCATGAGCACCAAAGAAGCCCAGGCCCAGCTTCTCATGGGGATTCAAAAATACCATCAACAGCATTTGGTTGAAAAGATGTATCAAGTTCAACAGCAGCTTCTTCATCAAAAACAACAACAGAACTACTTCAACATGGAACTTCCTAAGCTTCCTGTATCAAATCTCAGCATGAAATGGCCTGGTATTTCTGAGAATTCAGCATTTGAACCCCAGAAAATCAACACCAAGGCCCCGGCAGATTTTTACCCAGTTCTGAACAGCAAGCCAAGTGTTCAAAAGGCAGGCTCAAACATCTTGAAAGAGAAAAGAGTCAACCCATTGCAGAATTCAAATACAAAATGCAAAGTTCCTCCAAGTGAGCGTCCATATGCTTGTCTTGTTGAAAACTGCCCAAGAAGATTCTCACGTTCTGATGAGCTGACACGCCATATGCGCACTCACACTGGTCAAAAACCATTCCAATGCCGCATCTGCATGAGAAATTTCTCTCGTTCTGACCATCTGACAACCCACATCAGAACACACACTGGCGAGAAACCATTTGCTTGTGACGTGTGCGGTCGCCGTTTTGCACGTTCTGATGAGCGTCGCCGTCACATGAAAATACATCTTCGTGAGCAAGCAAAGAAGGAGGAAGAGATGAAGAAAGTCATGGAAAGACAGAATCCAAGTTCTCCTGGACAACAAGTCCCTTCTTTGTCTCCTTTGGCCATACATATGTGAATGACTTTAAAAGGTGATTAAACTGAGTATAAACTTTGAGCATAAACTGAACTTTAAGTTGATTTTCCTTGTTTCTTGTATTGTATGTTTCATAACAGTATTTCCTAATGAATAATATTTGCTATTTCCCATAACGCGTTTTCCGCTTATTTGATTGATTATCTCCCTCGCAAGACTATTTTGCAAGCCGCGCGTCCAAAAATAAGTATACTTTCCTGATCTGTGAAATATGAAAAACTCTTTTTTTGTTTTATTATTGTAAGGCTTTCCAAAATGAGTTAATATGTGTAACTCTCAGCAAAGTTAATTGAATTTTCGGATAACGGTGAGTTAACTCGCTTGTTAAATATTTAAACACGTAACACTGATCTAAACGAAATGTAATGGTTGTAACGTTCAGTATGCAGTGCTGGTAACTGTTAGCTACTGAAGTTTTTATTCGAATGTTTGTTTGTATTCTTTTTGAGTCTTTCTAACAGAAAATACAACAGACACCCTGATTCTATATTTCAAATAAAGTTGGACTCGCAGTGTGTTTCCTAGCTTCACTTTCCTCTTTGTGAAGTTTGCACGCAGGCTATGTGTTTCCGCGCAAACAGGGAGACTGTACCGCGCGGTTGAACAGACGCGATATTTAATGGCGGCGGGAATTCACTAACTGGAACCTGCAACGGAGAATGGAATTGATGTTATTGTTATAGAACTTTGTTTTGTGCTCCGTTGTTTCAAAAGATTTTCTGCGGCTCAAAGCAACTACATCATCGTATAAGAATGCGGATCAAATGTCAACGGACTAAAACAACCACGCAACGGCGATTAAGACGTACCCCGGAAATCTGTCACATAATATCCTTTAACACACAAACAGTGAATAATAAAGCATTGAACTGTATTACAGTGATATCATACAGTTCCAAATTTGAGGTTTCGAGTTATTAAAGAATAGCCTCGATTTGAAAAGGGTGCTTGTCTCGCTTTCGCTGAATTATTTACGCTTTTCAACAAGGTGTACACATTAAACTATATATAAAAAGACTTTTTATATATAGTTCAATGGGTGTACATGTTTAAAGCGTTTTCGAAAACTCGTTCAAAAAAGTGAAGTTTCGTTGAAGGGCCAAATCCCTGGCTTTCTTTGGTGAAAAGCTAAGAGAGTTTTAAAATGGTCCTAACACATCTGCCCGGGGGCTCTTAATGCCCCCACCCCACCTGCTACGAATAAAAATTCTTTTCCAAAATTCATTCACTTTTCCTTGAAATTAACCCTATCTGGACCGAGGGGGGGCTAAAATGCCCCCCTCCTACATTTCTTTACAAAACTCAAAATGCACGAAACAAAGGTGGATAAAGGTTCATGACTTTTCCTAAAAATTATCTGCGGACCTTGTGATGTGGTAGTTTACATGGTTACTAATGAACCGTCACCATAGCAACCATATTGAAAATTGTCACTTTAGGACCAACGAAATTTGGTCTAATTTCTTTGATGAAATTGATATCTTCATGAAACTTGGGCAATGGCAAACCAATATCAGATGATACCAGATAATAGACCCTGTTTTTGTGAAAAGCATTTGGATTCTATTTTTAGAATATTGCTGATATCAGCATTATTTATCATTTCTGACCCTCTAATGATGTTGATTCAATTTATCGTCGCAAATGTCAGTGTACTGGTGACTTAGTTAGAATTTTCCATCAGAAGCTACTTCAAGAAACCCATATGAACAAAAATAATGACAGTTTTCTACTGCGCATGTGCAGTATTTCTACAGAAAAGTAGGAAATTTTTCAAAAATGTAGCAAGCTGTGTTTAAGTGTGATTAAAACAGTCAAAATGGGTTTTCCAATAGTTTAGTAGTGATTATCAGTCAAATAATTCAAGGCAAAGGTAGAAATGGCAAAAAGTGAAAAGTGATTATTACGTCATTATGACGTCATAATGCATTGGATATCAACAAAACCTTACAGTTCCAAATAATATGAGTATAATGATATTTTGGCCAAATTTCATCTTTCTTGCTCTTGCCAGATGCGAGCTATAAGGGGGGCCAATTTAGCCCCCCTTCGGTCTGAGGATGCTCGAAAATGCCCGGTCCAGATAGGGTTAAGTATGCAGGTGTAATTGTTGAATTTTTGATCACATGACATCAATATGACCATATTTGGAAGAAAGTCTCATTGCTGTGCACATAGATTTCAGAATGCAGAAAGATGCGAATCAGTTAGCACATTCCTATGTACTGGGCGGGAAAAACAGGTTTTCTTCACCAAACCCCAACCTTTGGACTGAAATTTGGATTACTTGCAATTTGGGCCTGTGTACATTCGCCCAACTTGCTCCTATGATGACAGAACACAGGCCATCATGCTAATTTGTTGTTAGACATAAGGCTTAACAGCTCTGAGAGGCATGGCCAAAATTAATGGTGGCTCGGAATTTTCGGGTTTGCGGTTGCGAACGACCAAGCTTTAATTTGAGTTCGAGGCTCATTATCTTCATTCCATCGTCCGTTGGGCGTCTTGGAGTACAGAGGCGGAAGGATACTACGATATGATACAAACAAAATACAATACTGCTTTCATGCCAAAAAGTTGCAACCAACTTTATTTTAAACAAGGTTAAATTTGCAACACTCATCTCAATTCGATTGGTTGGTATGACCGGGGTAAGAAAGGGCTACATAATATCACGTGCAAAAGCTGGGAAAAAATAGCTGATTCTTTTCAGCTAAACAGCTAAACAACTATCAACCAGGAAGCTGTTTTACTAACATACTAACTAATCAACCAGCTAACTAACTAAGTAACTAACAACTAACTAACTAACTAACTAACTAACTAACTAACTAACTAACTAACTAACTAACTAACTAACTAAATAAATAACTAACTAACTAACTGTGAGCTTCTCCAAAAACCCCTTTACGGCACTGAACTATGACAATAACAGAGGGGCAATTCACTTCTCGAAAAGGTGTATGAGATTTTTTTGAAAAAAAGAGGATTTTCAAGGTATTTCTGTGAAAACAATAGATTTTCTAGCAAAGGTGTACGAGAGTTTCAGGAGTGAATCACCCCTCGACAATAACCCCCGGGAGCAGAGCGTGCGGAGGAGGAGTCAAATTCGACAGAGTAGTCGGACGGAGAGACTTCTCGAGCGAGAAAGGACTAATGTACTGGTTTTATGTACCTGAAGTCTTAATTTGTATTAGTGTCTTAAGTAAAGGCTATAAGGACAAGGTAAAGTTGTGATTTTTCTTGTTCTTGTTTTCTGACACCTGGAGAACACGGGCCACATAAATAACGAGTAAACGAGGAAGGAACGAAGGAACTAACTAACCAATTAACCAACTGACTAACTAACTAACTAAAAAACTGAGTAACTAACAAACCAACTAACTAACTTACTAACTAACTGAATAACTCATCCAAGCAACTAACCAATTAAGCAACTAACTAGATAATTAACTGATTAACTAACTAACTAACTATGCTAACTAACTAATGAACTAAAACCAAACTTACTATCTAGGTAGCAGTGTAGAATGCTGCAGAGAAGAGAGAAAACGACAAGAAAAGTAAAGTTTGGTTAATGTTTTTCAATTCTAAAATCAAAACATGGCTGGCCAAAGATTAGATAATGTTGTACAGATTCTAGATTTGTTTTAAAACTGTTATCTTTGGTCAAAGGATATATTAAATCAAAGAATGCCACAGTCCACATGTTATTTTATTTCACACTGTCAGTATCATTCTCCGATTTGCCGATTATTTCTCCGATCTGATGATTATTGCGTGCACCCATTAAAACTAAAGAAATATAAATAACTAACTAACTAACTAACTAACTAACTAACTAACTAACTAACTAACTAACTAGCTAACTAACTAACAATTTTACTAACTAACTAACTAGCTAACTTACTAACTAATAACTAACTAATTAATTAACTAACTAACTAACTAACTAACTAACTAGCTAACTAATTAATTAACTACCTAACTAACTAACTAATTAAAAAACTAGCTAACTAACTAACTAACAAACAAACAAACAAACTAACGTACTATCTAGATAACAAAATTACACATTAACTTACTAACTGAATAACTAACTAACTAACTAAGTAACTGAATAACTAACTAACTAACTAACTAACTAACTAACTATTTAAAAATTAACTTGCTAGCTACATAAATAATTAACTAACTCATCAACTTCATAACAAACAAACTAACTAACTAACAAAGAAACTAACTGACTAACTAATTGACTGACTTACGGTCAGTAAGATAGTTGGTTAGTTAGTAGGAAATTTAGTTAGTAGCTAGTTAGTTAGTTAGTTAGTTATTCATTTAGTGAGATAGTTAGTTAATTAGTTAATTAGTAAGTTAGGTAATGCAGTTAGTTAATTAGTAAGTTAGGTAGCTATCTAGTTATTTAGTTAGTTACTTGCTTACTTAGTTAATTAGATAATTAGTTATTCGGTTAGTTAGTTAATCAGTTACTTACTTAGTTAGTTAGTTAGTTGGTTACGCAATTAGTTAATTACATAGTTACTTAGCTAGTTAGTTAATTAGTTAGTTAGTTGGCTAGTTGTCCGGTTAGTAATTTAGGTAGTTAGCTAGTTAATTAGTTAGTTACTTGCTTACCTAGTTAGTTAGTTAGTTAGTTAGTTAAGTAGTTAGTTTATGTGTAATTTAGTCAGGGCATTTTTTAAGGGGTTTTTTTGGGGCAATTGCCCCAGTAGGCCCTTCTTCGTGCCCCAGTAGTTAAGAAAAAAACAGCCTATTTGCCCCAAAACATGGGCCCCCTTTTGGACTGAAATGGTCTTAAACACCAAGAATAATTCTTTGTGGACCATGTGTTAACTGGGCGTTGAATATGATGTGAAGAATAAGAAATAGCTATATACGAAGTATTCAGCAGTTGTTTTCTATGCTACAGATCGAAGTTGTACAATCAAAATTTTTGGGAATATGGGAATATGCCGTATTTTCTCCATTTTCCGACAAGTTCTGACGTTTCCCCAGCCACGATTCTCCAGAGAAACAAATCATGAAATTGAAATCTATTCCTTGAATGCAATGCAGTATCAATTAGACTCTTTAGCAAGCAATACAATAAGTCACTCGTTTGGATTCATAAAGAATTCAGATGTTCACAGATGTTTGGCTTTTATTACAGTTTTGAAGTTTTGTACGACTCAAAGACCATAAGAAACTGTACAAACTCCACGATTAAGTTCCAAAAAATTAGCATTTTAAGAATTCTGAAAGTACCATTAGAGCGATTCTAGCTTCAATGTTTTTCAAAATTTTTCGGGGAGCATGGCATGCCCCTGACCTTGCAATAGGGTGCACCTTTGGCGCACGCTCTACTGAAATGCCTCCTTTTTACTCGTGCGAATCAAAATTTAAGTACCCTTCTACGCCCTTTCCATGAATAAGAAAGATTTTTTTAGTTTGACTTAAGTCGGCAAATCAAGACGGCCATCCCCCCTCGACATGTTCTATCGGGACGGCCCTGAAGCTATACAAGGAACAGGACTCTGTTATAAAAATTTTCAATGTAAACTTGATGCCTGTACTATAATGACAACAATCATACAGACCTATTTGTGTTGTTATTCAGAATCTATGCATTTTTTGAACACCGGAATTTGTGGGCCCCTTTTCACAAGTTTGCCCCACTAGTTAACAATCCTTAAAAAATGCTCTGAATTTAGTTAGTTAGATAGTACGTTAGTTAGTTAGCTAGTTAGTTTGTAAGTTTATTAGTTAGTTAGTTATTTAGTTAGTTAGTTAGTTAGTTAGCTAGTTGGTTAGCTAGTTAAGAAGTTAGTTATTTAGTTAGTTCCTTGCTTACTTACTTACTTAGTTAGTTAGTTAGTTAGTTAGTTAGTTAGTTAGTTAGTTAATGTGAATTTCAATTAGTACGATAGTGCGTTAGTTAGTTAGTTAGATAGTTAGTTATTCAGTTAGTTAGTTTTTTGGTTAGCTACTTAGTTAGTTAGTTAGCTAGTTAGTTAGTTAAATAGCTATAGTTAGTTAGTTATTCAGTTAGTAGGTTACTTTAGTTATTTAGTTAGTTAGTTAGTTAGTTAGTTAGTTAGATAGTTAGTTAAACTTAGTTCGTGAGTTAGTAAGTTAGTAAGTTAAGCTAGTTAGTGAAGTTAGCATAGCTTTTAAGTAAGTTGGTTAGTCAGTTAGTTAGTTAGTTAGTTAGTTAGTTAGTTAGTTAGTTAGTTAGTTAGTTAGTAAGTTAGTTAGTTAGTTAGTTAGCTTGTTACTTAGTCAGTCAGTTAGTTAGCTATTTATAGTTCTTTAGTAATAAAGAGTGCACACAATAATCGGCAAATCGAAGAATGATAGTGAAAGAGTGAAATAAACATAAAATAACTGTGGCATTCTTTGATTTAATATAACCTTTGATCAAAGATAAAAGTTTAATAACAAATCTAGAATCTGAACAAGCTTATCTAATCTTTGGCCAGCCATGTTTTGGTTTTAGTATTGAAAACATTCACACAAGAAAACCTAAGCTCTCTGCTTGCCTAAATAAAACTGATGAAAACAAATCTAATTAAATTTTTACAGAATGAGAATCATTCAAAACTGAATCGGGAACATAAAAATTATGGTTTTAACTGAAGAAAGAGTACAAAATAAACGAACAAGCGGTTTCGGCCAATGACGCCGCCATTTTGAATATTCACTTTGCATCAACTCATGTAACATGCGAGAACAGTCCAGAGTAGGGAGCAGCCAGGCAGACAGCAGTAACACAGGAAGACAACGCCAGAAGGAAGTGGCCTGAGCCTGAAAGATGCACCGAAGCACACAAGTAACGGATAGAGAGATGGAGCCCATGGAGGAGGAAATATGTAAACTCATGTGTGCTCAGACAATCAGGCTACAGTATACCGTAGAAGAAATGAGATAAGATGACGAGATAAACTCGTTCAGGCCTAGAAGTAGCGCAGGTGCCCAAAAATCTACGTTACGAACTTTCGCGCGGCAAAAACGCGCAAACCTTTTTACTTCGACGTGGCGCACGTAAACCGCCCGTATTGTGGGTAGCTGCAGAGTAACGCTTCTTTTGAGCTTCATATGTCCCTTGAATTCCGACATTTGTGCGATAAAAACAGCTAATAATTATAATACCATCAAAAACATTAAAGGCACATCCCAAGAACCTATATACAAAACTATTATGCAAAAATCTTGATTTCAACTGGTACTGGTATCAATAATAATAAATATATACATTTCGAGTTTGAGATTCAAATACCGTATCTATTAATGGTTCACTGTAATTCAGACTTGCCTCTAACTTCTAACGTGATTTGAGAGCTCTGAAAATCTCCAGCTCCTATGGGAGTATCGTTCTTCCTATGAAGGGGTGCACTTCTTAGAGGGGACCCTTTGTGAGCTTTCAATCGATTCAAACATATGATTTTCACAGCCTCCAAATCTATGGTTGGATTTTTAGTCTTATTGGCTGGCTTTAGTATAGACGATAGACAGTAAGGACAGCAAAAATCCTTCCGACATATTACTATAGAGTAAGCCGTCTGGAAAAGTCTCTTTCAGATAAAATCTGATGGTTCTCTGCGAGGGGTGTATCACTACTAAAATTGGCGTACGAGATTTCTGGGATTTATAAATCTCTTTGTCTTTTTGGACAGATTTTGGGATCTATTGAGATTCACAAAGATTTGCATAGGGATTTCTTCGATTCTTTTTCTAGATTTTTCGAAACCTGCCTTGCGTAACTCCCTTGCATAATGAATGTAAAAATGAGTGGATTTGGTCTCAAAGACTTAAACTTAACTTCAGATTACGTCTTTCCAGTTGCCCGCACTTTTCTTAAAATCTTTGTCTACCCTAGTGTTGCTCGGGCGAATGAAGACTTGTGCACAAGCGCAGCAGCTAAAACATGAGATTTTTAAGAGGTTTATTGGATTTATAAGATTCATAAGATTTATGAAGATTTATCCTTAAGGTGTACGGGATTTATGAAGTGATACACCCTCGGTTCTCCAAACCACTTGCAACCCGAGACTTCCACCTTCTAGAGGCCTAGGCAGTACCGTCGAGAGGGGAACCCATGTGAGGAGGTCAGCTGTCCGGGGCCCGGGCTGCTAAGAAGCCTGCAAAAATTGAAAATTCTCTTCATACTTCCCCATGAAGCCTCCTAAAGGCCCAGTACAATTACGTTAACCCGGGGCCCGCTCTGCCTCTAGACGGCCCCTGGGCGGTGGGCCTAGGCAATGAAAAATATATTATTTTCTATGAACATTCAAATGTTAAAGCGCAAAACAAAACCTTTTGAGACCACCCAAATGTTTACAAGTGTGTCAATGGGCTAGGCTAAATGAGTAGCCCGTCATAAAGTACACATGCGCTGAAGCTACCTACTCATAAGGTGGTGAACCTTGACTGGTGTCTTCTTTGCTCAAAATCTTCGGTGTCCTCCAAATTTGACTGATCATTCAAGACATTTATCCATTGTTTGTTATTGTTAATGCTTAGATTCATCTCTGTCATGCTTCTTTTGAGAAAATGTGCCTTAGTATTACGAGAATGGTTGTTCACACCACCTCCATCACTCGCTTGAGTTTCAAATCTATCGCACTCCTCCTCAGAGGTTACATGCGCTGTCTGTAGCCAAGGCAAGGAGGACAGAGATGGAACTCTTTGTCTTATACTCGGAAGCTTAATTTTTGATGTTTTTCTTTCTTGTTGAACAGAGGTCAAAAAGAAGTTCCAGTGATTTTTGTAGGGAGTTTATCAGAATTCTTATATTCTTTATCAACGCATTCGTTATTCGACATGACAGCAGGGAGTTGTTTTGTTGGTTTGGCAACAGGCAGGATCGGATATCTCGACACGTTCTTGGTGCCATTCAACTCAGGTAGTTCTTTCCCAGTGTTCTTGAACATTTTAGTAACA
Source organism: Chrysaora quinquecirrha (assembly GCA_014526335.1). NCBI lineage: Eukaryota > Metazoa > Cnidaria > Scyphozoa > Semaeostomeae > Pelagiidae > Chrysaora > Chrysaora quinquecirrha. Next base: position 1,195,446 of record JACTAT010000014.1, read on the forward strand.
AAAACATCCTCACTGGTATCACTGTTATATGCTACAAGCTTTGATGAATCTGCTGCTTGACTTACAGCTACAGCTGCATTTGACTTGGCAGTTTGTTTTTGTCTCTCTTATTAGGCGACGTGGCTACTTTCTTCCTCAGATCAGAATTCAGGAACAGCTCAAGCTCCTTTGTCCTTATGGGGTCCAAACGTAGCTCCTTTCTTTTCTGCACAAGCTTCCATAATTTCGTCTTGAAATGATGAGCTTCGTGCATTAGCTCTCTCTCGCGAAGATTCTGTTCTTTGTTTACAGCATTGATGACCTGATTACAACGAATTTCTTGTCTTTTATTTTGAAATAAGGCAACTGCTTCCTTGTCCTTATCCATAACCAGCTAGTATAGTCCAAACACGATGTGACCACAAACCCAAAAGGCAACAGAAGAATCCCTAGCCATGCAAGGCATGAATATTATTCAGCTTTACGATTTTGTGTTGATAAACTTGGTAAATTCTACCAAGATTATGTTCAGCTTTGTGGCGAGATTTATCAAGGGAGACGAATCAAATTACGTCCACTGCATAACGATTGTTTCCCTTGTTTCAAGATTCTGAAGAGATGAAAGCTTCTTGTCTAGGCCCTTTACAGGATTTCGCGTGATTATCACAGCTTACAAAGGCAATTGATAATGACGAAATTTTATTGCGGCAATTACTTTGAAATTCACCCCACATTTTCGCTACATTTTCGTGTTTTATACGGCCAGTGGTGGAACGAAGCAGCAGAAAATACTATGACCCCCAACCGCAAATCATTGATTTTCGACAACTCAAATCTAATTTTGAAAGTGAGCAAAGGAAAATGGATTTGGAAACCAGGGTTTTATAGTTTTCTTTCTTAATTCGTGTTTAAAAATTTAGCAATTTAGGTAAGGAAACTGTTGCAGCTTGCAAACAGTCGGTTAGCGTGGTTTCATGACGATTTTGTGAAGTAACGCAGAAAAATGGGAGTGGTGCTAACCTACGTAGCACATTCAACATTTTGACGCAAACAATGTTAAGGTCAGTTCAGCCCTAGTTGCTTATTGAGCGGTTGCTTATTAAAAACAAGTGTATGTTTAATCGTTCCGAAAAGGAGAAAGATCTCTTCTACTCAAAAAATTCCAAATCAAACGGCAAGAAGGATGCGTCTTAAGTCAATACGGTCAATATCTACCCTGCTTGCCCTTGATCTGTTGAGGTTGCTCTAGAGTTTGTTGAGAAGGCTTGTTCTGTTTCTACAATGCGTAGCAGCCTGATCTGGAACCTTCTCGAAGATAGGGAATCGCTTGTTCTCGATTGTTTCCAGAACTCCCTACGAAACGCAATTACAGAGGAAGGATTACACTGAAAAGAATTTCAGTTAAAATTACTTGAAAAAATCTATTCATGGTCTACCAAGGTCGACGAAAGCCTTAGTCTAATTAGTGACCTCCTCTCACCAGGAGAATACAGCCATCATAGTCGATCATATACATGTCTTCGACGCCAATGTTCTTATGCTTGCTACCTTATCACATCACCATGAACCGTCATGGCTTTGTTATGTTAATTTTGGGCTTTGTGCCTACGGCTACTGCTTTTTCTTCTTCTGATTCAGGGACTAGTTTATTTACGGGCTACTGTTGGCCACCATTTTTGGTCAAACGCGGCAATACTTTTGTCCTGTGTATTCTGGCTATAGGACGCACATAGCATATTTCACTTTCCGCACAATTTTCATCGAGAGTTTAAATAATATATAACCTATGTCTGAATGGAAATGCTATAATCAAACAACTTTGGTTCCTTCAATTCATGATTAAAAACATATTTTCTGGATAATAAGACTCTATACATTAAAATTAAACAATTATACTCAAGTGTCACTAAAGCTAGGCCAATACTCAAATAAAGTTCTTCACTGAAACCAAATTATTAGCGCGAAACAACAACTGACCACTGAAAATAACAACATGTAAAACATCCACACCGGTTGACTAACCTGTTTATTTAGCCTCCTTTTCATTACTACTTCCATTAATAGCATGGCGCCGTCCTTCGAGGTATAACATGTATTCACCATACGTCATCGGTATGACTTGAGGAAATGCTTTCTTGCAGGTGAAATGAAAATGAAACACATTCGTCGTATCGATATGGCCGGTTTTAGGGTCGACTACTTCAGCATGAACTCTTGTTTGCAAATAATCTTCATTTGTGTAAACAATCTGAAACGAAAATTGAGAACATATTTTCAAATCTACTACTACTAGCAATCTTCAGTATTGCAATCTGCTTCTTAAAGGAAGATCTCTTAAAGGAAAATCGAAATGTTATAAATTGCAGTATTTCCAGGAAGGAGAAACTATTCTCTATTTTCATTCACAAAAAAACACCTATGCCCTATGCCGGCATGCCCCAACACAGGAACTTCTTTGAGTTTTCACAAATCGTTTTCACTGCACTGGTTACCAAAAAGCTTGACTTGCAACTTTTGCACGGTACTTTACGAGAACGGGTAGTTTCAATATAACAAGAGAATCAGAATCACAATTGGTTAATTTGTAGAGAGTGCCTCAGCAAATCAAGCAAAAACTGCAAAGTGTAAATAGAAAGTGTAATTTATAAAGTTTATATGGGTTTTCGAAGTAAGTTTATCTTCTACTTTTATACCAAGATACTTTATCTTGTCTTGATCTTATTGCTTCAATTCAGCGAACTTGTTGCTAAATTCTCAAGAACATATATGGCAGTATATTGCTTGTTCTGCTATATGTGTCCTACGTTGTTATACGGAGTAGAACTGGACGATATCGAAACTCATGAGAGAACTGGAAGCCTTTGATGGTGCTAGATGAAAATGCTGAAGATTACATGGACATTTAGAATTACTGGGAAGTACTGACGAGAATCAACGCCCATAAACGCCTTTATTGTACCATCCAATTAACAAACATTGAAGTTTTATGGCCACATACAGGACTGGAAAGTTTCTACGAAGAGAAGCAGAGAGAGGCCAAGAGTGAGATGGACCTGTGTACATCAGTCAGTCAATGGACAGGCCTGGGTCAACATCAGTCAGTGGACAAGCCTAGGTGTACGACCAAGACGGCTTGCGGACTGAGGCATCTAACCCTCTCATCAAGAGGAAGTAACTTGAATAAAATGAATTAAAATCCTAAAGAAGCAACCATAGAGCAATCAACTAGCAGCGTTTCAGCAGGAAGGTATATCCGTGAAGTTTTTCAAACTATAGTATTTGTACAACAGCTGTCCGTATAGGTACAAAAGAATAACACTTACCTGACTTGAGAGATACAGAAGTGACCCAACTTCAACTGGTTTTCTAAAGTAGATATCATCCATACACACAACTGAGGGCCTCGCTTTGACATGTACACAAGTTGTTGCCCATCCAAGCTCAAATGCTTCTCTCATAAGAAAGCCACCGAAAATTTTATTGTAAACATTTCTTGCCTGAAAAGAGAATGGGTTTTGGAATAAGAACTAAGAAGATTGAATAATTTAATAGACTTTGATGCTCTATAATTATTCTAACGCAAGTAAAACCAGTTCACATTAAACCAGTTTCTGTGTCTTGATTGGTGAATTAAACAACTCGAATCGATCTGATTGGCTGAAATCAACCTTGTCCCCAGGCCCCAAATCGAATTTCCTCGAATCTCAACCGTCAAATCGATTTTGGCCCTGGTACCGGCCAAAAAATCTGCCAAAATACTGACAATTTTGGCCTAGGCATCAGAGCAAGATGTAGAGTCCGAAAGCAGATGTTATTAGAAAGGAAATGCAAAGAATTTCATTGATAACTGTCAGGCAAGATACAATATCTCATGTAGCATCATTTTGGTTTTTTCACATGTTTTTCAAATAGTTCTCCGCCTATTTTGGTGTGAAATTTTGAAGAAACTGTGACGTCACTTAAAATTTCTATTGTTAGAACAGCCAATCAAATTGCGAATAGACAAGGCCGATACCAGGGTCGAATATGGACAGCGGAGTTTCACGTAGAGGCCTATTCACCCTGGGGACGAAGTTGGGTTGAAATTTAACATGGTTCTAAGAATGCTGGTTTCAACGTGTCAGTTTGAAAACACTACCAGGATCCATTATTGTTAATGAAAGAACCCCGTGATGCAAAACATCTTATTGAGACGGGCGCCAAGAACCCCACTTTATATTCCCATTTCATATTGACCTTTTCAAAAAGTCTGGGTCGGCACGACATTTTTCTGGAAAACGGCGGACATTCTGAGTAAGGGAATCCTCTCTACATACATATGGCGACCGGGATTGCGGCCGCTTAAAGGCCGGAAGTGCAGCAAATTTTCTTCAAATTAACGAATAATGGAAGAAAAAGATGTAAAAGGAATTTCCAACAACAAATTCTGAAAATATCTGTAGAAACTTGGAAGCAAGATGTCAGGCACTCACAAGGAAAATACGTAATTTAATGCCTCCTTATGCAGATATAGCTGGGACTTTAATCCTTGCACGCGGAGAGGATTCCTTCACTCAAGACGTCCGCCATTAGACTTACTTCCCAAGTCCCTAACTTTCGCTCACATTGAATTGAATTGATGTTGTTGTTGTTCGCTACAGTCAGTTAGTTTGAGCGTCCAGCAATTCAATTCAATAGCGATAACTACGACTAATGTAGTAAGTCTAGTCCGCCATCTTCCAGAAAATTACTGCACCGATCCAGACCTCTTTGAAAAGGTGAATTGAAAGATTCTGATTTACCTGTGGATGACATATGAGAAGATTCTTCAGTCTTGTACTTTCCATCCAGGCCGTATTCTCTGGTTTTACTCTGCTGTGAAAAGTTGACTTTGTTGGGTCCAACGTGTTCAAGAAAAGTCCATGAATGATTTCCCTCTCCTCAGCTGTTGGTGAAACTTTGAAAAGAGATCGCTCCACATTCCCTTTTTTCTTTTGCCTATTCTTATTACTTCTTTCAAAAGAGCTTTTTCTTCTTCTGATTCAGGGACTAGTTTATTAACAAAAGCACCCTTCTGTTGAAGAGCATCCCTTGCAACCATAACGAAGGTTGCTTCTGCAATCTGTTTCATTTTGTCACCATCCTCCTGATCTAAAACAAGGAAATACAGAAGATGATGCATTCACTTTTCCACCAGTTGTTTCTACAGAGGCGGACTGGCAACGAATATCCAGGGTTGCTACTTCCAGTAAAAGGGCCCGTACCTACAGAAGTTTATTTATCATATACGTTGACTGCTGCTGGCTCTTCCCTCAAAAAAATCCAGAAGGATGCATTATCGTCATCTTGAGAAATTCATTTCCAACAACCCATCCCAAACCGAGATATCGTAGCCAGCTGATTCGACCTTCTAACTTAGCATAATCTTTACTTTCGATGTAACACAACTTTTTTGCAATACAGTACCAGAATACATTGGGGCTTTTATCAACTGTAGGATCGCTAGCACCAGTGGAGGGGCACAAATGAAAATCAGACACGGTTGTGTACCGATGTGCGCCGAAGGCGCAACTCCATTTAGGGGTCCAGGGGCGTGCTCCGCCAGAAAAATAGGAAAAAATGTAACTTAGAAACGCTCTTATGACCATTTTGACTTTGAGCATTTTGAGATCGCTAGACTACAATTTTCGTCGCACTTCAATGAATTTCTGCCAATCCAAAAGGATCAACCTTATCTCCCATGATTTCTTGAATCTATTTACTGACCCGCTGCTACTGCCACGTAAAAGACATACAATACATAAAAATTTCTTTCAACTCTAGGCAACAACCCATCCTTAAACACGATTCTGTCATAGGACAACATTTATAAGATCACCCAGAGTGTGCGGAAAATTACAACGAAGATTGTTTTCGAATAATTGGCAGGGCTAGATACTCGATTCATCTCAGCGTTTGGAATCTGCCCACATCAAAACAAAAATTGTGTAGACAGAAAGAGTTCGCTTTCTCACTTTGACTCTTCGATTAATTTTTATTGTTCTTCCTGCCTAAAGCTGATTGATGTTTAAAACACAATGCCAATTTAGCTCTTCTTTCTGATTGGTGCATTTCGATCCGCATCTCGGTAGAAGTTCCGCTTTAGTCTAAGTGTTTTTGGTCTGTTTAATGACGTTCATACTCTGAGGAGTGCCAGACAGAAAAGCTTTTAAGTATGCCCGATAATGTTTTCGCTGGTTATCGCAATTATAAAAATCTCTATAGATATTACATTGCCCGATCTGAGTTGCAAAACCTCTGTGTCATAAACAGCTTACATACTTAATGTAAGCCGCAACGCTGGTGTGAAGCCGCAAACCTACAATGGGCCCCCAAAAGGCTGATGCTAAATATTTGAGTTCAAAATCTCATCTTGATTTCTATTAATTTTAATCTCTAGCAATAATGATTTGTATGAATGATGAAAAGTTAATTTGTTGTAAATTATCAATTAAGGGCCCGGTAGCAAGAGGGCCCGGGTTGCGATCGCAACCTAGCATCCCTGCCAGTCCGCCCCTGTGTTTCTACATAGTAGATGGGATTTGAAACTGGACTGCATGATCAGAGAATCAACATTTTGACCAAGCCAAACAGCCCAATAAAAACGTCGAGTATCTTTCCAAGTCATACGACCGAGGCTCTCCTCCCGTTTCCGCTTTGTGTGTCGGTGATATTGAGCCTTCTTCGTTACAAAAAATTATTTATATGAATTTCATATGAATGGCAAACACTAGGATAGATTTTTCCACAAATGGCTGAACAAAACCGAAAAACAAAGCCGACACGGGAAAAGAGCCTTGGGCTGTATGACTTGCAGAATTACTCGGCGATTTCATCGGAAACCTCGTTGATTGAAATCCAATCTAAAATAGATAATGCATATATTTCAAGTGAGTGCTGGGATGTATTCTAGAGTGCATTTTCAGGCAGTTAGAAAGGTGTGGTTGAAAATATTTCCCAGGGGAGTGACTCCATACCCCTTTGCTTGCTTTGTCAACAGTGGGCCTCTGCTTGTTTCTTCTGCCTCACAAACATCTTGAATGCCATGCATGAACATTGTGAACAGTCCCAGCTAACAATGTTTTTTCTTCAATAAACCTAACCAACCTAAAATCAAGTCTTCTGTTTGATCAAGTCGATCTTTCATTCTCCACTCAGTCTTGCATGCATGTAAAGGCCAGGCGAGGTTATTTAAAGGGACCTAGTCGCCTAAAGTTGCTCTCAGATAAAATAAGTAGCAATTTCAATTGGAAATGGGTAATAAAAAAAAGTAAGAAAAAGTTGCCGGTTTTGAGTATACTACTAGCCTGGGGCTACTCCGTCGACTTTAGACTTTACCCCTGGTCTGGATGCATTAGCATATAACAGGGTGCAGCCACACACGGCGCTCATAACTACCGACCAGGTACCCATTTATACACCTGGGAGGAGAGAGGCACATTTGTGTTAACAACTTGCCCAAGATTGTTATCTCTGTGACACAAGTGGAAAGACCGTGGCTCGAACCCTAAACATTTTCGTGGTCGATTACAAGGGTTATTTATTAGCGGTTCGTTGTAGTTAGCTGGGTTCAGTCTCTTAGGATTGAAAGAGTAAACCAAGCCGATGAAGTATTGTTCTCTGCCTCTTCTGGCATTCTCTCATCTGTAGTGTATTTGTAGTTTGGGTGTCACCTTTAGGTTTTATTTCCTACTTGTAACCCCCGTTTTGCAGCTAGTCACGCTGATAGAGTCAACGTGTTCAGTTAAAAGTGGCGAGTCGTCTTATGAAGAGGCGAGTTGACCAGATATGGGGCGATTTGAATGTGCAAGGTGGCAGTGTGGCGAGTTGATCTGCTCCCATCTCGTCTGCATTCGTTCGTTTTCCCATCTCATCTGTATACAGCCTTCCAGTTTGTCCTATGTGTTGATAGTTTTTTGTCCCGTTGTGTTACGTTTATCCAGGTTGACAGAAGTGTTCTGCAACCCTAGATTTGTATTGTCGTTAGTTAATAATGTCTCTTCGGCTTCTCGACAACTTGCCACACTGCAAATTCACCACACGACCTCGAGCTAGTCGCCACACATTTCAGGCCAAGTCGTCACTGTGACACTTACTCCTGACACCTTGACCGAAATGCAAATTCTTTAAAAAATTTGGTAATTCCCTCTTCATGAAAATCTCGTGAATGTTTTCTAGAAGGATTTTCATTGATTTATTTACATATATTTGGGGCGCTGCCCTCAAATCCCCATTTGTCACGCTAATAGAGTCGTTCATCTTTTGAAGAGGCGAGATGACCAGATGTGCGGTGACTTGACTGTGGCGAGTTGACAGTGTGGCAAGTTAACTAGTTCCTATCTCTTCTGTATTCGTTCAATCTGCCTCGTTAGCGGTCTTTCCGTTTGCCATGTGGATTGATAGTTGTTCCATTTTGTAAGCAATGCTTGCATTGCACCAAGAAAGTAACGTTTGTAGAGTTGCAGACAAGTTTCTGTTTGATGTTAATAGTTCTGTCAGTGTTAGTTACTGTAACTGTCCTTCTGCCATCCGTTATGTGTTTGCAGGTAATACAGTCGAAATTGAGAAGTACAATTAATAACGCCTTTTGTAGTATCAATGTTTAAGCTTTTCCGTTTCGTAGGCAATGCTTGCATTGCACCAAGAAAATAACGTTTGTAGAGCTGTAGACAAGTTTCTGTTTGATATTAATAGTTCTGTCAGTGTTAGTTACAGTAACTGATGTTCTGCCATGTGTTTGCAGGCAATACAGTCAAAATTGAGAAGTACAATTGATAACGCCTTTCTGGTAGTATCGGTCTTAGTGGTTCTAAGCTTTCCTCTCACAAGATATTCCTCCCCATTTAGGTTTCTGTACTTCAGCTTTAGTACAGTTGGTTCTTCAAAAGCTTCCTTACCACAAGTGTCAGATTTTTGTAGCGTACTGTGGCTTTGTTTAAGTATTGTGGCCAATTGTGGTAAACAATGATGGCATGTTACCACGAAAGGCGTTTTGCTGTTTTCCCCTATTATTCTAAGGTTGCCTTGTAGTTCTGGAAGCTTTCGGTATAATACCGAATAATTTCGTTTCCTGCATGTTTTTAATTGTAGCCTCTCTTGGTCAGGTACGTGAGACGTTCGACTGTGGGTCTTTCAAATGTAGCATAATTTTGTTAAAGCAGATTTGTCTGAGTTGGGGAGCAAGATCACAAGATTGTATAAGATGGATTGTTTTGAATGCTTGGGGTGTGCTGAAGTGCAAAGAAGATACTGATGATTGAGGGTGGTTCGACATAGAGATGGTTGGACATGCTGTTATCCTGAGGAACGGTAAGAGTGACATCGAGGAATGGCATTGATGTGATGATGTATCCCAGTGCATAGATGGTTTGCTGGTGAATTTTATGGTAAGATCTCAAGGTGAATTGTGCTGAGGGTGTGGGTCTATTGTTGAGGGTGTGGCTTAGTTTGTCTTGCCCATTAGCCCATATCATAAACATAGGGGCCCTATGGGCATGTTCGAAGAACGACTCTGGTGGAATATAGCTATTTCGGTCAAATGATGAAAGATGTTTATCGGTGTGCACATTGATGACGATAATGATTATAATGGTGGTGTTTATGATGATGATGTTGATGACCACGATGATTGTGATGCTGTTAGTAAGGATGATTGTGGTGGTAGGGTGGGTGTGGTGGTGGTGGAAGAGGTGGTTGTGGTGCTGAAGGTAGGGGTGCTTGTGGTGATTGTGATAGGAGTGATCGTGGTGACGATTGTATGGGTCGTTGTGGTGGTGGTGATAGGGGGTGGTGGTGGTGATAAAGGTGGTCGTGGTGATGGTTGTAGGGGTGGTTGTGGTGGTGGTGATAAGGGGGGGGGGTGATGGTTGTGATAGGGGTGATTATTGTTATTATTATTATTATGGCGATTTTCATGGTGAGGATGATAATAATGACGATTTGTTTTGAAAGCTGTTTTGAAATTGCCGCTCTTTGCCAAGACTCTTTGATCAATGTTGAAAATGCGTGAAATGTCATTTACCAAATCAAGGTGGCAATTTGCCAGCTTCATTTGGTAAACAGCATGAGTCATATGCAATCAAACTTGTGCGAGGAGAAAAATTGTCACATGACGTTAAATTGACAAAGGGGCTTGCTGGCCTTGATTGTGAAGAACTAACCGCAAATTGCGCATAAATGGCCGAGACGCTGGCATTAATAGCATTCTTGACAATGGCCCTATTGTTACACGTTTTCCATTGTTCAAGCGTTGGTTAGTTAGTGAGTTAGTAAGTGAGTGAGTGAGTGAGTGAGTGAGTCAGTGAGTGACATCCATCCTACATCAATATGTTCGAAATTCTTCGAACATAAAAATGTCATCACTGTACCACTCTGATATAAAGAGGTTTATATGGTGCATCTGGTAAGGTATTAGCTTCAAAAGTTCCATAGTACTGTGATAAAGGTTCTTATAAAATAAAAAGCATGTGCCACTATTACTTCCAGCAAATTATTTAAATCAATTAGTAACTGCAAGGAAACACCACAAAACAATGACCATTAAAGCATTAAGACATTCAAACTCGCTGGTTGAGGGTCACTGAGATAGAAATTTTTAAATGGCAGACATCTGTAGATTTGAAATCTATAGTCAACAACTGGATATCAATATGGAAACATCAACAAAGAGACATCATCCCCAATGAAACACCATCCCCAACGGAATCATCAACGGGGTCAGCAATGACCCTCTATGGCTTTCAGCAACTGTGAAAGACTCTCAGATAACTCTCAGATAAAGGTGAAATCATTTTTATAGTGCCAGTCACAAGGATCAGAAGATCAGAAGTAATGATCTAAAAACGCTTGCTGTGATGCTACCCTGGCTAAGCATAAACCTTGACCTTACTTAGCTCTTTAAATCACAAGCTTGCTGGCTAACACAACCATGACACCTTCAACTTTATGTCTCTGACCATAAGCAGCTATATGGATTCCAGACTGGAAATTTTGATTTTTGCATGGGCAAGTTGTAATAACCTAGGTGAAGGTGAAGGTGAAGGTGAAATGGTGTTTTAGCACCAGTTGCTAAGATCTCAGTAGTAGGTTAACTAATCGAGACCTTGACCCTGGCTGTGACGCTACCCTGGCTGGGCTCGTACCCTGACAACACTGATCTTCTGACACCACGAGTCAGCTGGATTACACCACAAGGCCACAGCACCTTCAAGACCTAAGATTAAGAAGTTCCTGTGCATTTTTTTGTGTGTTGATAACAATAAAAAGGTCACATGACCTATTGTTATTCTATTGTTTATGCCAGCTGCACAGCCAGTTTAGAAAAACTATAACAGAGCTGCATGGGCAATATTTTGCGGGTGCTGAGCAAATTTTTCAGTCTGGTATTGAACCAGGTTTTATCTGAGTGATGATTCTGCAAATGGCAGTCCCTTACCAATATGAATTGTTATCTCCAGTGATGTTTTTCCAGCCCATGATACAAATCCAGTCATCTTTATATTCATATCAGATCTAATATAACTTTCCTCAAATCAAATTTGTCCACACTTGCAGTGACCAATGCGAATGGTGCCTTTTCGCTTGAAGATGGACCTTTATAATACTTATATCCAACAAGACCTGCCAATGTGTCCATATCTTCTAGTAGTTTCCCAATTCTTACTGTCTTATAGAATGTTAGATATTTATCCCTGACATCTGGGTCATCGCCAAGTGGTATGATTACCTCTCTAATACTATCCTTCATTGATCTCGTTTCCAGTTCATCTTGACTCAGCACTTGTTTCTTGCTTGTAGATGCCTCTGTGGAAGCATCATCATAATGACTTGCCCCAACGTATCTTTTCAATACTTTTCTAAACTCTTTTGATGTTAATACTCTGTTTGAGTTAATTTCATGATCATCGCAAGAATTAGAAGCACAGAAGTGTCTTTTTAATATCGCATTTTCAGTGGGCCTAATTTGGTCTAACAAGCCACTGTTCTCGCTTTTTAAAGCTGCAGTTTCTTGAATTTCCCTGAGACATACAAACCTTGATCGATTATGCATTAAAGGTCTAAGAGATCTAGTGATAATACTTGAGCTTCGTGTGAAAATCATCGTGTATTCTTCGCAGCAACAAAATTAAGCAGCCATCATAAATTGCCAGTTGTTGGACGGCCAGCACTAGAACGTGGTAGATATATGCACGCTTTTTGTGTCATGAGTTGGCAGCGTTAGTAAGGGATATCCAATTAGTGTCTGGGGGCCGGATACTCCCTCCCCCGGTTGGCTGGCTGAAGATTCATGGAGAATAGCGATTTCCTCTAATGGGAACCGCCGTAAGATGCGACGCCTCAGCCACATTGTCCCAGCATTGTGGATGCAAGTGGGGAGCATCGTTCTCAGCACCGGATCAGATGCTTTGCAAATCCATAAGCGTGCATAAATTTACCAGGTTCTAATGTTGAGTGTTTGGAAGTGACTGTTGTTGCTGTTGGATTGGAGTGATCACTGCCTCTGCCTTGTTGAAATTGTTCAAAATTTCCCCATCCCCCAATGACACAATGACTTGCCCATGAATTTCTCACAAAAAGATGCCGCGGCGGGTTTAAAAATACAAAAGAATACATAAGAATATTCTTGGGAAGAACATTGTCGAGCTATTTTTGGCGGCAACTAGCCGGCGCATAGTTCCAAAAACCAAAAAGTTTGGCATGTTCTGCTTCTACGATAAGTCGACAACTGATTCCTGCAGTCACAGTAGAACCGAGTGCTCCTTCGACCGTGATCAACATATCCTATAAGTTCTGACTTGTATTGACATATCGACAAAAGTTAGCAGTTACAACTTGTTGGGGTTAGTTGTATTTCTATCGTATCAAAGGTCGACAAAAGCCTGGCATTAGAGACCAGAGTAACTTAGCAATTGCACGAACTTCGATCCATAAGGTCCAAAAAGGCTACGTAAAGTAAATGGAAGGGTGAAAAATTCATGGGATTGGAATCATACTACATAATCCCCGGGGGGGGGGGGGTACTTCCATTGTTCGTTATACTACACGCTCGCCCAAATGGGTAACTTTTTCAGCGCCAATTTCCCTACATATGAGTTGATCTTTCGTAATGAATCTCTATGCATGGGTAGTAAAATATATAAAAAATTTTAGACATGCATTGCTTTGAAAAGCCTGATAAAAGTGCATTTTAGTGCAAATGCTTTTCGCCGCATTTAGAGTTGCCTCAGGCGTTAAATTGGGTTCAAACATTTGAGATATTGGTACGAATGGGTAAAAAATGTCGTTTTTTTTTCTATACATGGGTACCACGACTGACAAAATTCGTCGGTAGACATGGGTGGGTTTGGAAAAACTGGGCAACACGTCTAGTCATTTGAACAATGAAGTACCCCCCGGGCATAATCAGACTGAATCATACTACCAGTTTTATGTGATGCGGAGAACTAATTCCTTTATATAAACGTATCTCGTGACGTCCCGAAATCCAGGCCGGGTTCAAGCGATATTTCGTCAAATCGAAAATCGAAGCATCGAATGGAAATAGAAGTGACATAGAAGATTCATGGTTTTAGACGCAGGGAAGTAAAAGTGTGAGCCTTTGGGCGTATTATTTTGGTTACCACCTGTTTTTGGCAGACCTAGGCAGGCCTTCCAAAGCTGTAGTTTTAGCTGTAGCTGTAGTCTTACAAGGAAAAATGTTCTTGCACCAAAAAAACATGCCTGCCGAAAATGGTAGGCTTATCAGAGCATACTCGAACTAAAACATTAATTTAAAAGCGAGAACGAGCTTCTTTATGATGCCTGCAAA